>JARQOC010000001.1:76966031-77566031 GCA_033576535.1 Allobates femoralis
TCATCAAAAACGTGCCACCATGGAGCCAAACCTAATACTAAATGCACACACAGGGTGCAGGGAACCTCCATCATAAAGATGGGTGTAGCACAGATGCAAAATACTGATAAGAAGATGGATCCGGCCTGTTGAATTTCAACCTTTCACTTTTGTCTGATACAGAGAAAAAACACTTCAAGAGAAGTCCCAACATTAGCACTCGGATAAAGAACTCAAGAGTTCTCAACCTGTACAAGCATGTGTAAGTGGGAGAGATGGCTATCAGACAAAAGATATCTAGTATACCGCCATCTTAAAGGATATCTATCAGTAGAATAAAACCTCCTAAACCATCTAATTAGAAATGTAGGTAATAGGAAGCTGAATAAAATGTATACCTTGATATCTGTGATCCAATGTCTTATTTCAAACAAATCCACATTTTCCTTAGTATGTAAGTTAGATGTTAAGTAAGATCTATGGACCGGACATAGATCTCCCTGAAAATCTGCCTCAAGAGCTTATTTTCAAGGATAGTAGGCGTTACCAGTGTGAGACATGTAGATCAGGAGAGCAGACATTAGGAGGTCATTACATGTCTCACACTGATAACATCTCCTATCATTTCAAATAAGCTCTTGAGGTAGATTTTTAGGGAGATCTATGTCCAGCCCATAAATCTTAAAAACTCACTTACATACTAGAAGGGTTGAGCCTACTGACAGATTAATTTTGGACAACCGTGCTGATATTGGAGAGACCAACCAACCACTTTATGTGAACCTCGCGCCTCTCCCTCAACATTACCTCTTGAGTGAGAGTTGCTTTGGGCAGAATAACGATCAGTTGAATTTTTAGTGCCCAATCCTTTTGTTCACAGTGATGGCCCTTTAGAGTTGTCTGACAGCAGTTATATCTCTTTACCTATTTAATATTAATGCACTCTTAGCTGAGATCGTTAGAGGGGTCCCTCCCCCCAATGAGAAGCTGATTGTAAAATGTCCCATTGCTTTGACCGCTAGCAGTAATATTACCTGTAAGGCTACACAGTAGAAAGTATTTATTTATGTTGCAGCACCCCACAGGGTAATTGAAGCATTACACAGTTCCCATGGAAATTAATGCGCTATCTACTCAACAACGAGGGACTCTTGTACTTTGAAATCTTTACACTAAAGGTCTTTTAATGTAGAAATAGATGTAATATTCAGCAATTTCAATTAATTTTATTTTTATTAATGATCTATAGTTTATTTAACTTGATCTGTTTAATCATTTTTGCACCTACTAGAGATGAGTGAAATGATTTACAGAATAGTGGTCCGGCAGTGAGGTCAATATTCTGTGGCTGCTGGATGAGAGCCTGCGAACGCCTTCTACCTATTGGCATCCCTGGATCTTCTTTTTAGTACGTATCCTTGTGCTATTTTGTGCGTGTCACAGCACAATGATGACTTCATGACGGACCGACTAAGGGTACAGTCACATGTCCAGTTTTCGGTCAGTTTTTCACATCAAGTTTTGTAGCCAAAACCAGGAGTGGGTGACAAATACAGAAGTGGTGACTTGTTTCCATTAGGTCACATTCACACGTTGAGTATTTGGTCAGTATTTTACATCAGTATTTATAAGGCTGGCTTCACACCACGGTACAATCAGGTCCAGGGCTGTCCGGGGTGAACCTGAAAGCCCCAGACCCAATATTGTCCTAATGAACCCTATAGGGCCGGATGGAGCTGGATGGCAGCTATCTGCCATCCAGTTTCCATCTGTTCGGGAGGATGTGGGACAATTCGGATTTTTCTCTTGGACACAAAAATGTTGCTTGTGTCCGGGGCGAAAGATCTGCCCAAATGGGAGCCTCCCGAATCCGGGGCAATCCAGCGCTCCCTAACATGGAAGTCTATGGCACCTGATTGCCCAGATCCGGGAGGATCCGGGAACCAGACACCGGCGGTTGTAGTTCAGCGTGAACTAGACTGAACTTCAGCACCAGGGAGCTGTCCCCTGTGAAGTGGTTCAGCACCTTTTCAGCAGGGGACAGCTACCTCAGCTACAGACAGGACCGGAGGGCATATTTGCCATCCGGTTCTGTTTGCAAATTGGGTCCGGGGCTGTCAGGTTCACCCCGGACAGCCCCGGAACTGATGGTGCCGTGGTTTGAATCCAGCCTAAGTCAAACCCAGGAGTGGAACAATCAGAAGAATAGTATAATAGAAAGACATTACCACTTCTGTACTTATCATCCACTCTTGGTTTTGGCTACAAAAAATGAAAAACTGACCCTAAACAGCCTAAAAGAAGAGCCAGGGATGTCACCAGGTAGAAGACGGTTTGCCGGGTCCGCGTCCAAGGCCACTCTGACTACTGACCTGGCTGCGGGACAATGTCCTGCAAGTCAATTCATTGATCTCTGTTGCTGACATATACACTGCACAAAGGAAAAAAATACTTTCACATTAATTTGAGAATTCATCTTTTTTGTAGCATAATATTTTCTTTTCATCAAGTTGATTCATGTATACAGTATGTATAATGTACGAAGTTTGTAATTAGCATAAAAATCCATATGTGGATTAACAATGTGTCATGTATTGAGTGAAAGGAAACTGATCACTGGAGAAGGAAATGGTGTAAAAAGGTCTTATCCAGTGACAGAATGGTTAAGTCAAATAAAGAACTGTTCACCTTGTGTGGTTGTGTCAAACACAACCAATATAGATGCATGTAACCGGCTGCTTGTGACCAACGATAGGATAAAACTTAATATTCCGAATAGGAACAGGGTTCTAATGCGCTGACGGAATTGACTGAAGGTTCATCATCTGTTACAAAGTTTATTTGGGGTCAATGCGTTTCGAAGCATTCACCTCTATGATGAAGGAGATGCTTCGAAACGCGTTGACCCTGAATAAACTTCCTAACTCAGATGATGAACCTTCAGTTATTTCCTACAGTGTATTACAACCTTGTTTTTATCCTGAATATCTTATATTGAGTGACACATAATATACCCCAAGATTACAAAAAACAAGTTAATTACTTCCATCAACCTTTTCAACTTTTTGACCTCTTTACAATTGAAATGTTATCAGCATGACCTAGACAATCTTCTTCTGTGGCTGGCACAGTTCCTGATATAACATTTTGCACCCCAGGGATGCCAGTACTACACATACTACATTAAGTGCCCTTTACAAAGTTCACGAGGACAGAGCTTCTTAAAAAGAGAGGAGGGGGTCTCACACTGTGGCACTTAAGTGTAGAAATAACAAGGGTTCAGAAAGTCAGAAAGTCTTCCTTTATCGAGGAGGTAGTAAATGCCTTAAATAGAATCCCAGAGGAAGCGTCCAATACAAGAAACATAAAATAATATATGACAGTGTCTGCACTGTGGAGAGCAAAAATACATCTAATCCTCATCTTATCCCTCATTGTCTATAATATCAATCATGTGGTCACTCTTGGACACAGTCTTACCGACTGTAAAAACTATTTTCCCACCCGGTTCATCTCTTGGGAAACTTCTTGCCACAGTTCTCTTTCGAGTCAAAGTACATTTTCTTCTTGGAAAAAGGTAAGAAAAACTGATCAGGCATATCTGGTCCTGACATCTATTTCTATATGACTTTAATAAAGTTTCTAGAAACTTATAGATAACTTTAATCCTGACCCTCCTTAACCCAATGCATGCAACAGCCAATAGCAGCTTGAATGACTTAAAGGGAATTTGTTTTGCTATGTAAGCTGAGGACAGCATACTTTTAAGAGTCATAAAAAAATAAATGCAACTGTGGTTCTGTGTGAGCTATTTTTTATGTATTCTAAAGGATTTGTTACCCTGTGATTAACATAGCAGGACCAGAAATTCACAAGCACTGCAGTCAGACACACCCGCTGCTGTTATTGACACCTCACAGTTGATGCACAATCTCATTTAAGGGGTACTGCACACACTGCAACATCGCTAGCGATATCACTGAAACATTACAGGTTTTGTGACGTAACAGAGACCTCTCCAGCGAGGTTGCAGTGTGTGACACGCATCAGCGACCTGCCTCCTGCTGTGAGGTCACTGATCGCTACAAATCATTCAAGACCATTCTTTGGTCCTTGGTCTCTTGCTGGTCAGCACGGCTCGCTGTGTGTGACAGCAAGAGACCAACGATCAGCGACCTCACAGCCAATGCCCAGCGCCGCACATTAGACGCTGGGCACTGGTAACCAGCAAGGTAAACACCAAGTAACTAAGCAGCGCGCGCTCCTTAGTTACCCAGTGTTTACCCTGGTTACCAGGGTCCTTCCGCTCAGCCCAGCCTGTAAGTGGGAGGACGCTGGTAACCAGGGTAAACACCGGGTAAACTTTGAGCATGCTGCTTAGTTACCCGGTGTTTACCTTGGTTACCAGCGATGTTGCTGCTGACTGGTCGCTGGTGAGTTTGCCTATTTGACAGCTCACCAGCGACTGCAGAGAGACTTTCCAGCGATCCCGTGCAGGTCGCATCGCTGTAAAGTCTCAGTGTGTAAAGAGCCTTGGTGTTGGGTAGTGGCAGCTATCCCAGAACTGCTACATGGCTGAATCTAAATGATTTCATTAAGACAGAACGGCTGCACCCAGTTATCTGTGTGATACATCGTTGGATTTAGAGTCTCCTTGTCTATCATATATTGCTGTCAGATGAGACAACAATAACCTGTTGACGGACAGATTCCCTTTAAAGGGAACCTGTCAGGTGGTTTATGCGCCCCAGCTATCACTGTCTGTCCCTGTAGCTTTATAATCCTATTCTAATCATCCCGGTCTGAGCTCATAGTATAATGTGAAAGGTGAAAAAAAGCATTTCTACACTACATTTCAGTCTACAGCTTGGAGGAGGGAAACTGTCTGGCAGGATAATACTTAACTCACTATTAACTTGCATGGCTAAAGGACCTGTGTGATGTAACGATCATGTGACCATAGTGGGTGGGGTTAAGCAAGCAAACTTATTATGTTCTATGGGGACTTAGCTCTGCCTATTGTAGTCACATAGTTATGACATCACATCAGGTCTCCCAACATGTTCTAACATACAGCTGAAATGTTAACTATTAACCTGCCAAACAGTCTCCATCCTCCAAGCTGGAGACTGACTGCCTCATTCACATAAGGAAATGTAAGCGTATAAAAGCTTTTTTTTCACCTTTCACATTACACTCTGAGCTCAGACTGGGATGATTAGACTGGTATTATAAAGCTACAGGTGCAGACAGTGATAGCTGGAGGGGCATAAACCACCTGACAGGTTCCCTTTAAGTTGCTTGACCAGGCCAGAAAGATTCCTCATTAGTGGCCTGGCTGCATCCAACATACAGCGATAATATACAGCTTATATTACACTATAGAAGTGATCTAAGGATCATACAGTAGGTTAATGCTTCCTATGGGGACACCATTTCAATGAAATTAGCTGAAAAATACAATTGTATCTCATAATACAAGCAATTCTAGGGTTGAAAACATTTTTTCTTATTTTTAATGTGTAGACATTTTTGTTTTTTATTTTTTTTTACTCATTTTTGCTTATGACAGTGACTTGCGATGGTTGTCGCCTTTATATTACCGAATAGGGAAACAGAAACACTCCATAGCGCATCCATGGGGCCATTTTTAATATGTCATCTTCTGTTAAATTATGTGAAGGGTCAAGGCCCGTTTTTTTTTCATTTCTTCAGGTGTGTTGTAAAATCTCTACTATAACTATTGAGGCCTTGTCCTGTTGCATTTGTAATGTTTAATTTTCTATACATAAATCTATATAAATATCTGACTTCTAATCCTCTGACTTGTAATTTTGTCTTCAGGTGTTCCTTCTGGACCCCGTAATGTTATCTCAATAGTCAATGAGACATCCATCACCTTGGAGTGGCACCCACCACGTGAAACTGGTGGCAGGGATGATGTCACATACAATATCATCTGCAAGAAATGCCGTTCTGACCGGCGGAGCTGCTCAAGATGTGACGATAATGTCGATTTTGTTCCACGGCAGATGGGGTTGACGGACACACGTGTCTTCATTAGTAATTTATGGGCTCATACCCCTTATACCTTCGAGATCCAGTCTGTGAATGGAGTCACCAATAAAAGTCCATTTCCTCCCCAGCATGTCTCCGTCAATATCACCACTAACCAGGCTGGTAAGTTAATGGTACTATAATTAATGATATTTTAATACTTGATTTCAAGGAATTAGTCAGTAAGCTTCACATTAGGTTTACTGTAAATTTGAGCAGCGTTCTGCAGCCACGGGTGCACTGCCACTCAATGGATCACTCTCTTGGCTACAAGGCAAATTCTTGACTAAAGTTCATACTCTGATGTGAAAGAGTCAAAGCCCAGATTGCAGTGCTGATTAAATGAAACTGATGTGTCAACAAGTTGAACGTCAGCCTTGAATTGACTGAAGATGATGTGGACCTGATGTGGTTCTAGGCTACAGCAGCTCTACTTCAGTTTGGGCTCGAAAAAAAAATGATTTCTGCGTTTCATAGTTTCATGGTTTTTAAGGTTGAAGGTAAACTCAAATGTACAGAGTTCAACTTATATCCTAACATGTTGATCCAGATGAAGGCAAAAACCCATAAGGCACATCGACCATGCAGCAATCAGACTACTTCCCTGGATTAACATCTCATCAAGGATCTAGTATGTATATGTTGAGGTGCAAGAGACCCCAGTAGTCGAGGGCGAGGCAGGGCCGAGGCTACTTAGCAGCACCACCTTTACTTTCGGCTCAGTTCAGTATGGTCCTAGTCAAGGGTCAAAGCAGACAAAGAGTCAAAAAACTTGAAAAAAGTTCTTTACTTACACAGTCTCGTGAAACACGGGCACGCAGCTTAAACATTACTGTTTTGGGAATATTTTCCTTAGCATAATTTGCTGCCGAGTGCTCCCCTGACTTCCAGACTCTGATCCTTTGACTACACTGCAGCCTTCCTTTAATTCATGCAATCTATTTTGGCTCCAGCCCTATCCCACCCAAGGGAATTAATTCCAAAAGAACTATGAGGGCCAACGCTAAACAAAGTTGTTTAACCGCTTGAACTGTGACGATCCGTTCACCGGAGGAGTCAGATGCTGTTCATGGTATTGCCAGAGGCAGGGAATGAGCTCCAGCACTGGGAGGAGCGCATTCACTTTAATGCTCCACTCCACAAACCGTATCATAGGCCCCAAATCCTGGTGTAACCCAAAGGGTCCCGCCCAATCTTTTCTGGTAGAAGTTCCGATTTGACCTCTCTTTTAATGGGACTCTCCTCCTGAGACTGTACCACGGGCGCTTTTTCACTAACTATGCCCAACTCCGAAGGAATATCACTAATTATTATTAATAACTTCCATTATAAAATGGGGCGGGAAGCAGACTTTACTTTTGCCACTAGATGGCCAGACACATATAACCAGTTGTCTTAACTCGACTACACGAATACATAATAGACAAATAACGTATGCTTCTGAGAGGGAAAAAATCAACCCTAAGCCACCTACATATATAACCTTTTTTAAGAAATGCATCTAGGTCCTCCTTGTATTAATGTGGTGAATCAACCATTTCAGCATCACATGGCAGATAAACCCATAGTCTCACTGCTCTTACAGTAAAGAATCTGCATCTGTAATTATGATTAAACCTTTTTTCCTCTAGACAAGGAGGATGTCCCCTGACCAACTAGTGTTTGCTCCAGCGATGGCCAGATCTAAACATTTAGAAAGGAGCTGCTGAGCACAGCTACATTGAAAGCCTAGCAGCTACTGCCAGGTCCTGCAGCCCTGCTTCTATTATTTTGCATAGGAGCAGTGTTGCAGTACCCAGCAATGGCCAGCAGTGGTCGCTACTCTTTTGGATGGAGCTGAGTTCAGAAGTTTTGTGTAAAGTGTAAGTGCCGCAGGAGCAAGAATCAGCTGATTGATGGTGGACGGGTGCTGAACCCCAACAATCTGCTAATGATGACCAGTCCTTTAAATACCATAATTAAATACCTGTGTCAGATCATACCTTTCAAAGACTAATTAATACTGAGTAAATTTATTATTCTTATAATAGGAAAGTTACATGTTTGGAAATATATTCTCCGGATCACTACTTCTCATATCAGGAAAATCAAAATTGCATTATAAGTACAGTTTTATTACAATTCCTACATTCTTACATGCAGCCCTAGCTTATGCTCTTGAATTCAACATGCCAAGATTGTCCCTCTCAGATCACAATATAAACCCTGCTTTCATCTCATTGGAATATACAGTTTTAAACAATACATTTTGAAATTTTGAGATATAAGGGAGTGAGCAATCACATGAATTAAATAGTTGAAAGTTTGTGTATCAGTATTAAAGGGGTTGGCCAGGCCATTTGATATTGATGACCCATCTAAAGAATAGGCTATCAATATTAGATTGGATGTGGTCATAGTTGACTCCACCAATCAGCTGCTGGTTTCCGCTGAGACCAGAAGTGAACAGCCAGAACATCACAGTGCCATGCACTGGCCAGTGGCCATTCTTAGGTACTGCAGCTCAGCTGCCATTTAAGTGAAGTGAATCTGGAATTAGACCCTCCCCAATCTGTTATTGATGATATATCTTCGTTATAGGTCAACATATCAAAGTCTTGGACATCCCCTTTTCACATTGGGGTTATAATGTGTTAAGTGTATTAAATTATAATAGTCCCTAAAGCTAGGAGAAATATACTTTCCCATACTACATGAAGTATACCATCTCATTGGCAGTACGGTCACATAACGCAGTCCCATAGGATACAGTGAAGCGCAGTGGCTTAATGCTATATCGTCTATAATCTAAAATGGTTTAACTGCATTAAAATACCATCAGGTGAGACAATAATTGACAATTGATATTGTATGATATGAATATGTGACTTGTTCCTGGATATTTGCCAGAAATAGCAGCAGACGGATTGAGAAAGAAGCTTTTAGAATAGCAGCAGACGTCTCCACCATTCTCCTTCACCTTCGGCCTATCTATTTCTTATCTCCCAAGTCATATTCTTCAATCTAGCATCCATCCATATTATCTAGGGCTTTGTCATCTCTTCATATTTTTATTTGTGTCACATACATAACAAGTTTCAATATCCATTAATGCAAGCACATCTATCAAACCCGTTCAGAGGATCTCCGCATAGCCATTTATCTTTCATGTATCGGGCATCTGCTGAACACTCACACGTGGTCCAAGCTTCTTACAAGAAGCGCTTTTTAATTAACCCTGTGAATGTCCTCAGGCTCTTCATTCACATACACGAACAATGTCTTTGGAAACAACTGCTGCAAATCATTTTCCATTGAAGGTTCATCTCTACAGAGTCGGCACACAATTGTCTAACATGACTATTGTGTGTCATGGTGAACGATCATGTCATCAAAGTAGGTGGACTTCTTTCTCAATTAAAGTAAATGGAAATACCAGGTGACTTTCCTCAGACTGTTGTGATCATGAATATTTTACATTGACCTTTTTGATATTTGGGACTGCCTCCTGCAACTTTTGTGTGTTACGCTATGATGATTAGATGTCATCACAGACATTATATGCCTCAGTGGATTTGTAAGAAACACAACCGCAAAATGATTGTGTCACGGGATGGTATAGCGGATAGGGAATCAGGAGACAAGATGGTAAGATGGGCAAAGACAAACTGGGCAACTAGTCTGACCCTTACCCTGATCCAGAAAATTACCTCTGAAGGTGAGGATGTCTAGGTCGCCACACTTGCACTTTGCTCCTGATCAGCCAAGAAAAGACCGGGAAAGCACTGCACAACAAGGACTGGGAAGGGAACAGCAGCAGCGCAGCACAACATGTCCTCACTGCATGGGGTCCAAGCAGAGACTGATCTTTATCTGTGACACCCGGTGGAGGGAAATGGAACTACTTTAAAGCTGAGAGAGTGGAGAACTGAATGCCTGCAGAGCCACACACAGCAGCTTTCTGGCATTAACTCTACATGTACCAAAGGAAATAAACTCAGATTTAAATCACAGCAGCAACACACATGAACTGCAAAGCAGTCAACATGTGACAGATCTTTCCTGTTCATATTGAACTGTGGCTGATGTCCTCAACTAGATCATGAGAGCACTATAGTCTTATTATGGCATTTCTTCATTTATTTTTAGTGTTTGTCATATAAGTAAACCTTAGTATTATTGTAATTGGTTTCCTTTTCATTTTTTCACTATCTTTCAGACATCCGAAGTGTTCTAAGAGGCTTAAAAGCCTTGATTCTTTCAGTTGATATAAACTGTTATCAGCTGACATAAAGAGAGTTTGAAGCCAAGAAGGGTCCAAAAATGCTTTATTCTAGGGATTCCCTAAACTCTAGATTATACTTAGCTGAGTTATTCACTTTGATGGAACAGATGACTATCTAATGTATTTTGGGACCACCCAAACTTCATTCTCCCCATGAACAAAACGTTAGAACCAAACATCCATGTTTATGGAAGAGTCTAGAGATAGTTGTTGGTTTGTCATTTATCTAAAGTATATGGATGTCTCTAATTGTAATGTCCGTCCAAATTACAGATAAAAAGGGGAATCCCGGACAGAATAAATGTAAATCACACCATCAGGCAGAATCTCCAAGATACTCAGACACCCCTCAACCCCTATACAGGGATCTGGCTTTACTACAAGGTCCAGTGGGTTGCTGCCTATAGATGGTTGTAGTCCAGGAATAGAAAAGTTGCTAAGCAGGGTCAAAGCCGAGATGTCAGAAAAATACAAAATTGTTAGTTTGGAGAATAGTACAAAATCAGACAGAAGACAACCTGGAAAAATCAATAATACAAAGCAGGTTAATAACAAGTGTACCAGGGAATACATCTGGCAACTAGCAGCAACACACAGAGAAATCAAATAGGCTGCAGCACCTCCTAATTGGCTGAAGTCAGAGGTAATGACCGCAGCTGGGCAGCTATATAACACATCAACAGAGACTACTCCATCACCAGCCCCACCTCTGGAGTGAACACAGCAGCACCTGGTGGCAGAAGCAGACGTTGCAATAGCAGACTCTGGGGATGTTACACTTATGTTAGGTTTTTAGTACTTTGATCATTTGTTTGTTACAAGCAAATATAATTGTGTGTGTACACACAAAAGGCCTACAGTCAACTATACAACTCAACAATGGAGATGAAATGTATTTAGAATAACTTGTTATATAAGTAGAGGTTGTCTCAGGTGTTTGTAGATACTAGAAATAGGAGGACCTCATTTAAAGGGGCTGTTGACTTACTGACACCCCTTGCCCATTTTTATATGCTTAGTTTTGCATGTTGGTCTAATAAAAGAATTTGGGGGTTTGGCCATTGCTTATGGGCTGTGTACTAGAGGTCTGCAGGACACTCAATGAAAACAAGGACAGCATTTCAGTAGATGGTTATGTCATGAGTTGAATGGTTGACTTCCAAACTCTTAATAAAGAATCATGTCATACACCTTCTTTAAAGTACAACAAAAACATACACTGTAGGGTAATAGATTCCTATCTTATAACTCATGAGCGTATTCCACTTTAGTGTAAATTATTCCAATAGAGAATATCATAATATTTTTTACAATATTGTGGTCATAATTTGGCCAAAACCTTTCAACCCATGAAATCTCAATGCTTCTGTAAGAAATCTGAAGCATATTGAAGTACAGGAGATCATGTACCGCTATGGCAGCTGAATGTGTGCTGCAAATTGACATAACCACCAGTGGAAAACACAATGATCATCCTAGAGAGTTGTAATGCTAAAGTAGGGCTGTAGAAAGTAAAAATGCTCCATAAAGTTAAGTATAGCCTGCTGGTGATGGTATACAAAGAGTATCTGTAGCTCCATATGTTATCGTGACATTCTGGGACCGGTAGTTCCACCTCCTCTGTTTACGCTAAACGTTTAATATGGTATATACATGAAGAATTATGCGAAGGAATGTAATTTTAAGAAGAATACTTGATGGTGATCCTGCTGCTGTAGCTTTCTAGATTCTTTCTGCATTACCCATGCAAACCACGCAACAGTGCCATAGCTATGAAGCCTGCAATTAACAAAACAGCAATCAAGTTAAGTGCTTAATTTCAGGAAATTAACATCCTTCTCCAAAAGGATGGGAATAGAAAACAAAAAAGGCGGATTAGAAGAGATCTGGGTAAACAGAAGAAGCGTCGGCTTTCTGCCTCCTGCGCGCACTTGAAAGAGAGACCTTGTATGAGAGAAGTAAACAGAGCTGACCTCAGAAATGAAGCATTATGCAAAGCAGAGAGGAACCGGGGATGGGGGGAGACCCGAGCGCCTCTGATTAGAAATTTAGGAATAATACGAGGCCTTCATAAGATGCAGTGTTTTACTGAAGGCCGAGCTTCTGGAATAATAGGTTTATCTAGAAAGATCACATCGCATTGTCTTAGCGCAAAGCTTAGCGTGGATTAATTACAGAAGCAATTACAAGATGAACTTTACTACATAATGCAAATTGGCATTACGGATGTCATCCTTTTGTATAATTTACACTTATGTATCCATTGTAAGCTCCACATGATCGGCACCTACTGTTTTCTATAACCCGAGTCATCTGAAAATGATACATCCAGAGCTGATTATGTATTAAAAAAAGTCTAAAAGGCATTGCCTGGTTTAGAAAACCTTCATAATACTGTATCGAGGAAATCTAGAGTTAATTAATGAAAGTAAGGACACCCCAAACCTCTATCCACCAGCAGACCTCTCTCTCCTGAGGGCCCAACATGTTTGTTCAGTACATGAGCAGTCCCTAGATTTCAATTGAAACTGTGTAATGCTTCACTTACCCTGCGGGGGTGCTGCAGGGAAATCAAGCACTTGCTAATAGGTTTCCCACAGATTACAGATGTCCATTGGAACTGGCATGGCAGAATATCCTGTAAACAGCACGATGTCAAAGGGCCCCTTAAACAAAAAGGGAATATCCAAAGCGGACAGCTGCCTTAAATACTACCCCTGAAATCCTCAAAATGTTTTGTTCTGGGTCTGGAAGCGCTAGTGGAGCTTCTGCAGAAGTGTGGAGCAGTGACCACTTCATATTGCAATGCGGATGAGGTACCGCCTAGAAAACAGCATAGTACATCAACAAAAGTAATGGCACACAGATATTGTATTAATCAATGAATTCAGGTTTTCCTTCCCTCTCATTGTCACAGGTGTATAAAATCCTGCCCCTCACCATGCTGTCTGCCTTCTCTAACATTTGTGAAATAATGGTTCATTCTAATGAGATCACTGATACCAGCGCGGTGCTCTAATAGGACGTCACCAGTGTAACAACTCAGTTCATGAGATTTCTTTCCTCATAAATATTCCATCATCACCTATGAGTGATTCCAAGAGAAAATGCTGGCACAACACATAAATTCTTCAATCTTTTAAAGATTTATTGTCAATAGTCATACATGTCAGATGTATGACTATCAGCAATAAATCTTTTTAAGAGATTGAAGCATTTCTGTGTTGTGCCATTATTTTCTCTAGGAATCAGTTGGGTGTGCCATCCCATTACTGTGCACCGCACCAAGGGGACTGCTGACCGGATGACTTTTACTTTACCTATGAGTGATGTTATTAAAAATAGGAGCATGTAAGAGCAAGAACAACTCAGCCACAAACTGGAGACCAGGTAAAGTTACACAATGGAGTCTCCAAGTGCTGAGCAGCAGAGGGCAACAAAGTCACCAACAGTTTGCTGATTCCATAACTCTAGAGTCCAAAACTCTGGCATTAAGTTTAGCACAAAAATTGCGCACCAGAAGCTTCATGACATGGGTTTTCACAGCTGAGAAGCTGCATGCAAGCCTTACATTACCAAGCAAAATATCAGATATCGTGGTGTAAAGCCACCTCCACTGGATACTGAAGCAGTGGTAACAAGTTCTATGGAGTGATGGATCACAGTTCCCTGGCGGCCATCTGATTGTTGAGTCTGAGTTTGGTGAATGTCAAGAAAACGATATTTGTCTGGCTGCAGTGTGCCTACTGTATTGTGAGGAAGGTGCCCTGTTTTTCATGGGTTGGGCAAGACCCATCAGTTCCACGGAAGTGAAATCCTAATGCTTCAACAATTTGGACAGTTTTAGGCTTCCAATTTGTGGAACAGTTTGGGAAATGCCCTTTTCTTTTCTAGCTTGACTGTACATCAATGCACAAAGAAAGATCCATAAAGGTATGGTGGTGAGTTAGGTGTAGAAAAACTTGTCTGCTCACAAAGACCCCTGATCTCAACCCCATAGAACACTTATGAGATAAACAGGAACGGAGAGTATGAGCCAAGTCATCCTCAACATCAGAGTCTGACCTCACAAATGCAGTTGTGGATGAACAGGCAAGAATTACCACACCTCGAAAATCTTGTACAATTCCTTCCCAGAAGAGTGGTCACTCTTATAGCTGAAAAGGACCAGATCCTTATTATAAACCTCTTTATGAACTTAGCATCGAATGTCATAAAACACCCTGTAGGTGTAATATGGAGGTGTCCCAAAACATTTGTCGATATACTATGTCTTAATTGAGTCTGAAGTTGTGCAAGATGTGCATTAAACTCCATTACTATGTCAATCATCATTCAGAAGTTGTCGTATCCATCATTGGTCATTGCCTTGTATATATATATTGCCTCAGTATTCGGGAATGTACATGACATGTCTATATAAAATAAAGACCACCTTCAGCAGTAGAAGCATTGGGGAATAGCAATAATCATTTACACATTCCTTTTACCGCTCTTATCATTGAGTGAAGATTTTCAATAAACTACTGGATTGTGTCCCAGACAAGTGATAGCTTCTGTCAAACCCTGACAGCGAGTTTATAACAACGGCATACTCGGTGCGGTATCCATCCTCTATAGAGCACTGGGAAAAAATTCCGAATAGGTTAATTATCAGAAACTTAGCACAGGCTGTTCTTGGTGTAAAATAAGGTCAGACGTGTATTTGACTTGTAAGAAAAATTAAATCTTCACAGATCAGTAAACACGGATTCTATACAGTGAGGTGCGGCTTTTTATGGGCACATTGGCTCAAGTTTGCCACCACATGGTGCCTACTGTATTTTCCACAGCAGGTAGAATGTAACTATTTTCTTTTTTTTTGGGATTGGGGAGAGGAAGGGGGAGAGTCATGCAAGAATAAAACCTGTATGCCTCTATCTAAAATTTTGGAGCATATGGATTTCCATGATGTGCCATGGGCCAAAATGGGTACTGAATTAAGACTCTGAAACACATGAAACTGTCATATGATCATAGGAAAGCCAGAAGAATGACCCTGAATTTCTTATTTCCTTAGACTTAAAGGGATTTTTTATTGATAACAAGTTATCACCTATTCACAGTATTGTGATGATTTACCAATTATGGGGTCTGACCTCTTGGACCCACAACTAATAGCAGAAGGGAGAAAGTTTATCACTGGTATGGAACATGTAAAAATAGCACATTGGTCACTTGACAGCTACTCAATTCATTAACTATGGGACTGCCGGAAGACGCTAAGCGCACCATTTTGCTCTATTCCATTAGGGATAAAAGTGCCCAATTCTGTTGATTGGTGCAAGTCCCAGCAGTGAGACCCCTGCCAATCAATAAACTAGGTTAAGAATATGATAAGTTGTTTGTATCGGACATCTTAAATTTTCATGGGACAGGAGTGCAAAGGGAGGAGAATATATATCTTCTCTGCCTGAT
This sequence comes from Allobates femoralis, assembly GCA_033576535.1. NCBI lineage: Eukaryota > Metazoa > Chordata > Amphibia > Anura > Aromobatidae > Allobates > Allobates femoralis. The sequence goes on from JARQOC010000001.1 coordinate 76,981,789, forward strand.
CTATCTGTTATGGCCACTTTACACGCAGGCTACATTTCTAGCTTATCCACAGGTAACTTACTGGCTGCAGTGAAATCATGGAGACATTATTCCATTTGTACACAGCAACAAGATAGAACCATGTCTCCATGATTTCACTGCAGCCAGTAAGTTACCTGTGGATAAGCTAGAAATGTAGCCGCGTTTAAAGTGGCCATTACAGTAAATGATATCACTCTCTTGCCTGTGCTGGAAATCAGCTGCCTCAGAGTAACCTGTGACTCTGCTTTGTCCTTCAAACCGCACATCCAAACTCTTTACTGTCAACTCCAACTCAAAAATATTTCCAGAACCTGTCCTTTCCTTAACCCTCAATCTACTAAAATGCATCATTTCCCACCTAAACTACTGCAACATCCTTCTCTGTGACCTCCCTGCTAACACTCTTGCACCAATCTAGTCTGTCCTTAACTTCGCTGCCCAACTAATCCACCTCCCCTCACTACTTCCCGGATTCTCCCCTTTGCAAATTCCTTCATTTGCTCCCAAAGCCTCAACAAATCAAGTTCAAACTACTAACTCTGACCTACAAAGCCGTCCATACCCTGTCCCCTCCCTACATATTCTAACTAATCTCCCAACATTTTCCCTAATGTAATCTCTGGTCCTCCCAAGACCTCCTCCTCTCCTCCACACTTATTCGTTTCTCACCCAATTGCCTCTAAGACTTCTTCTGACTACCCTTCATCCTCTGGAATTCTGTGCCTCAACACATCTGATTACCCATCCTCCAGATGGAGCTTGAAAACCAATCTCTTTCTGAAATCTTTAACTTGCAATGACCATGCTGCCATCTCACCACCACCAAAGCTGCTGCCTCACTGCCACCGGATCTGCTGCACCCCAACCTACTGTCTCCTTCCCTACCATGCTGTAGAATGTAAGCCTGTGAGGGCAGGGTCCTCTTCCCTCTGTACCGGTCTGTCATTGTTAATGTGTTTACTATAAATATATCAGTATTTTGTATGTATCTCTTCCTCATGGAGTTCATGGTGCTATAATACATATATATAGCACCATATCCTCTGGATCAACATGTTAGGCCATGGGTTGAACTAGACGGACTTAAAGTCTTCCTTCAACCTTAAAAAACTATGTTACTATGTTACCAAAACTATAATAATATATTGATTTATGTCTAAAATTGTTTTTTGAGGGTGGTACTTTGTGCAACTACCCACCTCCACCCCTCCTCCGAAGAAAGTTTTTCTTTTGCAATATTGTGATTCTATTCGGTAGCAATTTTATCATGAGACGTAATTTATCCCAGCTTTCACGTTTGTTGGTGAACTATTCTGAGAAATGAACTGCGTGCCCCAATGGGGTAACTAAAGCAAACTCTTATTTTCACAGCTCCCTCCACTGTCCCCATCATGCACCAAGTCCGAGCAACTATGAAGAGCATTACCCTGTCTTGGCCACAGCCAGAACAGCCCAATGGGATTATCCTGGATTATGAGATCCGGTTTTATGAGAAGGTGAGACATTTATGGGATATTTTCGAGCAGATTTGCTCATTCATCACAATTGTGCGGTCATTTCCAGCACTGAATGGCTTACCGCTGATTTAGAATTGGTGGCAGCGGTACGTTATTAAAACCGTCTTTCCAGCTTTGATGATTATGGAAGTCGTAATGATCCATAATGAACGCAATGTTTACTAATTCAGTAATGTTCTTCTTGGCCGCCGTTCCAGATACTGTCGTCATACCTGCTTAGAGGTCACTGCAACAGGGAATTTTTTCAGTTAATATCTATATATATATCTTATAATCTCTATGGGGACTATGAGATTTATGAGCTGGGCTCTACAGGGTCTTTGATAGCCTCCTATGGCGACTTTTTTGATAGAATAAAATTGTACTAGAAATCACGGTTCCATTATTACTGTGAATTTCCCGGTGGTCAGGCCCCATCCATTGATCTGCAGTTATCAGCCTTTCAGACAATACATTGATTCTTCCGTATTTGGCTGAAATTACAATGCCAGTGATTAGATTTATTGTCTCTGCTCTGCAAGTGAAGAAATCCCAATTAATGCATGAATCACCTGTTACAAGCAGAACCACATTCTGCATATTTTCAGCTTATTATTGCTGGTTTTGTCTGCCGTGCACCGTGCTGGCAGCCAGATTGTGTGGAATAGATAAGTAGAGGAAGGCAGGGGGATTCTGACGCTGGAATGTAAGGCAAATATACTGCTCCTTAGCTGAATTTTAAGTAGAAGGTTGACTGCATTAAGAAATATTACTTTTAGGAATTCACGTTGAAGGTTAAGCGAATTATTAGGAAATATGATGCTTTAAAAAATATAGATATATGAACACTGATATGGGTATTTATTTTCATAAACAAGTCTAAGATGCAATGCCATCCTTGGCCAGAGTGCTTTAGTGGCACTGCACTCTGTGCAATTTTCAGTGCTTGAGTTAATAAATACATTAACATATTTACTACTTTCAAGGTGGTCATTGAGCAAATGTCTAGTTCTAAAGAGAATTTTATAGTAGTTCTGAGCAGTGTAACTGTGAATCCAGCACTGGAGTGAGATAAACACTTACTACAAAGCAGCAGCACTGTTTGTGTGTCACATCTCACTCTGCTCATCTGCTATCTTCATAGACTTCAATAGGCAGCAGTAATTTTGTTCCTCATGGGAGGGCAATTGGTATGTCTTGAGGAAAATAATTCTAGATATTTTTCAGAATGACCGTTGAGCTCGCAAGGCAGGAGGAGAAGTGGCTCATAAGTGGAGACAGTAGCAGGTCTCTGATAAGATATATTGCAAAAGTATCTTGTATATTCTGTTGATTTACGTAACATTTATTAAAATGACAGTAATCATGTAAGAAGAAAAATGTAAGCAATTAAGAAGTTAAGAGACGCTACCCTGGGCACTGTGGATGGCTTAGTATTTCCGGTGTGACACATGCTTGTGACGTGCCTGATGGTTATTTCCCTTATGCACATGAATGTGATAGAGCAGAGCTGACTTGATGAGACACAGATTACAAGTCTCTGTTCTAATAGGATGTGACATTGTCAAGAATAGTGACCTGTCATTACTATGTATTTTTCTTAATGGCCTATATTTCGTATTCTCATTAGGATCATAGCGAATTTAATTCTTCTATAGCCAAGAGCCAGACAAACACAGCAAGTATCGAAGGATTAAGGCCAGGAATAGTCTATGTGGTGCAGGTCCGAGCACGAACTGTGGCCGGTTATGGGAAATTCAGTGGAAAAATGTGCTTCCAAACCCTGACTGACGGTAAGTAGCTCAACCGTGAAGCAGGAAGGTAGCCGTAAACGACACATTTATGCTATCATCATCCGGGTGGACGTGAAGATGCATGTACTATTGCAGTTACTGTGTAATTGGAGACATGATATTATATTAGTTGCCATATAACTGGAGCAAGAAAATTATTTTAAGATACCAGAGTATAGACTTCAACTGTTCTACAGTTTGGCCTTAATTCTCCCACTGATAAGCCATTAGTAGGAGATTGGAGACATTCACCAAACAACTGTTTTTTGTAGATTAAAATTATTATTTCTATTTATTATTATAGCGCTATTTATTCCATGGCTCTTTACATTTGAAAAGAGGTATACATAATAGCAAGGACAATTATTAGGAACAATTTAAGACACATACAGGTACAGAAGGAGGGGACACTGACCGTGAGGGCTCACAGTCTGCAATGGATGGGTGTGGATACAATAGGTGAAGAGAGAGGACGCTGCCCATGAGGTATCACAGTCTAAAATGGATGGGTGAGGATGCAGTAGGTGAAGAGAGAGGACCCTGCCCATGAGGGCTCACGGTCTACAAGGATGGGTGAGGATATAGTAGGGAGGAGAGAGGACCCTGCCGCGAGGGCTCACAGTCTGCAATGGATGGGTGAGGATACAGTAGGTGAAAAGAGAGGACGCTGCCCATGAGGTATCACAGTCTAAAAGGAATGGGTGAGGATACAGTAGGTGAAGAGAGAGGACCCTGCCCATGAGGGCTCATAGTCTACAAGGGATGGGTGAGGATACAGTAGGTGAAGAGAGAGGAGCCTGCCCATGAGGGCTCATAGTCTACAAGGGATTGGTGAGGATACAGTAGGTGAAGAGAGAGGAGCCTGCCCATGAAGGCTCATAGTCTACAAGGGTAGGTGAGGATATAGTAGGGGAGGAGAGAGGACCGTGCCCGTGAGGGCTCACAGTCTACAAGGGATAGGTGAGGATATGGTAGGTGAGGAGAGAGGACCCTGCCTGCGAGGGCTCACAGTCTACAAGGGATGGGGAGGATACAGTAGGAAAGGGTAGAGCTGATCATGTGGCGCTATAGTGGACTGATGATCACTGCTAGTTGTAGGCGTGTCGAAGAGGTAGGTGTTCAGGTTTCTTTGAAGGTTTTCCACAGTTGTTGAGAGTCTGATATATTGGAGCAGAGAGTTCCAGAGTATGGGGGATAAACAGGAGAAATCTTGTATGCAATTGTTGGAAGAGGTGTTAAAACGGGAGGAGAGAAGGAGATCTTGAAAGGATCACAGGTTGCATACAGGTAAATACCGTGAGACTAGGTGACAGATGTAAGGAGGAGACAGGTTGCGGATGGCTTTTTATGTCATGGTTGGGTTTTTAACTGGTGTCTCTTTTCAATGGGAAGCCAGTGCAAGGACTGGCAGAGAGGCCAGGGAAAATCAGGGAGAAAGGTGGATTAGTCAGGCAGCAGAGTTTAGGAGAGTTTGGAGGGGTGCAAGAGTGCTAGTGGGGAGGCCAGAGAGCAGAATGTTGCAGTAGCCAAGCCAGGAGATAATGAAGGCAGGCACTAGTGTTTTTGCAGTTTCTTGATTAAGAAATGTACGGATCTGGGAAATATTTTTGAGTTGGAGTCGGCAGGAGGTGGCAAGAGCTTGGACATGTTGCTTGAAGGAGAGAGCAGAGTCGAGGGTTACTCCAAGCCAGCAAGAATGCGGGACTGGTTATAGTGAGCAGCCATTGACTTTGATGGATATGTCTGGCGGAGGGGTAGAGTGAGATGTGGGAAAGATGATGAATTCTGTTTTGTAAATGTTCAGCTGCTCACTACCTGTGGTCTAAGTTTTGGCTCATAGCAAGATTCCTTATTTCATGATAGGATTCCCTATCCTCTATCCCCTATTCTTCTGCCTTTGGTCTTTGCGGGTGATCTGCTATACATCTACACATATGGTGAGAATTTTCAGCCAGCACAGAAGAGAATCCAACTGGGAAAGAAGCCTCATGAGTTCTCCCACCATAAAAGCCATGGATTTAGCAGTCTCCACTTTATGTACACCAACAACATGGGCAGTAGGTGGCCTGAGGCAGGGGTGATGGTGTAAGAAATAAGTGGGTTTGCCATACCATACTTGCATCCCGGCTCTCTATACACACTGGGCATTCCGTCTCTCTATACAGACTGGACATTCTGGCTCTCTATGCACACTGGGCATCCCAGCTCTCTATATACACTGGACATTCATGCTCTGTATACACACTGGGCATCCTGGCTTTCTATACACACTGGGCATCCCGGCTCTCTATACACACTGGGCATTCCGGCTCTCTATACAGACTGGACATTCTGGCTCTCTATGCACACTGGGCATCCCAGCTCTCTATATACACTGGACATTCATGCTCTGTATACACACTGGGCATCCTGGCTTTCTATACACACTGGGCATCCCGGCTCTCTATACACTGGGCATCCTGGCTCTCTTTACACACTGGGCATCCCAGCTCTCTATACACACTGGGTGTTTTGGCTCTGTATACACACTCGGCATCCCATACACATTGGGCATCCCGGCTCTCTTTACACACTAGGCATCCCGGCTCCTATACACTGGGCATCCTGGCTCTTTATACACACAGGGCATCCTTGCTCTCTATACACCCTGGGAATCCCATACACACTGGGCATCTCGGCTCTCTATACACACTGGGCATCCCGGCTCTCTATACACACTAGGCATCCCGGCTCTCTATACACACTGGTATCCCGGCTTTCTATATACACTGGGCATCCCGGCTCTCTATACACACTGGGCATCCTGGCTCTCTATACACTCTGGCATCTCATACACACTAGGCATCCCGGCTCTCTATTCTCATTGGGCATCCCGGCTCCTATACACACTGGGCATCCCGGCTCTCTATTCTCATTGGGCATCCCGTCTCTCTATACACACTGGGTATCCCGGCTATATGTACGCTCTATTACCTGCATTAACTGCCTTTTTAAAAATATTTCTATTGGCCATAAATCTCATTCTCCAATGAATTTGGGTGCTGAAAGGCCAAACGAATTCTTACCAGATGTACACATGGAAATCAGCAGATAAGAACTATTTGTACCAAGGCGAAGATAATATATAACATTTCAATGAAGAAATCCAATGATGTATACAATATATATTATGTCTTCTTTTATAACTATCTGCATGTAGGGAAATGAGCAATCTGTATGGGTCATTTGGTTGGTTACTACCATCAGATTCCATATGAAGAATTGATTGGCATGTTAACGTATTCTGATGTTGGCAATGAAGTGTAAAATGGAACATATATTAGATTTCAAACTACATATGCCTCATTGAATCTGAGTGTTTCATACACATTTCATGCATTATGTACCCCGTGTATTTACATTTAGGAAATTCTCTCCAGAGAACCGGTCCAGCATATCTCATTCTTGGTCCATCCTGCGTAGAATTCATCTCAGCTCCGTCAATGTTTTTATAGTACAATTCTCATTTTCCCTCGATTGCTAAACAATAAAATTTCAACACGTGTGTCACTGCTTGATAGACATGAGGGTTCTCTTCCACGAAGGGAAACATTTCACCCACGCTGGCACAGGGCAGTGCGCCAGGCTATTGCATGCGTAACACTGCTGGGCATCACTCCTTACCAAATCTGGGCATTAGAAAGGGAGGTAGAGTTGCCAAGAGATGCTGTGCATATGTATTGTTCCAGAGAGCTTAACGCCTTCCCTGCCAATACTCTATGCACTCTATGCCCTAGAAAGGTTAGGTGGATGTTGGCCAAGATAAAGCAGAGGGGAATTTTTCCCAATGTTTTTACACAGTAAAGAGTGAAACAATGGATTATATATGGAATGAGAGAAATCAAGATACGGATAAGAGCTAAATCTCCCACCCTGTCCTGTCATTTATTTCTGATACCATCTGTCCTTTAGCATTAATTTCAAATCCTGAAAGTCCATTGCTGATCTCCGAGCCTTACGGTAACATCAGAGTTATCAACACGGAAATGTGGTCAAGAAAAACAGAGCCACCTTCTTCCTGGATGAATGTTCATTAATGTCATGAGTTGTATAAGGTGGACAATAATTTGGGAAGTATTAAACCCAAAGGTCAGACATCATAGGCCATGGAAAGTTAAACAAGAGGAAATATCAGTAGAGAACAAGGGCAGGAAGAAAAGATACAGTACGAACAGGAAGAGTATAAGGGAGGGAGACATAACCAGTCAATGAGGTGTCCAGGAGATGTCAAACATGTCACTGCCTATCGTGTAATAATATGCAGCAGTGAACAATGGAAGTGTCTATCTCCAGTGACCTCCAATAACTATTCCTATTCATCTTGGGTTCATTCAATGGAAACAAAAAACTTGCAAGATTAAATTAATGCAGAACTGGGTATTGTACATGTTGGACAAGGCTGGGTTTACGTGTAATAATTTCCACAAGCCAACCTATAATTATTGGAAAATGTTATGCGTTGTATAACGGCATCCTAACTGAGCTAAATTACAATTCCCACCTATCCGTTCCCTTTCTTCAGTAAGGCTTTTAAAAATTAGGTTGGCATTGAATCTCCAATATTCTTCTGCCTATACCCTTGTTCGGCCATCAGCTATGGCTACCGATGAATAGTTTACATTGCATTTTTTTTAATGGACGATTAGGTTTATGCTAGACCAGTGGCCAGCACAGGTAGAAAAGAGCCTCTTAGTAGTACAATAGTTCTGTCTATGACAGTCGCTTTGTGGTAGTAATGGACCCCCGACTCCTTGGACCCTTGTATGACTGCACCAATGATATGTCTAGACACCTCCTGTGTCAGCTGACCTCTAGTCAGCCCTACACACATGAAATAATCAACCGTTCCCACTGAAATCATTGGGCTTAGCAAGCAATAATTTAATGTACTTGTTATTTTAGTGTCTGCATATGACAATTGACGAGGGATTGCCCGGTCGTTAAATTCCTGTGTTATCAACCCGTTAAAACACTTTGTTAATACACAGACACTGCTTGCGACTTTGTTAAATTTTGGCCACAACAGCCATTTGTTACCTATTATTTATACACTAACCCAGGAACATTGCAAAATGGGTATCCCATCATTAAACAATAGGTATCACAGTAATAATACAGTGCGTAATACAAATGCGTAACCCTGGATAAGCCTGGTCCAGAAGCCACCTCCGACAACGAAACATTATCCCAGGCCGCAACACACCGACCCGAGGGATGTGGTATTAATTACTGAGAATTAATACCCCTACCTTGCAGAACCCCATGCCTGCAAGGTACCTGTAACTGGCAGGACCCCATGCCTGCCAGTTATCTGAAACCAGAGTCACTATACTCTACTAGTGGCTCACCTCCCAGATACCATGATCCATTAAACCACATGAGGTATTAATTAGCAAGAACTAATACACCTACCTTGCAGGACCCCGTACCTGCAAATTACCTGTAACCAGAGCCACTATAGCATACTAGTGGCTCACCTCCCAACTACCATTATCCATTAAACCGCCTCTGGACCAGGGCTGGCCACATGACACCTTACGTGGACTGGACCAGCCTCCACCCGGTGCTTTCTTAATACGTTCATGCAAGCCCGACATCCACCTGTCCGTTTGAATTCCAAGTAAAATGAACACCATCCAACCTCCAGTATTGTAGAGTCGATCGCTCTTCCTTCCGGTGTCTCACTGTGACACCCCATTACTGGAGACAAAAGAGCCACCACCCAATTGACTTTAACTTTAGCATTGTTCAACCTTTTTATCCACAAATCCAGCAGACCACCTTGACAGAAAGGCCACAATAACCAATCACATTTCAACCCAACTCAGGTATGAATACTTCCATCGTACCAAATTGCACATAATATCCTGCATCAACTCCAGGGATGCACAAATTACAGATCTCCCCCCCTTCCCCCTGTATGTAACACCTACCTATTTTGGGGTTGGTCCACTCTAGTTTAATACTCAAACTCAGCCCCAAGGTCCTACCCCCCTTCCCAACCACTTGATACACATCAAAGACCCGCCCTGCCCCAGCTGACAGTCACACAGTCCAACATCAGCTTTCCCTGTCGCCAAAGGAAATAAACAACGTCCTAGTATACACGCCCAACTAGTACCCATACTAAACCCATAGTAAACAAAACAGAGTTATAACCTCATAGCGATAAAACAACACGTTTAAGCAATATGTTACCCCCAACCTCTTCTCCTCGTGCCAGGCAATCCCCTCCAGCCGCGTTACCTACACCAAAAGAGGCCATACATTTTTGCTGAAACCCGGCTATTTCGCAGCTTCCAAACCATTGAGCTACCTCATCATTCAATCACTACCGTGGCACCTCTGTTGCTGCACCAATCCTGAATTAAAGCGACTCATCCTCACCTGGCCGCTCAACCACCTTCCTCAAATGTTCCTTTAAAATAAACATAAACCAGTACCTTGATAGAAACAAATCATCTCCCCGCCAGTAAAAATGGGAGCCAAGTTAACCCATACATACCTCCCCCAACAAATTACAGCTGACACTGGGAATAACCAAAGTCCTGAGAGACCACACAATACAAACAGTCTCCCTCCTCAACTCTATCCATCTCTGACTCTTTGTCAGCAACACTCCCCTCCATCTGGCATTATTACCACATCCCCAATGTCAGAACACCTCCCCCCGAAATCCCTGGTCACATCCTGCATCCCATGCAGCTGTAGCCACCCTCTGCAACACCATGAGGCTGATTTACAAGTTACAAGTTAATTCCTCCAAAAATGACACTACCAAAAGTACCCCAACAACCTCCACAACATCCCCCATTCCATTCCAGAAACCTGCCCATTCCTGCCACCTTGCTGGAACAGCACCCCTTAGCCTTAGTCACCAATCTCCGCAATAAACCCTTAACCACATTGTTATCACGCTCCATAAACAATCTAGGCCCTGAATATCCACTTCATGCACCCCTGCAGGACTGAAAGCGAAACAATGCATCAGCCCCCCCATTACATACTCCCAGTACGTGCTTTGCAACCCCCGAATACTCCATTGCAAAAACACATCACACCAACCATCATAAAAGCAGCTACTACTGACATAGTCGTGTTTCAACAACGCATTAATGTCGAGATCACAGCTTGACACAATGGAAAAAAAAACCCTCCAACCTAAGAATTTAGGAATTGCCGTTCCTGTAATAACGCAGCTAACACCAAAGGGAAAAATCTCCAATACCATCAAGCTCCACACTACCCTCTTTCTGCCATGCCCCAGGCCACCTGCCCGCACACTTTGACCCTAAAAAGGCACCAAACCACCCAAACCAGCTACCTCTGTATACAACTGTCATGCACTGTTGGCATAACTCCCCTTCTTTTTTTTTTTATAAGCCAGACACTCCAACCATTGTATTCCTAAGAAAACACACATTCTACACAACCAAAATTTCTCTGATTTGACCTCAAATCCAAACAAATGCCGGGCATTTCTCCCACCATAGCAACCACAAGACACCTAGCAAACATTCAGCCCGTGAGAATAATACTGCACGCAAATTAAGTGCACCCAGCAAGGATTCACACTTTTATCCTACCATTTCTTTCTTTCTTTTTTTTAAATGCAAAACCATCACAGAGCCCAAAAGGACGAACCTCCCGTCCCAACAGAAAGCGATCATCCAGATGATGCTGAATGCTGACCAAAACCAAAAACATCTTCGCCCTGCTCATGCAGCAAAAACTGAACACTTCAAATTATGAACAATAAACCTAACAGCCCATCGGTAAAAAACAGTCAACATATTATTCTCCATTCCACATGCCGCCCAACAAATGCTGACTCTTTGTGTGCCCTGAAAGCAATTGAAAGTCCCCGTCATGTCCAATTTTTTCATCAAGGTCCCAAGTACAGTTACACTCTCCAATACCCCATCCACACATACATAATAAACTTTTTGCCAGTTCCAGACAACCCCATCCTTACCGACACCCTCAGACGGCACAACAACTGAATATGCCTAAACCTGCTTGGTTCTCATCTGGCACTATCCCATCAAATCCATCCATGATAGCCCTTCAAACGAACCCGCCCTTCAACCCAATTACACCTCCTTTAAACTTGCCATCCACCTCCTCCGGTGCTCAATTACCAAGTTTAAACTACTGGAACAAAACAATGCCACCCCCCCAAATCAGGCGGTATCTGAAAAAACAAATAAAACAAACAAACTGTAAACAACTCCACAGCTTTAGAGTCCCAATACCTATATGAAACAGCACTATCACCTTCACCTTCACTTGCGGTTCTTTCCGGTCCCCCTCATCCATCTACACTGTTTGATCCAAGCCCCTCACCTGGCCCCCATACGAAAGCGGTTGAACCAGGGCCATAATTACCGCATCCACAAGATATGTCCTTGAAAAACCCAAAGCATTCCTTGAGGCGGAGCGTTCCTCTGATGAAACTACTCAACATAACCCCACCAGGACAAGCCCCCCCGTAATTTCTATACGTCTAACAGAAAGCAGCCATATACCAAAACAACATGGAGCACCTCCGGCTTCTATTCCCCAATAACCCTAGCTAAAAACACGAACACCTGCACCCAGTACAGTAAAGAAGATATGTCCACATACACCCCCTTCCAGAACCTGTCCTGTTCCTCCATCTCAAAGTGCACCCCTGAAAGACCCTCAAAGGACACATACACCTCTCCTTTTTGCTATTGACCCCTGCATCTCTTCACCCAACTTTTTATTCTCAACCATCCCCCCACCCATCACTGCTGCCCCAATGGCACCATTTCCACCAGCACCTTGTTACCAACTTGCAGCCCCCACTGAACTATTTAGAACACCTGACCCCACTTCTACTGACCCAACCCAAGCCCCCCAATGGAGACCGTGAGTCCCAACCTTCCAAACTGCCGTCAGGTTCTACACCCACACCGACCTTCTACATTGTATCTCCCATAAACCTCGCAATCAGCATGAATTGTAATGAAAGTCTGTTAACTTACCCAGCTGCCTCAGAGACCTCCCATCTAGTCATCAGTAAGAAGACCGAATCTTCCCCTTAGCTCCCCTTCTATTCCTTATATTGCTTCCTCCATTTCTTCTTCCAAGACTACTCCCCAACCAATCACCTCCTTTCACATTATTCTTATTCTATTTTTCTTATTCTAATTCCAACCTAATACACATATTAACCCTTTAACTCCCTCCCTCCCGATTGTCATGTAGCCTGTATGCCCTATGGGTTCCCTGGCTTTACTTTCCATAGGTGCCCACCTTTTTTAGTAGGTGCATTTTGTTCCTCACTTTTATAATACACATATCCTTGGAATCATTGAAGAACGTGCTCCATGGAAAGATATTGTCCAAAAAGGTCTCTGAAGAGTTAATGCCTATATATTACATGGAATTGATTTACATTTTATACAGGACATTATTGATAACCACTAGTTTGGATCCCAGTGATAATTACTTCATGTAATTAGGCCTTAAGTCATTCCAACTTCACAGTTCTTCCCTTCTTGCTCCATGGTTATGTGTACAGTTTTCATTCCTTGTCCTTGAGCCACTGCTTGGAAATTGATTATTTTTCTCCCCTGTAAATGCTCCAAAAAGAAAGTAGAAAAAAATTACACAATCTTGTGTTGATAAAAAAAAATGGATTCAGAACCAGCAGAGGTCCTGTATATAGGTGACGCAATATAGGGACAGCCGTCGTGGTACGGGGACACCATATAATTTAGGTGTTAAAACTCCGTTGCTAGGCAGTATAAGAAAACAGGGCCTGACTAGGGATACATCCCACCCCTGTTTGATGTGTGTGTTTTATAGACACTGGGTGTGAAAACACTGTTTGTTATTTTAACAAATATTCATTAAAAGTTATATTTTAGAAGTGCACTTTAAGTAAGAGATACTATTTAAACGGGAGTCACAATTATCATATAAGTTAAAGATAAATAAATTGAGCCATTAATGGCAGGCTTTCTGTCAGGTCCGGTAGACAGAGCTAGATGGGCCCTCGAGGCTAAGGACGTATTCTCAGAAACGGAGGACACTGTGGGTACTGGCCCCTCCAATGCTCTAAAAAGTCTGTTTCATGAAATAACGATCACGTACAAAGATAACGTGAAATCTTGGTGGGAGATAGAGTGCCTGGAGAAATACCTAGCTAATAAAATCGTGCCTAAAGGTCTCCGACTAAATATCATACCTGCCCAGAGATCCAGAACCCCGACCCTTCTTGAAAAGTGGGAGGCGGAATCCATAAACAGCTCACTGAGGTTCATGAACATTTTGTTAGAGGAGGAGAAAAAAGCATTCGAGATAACATCTAAAAAACTGGGGGAGTTAACTGAGGAAGCCAAAAAATATAGGGAAGAATCAGATTTTGGCAGACGGGAAGCGATATTGGAACATAACGTGGGGAGACTCCAATCCTTTATTAAGGAAAGAAAACACAAACAATTTTTGAGGGACCTAGCTGAGTTTAAAGAAAAACGGGCATACCTGTTCATCCAGAGAGGAGACCGTGATTTGGGTAACACAGAGACATCAGCATCAGAACCTGATCAGACAGACAGGGAAGGACAGGAGGGTGCAGGAAGTAGGATCCCAAACCCGAAGGGAAATAAAAACAAACCCAAGAACAGAAAATGGAGAAAGAAGGGAGGCAGAGGCCGGGGGGACAGGGCAGAGGAGATCGAGAGGAGGAGGAGGAATATGGAGGTCGGGACCAAAGTCCCTCGGGACAGGGACAACATGGTGGTGGTTCCTTTCCACGGTTTGGACCGGTTATATCTGGGCCAACGGCTTTGGGGAGTTATGTGACGGGACCTTTTTTAGGGAGGGATCCCTACCCTTTAAGAGACAGACTTCCGGACCGTTTACCTCGACCAAAGTGACGGATCAAAATAGAATCATCAACCTGACGGACCATACCTTGACAGACATTGAAAAGCGGGTATTGACGAAAGGTTTGTCGTTTGTGCCCACTAATTACTACAGCGACTTTGACTGGGTGAAGGACATAAATCTCTTTGCTCGAAAACTTAAATGGAAACGTTTTTTTAGACTTAATGCGGGGGAAAAGTACCAATCGTATGACATCGAAGAGGAAGACATGGCCATGTTTGGGATCTGTTAGAACTAGAAAAGGATTCCCGGAGGGTGGAGGGTATGGGACCCTTTACGGATTGTAGACCTGTGAGTAAAAAAAATGCCTCCTGTTAGTGAATTGACGAGCATTGACATATTTACGAGTCTGGTCACTAAAGAGTTGAGGGAATTAAAACAAAAAAGAGTACAACATTACCCTAACCTCACCAGGGAAGAGAAATCAGCATTGGAGAGAATATCGAAAAATGATCATCTAATTATTAAGCCAGCCGACAAAGGCGGAAATTTAGTCTTGATGAATCATGACACATATAAGACCATGTGTATGAGGATATTAGATGATCAGACCACGTATACTAGACTCAAAAAGGACCCAACAGAGGTGTTTCAATGCGAATTAGAGACAATCCTAACGGAGGCATTTGAAGAGGGGAGCATATCCAAGAAGGAGAAGGAGTTCTTGTACAACAAATATCCAACCATGGCTGTTTTTTATTCCCTTCCCAAAATACACAAGGGGCTTAATCCATTGAAGGGCCGCCCCATAGTATCGGGGATCAACTCAGGTACACAGAATTGTGGAATCTACCTGGACAAAATCCTCCGGAATTTTGTCACCAGTTTGCCATCATATATACGGGATACATTGGACCTGATTGGGAAATTGGATGGCATTTCGGTGGATTCTGCTGTACAGTTAGCCTCCATTGATGTGGAGGCACTGTACAGCAGTATACCCCATGAAATGGGATTGAGGGCAGTGGAATATTATTTAAACAGCCGTGGTAACCAGTATAACAAACATAACAAGTTCGTCCTCACACTACTTGGATATGTTCTCACTCACAACTGGTTTGATTTCGATGGCAAACTGTACCACCAGCACAGGGGCACGGCTATGGGGAGCTCATGCGCCCCTAGCTATGCCAACTTGCTCCTGGGCTGGTGGGAAGACACCGTCGTCTTCACGGAAGATGAGTCGTCGTGGTGGAGTCCCCAGATCCTCTTCTGGGGACGTTACATTGACGACGTGCTGATATTATGGAGAGGAGGTGTGGAACTATTTGAAACGTTCATTAGACAGCTGAATGATAACCAGTTAGGTCTGCATTTCACATCCGAGATACATGAGGAAACCATTAACTTCCTAGACGTCACAATTTACAAGGATGGAGTGGGGGCCTGCAAACAACCATTTTTAGAAAACCCACAGCAACTAACGATCTGCTAAATTGGGAAAGTCATCATCCTAGGGGACTAAGAGAAGGTATACCCAAGGGCCAATACCTAAGAGCAAGGCGGAACTGCTCGGAGGTTAGTAGGTTTCATGATGAGGCTAGAAAGATGAGGGATCGCTTCGTGGAGAAGGGATACCCTCTCATTACTCTGAACAGAGCTTTCAAAAATGCTTGTCAAAACAGGAGAGATAGCCTTTTGAAACCTAGAGTTAGAAAATCTGATGAGATAATCCGCATCATTGGGACTTTTGATAATAAGTCCAGTGAAGTGAGGAGGATATTGGAAAAATATTGGAGTATACTGATGACTGATCAGGATGTGGCACCACTTATACCCAATAGGCCAGCAATAACATACAGGAGAGGGAGATCGATTAGGGATCACCTGGTGCATAGTCACTATTGTCCTCCAAAGAAAATCGGAACCTGGCTTGAACAAAGACAGGCAGGCACTTTCAGATGTGGAAAATGTTCTTTTTGTGATTACATCAGGGTAACAAAGACCGCAAGGAGTAGTACTACAGGAGAAACATTTACGAACCGACAATTCGCTAACTGTAGAACTGAAGGGGTCGTTTACCTATGCCAATGCTCCTGTCCTATGGACTATGTAGGAAAAACTAAGAGACAACTAAAGAGACGGATAGGAGACCATTTGGGTGATATTCGGAATGAAAGGGACACATCAATATCTAGACACGTTAGGGAGGTGCATGGAGGCGATATGGGTTGTCTGAGATTTCAGGCCCTAGAGGTGATAGAGAGACCAAAACGCGCGTGGCGATTGGGATAAGGAGATCTTAAAAAGGGAAACCAAATGGATATACAGGACCGTATCTACGGGCTTGGCCGGCCTCAACGAGCAGATTCTGTACACTCCGTTCTTGTGAAACTTCGTTTTTTGAGATATATGAATTGGTCTTGGGGTTGGCATTTGGTCTCTATTATTAGACTACTTAGGATCGAGTAACGGTACGGAGGTCGTGTCGAATACCTATTACTCCGAGAAAGGAGACTGGATATGTATCTGTATGGTCTGATTTCTGGACCAATATATCTGAATTGGTGTCTACATACACTGAGACATATAGTTGGGACACTTAGTTTTGCAGAACTAAAGTGTGAGGTGGTTCGAGGGGTGCACACCACATCCACCCAGTAAGAAGATCTATGGGGAGGGTTTGAGGTTTGAGGTGACTGGGGTTTTTGAGGTATGAGCTGCCCAAAAGGGGGGTGTTTTTTGGAAATGTATGCAATGGTTCCCTTTGGAAGTATTTGCTGCATACTGTAATTGATATATAATCCATATAGTGGGATACAGGAATGGTGATAACATATGGGGATTATTGGGTACCCCCATTCTGTGTGCAAAAAGTACCCACTATAAATAATTAGGATGCATAACCAAAAAATATGTGTTTCACTATGGCAGTGTGAAACACATAAAACAATACAGATAACCATATTCGCTCCCCCCCCCCTTTAAATTCTCTCTCATCCAGCCGCACACACAGTAGCACTGAGGTATTGATGCGCACTGTGTATTTGCGAGGCTTCTGGGGGCGTTCCCCTGCTCCGGTGATGCGTTTCCGGTATTTGGAACGCAAACCGGAAGTCGCGACGGGCGGTGGAACGCAATGCTCCACGCCTACTCGTGACAGGGGAACGCTGGGATGCGGTGACGCTATTCCGGTCTGTGACCCGCAGACCGGAGGAAGCGCTATGGTGGAGCGCACGCGGACACGCCTCCCTAGCCTCACACTGACAAGAGACGGGGATAAAAGGAGCGGATCTCCGGGTCGCTGGTGGCGCCATTATCAAGTGGACAGGAGGCTTGATTGTATGCCCCTGCCAGCGCACACAGAGGACAGAAGGAGGTCTCTCTGGTATCCGTGTCATACTGTCACTCCTGATGAAACCCACGATCCATTGAGTGGGTGGAAACGCGTCGAGTGTATTTGGGACAGCGTGCAATAAGATAAGTTGTATCAACTAGTATATACTGTCGACATTTCCCATGGTGTTGTGAGGTGATAAATAATCCCTCAATGATCATTGTTATCCCTGCTTCACATAGGGGGATTACTAGTGGTTTGAGATAATTATGGTATGAGGGTGGAAGGGGTTGTGGCCCATTGAGTAGCCGGTCCACTCGTTATAGTCCTTTACAGATACATCGTGTACCCCTGTTATTACACTTTACTACAGGGGGCCCTTATGGTGACCGGGCTGGATGATACACTGCCTAATAACCTTATGACTGATAAGAGGACTATCTGATACAAGTAAAATACCATATCACCCCACTAAAGTATTAATCCCATTGATAGCAAGGGTTTGAAGGGACATTGGGATTTGACCCATGTCATCAGATAGCACCTTACTCTAGCATGGATGAATGTTTTGGCTGGGTCCTGTATATAGGTGACGCAATATAGGGACAGCCGTCGTGGTACGGGGACACCATATAATTTAGGTGTTAAAACTCCGTTGCTAGGCAGTATAAGAAAACAGGGCCTGACTAGGGATACATCCCACCCCTGTTTGATGTGTGTGTTTTATAGACACTGGGTGTGAAAACACTGTTTGTTATTTTAACAAATATTCATTAAAAGTTATATTTTAGAAGTGCACTTTAAGTAAGAGATACTATTTAAACGGGAGTCACAATTATCATATAAGTTAAAGATACAGAACCAGCAGAGTGTGACCGAAACAATTTTAGATCGTCACTATGGGGCTAGCATTTAAAGGGGCAAGTCCATATATCCATCAATGTAATGAATGTCATTTGTTGTTCTGGGTAAGAAGCTAATATGGCCACTACATCACTCTACATCATACGTCTCCAATTCTCAGAACGTCCAGGACCATATAAAACAAAAACTGCAGCAGTGCCCTCAACACATCAATATGGAGCTGGTGCTACAAGTTATACCAACCAGAGTCACGGTTCAGTTAGATATCAATACACAGGAGCATCTCAATGAATTAGAATATCATCGAAAAGATCATTTATTTCAGTAATTCAATACATAAAGTGAAACACATACATTATATAGAGTCATTACAAACAGAGTGATCTATTTCAAGTGTTAATATATGTTAATGTTGATGATTATGGCTTACAGCCAATGAAAACCCGAAGGTCAGAAAATTAAAGTAGGGAGAATGAAGGGTTAGAAATTGCGCTGGCGTATTCCATGAGATATGAAAGGGTGAATATAATATTGATTTATTAGTCTACCAGAAATGCATTTAAACATGGCAATACGATTTTGATTTGTCCTGAGGAATGGGCCATGGAGAATTCACCCTTTTATGCCTCGTGGAATATGGCAGCGTGGTTTTTAACCATTCATCCTCCCCACTCTATATGCACCACGCTGGGGACTGCAGCAGCCGTGATATGCTTCTATAGTGGTTGTGACTCCCACAACCACACAAGGTGAAGCCTCTGATACCTATTTAGGTAATACTTTATCTCTCAGACCCTTTATCCTACTTACTTTAATTTTCTGAGATAATGACCTTTGGGTTTTCATTGGCTGTAAGCCATAATCATCAACATTAACATAAATAATCACTTGAAATACTGTAGATCCCTCTGTGTTTCACTTTATGAATTGAATTACTGAAATAAATTAACTTTTTGATGATATTCCAATTCATTGAAATGTATCTGTACATAAATACCCTGTTGGTTCTCCATTGCTATTTAGCACCTGGGAAACATTTATTTTATTTTATTAACTTATAGAACACTACTAATTCCACATTTATACTACCTATCAGTATGTCTTTGGAGTGTGGGAGAAAACGCACATAAACATGCGGAAAACATACAAAATCCTTGAAGCTGTAGGTAACCGTGCTAACCTCTGAGACACCATGCAGTCTTGTCCTCATTGCTCTTTATTTGTACTGCTGGTCACCCTACTGTGGCCTGCAAACGTTCGGGCACCCCTTGGCAAAATTACTTTTACTGTGAGCAGTTAAGTAAGTTGAAAATGAAATGATCTCTAAAAGGCATAAAGTTAAAGATAACACATTTCATTTGTATTTTAGGATAAAAAATCTTCTTGAAAATCTTAAAAATTACAAAAAGGAAAATGGGCCGACGCAAAAGTTTGTGCACCCTGCATGGGCTGTACCTAACAACACTCCCTAAAACAACTAAAACATGTAAATGCTTTTTTCTTATAGCCAGTCATGTGTGCTTCATTTCTTGTTTGAGGGATTTCAATCCATTCTGCCTTGGAAAAGTCTTCCAGTTCTGTGAGATTCCTGGCTCGTCTTACTTGCCTTACTTACCTCTTTTGAGGTCTACCATAGATTTTCAATGATGTTCAGATGAGGGACTATAAGGGCCATTGAAAAACCTTCAGCTTGTGCCTTTGAGTTCATCTATTGTGGATTTTGATGTGTTTTTAGGATCCTTATCCATTTGCTGAAGCCATCCTTTTTTCAACTTTAGTCTTTCTACAGATGCTGTTCTGTTTAGTTAAATGTTGAAATTTGATTGAATACATTCTTTCTTCTACTCGTGAAATATTCCCTGTGCCATTGGCTGCAACACAACTCCAAAGCATGATCGATTCACCTGCATGCTTAATGGTTGTTGAGATGTTCTTTTCCTGAAATTCTGTGCCCTTTTTTCTCCATACATACTTTTGATCATTGTGGCCAAAGAATTCTATTTTAATCTCATCGGTCCACAGGACTTGTTTCCAAAATGCATAAGGTTTGTTTGCATACTTCTGATGCTGAATTTTATGGTGAGGACACAGGAGAGGTTTTCTTCTGATGACTCTTCTGTGAAGGCCGTATTTCTGCTGGTGTCCTGGAGCAATAGAACAATGTACCACTCCAGAGACTGTTAAATCTTCCGGAAGGTCTTTTGTAGTCAAGCAGGGATTCTAATGTAACTCTCTAACGATCTCACAAGCAGTTCTCACTGAAATTTTGCTTGGTCCTCCAGACCTCATCTTGACATCCATTGTTCCTGTTAACTGTCATTTTTAATTACATTTTGAACTGAGGAAAGGGCTTTTGGGCTGCCATCATTTTCATTTTTGGAGTTCTAGGCAGCTGCTTAGAAGAACCCATGGCTGCTGTATTTTTGGCAAAAGGTTAGAGGAGGCTGGCTTTTTATAAAGCTGTGACGTATGCATTACCTGGCCTCTCCTAGCAAAGAGAGCGAACAAGCCATAACCCTAACAGACTAATTAAGGTCTGAAACCTTGGTCAAAGTTATCTGAGCACACAAATCTCCAGGGGTGCAAAAACGTTTGCATCGGCCCATTTGCCATTTCCATTTCCAGATGTTAGTTATCACTCTACAAGAAGTGGATTCTTTAACTTCTCCCTTTTAGTTCCATGGAGAGCATCTATCATTATTTCTTTACCCTTTAATAGCCAGAGATAATTAATGTCCTGTCATGTTAAATAAAATTGGGAATGTAAAGAATCCTGGATACGTATGTCTTACCATATGAATCACATGAATATATTTGTACGTACCCAAGAAATTACTGAAGACAGGTTTCTGACAGATTTTCTGACCTTTGCTGGATGAAACGAGTGGAAGCTCATAATGGAGGTTTGACATTTTAGATGGTTCAACACGAATCATGAAAGGAACATACGTATAATAAAGACCCGACTTGAGGTCTAGATTTGTAGATTCTCTTGCATGCTCTGTCTGACTCAAATGATAGGCTACATTACAAAAGGCTGATTGTTGTAGGGCGGCCTGGCAGTGCCCTGTGTAATTTTTCATATCCCATTTTTCAGAGGATTACAAATCCGAGCTCAGAGAGCAGCTTCCCCTGATTGCTGGCTCGGCTGCTGCAGGCGTCGTCTTCATAGTGTCTCTGGTGGCCATCTCCATTGTTTGCAGCAGGTGAGTTTGCTCTTCTGTCTTTATGTAACTTGATGGGGTTATAGCAGAGGTTTCTTTGTAAGCTCACAGTAAAGGGAAGAGCAATACAATACCATCTTTCCTTACCCTATTCAAGGATTACAGTGCCTGATAGATGGCAGTGCTGCAGTAGTTACAGTATATATGTATATAAGGGTCTGTTCACATGTCTAGTCAAGCATTCTGCTTGGGAACTGAAAGTACTAACAAATGATCTGTTGTATCATTTCTATAAACTGAAGCAGAGGAGTCCCATTCATTGTTATGGGGTCTATTTTTTGAACAAAATAAAAAGTTCTGCATACAGAACTTTTTCTTCCATTCTAATAAATGGAACCCAGAAGAGTCTCATAACAATTAATGGTTCCTTTATGCTTTACTGATGCTACAGATCATATATTCATGTGAAGATGGCAGCTCATTACATCTATATGTAATAGGCGGCCGTCACACGCTGAGATATCTCTTGCGATATTGTAAGCAATCACGTGCACGCGCGATCGCTTACAATATCGCTCACATCACTGGTGAGATGTCACACAGACAGACTCACCAGCGATGTGGATCCGCGATCTCGCTGGTAACTATGGTACACATCGGGTAACTAGGCGCCGCGCGTCGCTTAGTTACCCGACGTGTACCATAGTTACCATCTCCCAGCATAGGCTCTGCCGCTGGGAGATCGCTCATCGTGGTGTTATACACCACGATGAAGCAGATCGTGGCATCGTTCATCGCTAGATCTGAGCTCCGGAGCTCAGATCAGCGATGTCACGATCAATCGATTTCACATCGTAAATCGCTTGATTACATGCAACGATTTCTTGCCCGATATCGCTTAAGCGATCAAAAAGGAGATCGCTTAAACGATATCGGGCAAGAAATCGTTCCGTGTGACGGCCGCCATAGTATCATTTATAGATTTCTTTGATTAAAATCCTACCTATAAGAAGTGTTTCCATATTGTGATTTTGTATCTTATTTCATACACTACTGGTGAAATTCTGCAGCAGAAGTGCAAAATGCATGGCCTAAATAAGCAATATCAGTAATTATGCAGATTAGTGACTGATTACAAATGAATCAAATGTAGTCTCCATCTGACTATATGTCCAATGGCAGAAAAGACCTAAATATATATATACATACAGTATCGGTCATAAGTTTGGGCTCACATGTTGATACAAATGTTTTCCTTGTTATTAATTGAATGTGCACATTATAGATTTAGACTAAAGGCAGCAAAACCATGAAGGCGCACATATGGAAACAAGGAAAAATGAAAGAAATGTGAAACACCCCAGAATGTGTCCTAAACTTTTGATTTCTCCAAGTATCCCATCCACGAAAATGATCAATGTTGTAACTTGTTGTCATATAGGCTGTTTTGGAAAGAAAGACCAATAGATATCTCTGCTGCAGAGGATAAGTTCATCAGAGATGCTAGCCTCAGAAATTGACAGCACCTCAAATAACAGACCTAATAAATAATACACAGATGTCAAGAAGCAGACACATATCAACATCAATTGTTCATAGGAGGCTTCAAAAAGCAGGTCGTTATGATCAAATTGCTGGAAAGAAGCCGCTAGCGAGGACCACAGACAAGAAGAGACTTCTTCAAGCCATGTTGCTTCCCAAGTTTTGTATTTTTGTTTGTTTTTTCAATCCATCATATGGTTCCAGAGATATAGATTTTTTTATTTACTGCTTATATTTATGTTTTTTATCAAAGGGACATGGCTTCGCGGCAAATAGTGCAAAGCAGTCCAAAGCTACGCCCCCAGAGAATCCAGTGAGTATAGCCCCTTGGTAAAAAAGAAAAACATAAAAACTTCCACTAAATAAAAAGGCCCATGTCTCTGAAACTGTATTGTGGATTAAAAAAATGCATGGTCAGTGAAGAAGTGGGAATAAAGTTAGAGCAAAAAATTGACCAGTTTTGATGTAGCGACAGGTTCTTCTGTTTTGTTCCACCCATGTCTTTCTTTACACCTTTCTTCTATATGAGATCATTCATGGTGGTTTTGCTGCCTTCCTTTTGAATGTGGACATACCAATAAAACTGCATTGACAAATGTGTCCAAACTTTTGACCTGTACTGCATATACCTGTTTCCAATGAAACACGGTATATGTTCAGCCCAGTCCTCCCGCTGACTCCATTATAACCATTTGCACTACTATTTTTCAAGTCTAGTGTATTTTTGTATTTCAGGAAGAGAACATACAGCAAAGAGGCGGTGTACAGTGATAAACTACAGCATTACAGCACCGGCAGAGGTAAGACATAGCCACCAGGGACATCATATGTCAGCAGAGTTCAGGCTTATAGTTAAGTATTAATTCTAAGTACAGCAATGCTCAACATTTTTAAAGTGTATCTGTCAACATAACACGTATGGGGTCATCCATTCTGTTGGAGGAATCAATAGCTATGTGAGCACACTGCCTTCCCAATAAGTGGCTGCATTTCAGCAGAACTTAGTTATAAATGACTGGGCTGCATTAAATGACCGCATCCAATATGTGTGTTAGGCATCTACCGTATAAATATAGATATACTAGCTGTGAGCCCGATGCAAATGCATCGGGTGTCTAGATTATTTTTAATTTTTTTTTAAGATTTTCTTTTTTCGCGGGCAAACTCGCCCTATACTTTCTATGGGGATTACCGCAACCGCGCCGCAAGTAGACTCGCAATGGCCTCGCGGCCATTGCACGCGCTACACAGCGACTCGCAATGGATCCCCATACAAAGTATAGGGGGACTTGCGGCAGGTGCGGCGGCTGAGGTAGCGACTCGCAATGGCCTCGCGGCCATTGCTCGCGCTACACAGCGACTCGCAATGAATCCCCATTGAAAGTATAGTGGGACTTGCGGCACGTGCGGCAGCTGAGGTAGCGACTCGCAATGGCCTCGCGGCCATTGCTCGCGCTACCTCAGCGGTAAATCGCTAACTTTGTGGCTGAGCCTCTGGTTCTATTTTCGGCCAGCGTGACAAAGCCACGGCGTTTTCGGGGTCCGACACGATTTTGCCTACGGCAATTATATAGTAGATATCTATATATACATATATTTCAGGGCATGATTTATAGTGCTGGATTCCACTGGCACCTAAATGTTTCATTGTGAAAGATTCATCGGGTGACCAGTAGGATCCTCTGCAATCATACATTTGTCAGCTATACTATGGATGTGGTAGTACATATTATTTAAATAGAACTTCTTTACAACATCTTAACATGAGGACCCCAGCCTCCAGACCTTCTGCAAACATCTAATTTTGGCAGAGGGAGATGTGACCAGTTGCTCTTTTTCACTGTAAATGTAGTATTAGACAGCCACCACTGAAAGGGTTGTCTCATCTTCTGTCTTCAGTAGTCAACTCCCCTTCTTCCTCCCAACTTTCTATTTGTCAGGTGGCAGAGCGCCCCTGATGATTGACAGCTCAGATTATTGTTGCTCTGGTATCCTGAACACAACAAGCATGGTGCAAGCAGAGAAGGTTTTGCCTCTGCAGTGTTGGCGAAGCACTGAGGCACTGAAGTGACCTGGAATCAGTGATCCTGACAGATTCAGAGCAACACTTACAAGCTGTATACCAAAGAGCTTGTAAACCCTGCGCTCCTTATATAGACAACAATGTTAAACCTGGATGGCCAGAGTTGTTTAGTGAAAGCTGCTGTTTGTTAGTGAATACAGCTGTAGCCTATGGAGTAATTTACACAGGAAGAATTGTGGTGGGACAACCCCTATAATCTTAATGAATTATTATTATTTTAGATAATATTTTGGTATTTTGCACCATACAGCTTCTTCTTGAATGACCCCCTATAGTGGCCATGGAATCATAGAATGCTAGTGTTAGAAGGGACCTACTGGGTCAGCGGGTCCTACCTCCTGCAAAGCAGGATTCACTAAATCATCACAGACAGATGTATTTCCAGCATCTTGTGAAGGCTTCCATCAAAGGAGAACTCACCACCTTTCGTGGCAGCCTGTTCCACTCATTGATCACCCTCACTGTCAAAATGTTATATCTAATCTGTGTCTCCTCCCATATGAAAATAAAGCTGATCCCTCTACAGTGTCAAGATAAAAAAGGGGGGGGAACAAGAGGCGCAATAGTGCCCTATCAATGTGGCACTAAGTGTGAGGGCGGTGAGCACAAGGGTTCACTCACCTGGGGCAGTTGTGTCACCCACAACTGGCTTGAAGGCGTGTAAGATGGTTACCAGATAGCTGCTGCAGGACTTCCACCTTCCACACAAGTGCGGAGAAACATCAGACAATTGGGAAGAAAATGGTGTGTCACAGTCCGCGCTGCCACGATCATCCACTCAAAAAAACACGTGAAGATGGAACTTCAAATGAACTCCTTTAGGAAGAGGAAATAAAGGAGTTCATTTGAAGTTCCATCTTCACGTGTTTTTTTGAGTGGATGATCGTGGCAACGCGGACTGTGACACACCATTTTCTTCCCTCTACAGTGTGACAGCCCTTGAGATATTTGTGGACAGCAATTAAGACTCCTCTCGGTCTTCTTTTTTGCAAGCTAAACATTCCCAAATCCTGTAACCGTTCCTCATAGGACATGGTTTGCAGACCGGTCACCATTTTGGTCGCTCTTCTCTGAATTTGTTCCAGTTTGTTGATGTCTTTTTTTAAAATGTGGTGCTAGAACTGGAGACAGTATCCAGATGAGGTCTGACCAAAGAGGAGCAGAGGGCAATAATGACTTCACGTGATCTAGACTGTATGCTTCTGTTAATATACCCCAGAATTGTGTTTGCCTTTTTTGCTGCTGCATCACACTGTTGACTCATGTTCAGTATGGGATCTATTAGTATACCCAAGTCTTTTTCACATGTGCTGTTGCTCAGCCCTATTCTTCCTGTTCTGTCAATACTTTTTTCATTTTTCTCACCCAGATGTAGGACGGACTTTGCAATTCTCACTGTTAAAAAAACATTCTGTTAGGCTGCTTTCACACTACGGATTTTTAAAATCCGATGCTGTCCGATAAAAATATACATCAGCATATACATCACTGGGTGGCTGAGGCTGGGACATAGAGATCTATTAGAGAACTGGATTTAAAGGACAGGAAGTTGGCAAAACCATGGTGTCCCCATTCTAGGAGCCCTTTTTAACCCCTGCTTCTGACCTTCATTACATACGCCTCAACGGGCCCTGTGGGTCCCAATGGCGGTACCAGCCGCCCGGCTTTAGTCACCCAGCATGATAATATACCATTAACCCGTAGTCAGGATTCCTGCCTGACCGGGACCTTACATACCATATGTGATCCATCATACAAACGTCCATGGATCACACGCATCCTTCCACATGCTCACAGCCCATCATAACACATCCATGGACTGTGGCTCCTCCATGACCATAACAGGGACCTGGTCAACCGTAGAATCAGGGCTAACCATGCGTCACCATGGCCTACTCACCACGGTACGGGCTACCAGTCGCCACCAAACCTCCATCTCATCTCATGGCAGGTCTCCAGGTCGACGACTGTACCCTGTGTCTGAGTAGCACCCTAACGGATCAGCCAAGGTTACGCTTCTAGGAGCCTTCGTGACCCTTGTCTCGGGCCACAGGCTCACCCACACCATTAGAGGCCGTGGTTGAGAGACAGGTACCCACTGCAAGCAGCAGGCAAGCCTCCCTCTCGTCCCACAGGGACGGATCGCCTCCAATATCATCCACACTAGCTGGGTCACTCTCTCTCCCACAACATTATACGTGGCTGTTACACATAGGCCATCGTCTCTCATTCAGGGCACTGTTACCTAAGCCCTTACATATGTCTACGGGTCCTTTACCGACTGCCTAGTCGGACCCAATGGCGGTTATGCCCGCCTGGCATTAATCACACACACAGCTCACTCCGTTACACGGGAACTGCTGTCTTACCGGGCACGGATCCGGGTCTCGCTACCGGGGTAACGGGTTGGCCAAGCCTCCCCCTCGGGCTCCTTCCTGGACGTGTTTCACCCCACGTCCAGTGCAGCGTCCACCAGGTCAGCCACGGCTTCCCCACACCAGGTGCAGTAACGACCCAGTCCTGGCTACCGGTATGGAGCTAGCTTGCTCCCTTCAGGTTCACACAGAGCCTCTGGACTGCTCTGCACTTGGCTGGAAACCAGCCCACATGCTCTCAGGCTGATCTCTGGCTGAGAATGAATCTCTCAATCACTCAGCTGGCAGGCTCTTATCGTCCCTGCCACACCCACTCTGACTCCACCAGCTGGGCTGCTATTCCTCCGGACACACCCACCTGACACACCCACCTGGGCTGTCAGCAATCACTCATTACATCCCATTCCTCATGGCCTCCTCGATTTCATGAGCCACTCACTAGTCACTTTAAACTCATTGTGTTCAGAACAGGTTCACACAGTATCATCACAGGAAAACCGGCCAGTGTGCACAGGATCCTCCTGATCCTGCATGTGATGCGCCCCGGCCATGAGGATCATGCCGGCGGTGCCTCACAACAGTCAAATTCTAAAGATGTATCCAATAGAAAAGCAACTAGCCGGGCCCTGTTTCAAGCCTGAAAATAGTGATACCTACTGATAGCAGGGTCAATGTGAACAGAGCAGAGTCCACCTCTGCTGGGAATTAAGCCAGTATTGGCAACAAGTAACTCTGTTAATTAATATAAACATCATTTAGTACAAGATGTATAATGACACAGTTTCTGGAGCACCCTAAGACACCTATCATCTCCTTTTAGGCTCGTCCATTGTAGACTGGGTCATTTTTTCAGTAAGGATGGTATGAGATACTTTGTCAAATGCTTTGCTGAAGTGAATATATACTTGACTTCATTTTCCATTTCACCCAAAACCAATCAGATGGCCAGTAGTGATCTGGCCAATCAGATTACAAGCATGTGATCGCTAGCGGCCACCTGATTGGCCAATTTGCAAGGTCCTAGATGTATTATTAGGACCTTGCAAACTGGCCAATCAGGTGGGCGCAGCGGTGACGTAGTTGTGATGTGGTGCCATCTGATTGGCCAGATCGCTACCGGCCATCTGATTGGCTGGTAGTGAAAGGTCCTTGTCCAGCGATCGGAGGTGAGGTTTTCCGGTCCCGGTGCAGGCGTCGGACAGGTGAGTATGTAAGTTTATTGTTTTTTTAACAACGCTTACTCACTTTTAGGCTACTTTCGCAATATATCTATAGATACACTGCGAAAGTATTCGTACTCGCAAGGAGTAGCGAGTACCGCTACCTACTCGTTGCGAGTATAGCGAGCACGAATAATAAGGTACTCGCTCATCCCTAATTTAAATAGATTTGGGGAATTTTTACAGATAAAAGTTATTTTAGAGAGTACAAATAAATACAAACTCTATGTTAAAGATTTTTTGTTCTTTTTTTTAGTCATCTATTTTTATTTTTTTTACTTATCTTTTAATAACTTTTGAATAGTGGACTCTACGTCTTGTATTTACCTTTAGAAATAAACCATTGGTGGAAAGCACAGGTCTCCACAATCATCTTATTATCTTTCTATTCTCCTTCCAGGACTGTGCTCTTTCTTAGCTTTTCACGATGTCTTCTCAGATTCCTGCATCTCCCTTCCTCCTCTGTATTTTCTCCTTTCTCATCACTTCTTATCGGAGCGGGTCCCATTGCACATCACTCAGTAGCTGCAGCTGCTCGCTCTCACCTTTGCTATGGCCTCCAATCACAGGCCCTTGTCACATGTGATGAATCTTGATTTCTTGGTAAAGTTGTCCCTTCATTTATCTGCTAATAGGTTTCTTATGACACAGTAAATAATAGCCAGGCTGCAGCTTGGAGCCTACATAACACTGCCTGTCCCCAATCTGTCAGTCTCAGTACACAAAGTGTCCCACATTCTCATACTAAACCTGCAGGGAAATGCAGAGATACATATCCTGACCATAGAAGCGGAGCTGACCACCAAAAGGGCAATTAGTGCAGAGAGGGGGATATAGTTCTCAATACTATACTAGTTTTCATGTAAAAATAAGTGCAAAGCCCAAAGGTTATCACTAAAACCTCGTTATTTACAATCCAAAAATTAGGGGCAGCCATGGCTGAGTTCAGAATGGAAGAGCCATTCTCAAGCAATCTATCAATTTATCCCTATGTTCCAGTATAGTCCCTGACAAAAGATATGTCGCTTAGGCTAGGGTCACACATCCAAATCCATTTTTTAAGCCCTTAGAAAAGGGGATCCATTTTTCTAAGGGTGCCAATAGTGTCCCCTGGGCTCCAGGACGTTTTTTGGAAATTTTGGGACTTAGGCTGCGTTCACACGCTGCGTATTTGACGCGTTTTTTTACGCGCGTATTTGCTCCAAAAATGCACGTGCATCTGCATTTCCCTGCAAAGTGAATGGACATTCACTTTGTGACATTCAGACGTCGCGTAATTTTACGCAGCGTTTTTGGAGCAAAAAACGTGTGCGTAAAAAGAATGAACATGTCAATTCTTTCCAGTTTTTTACGCGCGTTTCTTCCTTAGGCCCCATTAAAAGCACTGGAAGAAATGCACGTAAAAAAGCGCAATTGAAGTTGTTCTGTCGCGGGGTTTTTTTTACGCACGTTTTTCCCCTTAAAAAATGCGCGTAAAAAAAAGCGACAAATACGCAGCGTGTGAACGCAGCCTTAGTCATTTTTTTCCCAAAGAACGCATGCGTTAGCGCATAGTGCCTATATGTGCCATGCGTTAACGCATGCGTCACCCATAGGGCTCCATGTTAAAAAACGCATGTTTTTTTGAAATTTCCCCAAAAATCCATGCTTTTTTTAAAACAACGCACAAACATACGTTAACACATACCGTATTTTTCGCTTTATAAGACGCACCTGTTTATAAGACGCACCCCCAATTTTGGTAAAAAAAAAGAGAAAAAAAATAAATTTTAATGTTAAATGGGGTCCGTCTTATAATGCCAGTGTCCGTCTAACAAATCATATAGGATTTATGTCCCACATAGCCCCCTCATCCTATTACATGGTCCTTCATCCTATGATATAGCCCCCCATCCTAGAATTAGCCCCCTTAATCTGGATATGGCACCCTTATATTGGATATAGCCCCCTTGTGCTGGCACACGTCCCCCAGTGATGGCAGATGTCCCCCATTGATGGCACACGTCCCCCAGTGCTGGCACGCAACCCCCGAGCTGGCGCACAACCCCCAGACCTGGCACACATCCCCTAATGCAGGCACACGTCCCCTTTTGCAGGCACACGTCCCCTATTTCAGGCACACGTCCCCCATGGATGGCACATGTCCCCATTTGCGGGCACATGTCCCCTATTGCAGGCACACGTCCCCTAGTGCAGGCACACGTCCCCTATTGAAGGTACACGTCCCCTATTAAAGGCACATGTCCCCTATTGAAGGCACACGTCCCCTATTGAAGCCACACGTCCCCCATGGATGGCACACGTCCCCCATGGATGGCACATGTCCCCTATTGCAGGCACATGTCCCCTATTGCAGGCACACGTCCCCCATTGATGGCACACGTCCCCCATTGATGGCACACGTCCCCCATTGATGGCACATGTCCCCTTGTGCTGGCACACGTCCCCCATTGATGGCACACGTCCCCCATTGATGGCACACGTCCCCCATTGATGGCACACGTCCCCCATTGCAGGCACACGTCCCCTTGTGCTGGCACACGTCCCCTTGTGCTGGCACACGTCCCCTTGTGCTGGCACACATCCCCTTGTGCTGGCACACGTCCCCTTGTGCTGGCACATGTCCCCTTGTGCTGGCACACATCCCCCACTGATGGCACACGTCCCCCATTGCAGGCACACGTCCCCTTGTGCTGGCACATGTCCCCTTGTGCTGGCACACGTCCCCTTGTGCTGGCACACGTCCCCTTGTGCTGGCACACGTCCCCTACTACAGGCACACGTCCCCTATTGATGGGACACGCACCCTATTACAGACATGTATATTCCCATGTCCTGCATACCGCCGCCCCACATAATACACCCACCCCCTCCATATGGTGAGCCCCAAACCCTCCCCCCCCCCGTAATATGCTGCTTCCCCCTACATTAAGAAGATGGTCCCTGGCCTTCTTCCGCTCATGTGATCGGGCGATGATGTCATCGCTGTATGCCCGATCACATGAGCGGAAGAAGCCAAGCACCATGGAGACCGGGAGTCAGCGGTGACGCTGTGAGCTTGTCGCTTATCGCCAGAGGGTGAGGAAGGAGGATTTTTTTATTAAATTTGCTGCTGGCCAGCGTGGGGGGCATATTAATGACTGGGGGAGTGCAGGGCCAGGGACCATCTTCTTAATGGAGGGGGAAGCAGCATATTACGGGGGGGGGAGGGTTTGGGGCTCACCATATGGAGGGGGTGGGTGTATTATGTGGAGCGGCAGTATGCAGGACATGGGGGGCATATGGAGGGGCTGCAGAGAGAGCGGGAGATCTCTTGCTCCCGCTCATTTAATATGCACTGCTGCCCCCGTCAGTCTCTCAGTGCAACTTCAGCACTGAGAGGTGGACAGCGGCAGTGCATATTAAATGAGCGGGAGCAGGAGATCTCCCGCTCTCTCTGCAGCCCCGCAGCCAGCCCACTCCAGCCCCGGACACGCTCAATTGCTGCCCCCAGCCTCCCCTGCAGTGTATAATCCGTATTCGGATTATAAGACGCACCCCCCACTTTCCCCAAAAATTTTGGGGAACAAAAGTGCGTCTTATAAACCGAAAAATACGGTATGTGTTTTTGGACTTAGGAAAAAAAATGCCCAAAATGTTTCCAAAAACGGATTTAGCCCAAAAACGGATTTTATGTGTGACCCTGGCCATATGCATGTTATGTAAATAAAAGCTTATAACCTGACATTAAATTCATCCATTGGTTGTATAAATGATTCTTTTGAAAGCTAAAACCCTCCGAAATGTAGTTTAGGTTAAGAAAATAAATTGGCATCAATGCTGAAATATTGATCATTTAACTCCACATATTAGACATAAACAGAAAAAGAACTGCACAGCACTCAAGATCTTTTTCTACAAAGACTGTATGTGTTGAACATTGCCATTTGGGGCAGTATATCGCTTGCACCAGGGGAAACCAGCATAATGCTGCTCACTATTTTTCTATTAGTATCTATCTATCCATCTCCCCACAAATGAAAAAAGAACAGCACGGCTGGTTCAGCAGGGTACAAATCAAGCCAAGCAAAACCTTCTTCTGCCATGTAATACAGACCGTCAAAATGAACTGCAGCACACCTAGGTAGAGGTAATAAATGCCTTTAATGGCCCATCACGGTAGTAATGCGACATTTCAGCCCTAGTAGGAAAAAAGCTGGAGAAAAGCCTACTAGGGCTGAAATGTCGCATTACTACCCTGATGAGCCATTAAAGGCATTTATTACCTCTACCAAGGTTTGCTACAGTTCATTTTGACGGTCTATCTATCTATCTATCTATCTATCTATCTATCTATCTATCTGTCTGTCTGTCTGTCTATCTATCTTTTTATCACATATGGCCACTTTACACGCGGCAACAGGAAGATAGAAAACAGCAGGTGTCGGAGACAATTGTACCTTTTACCTTCAAAACACCTTGAAGTGGCTGCGTGTAATTCAGGTATCTGCAAGGTGTTTTGAAGGTAAAAGGTACAATTGTCTCCGACACCTGCCGATTTCTATCTTCCTGTTGCCGCGTGTAAAGTGGTCAATATGTGTATACAATTTACATATTTATCTACATTATTTATTTAACTCCATGTTTTCTTAATTACTAAAGGCGTGACCAATGGTAATATGATAAGAATAATAGTGATAATCTATTCCGCTGACCTGCAGCCATTCTGCGGTTTTGTTGTACACGAGTCTCCACAATGCTGAGGTTGTCTTTTCACATTATCTATACTAAATTACTTGCATAAAGAAGGATTCTTTCAGGGAAGAAAGTGAAATGTCACTTGCCAGCTTGTGCCCAAGTGCCATTTAGGCAAATAAATGTATCTCCTATTAAACAATCTGTTGCGCGCTGCAGAAAACCACTAAGAAGGATGTGTGTCCTTTCACCAGAAAGCTTCTTGGCTGCAGTCAGGGTGAAAATTAATTAACCCACAAAGACCAAAAAGATTAACCTCCTTTTGCAATGCGCTGCTGTCATCTTAGGCTGCGAAAAAGCAAATGATGGAGTTGATACTGAAATGCCAATGACTTCCTGGAAGCCACATACAGAACTCCAATTCAATTTTTTTTACAAAGTGCATATTATTGATGGCGGTGAACGGAGAACCTAGAATGAGGGGGGTACAGAACTTCCGTCACCCCCGGACACAGTGATAAAGTGCAAGCATAATGAAATAATGATTTCATTATAAAATGAAGATAAAGCCAAAAACAGAGGGGGGTGGGTGAGGATGAAGAATTGAGGAACAGAAAGCCAGATTCCTGTAAAGAGACACAAGGCAGAGAACCGATGAGGGGTGAGCGGGTGATGAGAGGCGAGTAAGGTGAGCAGTGATGGCTCTATAGAGATACTGACGCACAAGGTAAGATAAACCAGTAGAGAAGGGAGGGGGAGAAGGGAAGAGATACGGTATCAAGTCTTCATTTCCTCATATGCTGGACACGAAGATTTAATCCTTGTCTGTGAAAGATTGCCATAGCCCATAGCCCAGGAAATGATAGATGTAGAGGTGGACAGATACAACCCAGAGACAGCTCGGGATGACTGGCCCACTCTAATCTTCTCTTTCACCAGTTAGAAAAAACAAGATTTCAAGAATACGGTACAACCCATGAGAACTTAAAATCCCTGAAATAAATATACTAAAGCTATGCAAAAATATGTGGATATTTTTGTATGTATTTATATATACAATTGTCACCTACCCGCTTCTCAGCACATGATGAGGGGTATGCCTGCAAGGGTTAATTTATCTCCTTTCTCTTAGTCCAGCACTTAACCTCTGGTATAGGCTATAAAATGAGCATAAATCACACCTGGACACAGGCCACACACCCCAGCTACACAACACGCTGCCACCGCTTATCAAACATATAGGGGGATGAGTCCCCGGAATATGACACTGTCTAACAATCAGCAGAGTCACATAATCTCTGTAAGGCTACGGATTCTTTAGAGCATACAAGGATCAAACTTATTAAAGTTTTAAGACTCAATATAAAAATTACAGTGCTTACAATGTAAAGATATAAAAGTTAAAATAAAAAGGACACATAGATATGTAAAACAGTCATAGAATAAAATGGGAGAAATACAGAAATACCTACATTTCAGTCTAAAGTTATTCTTCTGTTTTCTTGGGAGGGAAGGAGAAATGAAATATGGATTACATCAGCATTTGGTTGACCCCCTCAACTGCTACCCCTTTTCTTTGTGTGTGCTAGCTTTTGGTAGGTTTTGTCTTTGGCTCAGGTCCGGGACAGCTTCAATTTATTATTATAATCTCAGGTCTGTGACTGGAGAATGGCTAATTTGGTAATGAGTATACTGCATTTTAAATGCCCTGTTTTGCAAGCATCTCACTTCCAATGACCATTTGGTTTGTCTTGTGAAGCTTGCAGAGGTGTGAGAAATTTCTCCTGTGTTCTCAAGGAGACCACCCTTTGATCTCAATTTCTGAAATCAAGATAATTAAAGGTTATGCCTCTTTGTGTAAATTTGCAGAGGAATCAATGTTACCTTACTACTTCTATTATACAAGTATCCCGACAAATACATATATCATTCACAACAATATCTACATATATAAATTCATCTAACACTATAAATTTAAGGAGGCAAGGCTTGATGGTGACATTCTACCTGCCAAGTCTCACACTGATAGAAGTAAACAAGGTTTGATGGTGACTATTGATCTGTCCATTCTCACATTGATTGAAGGAAGGCAAAGCTTGCTTTGGTGGCATTCCAGCTGCCCAGTCTCACACTGGATCACGTTAGCCAGGGCTTGATGGTGACATTCCTCCTGCCTGTTCTTACGTTGATTGAAGGGCCCCAAAGCATGTTGGTGGCATTCTACCTGGTCTCACATTGTTGATATATAGTGGATCTAGACTCTTGCATAGATATACATTACAACATTACAGTAGTGCAAACAGGTTGCATGTGTTCTATAGGGTTGAGGGAGGAATTACTTTTTAAGGAACGTTCTGGTAATATGCTTCCAGGGAAAATCTTTCATAGCTTAGCTGCTATCAGATGAAAAGTGTTTTGCTTGAACTCGGCTATTTTGATAAACTTTATTCTAATGTGCGTGACTAATGTGTATGACCACCTAAAGATTATTCTATTGATCCCTCTGCAGAATAAAGTCGGCCATAAACATGAAATAATGTTCATTCAGCTGCCAGCTATCTCTCCCGATGACTCCCCCATAAAAATGAGCGCTCGGCTCTGTCAATTTTTATTATATGTGTTTTTCATTGAAGAGAAGAAGAAATCTGCTGCCATTGGTAACTTATCTGCCCTGAAGAAAAAGGATTGCATTTAAATTCCACCTCTCATTGCTTCTCTCCCCGATATTTAGTCTGAAGGTCCTCACATAAAGGAGATCATTGGCTGGTTCTGACAAAATCACCAGATTCTGCCAACTTTCTTCTGTGTCTTAAGGGTTCACACCAGTCTCTTGCATGCTTATAGTGGCAACCTGATTATTTTGGAACTCCAAACTCTATTGACTAGTCCAACAGACATTCTTTAAAGCTTGTTCTTTGTTTATGTTGCTAATCCTACTATATAATCGCCTTATCATGTCTGTCTCTCTGCTGTGACATGCAGCAGCGACCAGGCCCCCGCTGTGAGATCGCTGATCCTGTCACGGAGGTCAGCGGCAACGCAGCCGGGGGATGACCGGCTAACGCCAGTCATCCCCGGCTGCTCGCACTGGAAGTACTCCGACCGGCGCTAGCGATCTTGCTCAGTGTGACAATCTCACCAGTGACATACTGATGCTCCAGCGATCCCTACCAGGTTGCATTGTTTGTCGGGATCGCTGGAAGCGTCGCCAAGTGTGACGGTACCTTACTGATCGCTGGTGAGGTGTTACACGTGCAGATATATTGAGGAAGCCACGTCGCTGATTGGGGAAAATCCAATGTATTCATTGCATTATTTTAAAATCTTTATAAATAAACTACATATATATTCTAGAATACCCGATGTGTTAGAATCGGGCCACCATCTAGTAAACCATATAAAAAAGAACAAAGAAGTCTATGCTGTCTTTGGAAAACACAGTCAATGCGTTCCATCTTCAAAAGGACCACTCGAAACAGCATCTTTGCTCCCTGTCACCATTCAGCCTTAAGATAATCTGCACTGACAATATTGGGTATGGTTTTCATAAAAATATAACATTTTTCAGATTTCTGCAATATTGGGTGTGGGTGAGGCTTCTAGGCTTACCGGTAATTACATTTGAGAGGATCAATTTAGTGGCAAGTTAAGAACCTATAGTATGATACTGTATTTGTTCACCCTTTTGTTCTTCTCTTGCTCTTTTGCCTGCAGGTTCCCCAGGGATGAAAATTTACATTGACCCCTTCACATATGAAGATCCCAATGAGGCTGTGAGAGAGTTTGCTAAGGAAATCGATGTCTCTTTTGTGAAGATTGAGGAGGTCATCGGGGCAGGTTAGATATTCCATTTGATACCTTATTTATAAAAATACCCTGGCTAAAAATATGAAGCTTTAAGTATATAACATATTATAGATACACATAACATATTATAGATACAAAGACCGTTAGGAGATCCATATCCAGCATTTCCTTATGGGTGGAGTAGTGTAGAGCCATATGGTAGAATTTTGCTTGCGGCATCCTCATATTCCCATGTTGAGATTGAAGGACTGTGGCAATACCTTGTAATGTTAGTTATGTCACCTGAATCGATAGCTTAAACAGAACTAATTCACATTACCAATTTTCTTTGACTTTCAGGAGAATTTGGAGAGGTGTACAAGGGCCGGCTAAAACTCCCCGGAAAAAGGGAAATCTACGTTGCAATTAAAACTCTCAAGGCTGGATACTCAGAAAAGCAAAGACGCGACTTTCTGAGTGAAGCAAGTATCATGGGCCAGTTTGACCATCCTAATATCATCCGACTGGAAGGTGTGGTTACCAAGAGCCGACCGGTTATGATCATCACAGAGTTCATGGAAAATGGAGCCCTGGACTCTTTCCTTCGGGTAAGCACCCAGATATGGCACCTATGTACATACCTAAAATATAATGCAAATTATTATCTCACCCTCAGAAATACTGTGGATGAAAGGCTGACTCTTCCCGTTTCATAGAGATCACATTTCAGTAGTCATCTCAAAATTAACACAGGCAGGACTACATTTTGCAGGTTTTGTCTCATATTCTGCCCTGATGGGCCAGAGGCATGGGTGAATGGCTGGCACAAACTGCAAGATCTCCAAGCTGGTCGAAGATGCAGCTTTGACTCAAGTAATAGAGGAACGTTCTAGCAGACTTCAGAGCTGCGCTTACAAGCTGTGTACAAAGGATCTTACAAGCTCTTCAAAGTGGCCTACTTTGACAAGCATCTTTCACTTTTACCCATTTAACCCCTTCACCACGCGGCGATGTTTCGTTTTTGTTTTTTTGCTCCCCTGTTTCCAAGAGCCATAACTTTTTTATTTTTCCATCAATATAGACATATGAGGGCTTGTTTATTAACCATTTATTTTACTATATAGTTTACAGGAAAATGGAAAAAAAAATTCCAAGTGCGGTGAAATTGCAAAAATAGTGCAATTACATGTTTGTTTTTTGTTTTGTTTTTTCACTATGATCCCTATATGGTAAAACTGACATGACGGTGTGATGCTTCGGGTTGATACGAGTTCGTAGATACCAAACATGTATACTTTTACTGTTATCTAAGTGGTGAAAAAAAATTCAGAAGTTTGTAAAAACAAAAGAATTGCATTTTTTGCTCCGTGTTCCCGCCCCATAGTGTCGTCATTTTTCGAGATCTAGGGCTGTGTGACGGCTTATTTTTTGCGGCTTGAGCTGACATTTCTCATGATACCCATTTTTGGGTAGATGCGCTGTTGACCCCAGGGGCCCACGCATATTCTACTGAGCATGTATGTGGGCGGAGCAAAAAAGGGTAATAGGCAGTGGATCAGATTTTTTCCTTAGCCTGTACCTCCTCTCATTGATTTGAGCTTGATAGGGGTCGTCTGGGGCCCCCTCCAGGCGAACCCACGTCGGGTACTGGTGAGTGCAATACTTTATTTTAGATGGGATTAGAACTTTTGTATTTTTTTTTTCATATTTTTAAAACTTTTTTTTTAAATTGATTCTTGTTTTTAAATAGCCCCATAGGGCGCCACAATGCTGCAGGGTCCGATGCTTTGTGCCATGTCCTGATGAGCTGCAGCACATAAGGACATGGCATTTGGTTTCACTTTCAGTGGTTGGCAGCTCTTGTCAACCACTGACAGGAAGTGGTCCCTGATAGCTTCCGGGTTCACACCAGGAACCGGGCCATTCACATCTGCACCAAAGATCCCGCGATCCTATTGCGGGATCTCCGATCTCGGCGGGGAATGGCGTGATCCCCTCTGAGGCGGTTTTGTATCCTGCTGTCAGTGAATGACGGCGGGATTAAAGGGTTAACAGCACAGATCGTGGATCCGATTGATGCTTGAAGCCTAACATCTCAGCTGATGAAATCAGCTGAGATGTCGGGTGTTTGATGTGAGCTCCGCACTGGAGCTCACATCAAACACCGTGACCCGACCCATGACGTACTCTTACATCAAGGGTAGGGAAGGGGTTAAAGGGAATCTGTCCCCAGGATTATGCTACCCCATCTGAGAGCAGTCTGATTTAAGGGCTGAGTCCCTGATTCCAACAATGTATCGCTTGTGGGATGTTGGGATAATTTCACTGTTTTATCTGCTGCAGATCTACCCATTCTCTCAAATCTGAGCTCTGTATAACCCCGCTCACGCCACTGATTGGCAGCTCTCTGTGTACACAGACAGAAAGCTATCAATCACGGGTTACAGAAAGCTCATGAATATGGAGTACTACATGGCAGCAGGTTTACTTGTCTGCTAGTGATAATCTCCTGACGATAAAACAGTGATTTTATCAAATCTACAGCAAGTAGCCCAGTAAGTGACACTGTTCGAATCAGGATCTCTGTCATTTTATTATCCTGCTCTCAGATTAGGTGGTAAAAACCTGAAGATCTTTTAATAGCTCTAATATAAAAATTGAAGATAAACTAAAACCACAGAATCCATTGCAAAAACTGTGATATGGAAAGCGCACCCTGCAGTGTGACTCTGCCACTGAGCATTCCCACTACACTGTATTATCAATGAGTTGCTTTCTAGTTCGGTTTCAGATGGCTGAACACGATGGCCACCCCTCATATAAATCATCTATTGGAATAGAAAAATAATAAAAAAATAGAAACTAATAATTAAAAAACATATTTCCGTATCTAAAAACTATGAAGAGTTCCCTTTAATCCAGTGTGCAAGGAATACTGAACACCACGAAGATGCACGTGTTTTCAATCAGACATCTTCCTCTATTGTACTCTTCATACCAGACTGATGGATGTATGCGATATCATACATAGCTGTATATTGCCCGTGATTCTGCTATATTGATGAAGTTGTCAGGAGACGGTGCAGTGTGATTGTAAAGATGAAGCACCAGCCAAACGCTCGGTGCAGATGACCTAAAAAAAATCTTGTTTCAGCCTCTGGATAAAAATAGGGACATTAATTGGAACCTTGGTAACTCCTGAAAGTAGGTTATAGGATCCAATCCACTGGGGCTCCTGTGTCTGAGAATGAACCTTGTATAATACGATACAAACCTGCTCACCCAAACACATCACACCGGGCTGCCGATGGGTCGTGTGTTGGTGTTTTCTGTCTGTGTCATCACATTTTCTCCATGTAGGGATTTTTCTTCATTTACCTCTATATGTC
This sequence comes from Allobates femoralis, assembly GCA_033576535.1. Classification (NCBI taxonomy): domain Eukaryota; kingdom Metazoa; phylum Chordata; class Amphibia; order Anura; family Aromobatidae; genus Allobates; species Allobates femoralis. The sequence continues at coordinate 77,022,432 of JARQOC010000001.1, forward strand.
GAGCACATGTGGTATGATTATGCTTGTGTCAGTGATGATTAGTGAGAAATATTGGCTGGGAGCTTGTGCATGTGCTCTATAGAGAGAGCTCGTTATAATACATATGTATTATACTGCTTCTGTATAACAAAGCTCTAGAATAGTTGTAAGGTAGATTTATACAATATAAGAACAGAAACTCACAGCTAGAATGTAGATACAGTGATAAGAGGAGACTTAGCAGCTGTCTACAAATATCTCAAGGGCTGTCACACTATAGAAGGATCAGCTTTATTCTCATTTGCACAAGGAAAGACTGGAAGCAATGGGATGAAATTAAATAGGCGGAGACACTGATTCACTATCAGAGAAAACTTTTACATAGTAAAGGCCACGTCACACGCATCAATCGTATGAGCGATATTGTTAGCGATCACGTGCACGCGCGATCGCTAACAATATCGCTCACATCGCTGGTGAGATGTCACACAGACAGACTCACCAGCGATGTGGACCAGCGAGATCGCTGGTAACTATGGTACACATCGGGTAACTAGGCGCCGCGCGGCGCTTAGTAACCCGACGTTTACCATAGATACCATCTCCCAGCATAGGCTCTGCCGCTGGGAGATCGTTCATCGTGGTGTCACACACCACGATGAAGCAGATTGATCAAGCGTTTATCGCTTGATTTGAGGTCCTGATCACAAATCTGCGATGAACGACCACACGATTTAAAATCAAAAAATCGATCGTTTACACGCAGCGACGCCCGAAACGATATCGCTTAAGCGATCAAAAAAACTGATCGCTTAAGCGATATCGCTCAAGAAATTGAAGCGTGTGACGTGGCCTTAAGGGTGATCAACGAGTGGAACAGGCTGCCATGAGAGGTGATGAGTTCCCATTCAACGGAAGTCTTCAAAGAGAGGCTGGACAGACATCTGGGTTGATTTAGTGAATCCTGCATTGAGCAGGGGGTTGGGCCAGATGACCCAAAAGGTCCCTTCCAACTGTACCATTATATAATTATATGGCACAATATGTAAGTGCTATGGAAGAAGACTCATTGCTGGAAATGTGGATAGTAAAGTTTACCAAGTAGATTAGCGGGATCATGGTCCATCAGCCACGTTGAAGGTTTGTGGCTGCTGAAATAGAGCAAGCATCCTCCAACTTGCGTCATCCCTGTTTACTGAGTAGTAGATCCGGTGTTATATCATGGTTGAATTTTAACACTTTTCTTTTACATTGGTCCAGGCCTACTAACCAAAAAACATTCCATATTAGAAGAGTTTTTCAGTGTCTGGAAGCCTAAAAATACAATCTTTAATGCTGGACCAGGGTCCTGTAAGTCTTTTTGCATAAAGGGGGCTGCCCATTCCTTGGAGAAGCCCTTCTCAATTACTATATTCCCCCGTGTAAAATGAAAACATCTTGTACTCACCTCTGGTGCTGATGTCAATCCAGCGGTATCCAGAGGCTCAATTGACATAACATTCTATGGCCACCTAATGGGCTGCTTCATTCTCAGGTCCTTCAAATGTAACTAACATCCGGAGGAGGACGGAGGACAGCAGCAGCTCATACTTCTCCTGGGTGTCAGTCGACTGAGAAGACTATAATTTAAAACTGGGTAGTGGACAACCCCTTTATCTCTAGTATATAGCGCTGAAATGCCCCTTTTTGGCACGTTTAACCTATTCGGATCTCAAAATATCTGAAGTTCACTCTGTTCAATTAAACCAAAGTTCTGTTAACGTAGAGTGTATGGTTACAAAAAGACAGCTGCACGCAGATACTAAGACATGCTATATTGACTATAGAAAAGCATAACAGCTAAGAAAATAAGTAACGTTTCTGTTTTACTGGGTCCTAACCTACTTTTGCATCTGCACCCAGTCAAAGCCTCACTCTGGATTAATAAATCTCATTCTTTATGGGCATGTAGGTAGCTGACAATAGAGAACACTAGAACCTGTGGCTAACGGGGGAAAGGGTGCACTACAGAGGGCATGACTCCATATTCCAAACAAGAAAAAAAAAAACAGTGGCACTCCACTCCTACAATGTGTATTGGTGCGATGCTGAGTGTTCTGATTTTTCATATTCTCTTAGCTATTATGCTGCTTTTCTGTAGTCAATATAGCATGTCTTAGTATTTAAGTGCAGCTGTCTTTTTGTAATTATGTATTGTGTTTCAGCGTCACACCAATACACATTGTAAGAATGGAGTGCCACAGTTTTTTTTTCTTGTTTTAAAGTAGAGTGTATGTTCGGCTTAGTAGACACTGTGAGGTGTACCTGCAATACTGTACATGACAGGTATGTATCGCAAACACAGAGGTCTGCTGCGATCTAAATCCAGGATGTTTGCTGGGACTTATTGTTCTAAAAGCCTTTAAATAAGATTGGCTTGATTTAGGGATGGTCAGGAAGTGATGGGCAGGACTGACCACCCACGTACCTCCCAATGGGTGTGTCACATCTGTTATAGCGTGACTCCTGCCTGATCACATGACTGATTTAAGCAAGGTCCTTTGTCCTTCCTGTTTGGACCAAATTGTAAACAAGCATGTCTGAGAGCGGAGCTGGTTAGAGCTCCTGGAAGTCCAGATGGTAATCGATCTAGTAGATCTGGACTCACGACAGGTACCAACAAGGAGCAAGTCCAGGGACCTGGTGGGTGATTTCTGTATGCCACCTCTTGAGTGGCAACACTGGCAGGAGGCAGTCTGAACCCTGCTGAGATACAAGAGCATTTAAACCCTGAATGGGACATTGTATTTGCTGACTGATGTCAGTAATTGAACTGTGCGGACATACCCACTGAAGTGTAGGACTATATGCTGTGTACACTACCCTGTGTGAACTGTAGTCATGGTTATCGGGTATATTGCCGGAGTAGCGATTTATGACTTTTAATAAACTGAATAGACTGTCTTTTATAGAAATATTGGCTGTGTTTCTGAATTGAGCAGCCAACATGTACCCAACACATACAGCAAGTACTACCTCACAACCCCTGCAAAAAGATTTGCAGGACCCTGACCCAGCATTTATTGCTGTGCCAAATTGAGACCCTAAGGCCTCCTTCAAATGTCTTTGTGTCCAGTACGAGGGGCATCCATTTTCTTTTAAAGGATACCCATTATAACTTATAGTGCTGCTTACATGTCCATGTTTTTATATGAACTGCATGTCCGTGCAAAACATACAGAGACATGTCTGTTTTTTTTTCTGGGAGCATGGATGACAAGGGTCAATATAAGCCTATAGTTCCATGAAAAACATGTATAGCATACGAATAGCAGCAGTGTACAGTCAGTATCAGTGTGCTGTATGTGTATATCATTGCAAAGGATAAAGAAGCTTTGTAATATCTTTATTTATTGAGCCATCTGTGAAACACACTGATGACACTAATGGTATGAATGTAGTCAGGAAAGAAAAAGAGTGGACGGTGTATACGGACCTGCGCTGCAAGGACCAAAGGATCAGATGGTGTTCATCATTATAATTTTTCATTTCTGACGCGTATCGGAGTTAGTCCCAACTCCTTCCTCAGGGAATAGTAGTGTGGCACTACTATCCCTAAGGAAGGAGTTGGGACTAACTCCAAAACGCGTCGGAAATAAAAATTATAATGATTTACACCATCTGATCCTTTGGTCCTTGCAGCACAGGTCCGTATACACCGTCCACCCTTTTGCTTTCCTGACTACGTTGATCGTTGTGGTGTGGATCCTTGCAGCAGCCATTACTTTTTGCTTTGACGCTGGTTGTGTGCTACACAACCCACCCAGGTGAGTGACTAATTAAATTTAGTCCAGTTTTCTATCAATGATAAGACCCTATTGCGCTTTTCTCTCCCTTTTTCCAGTTTTAAATGGTATGAATGGACACACAGATTATCCAAAACTGATCCAAAATATTGGCGAACACCGGTACCTTTTTTTATGGATGTGTGAAGGCGACCTAAATTGCATCTTAAAGGGAATCTGTCAGGCCAAAAATCTATATGTAACTGCTATCATTTTCTAATTCTTTTCTTTAAGCTCTCTCTATTCATGTATTTCTATTATTGATGGTTCCCTCCTATCCTCTTTAAACTTCAAAATAAAAGATTAATTCCATCTATCAATCACAGTGCTCTGCTGCCCTCTCCAATGATTGAATATTCATGAATCATTACACTGTCCTGCCTCCTCCCGGATCTGTCTGTTGTGTGACTCATTCATTGCAGACAGAGCAGAAAGGAGGGGGGAGGAGGTGTGTGATCTTAGCTGCAGCCCTTCATATCATTGTGTGTATGAGGCATGTGTATGTGCATTCCGAGATATAAGAACATTTGATAATTTGCTCAGCAGATACACATATTATATGTCTGCAGGAAAACCAATATTTTTATAATAGTAATCTCTTACACAGTGCACACCTTGCCACCTTGCAGGACAAGACACCTTCCCCCCTCCCAGCACAGAGCACAGAGGGGAGAGACAGAACACCAGCTTGGGTGGGTGTGGATATTTAAATAGTAATCCCCTGAAAAATAATGGACAGAACTTAAGGACCATCTGCCTGCAGGGTGTGAAAATGCTTATAGCATGGAAACTACAAATGATACAATAATTATTTTGAATGTTTTTAAAAGTTCTGCCCAGGCACTATTAAAGGGTAAAATTAGTATCATCCTGAAAAATGATCTGACAGTCCCTTTAATTATAGAATGAATGCACATCCAAACGAGACCCTACGCCACTTTTGTCTATTCTCACATAGATAAATAGATGACGCAGGCACAATCATTACCGACACTGCACCGTACAGTGCGAGCACAGCGCACCTAGGTAATATTTGGAGCAGACCTTACATAGTATCTGCTTCTATCACATATATTCAGTGAATATACCATTAAATTTAGCAATTTTCCCATTTTCCTGCCAAACGTGCTTTTTATACTTTTCCTTCCAGAACAGTCAAAGAATCAGTTCTGACCTCAGAAGAGGAACGCGTTTGGTCTCAGTATGATTGTGCCACCCAGACACGCTCATAATGTGTTTACTACATTTACATATTTTCAATGATAATGTTCCACAAACATATGTTCCATATGCTGAAATTGTTATTTTGATATTTAGCGGGTACAACCCTTGTTATAACACCTAATACGGTTTTTATCCTCTAATGAAGGGAGCTGTCAGCTTGGTTGCCGCAGCATTACAGATGTATTGTGGCTGGCTGGCACCCTTGCATGTTTGACAGAAGCATATGCATTGAAAGGAATAAAGCCAGCTTATTATATTTCACATACAGCTTTAATAAAGCCGCTCCTGTGTGTTTTTTTTTATATTTATGAGCCGCATTGAATATGAAGTCCTTGGTGTTTGTTGGGTAGAAAGAAAGCAGTATCTGAAAAAGGTTTCTGAGAGCTGAGCGGCATATAGAAGAAGTCTATGTAAACACTGCATCCTCCGAATTATTTTCAATTTACAAATCTTGGAAAACAAGGTTTATTTTTCTATTTGCAGATAGTAATATCTTATATTATAAAGAGCTGTGCTACCAAAATCAGAAGAGTCGTATATTTGCGTGACTTGTTTTCTAGAACGGCTAAAGGAGAGGGAATTTGTTAGTAGGATCAGAAGAGTAACTTGAAAATTGTAGGTCCCAATGCAAAGCCAAAATGGGGCCCTCAATTATTACAAGTCTACAACAGTAATCGTCTTTTCAGGGACCTTTTAGGCTCCAACTCCTGGATGTGATTGCAACCTCTATACCTGTAATAGGAATATACCTGAGATGGTATCAACTCTCTTAAAAAGAACCTGTCACCTCCATTAAGTCCCACAGGCTATCACTACCTGTCCCTGCATCTTCCTATTACTACTCACTATCCCTCTCTGTGCTAAATGTGCCCTGCGACTGTGTAATAATATAATATTACGACTGTGCCGGGTATGACGCTGAACGCATCATTTCCGGTACTCCACAGCCGGATTTCAGGTTGCGCAGTACACATGCTCTATGGGGCACATTACGTCAGCTCATCGGCAATGCACAGCTCTGTGCATGAGCTGCAGCATACTGGAAATTACGCATTCGGCGTCATATCCGGCATTCTGCAGAGCGGAGTGAGCCAGTCTGGGGGGCGCACATTTGGAAGTCAATATCATCCCATCGGTGCATGATAAACTACATAGGAGGCGGCCGCGGGACACAGAGAAGACACTCAGTGGGGATATCCCCCAGATCATTAGCATAGTAATGAGTAAGTGATAAAAAGCTTTTATTACACAGTCACAGGGCACAATTAGCGCATAAAGGGTTAGAGTAATAATAGGAAGATGCAGGGACAGGTAGTGATAGCCTGGGGGACTTTATGGAGGTGACAGGTTCCCTTTAAGCCATCCTTGTAAGTAGGGCTGTGGAGTCTGTAAGCCAAACATCTGACTCTGGGACGATATCGTTAACGATATCGTTGGTACGTCACGGCTTTTGGGGCGGTGCAGCGACATCGTTACGACGACTCAGCGACGTCGTTGTGTGTGACACCTAGATACGACCAACGATAAGTCGTTGATCGTTGATCGTAGATTTATGAACATGTTCAAAAACCTGTCGTCCATTCAACCTGCAGCATCGGTGTGTGTGATACCTTGATAACGATGTTGTTTACAGGGCGACATATCGCCGTCAATATTTCTCGCCGCGGTTGCGGCGTGTAAAGGTGCCCTTATAGTTGATGTTCAATTTCCATTAGAAGCCATAGGTAGCGCTGATTATGGCATTCTGATGATTTGCAAACTTGTCCAGGAGGTTTTCATTTTTTTCAGGTAGGCTCACAGTCGTTCCAGCAGAGTTGGTCAGTGTGTCTTTATACTGTAATTATACTGTAGTGATGTCTAATTTGAGGTTTGTTTTTCTTAATTTTTATCTCCTTTAGCAAAATGATGGGCAGTTTACAGTCATCCAGTTGGTGGGCATGCTTCGAGGAATTGCAGCTGGCATGAAGTACCTCTCTGAAATGAATTATGTACATCGGGACCTGGCAGCCAGGAATATCCTGGTGAACAGCAACCTGGTCTGCAAAGTGTCAGACTTTGGGCTTTCTCGTTACCTTCAAGATGACACATCGGATCCAACATACACCAGTTCCTTGGTGAGATCTCTTTTAGTACAACATTTCTTAATAAATATATTATTTTATAATAAAGATTATTATTATTATTACTGCAAGTTGGCACTACACTCAGATTGAGGTTATCGTTTGAGCAGGCAATGTGTTATACTTAATTTCTCCTGTTGGGCAAGTATGATGCAATTGAACATTTTGCTGCCGAGTCTTTTTACAGCAGAGTTGGGGGCAGTGGCGTAACTACAAACTTATGGGCCCCGGTGCGAGGTTTCAAATGGGGCCCCCCCCCCCATACCAAAATATTATCAACCCAAATTCACAATTTCTCTATTCATTTCGCACGCTATAGTATTGTTGTAATGTTTTATAGTGTAATATTTAATCAATATAGGTATAGTTAACTAATCCAGCATTTAAAGAAAAAAATATTCAGTAATATTCATATTCAGATTTCAATGTAATTCGCAGCGTTCTCCTGCGCTGTCATGCGGAGGACACTGCGGATCCATTGAGTTCCATGCATTTTTTGTGCGCTCGCAGATAAAACAAGCGCCCGCGAACGCACAAAAAATGCTGCATGCTGCTTTCTGAGTGCGGAGGAGGGCGCATAAATTATGCGCATCCGTACGCAAATGCGGCCAAACGCAGCCATACGCAGGCACATGCGTTCCCATGTTAAACATAGGAATGCATGTGCGCAAGCGTTTGGCAAAAGGTTGGATGATTCACCCCCAAAATGCATATGGCGAAGAGTCATCTGTACTTACTTCTTTCAAACAATGTCTTTCACTTGGTCTTGGCTTGGCTTGTTCCTGTCTGTAGGCTTCACTGACTACTTGCTTCTCTACAAAAATATCCAGATTCCAGGAACTTGTGCAATCTAAGGTTGAAGAGACTGAAAAAAAGGCAAACATAAGAACCAGACACAGTATAAAATACAAGATAAAACAATATAATATACTTGAGACCCATAATTAAATTCAGACCTAAAACCAAAGATTTTACATTCACTACCCTCACTAACCTTCATTTAATGCACTATTGGAGATAGCATACAAGGAATATATATATTTATATATATAGATAAGCCATGGGTCACACTTGGAGGGTCTGGGACATTTGACGGCAGCGCTAAATGCTGAGCAAATTCAGCTGCAGCGGATAGCGTTACCAGCAAGCGTTACCAGCAAGTGTCTTGTGCTGCTGGGACGAGCAGGAAGGCACAATACAGTCTTCTTCTCAGTCACAAATCTTTTGTGCCCAGCACCACCAGCTAGACCAGTGCCACTGTGCTAGGTTAGGGTCACACTTGGAAGTGCAATTGCGGTTACCGCATCCACGTCCAGATGCAGTGATCGCAATTGCATTCACACACAATTTGGACACATTTTGTGTCCCTAAGCCGGAATCCGGCAACCGGATTGCACTGAATGTGCAATCCGGTTGCCGGACACTTTGTTCATCCCTGCTGCCGCAGCAGGGATGAGCAAAGCATACGGCTGCCACAGGCATTTACATATGCCTTGCAGCAGCCACATGGGCTCCCGTAGGAGCCCATTATAGGAATTCTGCTGCGACAGAGTCACCGCTCCGAAAAACGTTGCCTGCATGATTTTTCACGCAGGCAACGAAACCGGAACCGGTAACCGGACTACATGTAGTGCAATCCGGTTACCATAATGGGCTCCTATGTGCTGCAGTTCCTGATCTGGTTTTGAGCACTTTTACTGCTCAAAACCAGATCAGGATCTGCAGTGCCCTGCCGCAAATGTGTCCCTAGCCCAGGCTACCCCTAGTCAGTCACCTACTGGTCACACACCCTGGCACTGGCTGGCACACACTGGCACTGCCTGCCAGCATGCTGCTCCGGAGCTCCCATCACCTGCTGCTCACACATCCTTGCTGGCAGCAGCCTGGCACTGGCACAGATTGGCACTGCCCCGGGGCTCCCCTCACCTGCTGCCAGTCACACACTGTAGCTGCTGGTGGTGGCAGCCTGGCACACACACACTGTTGGCACTGCCAGGGCCCCCCCCCCCTCACCTGCTGCCAGTGACACACACACTGTAGCTGGTGGTGGTGGCAGCCTGGCACACACACTGTTGACACTGCCCAGGGCCTCCCCCCTCACCTGCTGCCAGTCATGCGCACACTGTAGCTGGTGGTGATGGCAACCTGGCACACACACACTGTTGGCACTGCCAGGGGCCCCCCTCACCTGCTAGCTACTGCTTGCTTGTTGTGTTCACAATAAGTCCCAGGGAGCAGAAAAAGCACTGGAGGCCATGGAGCACACAGTGGGCAAAGACAATGGGGGCAGAGAGGGCATGGTGAGGCAGAAAGAGGGCACTGGTTGGCACAGAGAGTGGGAGAGAGCGCACAGAGGGAGAGAGCGCATGGGGGGGCAGAGAGAGGGGTGAGGGAGGAGAACACACAGTGGGGCAGAAAGAGCACAGTAAGAACAGAGCGCACAGATGTAGAGAGCACATGGATGAAGAGAGTGCACGGAGGGAGAGAGAGTGCATGGAGAGAGAGAACACAAAGGGGGACAGAGCACGCATGGAGGGAAAGAGATCGCAAGGGGGGCAGAGAGAGCTCATGGAGTGAGACAGAGTGCACAAAGGGAGACAGAGCATACAAAGGGAGAAAAGAGCGCACAGACAAACAGCGCATGGTAGGAGAGAGAGTGTGCACAGTGGAGGGCAGGCGGAGGGGGTTAACACTGGAGGGCAGGCTGAGGGGGTCAACACTGGAGGGCAGGCTGAGGGGGTTAACAGTGGAGAGCATGCTCAGGGGGGTTAACAGTGGAGGCAGGCTGAGGGGGGTTAACAGTGGAGAGCAGGCTGAGGGGGTTAACAGTGGAGAGCAGGCTGAGGGGGTTAACAGTGGAGAGCAGGCTGAGGGGGTTAACAGTGGAGAGCAGGCTGAGGGGGTTAACAGTGGAGAGCAGGCTGAGGGGGGTTAACAGTGGAGGCAGGCTGAGGGGGGTTTAACAGTGGAGGCAGGCTGAGGGGGGTTAACAGTGGAGGCAGGCTGAGGGGGGTTAACAGTGGAGGCAGGCTGAGGGGGGTTAACAGTGGAGGCAGGCTGAGGGGGGTTAACAGTGGAGGCAGGCTGAGGTGGGTTAACAGTGGAGGCAGGCTGAGGGGGGTTAACAGTGGAGCAGGCTGAGGGGGGTTAACAGTGGAGAGCAGGCTGAGGGGGTTAACAGTGGAGGCAGACTGAGGGGGGTTAACAGTGGAGGCAGACTGTGGGGGGTTAACAGTGGAGGCAGGCTGAGGGGGTTAACAGTGGAGGCAGGCTGAGGGGGTTAACAGTGGAGGCAGGCTGAGGGGGGTTAACAGTGGAGGCAGGCTGAGGGGGTTAACAGTGGAGGCAGGCTGAGGGGGTTAACAGTGGAGGCAGGCTGGGGGGAACCCCCCAGCCTGCCTCCACTGTTAACCCCTCAGCCTGCCTCCACTGTTAACCCCCTCAGCCTGCCTCCACTGTTAACCCCTCTCAGCCTGCCTCCACTGTTAACCCCCCTCAGCCTGCCTCCACTGTTAACCCGGTTAACAGTGGAGGCAGGCTGAGGGGGTTAACAGTGGAGGCAGGCTGAGGGGGGTTAAGAGTGGAGGCAGGCTGAGGGCCCCTCAGATCAGTCCCTGGGCCCCCCATGTGGTGACCGGTGGGGGGTGCTGTCAGAGTACCGGGGGGGGGGAAGGGTGCTAGCGGTGTTTGTCCGCTGGCATTCACACTCACCAGCGCACACTCCTCTGTCCCGCGGTCCGCAGTGAGGAGGAGAGGAGGGGCGGGCACAGCAGCAGGAAGTGAGCTTTCTCTCACTTCCCGTCCTCCCTCCTCTCCGGCCGGCGCTATCGCAGTCGCGACCGCTGCGACCGCGGTAGTTACGCCACTGGCACACACTATACACACAACACACTCACTGCACACACTATACACACAGCACACACTCACTGCTCACTATACACACAGCACACACTATAACAAACACACAGCACACACACTGCACACACTATACAAACAACACACAGCGCACACACTATACAAACAACACACAGCGCACACACTATACAAACACACAGCGCACACACTATACAAACAACACACACTGCACACAGCACACGCTATACACACAGCACGCACTATACAAACACACACTATACACAGTATACACACATCACACACTCACTGCACACACTATACACACACAGCACACACTCACTGCACAGTATACACACAACACACTGCACACACAGCACACACTCACTGCACACACTGTACACACACAGCACACACTCACTGCACAGTATACACACAACACACTGCACACACAGCACATACTCACTGCACACACTATACATACTGTACACACACAGCACACACTCACTGCACACACTATACACACACAGCACACACTCACTGCACACACTATACACACACAGCACACACTCACTGCACACACTATACACACACACTCACTGCACACACTATACACACACACTCACTGCACACACTATACACACACAGCACACACTCACTGCACACACTATACACACACAGCACACACTCACTGCACAGTATACACACAGCACACACTCACTGCATACACTATACACACAGCACACACTATACACACAGCACACACTCACTGCACACACTATACACACAGCACACACTCACTGCACACACTATACACACAGCACAAATTACACATACAGCACACACTCACTGCACACTATACACACACAGCACACACTCACTGCACACACTATACACACAGCACACACTCACTGCACACACTATACACACAGCACACATTACACACACAGCACACACTCACTGCACACACTATACACACTGCACACACTCACTGCAAACACTATACACACAGCACACATTACACACACTATACACACAGCACACATTACACACACTATACACACAGCACACATTACACACACTATACACACAGGCACCTTCCTCCTCTGTGCTGTAAATGGTTGTATTCAGCCAGGCCCAGGAAGGAGTGAAGCAGGTGATGACTGTGGGAGGAGAGCAGACTGAGCTCCTCTCCGGCAGGATGAGAGGCAGTGCTGTATGTCTCCTGCAGGTCCAGCATGCACCCACGTTCTCTCTGCTATGTCCTCCTCCAGGTTATGACTGTGGGAGGAAAGCAGGCCAGGTCGGCAGACTGGCAGGCCGTACTGCCGCATGTATCCTCCAGGCTCCAGCAGACACCCGGTTAACAGTGGAGGCAGGCTGAGGGGGTTAAGAGTGGAGGCAGGCTGAGGGGGTTAAGAGTGGAGGCAGGCTGAGGGCCCCTCAGATCAGTCCCTGGGCCCCCCATGTGGTGACCGGTGGGGGGTGCTGTCAGAGTACCGGGGGGGAAGGGTGCTAGCGGTGTTTGCCCGCTGGCATTCACACTCACCAGCGCACACTCCTCTGTCCCGCGGTCCGCAGTGAGGAGGAGAGGAGGGGCGGTCACAGCAGCAGGAAGTGAGCTTTCTCTCACTTCCCGTCCTCCCTCCTCTTCGGCCGGCGCTATCGCGGTTGCGGCGGCTGGCTGCCAGCACCGGTCCCGGGGCCCCCCGGGGGGGTACGGGGTCCCCCGGGGGGGTGCGGGCCCCCCCCTGGGGGCGGGCCCGGTCGCGGTCGCGACCGCTGCGACCGCGGTAGTTACGCCACTGGTTGGGGGTCTCCAGGCTTCAAGGGCCACCACCAGTCATGTTGTTAGGATTCCCTTAGTATTGCCCAGGTGATAATATAATCACTTGCACTGGTGATGTTTCCAACCCCTGTGCCATGCTAAGGATATCCTGAAAACATGACCTGTTGGTGGCCCTTGAGGCATGGAGTCCCCGCCCCTACTTTACAGCTTACAGGCAGTCAGTAGAGGTCCATCTACTGATCTACTGTTTAATTAACTTATTATCACACAGGATAAGTTTAATGAAAACTATTTACCCAAAGTAATTGGCCTTTTTAACAACATGGAGATCAGAAAATATACTTTATTTTAGTGGGAAATCCGTACTGAAGGTATCTGATTAGATCTTTCCATCTAACGTGCAGACACACCCTTTTACTAGAAAAGCGGTTGCTTGACACTTCCGCATTAATTACAAACACTTTTAAAAAGCAGGAAAGCAATTAAACATTAAGAGTTTTAAATATTTATCTGAAACCATAGGGATAATCTGCAGGTAAATAATGTTTTAATCATTTTTGGTAGTCTAATAAAAAGAGTGGCTGCAGGGATAAAATGAAGTTATATTCTCTCTGCAACCACTCACTGCTGGTCATTGGGGCAATACAGAGGGCTGTAATAGTCACTGTTTACTATACAGAGGGTTCACTGCAATAACTCTCCCTACACCTTTACTGCCTGAAGTGTTTCGGCAGCACTAGATGTCCGTCTACTCTGCCCCAGTGACTGAAAGCAAGCAGTCTCTTCATGTAGTCTCACTTCCAGTTAGACTGCCAAATATGAGAAAATCAGGTTAATTATGCAAATGACGCTGATCAAACCATGATAAGGGTTGGAGCAGAGTGTGCTCTGATTCTCTTTGTGAGAAGAAGATGGAGAAAGTTATTTTTTCATCTTCTCCATTCTGTCTGTTGCACTATAAGAGATATATGGGCAAAAAAAGTGCAATCGGGTTTACTCAGCAAAACGCACTGTTAGATTGAATGATAAGTTAGTGCTCACCTGGTGTGGTTGTGTTGGACAGAACCACCATGGAATGCCTATGATTTATTTAGATTGTGAGATAGTTGCTGCAGTCCAAGTATCGGATGACACATAAACGCCAGAGATGAATAGGAATGAGCCGCGCTTCTATCTATCAAAGGATGACATATTACTTGAGTCACCAAATTGTGATTTATTCGATGCATTTCGGAGAGAATCTCCTTCATTTCATCACATTCATGTGATATAATTCCTGATGAAGGAGATTCTTTCCGAAACGCGTTGAATAAATCACAATTTGGAGACTAAAGGAATTTGTCATCCTTTGATAGATAGCAGCGCGGCTCATTCCTACTCATCTCTGCCATTCTGTCAGTTTGCAGAAATTGGACTGTACTCAGATGTCATCCGAGCGCAGTCCGATGATTTCCACACATTCATTAACTTGCAGTCGCGTGCGATCCAAATATCGGATCAAACTCAGACATGTTCTTTTCCTCCGACAGACTTTATCCAAGGAAAAAAAATCGGACATGAGCTCAGCCCAATAGAGTAACATTGGTCCGAGTGCAATCCATTGTTTTCTTGGACTGGAAAAATGCTCGCTTGCAAATGCCCTGACCCAGATTGGCACTAGACATCCACCCATCGTTAAACTTCTGATTGGTGGTCGATTGACTGTATATTTACCTAGGAAGACCAAAGCAAACAATGCGCACTGACCAATCTATACTAGCCCAGTCAGACCGCACAGGCTGCAATGGTTCTAAACAGAGTTACCGTAGTCCTGTTTACACAGGATGATGCACTGCCGAGAACGATGATCTTTTACACTGATCCAAATGTAACTTCACCCTATGGACAAGCAATCGTCTTGTTCAACCGGTGATCAGCAGCATGTTAACATTGCAAGATAATCGTGAAATGAGCATTTTTATCAATGCTTGCTCATGATTATCCTGTAATGTAAATGCCCCTTTGGGGCCCTATTTTTGTTTCAGAACCTGAGCTTACTGAAGCAGAGGTGTAACTTTATAAGCTCCAGATTCCTAAAACAAAATTGTGTAAGACTACTCTCACACGCAGCGCTTTTTGCTGCATAATCGGCAGTGCCACCTTTTTGCGCGTATTGGCACGCAAAAAAGCGCTGCTGCATGCTGACGCTGCACTTTTATCGGCGCGCTTTCCCTGAGGCCATGATAACATGTATCCTATGGGGAAAGTGCGGCGAAAAAAGTGCCAAGGATTGCCATGTCAATTCTTTTTATGCGGGCGCTTTTACAGTGAAATATGCGGCAAAGCGCCACATCTGAGTGCCTTTCAGCCAAAGCCATAGCTTTTACTGAAAGGTGTTTCCAGCTTTCTTGGGCACTGCTTTTACAAGAGCGCTCATAAGCGCCACGTAAAAGCAGGAACACCCGGCTATTACACCGCATCTGAACGTAGCCTAACAACCCCTCAATCTACCTTGTACCATTTATAAAGCTGGTATTGTTTTATATGGCCGAGGGGCTTCCTCAGACTCCAGGGCTTAGATATATCTCCTCTGATTCCCTTATAGTTACGACTATGTACTAAAAGCTTACTATGGACCATTCTAACCTTGACTTTATTATTTTTATCCCACATTTTAGTTGTTTCAGTTTAACATATCACTGTTATATTGCTGGATTCTTGGCAGGAAAAGATAGAAGAAATGATCTATACAGTCATAAATACATTTTGTTGGGTATCTACATTGATGACTTATCTGCTTTTCCAGTAATTGGAAGTAATCTATGAGACATTTAATTTAGATAAATAATAATAAAACCAAAGAGCTGGCGCCCTGGAAATAAATATTTCTTATATAAAAGAACGCAGCTATCCAAACCTCATGTGACAATTGATAATACCAGATCTCTGTTCCACAAACATCCCGGAGACGGCCCGGTTAACTGAAACTGATTTGTCTGTGAGCTCCGCTCACATCTGGTCAGCATTATATATTCCCTTGTTCCTCTTTTCGTTCTCCCCTTCTTTTACTTTTTTGGCATCCTGTAATCCCATCTAAACCCTATCCATAATGCATAGCTTATTTCTCGGAAGTGATGATTGAATAAAGCAGTTTTCAGTTTGTGTTAGTCAGATGCCGAGGAGAATTCATTGCTCAGTAGATATGGTGAGGTCCTGAATGAGATGTCTTTATCACCCTAGATGAAATGCATTTCCTCAAGTCAAGCTTTCCTCTGCCCTTGAAATAAGCAATAGTATTAATAAAGTTACTTATTGCTTCTGAGAGCTGCCACCTCACCTGTTGCGGCATCCATGGTAGAATTCTTCATTGTGGTCCATTATGTCCTTCTTTGTGGTCCTTTATTGTAATTTATTACAATATTAAAAAAGATAGAATAAAACATGAAACCATAAAACATACTTTTAGATGTTCTGTTCACAGGTCACCTTCTTTTTAGTTAAAATGATTTTAGCATTTTTCGTATTCTACTTTTGTTAGGTGGGCAACAATATTTGTAGATAAAAGTACCGATGTAGGACCAGATGAAGAGTGCAATGTTATGGGCACTAGATAGTTCAGATTCCATCACAGGATTTTAATGAGATTTCCATTTTTGAAAGACATTTTTACTCTAAAGTGGGACACTATGTATCCGCCTATATATCCTTAGATAGGCAACAAATAAAGCATTGTAAGCCTTATTTGTTGCCTTTTATGGTTACTATTTTTTTCCTTTTAAATGAGCTTTTTATGCAAGGTCTTCTACGGTTCGATGCCCTACAGCTACCTAATCAATTGGAAGCCCATGGTTTTTAATATTTTTCATATTGAGCCTCATTGATTGTTAGTTTGATGCAAGAACTATTCATAGACTAAGTCAATTAGAAAAGGTGAAAAGATAGAGGAAATATGTGGAATACAACTCCGCTGCTGTACAATCGACCGTATACCAAGGAAATCGGTGAATACAAATGGCTTTATTCAGCGCGTTTGAAGGTGTATTCCTCACCCCTTCATCTGGACAACCAGGAGTGAGGACTACACCTTGAAACGTGTTGAATAAAGCCATTTGCATTCACCAATGTCCCTTGGTATTTGGTCAAATGTACAGCAGTGCAGTTGGATTCCACATATTTCCTCCATTTTTGCTACTATTGCTTTGGCCTGAGGATACTGCAGCAGCAGTTTGGAGCCTTTTATACAGGTTGTGTGTGACACAACCCTCTAAGGTGAGCAGTTTTCCTTCAGCTTACCTATTTTATCAGATAAGACCCTATTGCGCTTTTTAACCCACAGTTTTTTATTCACTAATTAGGAAAGTTGGACAGCAAGGTCGTGGTAGGGATGGTTTAGGTCGGTCGTTTTCAACCCGCAGCTCTCCAGCTGTTGGGATTCTACCAGTCTTTGTCTTACCTGACAGCTTTGTTGAAGACCTCTAGTTTGAGACAACTGGTCCATCTGAATAAATGGATTTAAAAGTCTGACGATGGCAGGGAGGCATTTTCTTTGGGGATATTAAGTTTTCTGGTTGGGTCTCTTACCCCTAGAAATTAATCTCCCTCACTTTATCTGCATGCACATTTGGTGCAGCTGCATATACGCAGTACACAAGGTTCTGGGCACCACGCTGGGTGGACCAATCAGCCTGCAAGGGAAAAGAGGTGAGCAAGCTGGACTAGGGACTCAGTCACCCAGAGTGCACCCTCCTTTAGATTCCAGAGTGGTAAATGTCCAGATGCATAAAGAAATAACAGAGGGGTACTCACCAGGTCATTTCAGGTCCTTTTATTCCAAAAATAATACAGGGATAGCCGTCTCATGATATCGGCAGTGCAGTGTAGGGAGGCATGGAGGTTGTGCAGGAGGCATGTGACAACAGTGCCATTTGACGCTTTTCTGGTACTTTTATGGGTCCATCAAAGTGGACCTCCCTGCACTGTACTGCTGATATAATGACACCGGCTATCCCTGTATTAGTTTTGGAATAAAAGGACCTGAAATGACCTAGTGAGTTCCCCTCTGTTCTTTCTTTATGCATCTGGAGAGCTGAATATACATCTGGGGTGGACATACCACTGGTGCATCCTGTATAGCTGCACACTGGTCCAAGAGGTAAGTGGGTCACTTCTGCCTCTGGAGCATCACATAATGGGGTACATTGAACAGGGGCCCTCTTCTGTCTCTGTCTGCTTTTGATACATATTCAGTATGGAAGGGTACAATAAATACTAGTTTGTATCTCACATTTTTATTCGTAACTTTTGTGGGATGCTTTTAACAGATCCAGTAGTTAACATCCTCAACGTCTACATAAACAGGGACTACATCACAATAGATATAAATGAGTTTTATATTTTGTTCCAGGGTGGAAAGATCCCTGTGAGATGGACAGCACCGGAAGCCATCGCCTATCGAAAGTTCACATCCGCCAGTGATGTTTGGAGTTATGGCATTGTCATGTGGGAGGTGATGTCGTTTGGAGAAAGGCCATACTGGGACATGTCCAATCAGGATGTAAGTCATTATTCACATGGGATATATGAATCACGGTGTCCATAACAAAGGTATCACCCTCATGAGCTCTAATATATACAATGGACAGGAATCTTGGCACTTGCCATCAATAGTAACCAGAGAGCGCTAAGGGACTTTGTAAAAGCAAAATAAAACACACTGGGTTACTGGCGCAGGTCAAAATGCACTGGAGTTACACTTGTAGGATTTTCTAAAATGCAGCAAGATATCTTGATTCAGAAAACTGTAACTCAAAATATACAATGATTTGTACAGCTTTTGAGGAGAAGTTAGTTTTCTGCTTCAAGACATTTTTCTACTTCATTGTATAATTAATTCCTTGTTTGTTAGGTTAAATACTTCATCCAGGAACTTGAAAGAGTCGTTCCACATACAATTGTACCTTTTAATTAATTGATGTTACAATAAAAGTAATTTCCACAATCTGAGGTGTTAAAAAAAATGTTTCTGTCCCGATATGTTCTTATAAATGTGCACCTGTGTAATGTATGTGTTCAAGCATGCAGGAATAGGTTGGATATGTGGCGCCCCTGCGACCAGGGTGGCCACAGGTAGGAACTGCAGCCAGGCAGGTGGAGACAGGTTTTGCACGAACCATCTTTATAACACACACCCACAGACACAAGACTAAACCCGGAGCCCGGGACTCTAGGCGGGCAAGGTGTGGTAGGGCCAGCCAAGGTGGGTGGGATGTAGTCAAGGTGACAAACCAGGTACATTAGGGGAGAGACAAGAAGTAGTAGTCAGTAGGCCAGAGGGTGCCGAGCAGCAAAGACCAAGACAAAGAGACACCTCCCTGAAGATTGAAGGATCCCTGAAGGCGCAGAATCCTGGAGAGAAAGTTTCGCTCCACAGCCTGTAACCCAAGGGAAGGAGCGAGACCGGACCAGTGCAACTGGGTCTGAAGAAAACGGCAGCGGTGACAGAGGACGACTGGCAGGAGGGAATCCCTTGATGTACACGTAGTTACACGGGTAGGAAAGAGCCCGGTGATCCCCTGCAACATAGGGATACCCAGGGCTAAGCTGGGAGCAGAGAGTCGGCTCTGAGGTGACCGTAGCTACATGCCGGATCGCAGACACACCGACGGGGAGCTCATATTCCAAGTCTGACCTCCTAACTTACGGGTTGGAGGGAGAGCAACATATAGGACCCAGGCTTGCCACCCACACACCGGGGGAAGCCAAACAAGGGAGTTGCCACCATACAACCCACAGAGAGAGAAGTGAAGAGAAGCGCCTGAAAGGTATCAAAGAGAGAAGGGTCCAGAAGGAAACCTGGCTGCAGAGGGTTAAGTCACTGTCCGGAGTTATCTGTGTAATTCACTGTCTATTGTACTGAAGAGCTTGCAAGTAAAAGCCGGTAAACCCTGCTAAAGTCTCCCGTGTGATTCCCTGCATGGAGAACTGTTTGACTATTTTATACCCTGTCAGGAACAGCCCGAGCCACGGCGGGCTCATCCATCCGCCGGCTGCAGCACCATCCTCCTGGCAGAAGCAAGCAGCAGTGGTAGTCCCCACACTGACCACAACCTGTGGGTGGCGTCACGACAATCCCTGTAAATAACCCCTTTTTACTTGTGGGCTCGGGACACGGTCTGGACCAAGACCGCTGTGATAACCCCCGTGATACCCCGGTCCGGTACCGAGTACCCCGTCCCAGTGGGCTCCACAGATATACCAGAGCTCCTGGGCAGGGGAGGAAGTAAGTGAGTAGACATTACAGCCAGGGATCACAGAATATAAGAGTATACAGACATTACAGCCGGGGATCATATAATATAAGAGTATACAGACATTACAGCTGGGGATCACAGAAAGCAAGAGTATACAGACATTTTAACTGGGGATCACAGACTATAAGAGTATACAGACATTACAGTCAGGGATAACAGAATATAGGAGTATACAGACATTATAGCCTGGCGTCACAGAATATAAGATTATGCAGACATTACAGCTGGGGATCACAGAATATAAGAGTATGCAAACATTACAGCCGGGGATCACAGAATATAAGAGTATACAGACATTACAGCTGGGGATCACAGAATTTAAGAGTATACAGACATTACAGCTGGCGGTCACAGCTGATTCTTTCTGTAATGAAAAACATTGCATTACCTGTTTAAATACTTCTTTTACAAAGGACAGAGCACCGGGCGGAATGGAAAGATCGGGGGAATGGAAAGATCGGGCAGGGAGAAAAGGATCGGGGAGGGAACGAAAGATCATGCAGGGAGCAACGGACCGGACGGGAGCAACAGACTGGGAGGGGAGCAAAGGACCGGGCGGATAGCATGCATCAGCAGATCGTTTAAAAAAGCCGGCTGGCTTTCTACAACCCGGCTTTTAAACGATCATGCATCCATTTCAGCCTTTTCCTCAGACCCCCAGACTGCTTTGTAGGGTCCAGCAGAGTAGCACTTGCATTTCCCATTGACTTGCATTCTACTCGCTACTGATAACGAGAGTACTCGCCGAGTAAAGAGTATCCCGAATACTATACTATTCTGCGAGTAGCGAAGAGTAACGAGTATACTCCCTCATCCCTAATTATTACCTTTTGGAGTATGACATATATGTGAGCAGGAACAGAAAGATAAAGATTCACCATCTCCTGTACAGAGGCAAAGACCTACCCCCACTTACTGTACAGAGATACAAATCTACCCCCTCTAGCTGTACAGAGATAAAGACCCACCTCCACTTACTGTGCAGAGATGAAGACCCACCCCATTTAGTGATACAGAGAAAAAGACCCACCCTCACTTCTTATACAGAGATAAAGACCCGCCTCAACTTAATGTACATAGACAAAGACCCCCACTACTTATTACACAGAGATAAAGACCTATCCCCCACTTACAGTACAGAGATGAAGACCCACCCCCCTTTCTGTACAGAGAAAAAAAACCACCCTCAACTTCATGTACATAGACAAAGACCCACCCTTACTTTCAGTACAGAGATAAAGATCCCTCCATCACTGTACAGATATTGACTCACCCCCACTCACTGTACAGAGATAAAAAACCCACTCCCATTTACTGAACAAATATAAAAATCCCACCCTCACTTTCTGTACAGAGACAGCGACCCAACCCAATTTGCTGTAATCCTTTCATGCCTCTCTGCTTACAGATGGATCACACTGTGACTTATATCATAACAAGCCATGTACCTCATATACATATGAGCATGATGCAACCTGTGTCCTTATGTATTTATCTTGCAATCTAAGTACATATATGTTTGATCATTAGGGTTGTTATCAAATTCGTATCTGATGCTTATATAAACCTGAAAGGACCTGCACTATTCTCAGGATTACACAGACCAGGCCAGCGCTCAATTACAGTACATGCATCTGCTGATCACATCCGCTAAGCCTTTCCTCACACATATCTGCGGGCCCACCAGGGATGACTCACAGGTGTCTGCTGGTGGTTTATATACAGTCTATATCATGTGGTTCAGGTGGAGCAGAGGAGTTGTTCCTGTCTAGTGCTGTGTTCAAATATTACAATGAAAAAATCAAAGTCTGAGAGCGAAGGAGGGAGGGTTGACCGGTGGGTGAGCATGGAAACTACTGCTGTGTCAGATGGATCAGGCTGGAAAAGAAGAAAAGAATCCACATAAAGCAAGAAAATTGGAAAGTGCAGCCAGTGCGCTGGGAAGTAATTGGACTTGAAGAAGCTTTGAACATATGTCAGGCTGGTGGAGATGTTTCGCTCTCACTGTAATGTAGTGAGCGGCGGATATAATGAAGGGGAGAGCAGAACAATGCTCTGAACAGTATGCGGTTGTGATTAACCTTCTGTAGCCTTGGCTGTGTCACTGCCCTCAAACCCGGAGTCACTGTAGTTACAAGGGGGGTTTGTCGGGTAATTAATGCAGGTCTCTGAGGATGTATTGAACTATAGCAATATTCATTGGTGGGATTAGTACAAATGGGTTATGGGAAGATCCACGTCGAGGGCCGAGTGTCTTACTGTACAGTCTAGCTTGACCATCTACATGACTACAAACTCATAGTGCTGAATTACACTATTAAATACCTCCAAAAGAATCATTTATCAATTTGGCTCTGAAGTATGTAAGAAATTGGGATTTTTGAGCATATTGGGGACTATTCTGGCTTTGGTAGACTTGGTTGATATAATCAAGATCTGTTTTTATGATGCCTTGTAATATAGCTGTTGGATTAGTTCATTGTTTTTTCCATCATTTTCCAGTTTTATAGTTGTTTGGTTTAAAGTAATTTTTCACTTGACATTTTGTCATTTGGATTGTAAAAGTGGCTTCCTCATCACTTTTCCCTCCCCGCACAGGTCATCAATGCCATTGAGCAGGATTACCGCTTGCCTCCCCCCATGGACTGTCCAGCTGCCTTGCACCAGCTCATGTTGGACTGCTGGCAGAAGGATCGGAACAGCCGGCCACGCTTTGGGGAGATTGTCAATACTCTGGACAAGATGATCCGGAATCCCGCCAGCCTCAAGACAGTGGCCACCATCCCTGCTGTGTAAGTCTGGCCGCAGGAATGATATATGATATGGCACTACATGCAATGATGAGAACCATTTTGTTTTAATGGGAAAGAAAGAGGCGCATTTTATATAAATGAGATTGTCATGTGATGGATGGTAAAACCCAAGCCAACCGACACTGCAGAGTTCCAGCTTACATCATCATGTTTTCTTGCTGCATGGGTTTAGCTTTATCAGCTTTTTTACAAAATGCATATGGCTGAGAATTATTCCTAATATAATAATGCATTAATTTACCTTTAAACTGTTTAAATTGTTATTTAATAATAATTGCAGACCAAGTGATTATAATAAACTTTCAAATATACTTTAGTAATGAAATCTGGAAAGAAACCTATAAAAATCATTTCACAAGATATCCCCACTAGACTGTGTCTGAAGCTTATTCTTAGTCAGATCCATTCTTCAGGGAGGGTAGGGACTATACTACATTCACAATACAGTTGATTAGACTCAAGTTACCTCATGCAGGCACCCTGCTGAGCCCAAACAGCTGCTGTGAGATCTTATCTGTCTCCACCATTAACATGGCTCTGCTCTGTACTCTGTGATAGCAAAACCATGTGAATACATGAGCTAACTTGAGAGTCTTATTGTGAACATTGTAGGCCCCACCCCCTGAAGACGGATCTCACTGAGAATGAGCTTTATACACAGTCTACTAGAAGACCTATTTTTATAGGTTTCCTTCCAGATTTCATTAATAAAGTATATTTAAAAGTTGATTATAATCACTTGCTTTACATTATTATTCAATAAAAATTAAATGGTGCTTATGCCTTAAGTTATTATTTAGGAGTTTCCTGCTCTGTTCATGCCGTCTGCTCCTTTACAGGCCTTCCCAGCCGCTGCTCGATCGCTCCATCCCCGACTTTACAGCCTTTACCTCAGTAGACGACTGGCTAAGTGCTATCAAGATGGGACAATACAGAGACAACTTCCTGACTTCTGGTTTTACCTCTCTGCAGCTTGTCGCCCAGATGACCCCAGAGTAAGTATGTGCATATACAGGATGAGGTGGATGGAGGAGCAGATCCCAATGGTTTGAATAATTTTACAGAAGAATTCATTAAAACATAATAATAGCTCATGTATGCTTCTATTATGGATCAGTATTCATTCCATTTTCGAGGATTGTTAAAACTGTGTCAATACATTTAATTGGTCTAAATTAACATTCCATTATTTTGACACACATTATAATGTACATTGCATTTTTTACGCTCCATGTTTTATTTCTTATTAGTACAATTTTGCTCTGTAGACCTCAATGAGTTGTTTTTTTACAAATGCACATTGTGTTTTTTGTATGGTTTTCATGTATGTGTTGAGTTTATTTACATCCTTATTATAGCAATGTTATCAAACTGGATCAAAGCTGTGGATGAAAATCAGATGACTTGTAACAAAATAATGAACAAAACTCAAATACATTTTTTATTGATATTTTGATGTTTAAATGTGAAAAAAACTGTTGTATTTGTTGAAGGGGCATACTGCCCTAAAACAATGATCACCTCTCCACCGTGGTCCCATATTTCCCCCTGACTGTAACAATGAGGCCAATAAGATTTGAGTGAAATCACTGTTTGTGCATGCGACTAGTTCCAATCTAAATCCATGGTCTGTGATAAGAAGGTAGCCGTGTAGATGGCTCTGCTTTCCTTGCTAATGGCATCTATTTTAATAGAGAAGCAATATGCACATGTGATCCACCACGGAAGAATGGTTTCAATGATCTATAGGGGTCCCAGCAATGGACACCAGTATAATAACTGTATATATATATACAAATATATATATAAAAGTATGAATTTATGTAGACCTGAATAAGCAATTAATGGGGAGCTGTTACCGGCTTTTACATTTTTTAATAGATTATTTAATTTCTACTTATTATTATAGTGCCATTTATTCCATGGTGCTTTGCAAGTGAAAAGGGCCTACATAGACAAGTTCAATATTCATGAACAATATAAGGCAAAGACAGGTACAGGAGGAGAGAGGACCCTGCCCGCAAGGGCTTACAGTCTACAAGGGATGGGTGAGGATACACTAGGAGTTGGAAGAGCTGGTCGTGCGGAGGACCAAGGTTTTCTCTGCCCCAACACCTCTTCTAACAAGCCTACAACCTGCTGCGAGCCTCAGTCCTCCAAATCACCACACGACCAGCTCTTCCCTCTCCTAGTATATCAGCACCCATTCCTTATGGACTTTGAGCAGTTTCTGCTGTACCTGTGTGTGCCTTGTATTGTTCATGAATTGTATTGTTGTATTGTATTGTTCATGAATTGTACTTGTCTATGTATACCCTTTTCAAATGTTAAGATATAAGTATACATCTCTTAGACCTGATGTGGATGCTATATTTACTTTGAAAACTAAGGTCAGAGTGGCCCTGTAATCCTGATCTTCAAACAAGTACAACTATAGAATGAAATGAGTCTGAATATATTCATTCTCCACCTACCCAGCCTGACTGACACTTGCAGATTGTACTGATCAGAGTGAGATCTCAGCAGAGGAGGAGGGGCATTGAGGAGCAATCAGGAGGATTATATAGCAATTCTGAAATAGCCTGTTAGGTTTAAGAGATCTGTTTCATAATGGATGACAATCTGCTTTTAATAAGAACATAGAGAAGAAATAAGCAAGGAAATGGCCGTACAATACATTGTCTTATTAACGTATGTATGCTTGTATTATAGGGTTGTCTAATAATCATGAGAAGCAGCTTCTAGAATATCATATCTAGGATTTGTAAAGCTTTTCTAGCAAATATTTTATTCTTTTTTTTTCAGGGACCTCCTGAGGATAGGAATAACACTAGCTGGACACCAGAAAAAAATCCTGAACTGTACTCAATCCATGAGGGTGCAAGTGAGCCAGTCCCCCACCTCAGTAGCATGAGACTCTGGGATGGGTGAGGGAGTTCTTGAGGGTGGGGAGGGAAAGAGAATTGGTTGGAAGCATTTGGGCAGTGGGGAAAGAGGAATTTTGCAGATCAGAAGGTAATACTTCATCGTTGATCATGGACTGTCCATCAGCACTGTAAGACCAGTGTTCGAATTGTCTCATAAAAGGAAGCGCTGATGATATTGAAAAGCAGGTATCACATCAGTCACTGATTGCAGAAGACTGGTATGTTATATTCTTGGAACCTTGTGTAAGAAGTTCTTAACTGTGAACATCAAAGGTACTGGTCATTTGGAAGTAAAGGTGCTTTATTATACCATATTAGAAATTGCGAAGAGACTGAAGATGCCACATTGAGCCTGCTTCACCCATGAATGGATGCCCCACATCTCCTCATATTGACACTGCTGCTGCATCAAGGAGGGAGACCGTCGGCACACTTCCATCTTCTCTCTTTATTGTTTTGATTGTCTTCATATTGAAGATGAAGTCGTATGGAAGAACTAACATTTTTTTTTCTTATTTTGCTTGCATTTTTTTGGCAAAAAAAAAGAAAAAACTTAAAAAAAATAAGATTCAGGAAAAAAAAAACCTGACAATGCGTCTACCTTTGTGTCCTATATGTCAAAGAAATACGAATAAATAAAAATACAGAATACAGAGCTGCGGATTTCATGTTTGTATATAGAAAGCAAAAGGGAACGAAACCTAAAAACATAGAGGACTTTGTTGAGTTCTCGTCTTTCTGGAAATTAATCAGGATAATAACAGACTTTGTCTTGGAAGCTTAGCACAGCAAGGAAACCAGCTCACAGATGGGGACAATGAGGACATCTGCAGTGCTTGGTGCGCCATGGATTTTGGAGTAACATGGTACAAATGTCACTGGGCTCATGTGATTTTTTTTACCTTAGGACAAACTTATTGTCTGTGTCGAAATATTTAATGCTGAACATGGCAACGACATCTTCTAGTTTGAGAGGTCAGTACTGGGCTTTGTTGTATGTTCTGTTGTACAGTATTAAAATTGATTTATCAACTCAACTTCTAGTCTGAGTAGCAATTATACCGTGTGTGCAATGTTGGCCATGTCGAGTACAGTTTAACAAGCACTTTACTTATTGACTTTTGGCTATCCTTGAAAAATTCCCTTGTGGAGATAGGATCACACCATTATTCTGGAGGAGCTCTACTCATTTTTATCTAGAAAGCATCTCTATGACATTGTAGCCCTTCACACTGTATTTGCTGTAATTTGGAATTCAGTCTTTAAAAATGATCAACAAATATAAAAAATCCATTATTGATACATTATGGAGCAGCTATCCTTGAAGATCGGGGGTGAGGAACTCCAGACCTTGGGGGCCGCCAACAAGTCATGTTTTCAGGATTATCTTAGTATTGCACAGGAGCTGGAATCACCATTAGTGCAGGTGATTATACTGTCACCTGTGCAATACTAAGAAATCCTGAAAACATGACCTGTTGGCGGCCCTCTAGGCCTGGAGCTCCCCCCCTTGTTGTAAATTCTACTTGTGTGTTTAATAAAATAGTAATTAATAACTAGAGGTGAGTGAACCTCTTTGAAGTTCTGGTTCAGGTGGTGCAGCCAAATGTTTTGGTGCACTGTTTGTCACCCCGACCTTTAACCAAACCTCAATGGAAGTCACTGATTGACAGTTCAGTTCAGCACCTACATACAGCCAGCCATCGGTAAAACACTTCCGGGGATGGGAGGGTGGATTTGGACACACACTACACTAAAAAACTGCTTTTAAACCTAGTGTGAGCCAATCAAACACTGAACATGGCTCAATCTGGGCCAAGCCCCAACTGTGCCCAACCACAGTCGTCCTCACTCTAGGGCTTTGCAAATGTACAACACCCGAACTCCGAACCTGAACAGGTTTGCTCAACATCAGGAAGTTCGGTGACGCTTGAAAGGTTTGTTCATCTCTGGTATTGAACAAACCTTCCTCCAAAAATAATTTTGTATCTAAGATCTTTGTTTTGCTCCAAACTTTGGGAGCATGCACCCTAATCATGTCTCATGTGCATTACTGATATTATACATAAGGGCTTGTCCAGTGATTATAAAACATTTTTTAAAGATTTTGGATTTACTTGAAAAAATTCAAGAGGTAATCCTGCAGCTCAGATCTAATGCCTATTGGGTCAATATTGGTCTTAACTTCCTAGTCTTGGAAATAGACTGACATCATCTCCCCAGCTGAATCGGGGTCACTGCTTTTACTTCCAGTGTTTGGTGGAGTTGGCATTTTCTGCTATTCAGGACCGATTCAGTATTGGTATAGGAGTTGCAAGGAGATTGGTTAACTTTAATATTCTTTCATTTATCTAAACCATTCTGAGCCCTTTAAAAAAAATGATTCCCTGGACAATTAAAAACGGGATTGTCCAGCAGCAGTTTCTTATTTTCCTCAAACAGCGCCATTCCTGCCAAGGGAACGTCTGATATTTAAAATTCAACATTTTGTATTTAAAACACAGCCTCATTTACTTATGTGAATGACCTGTAACACCAGGCACTGCCTATAGAGTGTCTCATGGAGTGGGCAAGTCACATAGAGGTGTTGGGACCTATTGAGAAAGAAGATGAATAGCCAAATGTTGTAGTTGTTTTTCTTTAGAAAATTCTCAATTTGCTATTTGAACGTGTAAGGGACTAGACTGGCCCTGATCCTGAAGTGTAAGAAACGTGGTATACGGATTAGGGGGCTTAGCCCTTTTATTACTGAATGCTTCAAATTCTGACATTTTAAAAACGTATTTCCAATCATTTTGTAGTCTTGAATCACTCCTTTTCCTTACACAATGTCATGATATGATGTTGATAGGTACATCACAATAGTGTGTGATCTACTGTGGTCAAATGATGGACCAACATAGTCCACTGTGGTCAATGAGGACCCATCATAGTCCTGCACTGTGGTCAATGATGGACCACCTAGTCCTGTACTGTGGTCAATGATGAACAACCATATTCCTGCACTGTAGTCTATGATGGGCCACCATAGTCCTGCACTGTAGTAAATGATGGGCCACTGTAGTTTTCCACTGTGGCCAATGTTGAGCCACCATAATCATGCATTGTGGTCATTGAGGGGACACCATAGTCCTGCACTGTGATCATTGATGGGCTACCATAGTCTTGCATGGTAGTCAATGATGGGCCACCATAGTACTTTAGTGTAGTCAATGGTGAGCCACCATAGTCCTACACTGTAGATAATTGTGAGAAACCATTACTTGACCACTGTGCTCTCTTGAGGTATCTACCCTTTCTACCACATTTAATTAAATAAACTGACCAAACAGAGGACTCACAGTAAGTTTGAACAGTATGATAACAAAACAGTTGACATATTAGACCACTAATGGAAAATTCAATTTATTTCAGTACTGACCATTTTAGTCACAAATTACAGAACACTACACCTCACCGTATATGTCGATTATTGTAATTTCTCACACTGCTGGATATCAGTACACGTCTCATCAGATCAACAAGTCTATAAACCACATCTTAAAGGGGTTGTCTAATTTATCTATATTTAACAAGTGTGTTGAGGACATGATTTTATGGCACCTACTATTATATAGATATAAAAGGTTCTCCACCTGTTAGTGCAGCTTTTCTCACAGAGTGCACCGCTCTCCTGTTCTCAAAATGGCCGCTGATGAACGAGCATGTCACCAGACAGCTTTCCCATGAGCAGTGGATTTTTTTCAGAGGAAACTGATGGACTGGTTTAGTCGCATTCTTTAAAACACATTGCAGGTTAAAGCTCAGTGCCCCAACACTACGTCATCCTTCTGCCTAGCTCTGAGATTTGACCACTTGAGGGTCCCAGTATCACAGTCTCCATTTCTTGGTGTTTGCAGCATTGGACCCCTCTATCTAAACTCTCTCGAGCACTTTACAGCCAATTAGCACTCTCATTCAGCTTTGCAGGCAAAAAAGAGATTACTAAGATTTCATAAGCTGCCTCCAAGTGCCCGGCGAGAAAGCTAATCACCATGCTACAATTCCATTCCGCGGCTCCGTATTCCTCCTTGAATAATTCGTCTTCTTGGTTTTGAAAATGCCATCGTTCACTTCAGAATGTGAGCTCTCCAAGGGCCATCATCAGCCGTGTTTGTATGTGTGCCATGTCTGGATGGTAAGGCGCTGCCAGATAGATTTACCTATTAAGGAATAATGAAATGACCCCAAAATTCCCTTCATTCCTTGTGCCTTTACCGACTCTTTGTGTGAGATGAGAAGGTTTTAACCCATCCTGTAATGGCTGTAGATATTTTCCCATTGTATATTCCATATTGTGATTATAAAGTAGACGGCTCCAATTAGAAGACTAGCGCCGAGTGCTGAGCGCGGCCACGCTGCATTATCAGAATATAAATAAGGTGACACTCGCTATCTTTCAGTACTTACTAATCGGGCTCCTCTCTCTTCTCCCACGTTGCATTTCTCCATCTCCTCTTTATTATTCGTCCTCGCTTTTTATGCCGATAATTCTGTCGCTTTCATTGTCACTATCAAGTACAAGATGCTTTTCAATTGTCACTTTCATCACGGCATTTCTATAGCAACAGTAAAATCCCAGCTTAGTATTCTGTTTTATTTATTTTATTATTTCTTTTTTTTGTTGTTGTCGTGTTCTGGATTTGCTCTGAGACTTCTGACAGCTCATACTTCAAATTCCCAGTCTCGGCAAACAAACAGCCGAGGTAGAGCGTGCGGGGCAGGTAAACGGCGAGCGGAGATTACCAAATGCGGGTCACAAAAGAACATTCGGAAAAATCTCTTGTTTTCATGTCGCCTTTTTGTATATATGAACATTTTATATTCATTTGGCTCATATATTTATTCTACAGTTTACAATGTACAACAATGGTTTTATTTTATTTTAATGCATGCAAAAAAAAGGCTTATATTTAATTTAATTTC
This sequence comes from Allobates femoralis, assembly GCA_033576535.1. Taxonomy (NCBI): domain Eukaryota; kingdom Metazoa; phylum Chordata; class Amphibia; order Anura; family Aromobatidae; genus Allobates; species Allobates femoralis. The sequence continues at coordinate 77,053,214 of JARQOC010000001.1, forward strand.
TGCAGTATTTTGCAATCTTTTTATTCTTAATTCTTGTACATGTAACCATGTTTAGTATGACTGTGGTCATTGCAAGAAAAGAGACAAGTCTAAAGGTACCGTCACGCGCGGCAATATTGCTAGGCAATTTCACTGGCAATTTCTTGGCTGCAGTGAAATCATGGACACATTGTTCTATTTTGTTGCTGTGTACAAATGTAATAATGTCTCCATGATTTCACTGCAACCAGCAAATTGCCAGTAAAATTGCTAGCAAAATTGCCGCGTGTGACGGTACCTTTAGGCTCTCTATATCTTGGAAAACAAGTTTTTGTACAATTATTTACCGACTCCATATACAGAGGCTCCAAGTGCCAGAAGAGCAGAATCCCACCTCAAGTCGCCACATTTTGGAAATGACACCCCCCCCTAGGAATTTAGCTACAGAGTTTGGTGACAATTTTGACTCCATGGGTGTTTTCCAGAAACAAGCAGCAATGAATGTAATGTTGCTGAGTGAAAATTGCAAATCTGCCATTGTAATGCACAGTTTGTTGTCTTGCCTTTGCTTTGAGCCCACCTTGTTCTTCTGGAGAAATGCACTCCATATATTAAAGAGGACCTGTCACCCCCCCATACATGCTGATCTAATTGCAGCACTGAATGCATCATGTCTGCTGCATTTAGGCAAGGGGTCCCCCATCCCTTGAGCCCCCCTTTACCCCGAGATAATTGAATTAAAAAACTTACAATGTGGAGCCAAAGAGGTGGGGTCTAATGGCTGGAGCTACTTCTCTTTACAGGGCAATTTCACGGCCCCTGTATGTATTATCCTCCTTCCGCCGCCTCCCTCCTGTCACTCATGGTCTCCCTCTCCTGCTGCATGAGAAGCTGGACGCAGGTGCAGAGTGAGGGAGTGTTTTTGGAGGTGCTGGCCGGCTGCCTCGCCTCCTGCAGTGACATCAGCTCCTTTACCTGCCCTGTAGGGCGGGGATAAGCGGTGATGTCACTGCAGGAGGCAAGGCAGGCGGCCAGCACCCCAAAAACACTCCCTCACTCTGCACCTGCGTCCAGCTTCTCATGCAGCATCCAGTTAGCAGATTGCAGACGCAAGTGTGGCCCTGGCCTTACTGTCATCTTTGGGAGAAGAATGAATAAATCAACAGCATATCAAGAATTGCGTTTATTTCTTTTTTACACTATTCTCCATACAGTATAAGTGATTAGACGGCTTTATTCTTCGAGTTGGTGTGACTACAGCAATACCAGATTTTTATTGTTTATTTCTTTATGGTTAGCTACTATCAGACACTAAAAAAAAAGTGTTTGCATTCTCATGTTTTGAGAACTATAATTATTTAGTATTTCTGCCAGCAGAAAAGCTTTTTACTCCCCTAATTTACTTTATGGTGTTTATAGAAGTGGTTAACCAGTGTGACAGAGTTATAGAATGGATCATTATGAATGCAGCATTACCAAATATATGTATTTTTTGTTTTCTTTAGCTTTTATGTAAATTATGTATTTGTATAATATTTTTTTCATTTTTTGTTCTTTATTTTGTGGTTTACTTTTTATTTATTTTTGCAATTTCTGTATAGTTTTTAAAACTTTTTAAACTAGTCTCAGGATGGGACATCAACTTTTCTTGCTTGATTACTGATCCAATACTCGTAAATCAGTGACTATCACACAGTCAGGAGACGTATACCGTCGACTTCACAGGCTTCTGTACCTGGGTGAGCTGTGTCATGTTACGACCTGAACACACCACGGAGACCGTCGACACCATGTAATTGCATTGTGCCAATCGAAACAGAAAGGGAACTTTCTGTGGTACAGATTGATGCCGCTGTCACTATTGACGGGCTAAACTCCCGTGATCTGTGCTATCATCGATAGTGGGCTTTACTGCAGGTCGTCAGCTATTACACATAGCTGACACCGCTGATGATTTTACCGGCACTACTTGTGAACCAGTGCGATCGTAGCTCGATACGTGTATGTATGGATGTCGTGAACGGGTTAAACACATCAGCCCTACCCAACATGTGTATTGATATGAGATTAGAGAATAACAATTTGGATAGAGTGCTGCTTATCATCAGCAATGCATCAAAATGCAGCTTGTAAAGGAATACTACCACCGAATCAATTTATATTGGGGTGAGGATGTCATTAGTGTAGATGAGCCAATTGATGTGAAGCAAATCAAAACTTTGTCAAACTTTTAAGAACGTGCTGATCCATTCAGACTCAAACAATTTGTAATTCACTTTACACAAATTGCCTAAAAATGGTCACCCCCATCTTATAAATTGGCAACAGCCAGAGAAGGCTGACATGACCTTGCGATAAGGCACAGAAACAGCATTACAATGCTTAGCAGCTATCACATCACATGGTATAGGACAGCCAACCAGAAATAACCGTAAAGGCCTTTATAAAATCAAAAGCAGGGAATGCAGCAGCCATTTTTATGGTGAATCTGGATGCTGGGGGTCATTACAGCTTAGTATAAAGTTAAGGAGAGTAACCCAAAAGCCAGTGGACAAATTCTACAGACGGTGTGTGACAGCACAGTGAAGAAGATTACTGCCTGCGGAGCAGGCTGTTGTCACCATAGCTATATATGTTAAGGTCACTTAACATTAGTAAGGCTGAATTTGCATTAACCAGCATAGAAGAGGCAGGATACCGTCCTTAAGGCTGGTTTACACGTAGTGACATCTTTAACGATGTCGCTGCAACTTGTGACGTTGCAGCGACCTCATAGCGACGTCGCTGCGTGTGACATGTACCAGCGATCAGCTAGCTGATCTCTGATCGTTGGTATAATGGCCAGGGCAATTTTTCGATCATTGGTCTCCAGCTAGATGGCCAGCATCAGCGTGTGAGACAGCGGGAGACCAACGCTCAACGACCTCCCTGCGCTGCACAGTATATGCTGGGAGCTGGTAACAAAGGTAAACATTGGGTAACTAAGCGCAGCGCTCTGCTTAGTAACCCGCTTGTTACCAGCGTTCTCCTGCTTACCCCAGCGTAGCGGGACCTCAGCATTGTGGAAAATAATATTTTATATTCTTTTTCACAATGTTGAGGTGGCTGATCGCTGCTAAGTCTGCCTGTGTGACAGCTCACCAGCGATCAGACGATGTCCCAGTGACCCCGATCGTTGGGCGAGTCGCTGGGACATCGTTATGTGTAATCCGGCCTTTAGAGGCATCAGAATGTCAAGTTTTAGATAAAGGATTTTTCTTAATTGAATTAGGCTGAGGATCATTTTGTGCAATTTCTATTCATCATTGGGTTTCCAGGCACCAAAGTAAACAAAGACGTCTGTGAAGTTTTGTTTTCAAGGCAAACAATCTAAAATGACTATTATTGCTGATTTCTTCATTATTTATAAATGCTAATAAGCAGGATTGCATTGGGAGAAAACAGCATTTTACTAGGAAGCATTAATTAAAAGAGTGGGAGTTATTTATGTAATTTGGGTGTTTAGATTTGTTTTCTTACAAAATTCTTGTATTTTGATTACAATATTAAAGCATCACTTCAGTGGATATTTTCAATGCTGGAGTGGTGCTTCAAATCTAAGGTCCCTGACCATAGTCTTATCTTTATTCCCCGACTCACCTTTTTTCAGTGTTTCTCTGATCTCGCAATTCCATCTTATGGTCACAAATTTTCATAGCTCACAGGATCCTGTTTTGTGACGGCATTTTAGACATGAAGTGTGCAGGAAACCCGTTACACCGGCATGGGACAGATCCTCAGGGTGTCATTCATGGTGGTGGCATGGCCGGCACCTAGCACTCATGCAGTGGCACAGGAAAATGGCTGATGATGCACACAGGGTTAATTCTAGCATTTTACTGTACCATCATAGTTTCGGTGGTTAGTTACATTCCCCATGATGTGATGTGGTAGAGGAAATAGGAGAAACACAGCTGACAGGCGTAATGTTAAACTACACAAACTATACTTTTAATGCCAGCAGGTGTAAAACAGCAGTTGATGGTAAATATTCATTTAAAGGGAATCTGTCAGCAGGCTTTTTCTATGGAAGCTGAGTTCAGCATGCTGCAGGGGTTAAAAAACTAATTTTGCCTTTTCAGGCTATTATTTATGTAAACTAAAGGCTCTGTCTCCAGGAAATTACCATTACCGAACGCTTTGTCATGCGCAGGCAGTCCAACTTGTCCCCTGCTGACACCTCACTGTCAATGCACAATTTCTATTTACAGCCTGGAGTGGGCGGGGGCAGCTCTCCCAGCTCTATTACATGGCTGTATCTAAATTGTTTGATTGTAACACAACGGCTGCAGCCAGTAATCTACGTTAAACCTCCTTCGTTTCAGAGTGTCATTACCTACATCATGCTGCTCTCAGATGAGGTAGCGAAAACCAGCTGACAGATTCACTTTAAGGTAGGTTCTATGATACAGGCACAGCCGAAAATGGAATTTTGGTGTATATGAAGAATGCATTACAGCATGTCTATCCAATTGTCTAAGCTGGAATCCAATACTTACGCTATGGGGATTCTTTCCACCCTTTAAAGTCTGTGACCCTTAGTTAGCCTTAATATCCCAGTTCCCGCTAACCTTCATTATGTGTGAGTAGCAAACATCCATATCTTCGCTCCAACTCCAGGCCTCGAGGGCCACTAACAGGTCATGTTTTAAGGATTTCCTTTGTATTGCACAGGTGATAATTGAATCACATGCACTGGTAAAGATTCCAACCCCTGTGCAATATAAGGGTACCGTTACACGCTGCAATGTTGAAATGATATCATTAACGATCTCATGAGGCACGGTCGTTAGGACATCGTTTTGACATCATTGGTGAGCTGTCATGTCTAGATATCGTGAACGATGAACCAACGATGTGGCGAGTAGCTATCATTCCCACAACCCAGCAAACGATACTTGCTCACTGATATGAATGGGCGAAGTGTTAATGACATCGTTATCGTGGTGTCACAACAACGATGCATCAGGTTGGCTGATCGTGGATCGTTTGATTTGAGAACATGTTCTCAAATCTGCGATCAACGATCCAACGATTCATCGTAGTCGTATCTTGGTGTTATACGACATCGACGTCCTAACTATGTCGTTTCGACGACTTCAAACCTGTGACGTTTCAACGATATCGTACCGTGTAACAGGACCTTAAGTAAATCCTGAAAACCTGCACTGATTGCGGCCCTCGAGGACTGGAGTTTGAGATCCCTGCACTAGATTGCGTGCGCTTGGGAACCAGAGCATTCCTCCATTACTGTACTAAAAGTATTCCATGTGCTGTCCCACATCTTTTCAGAATAGTCTGCTCCATCTGGCCTGCTGCAACATGGAGACTTCAATCTTGTACATGTCACTGTAGCTCGGGGGTTCCCAACTTGTGGTTCGGGAACCACATATGGCTCGTGGACCTGTGATGTATCTTCCAACTTGGTGCATAGACACCAGGTCAATCAAACAGCTATGAAGAGTGGGTGTCCAGATGGTGACATTGATCAGTAGCCCCACTTTGTGGACCAAATTTCAATTTTGGTAAGGTAGGTTCCCCTGGATCTTGGTATACTGCCTCAGTGTGATTTCTGTGAAAAAGCTATGGCTGTCATTATACCGGTAATGGGGGTTCTAGAGGCTGCAGAAGTTAAATTGTTATAAATGTTCAAGCCTGTTTAATAAATGCTATTTAGCAAAAAATACAAATTAAACTAAAAATGCCTTTGTTGTATAAGTTATTTCTTCAAAAGTGCGAAGTAGAAGTGTGTAAAAGAACATCTAAACAATCCTGGTGCACTTTTGAAACAAGTCCTATGGACCAATGAGGTTAAAATAGTACTATTTGGCAAAATTAAACAAGGTATGTGAGAGAAAAAAGGACACAGAACTTCAGGAAAAGAACAACTCACCAACCATTAAGCATCATTCATGCTTTGGGGTTCTGTTGCATCCAATGGCACAAGGAACTTAATAGATAGGGGGAAGAATGGATTCACTGAAATTTCAACAAATTTTGGATGCAAACATATAGTGGGGAAAAGTAGCATTTGATACACTTCTGATTTTGCAAGTTTTCCCACCTACAAAGTATGGAGAGGTCTGTAACTTTTTATCATAGGTGTACTTCAAATAAGAGAGAGAGAATCAAAAAACTATTCCAGAAAATCACATTGTATGATTTTTACAGAATTAATTTGCATTTCAATGTCTGAAATAAGTATTTGACACAATAGCAAAACAGAACTCATAATTTGAAACAGAAACAATTGTTCACAATTATAGAGGTCAGACGATTCCTGTAGTTCATGATGAAGTTTGTTCACACTGTAGCAGGGATTTTGGCCAACTCCTCCACATCATCTGTAGAAAGCTGAAGTTGAACAGAGGATGGCTTCTACAAATCGATAATGATGCTAAACACGCGTCAAAATCCACAATAGACGACCTCAAAAGGCACGAACTGAAAGTTTTACAACGGCTGTCACAGTTCCCTGATCTGAACATCATTGAAAATCCAGGAAGCTCATGAGTCGGTCGACAGGGTAGGGTTTTACTCGGATACCAGGACAGGTGGTTACTTCAGCGGGGATTACGGTTGGTCGGTTTCTGATTCCGCGCCCTGGACCCTCAATGTTGGGATGGGGGTGATGATGATGGGGGAATTCTAATGTGACACCACCTGTGGCACCTGGTAATAGGTTACCAGCGCTGTGGCCGGCCGCTGAGGTGATGGAAATGCAGCTTTGGTAGTACAGCTCCCCACAGGTGGAGCTTTACCTCAGGGGAACGGGGTGGATGAGGGGAGTCGTAGTCCTCAGCTCTGGGGTGCTGCAGGGATCTCTTCTGGTGACAAATAACTGAGACAGAGTCCAGATTAGCTCAAACAGTTCTTTACTGGTACCGGGCAGATGTTAAGGTACACAGTACAGGCCAGAGGTTAGCTGCCACAGACTTTGGGGTTTGCTCAGAGTCTGCAGAGATTCTTTCCAATACTTTCCTTGGTCCTTCTCTTAAGGACTCTTTTAGCTCTTTACCGCCCACTCACAAGTCAAATCTCTAGTCCTCGGGGTCTTTTGCTTTGAGTCCTTGTTACTTCTCAGCATCTTGAACCAGCTATGGGACAGATGTTGGACTTTCTGATGGGTGCTGTTGTACCTTCCTTGATAAGGCCTATAGCCTGCCGGTCAGCGGTATGGGATAAACCTTAACAAACCACCTCGGTTCCGGTACACCGGTGTTGACCTGGACTCTCCAGCCGGCTCCAACCGGTCCTGGAGTGTCCCCCTCGTTGTCTGGGTCACCTCCCTCTGAGAGATGAGCTCCTGTCAGAGCTGCTGTCTCAGCTGCGTCCGTCTTCTTTCAGTTCCTCTCGACGTCTGACTGCTCTCAACTGTCACTCACTGCCGTCACGTCTCCCGCTCAACTAAGCTCCACCCCCCTGGGACCAACTGAATATACAGTCCCTGGTGCTAGGGTGCCTTTGATTGGGATATTGTGGCCTTTTGGACAGACTCTGCAGCTCCCCCTGCTACCTGTGACTAAGGAGGCTCCACACCTTCTGTTTGGGGTGCAGTACCTCCCTGTGGCGTCCCGCCGCAGGGGCGCCACACTCACAGAATGGGAAGACTTTTCCAAGGAAGAGTAGATGAAAATTCCTCAAACAAGAATTGAAAGACTCTTGGCGGGCTGCAAAAAGCATTTAAAGTTGAGATACTTGCAAAGGGGGTGGTACTAGCAACTAGCCATATAGGGTGCACAAGCTTTTTACATCGGACTATTTTTCCTTTTGTCATTTTTAAGCTATAAAAGATGAAAAACAATTTCTTGCTTAAAATACAAAGGAAATGTGTCATGTTTAACCTAAAGCCTTTTAGAGATCATTTCATCTTCAACTTGCTTAACTGTTCACAATAACAATGACTTTGACCAGGGGGGCCCAAACTTTTACATGCTGCTGTATTTCCTTTGAATTCAAATGTCATTGCTCTAGTGCTAATATCAGGATCCTCTGATTGTTACAAATCTCTCTTATGGATTTGTAGATGTTTGTGGACATATGCCCCATATATACATAAAAGTTGTGCTGAAATCACAAGTGTGACCGGGAAGCATGACCAGCGATAAAATGATCCGAAGCCAAAGAAGGAATGTAAGAAAAGCTGTTGTGTTGATTGTGCACATACAAGACATTTCATGGATGCCCCCTGTTGTACAGACACTCTGCAATAGGGCTTAAAATATAGACCTGACTGTTCCCATTTCCTCCCAGTCTCCTTTGCCAGTTTCCTAAGAACAGAAGGAGCTTACTTTTCCGCTGATATATGTTGAGGATTTGTCTTTTTCTTAAGTACAGCTGAGATGCTTTATAGAAAGCCTGGGCAAGTGCAGAGGAGATTTTAATTTTTAAATGCAGCTGACGGAAAGACTGTAAAAAGGCAGTGAACGCAGCGGGAGTCCGGCTTTTAAATAACAGGCAGCAGAGATCATTATTTGTACCAAGTCACAGGAAGACATTACACAACTTGCAGCCGTTTCTTAGCGAGGGCTCTAGCCTGGCTTATTATAAAACCTCGCTGTTTAGGTCACTGTGTAGCCATCATTTATGCAGTGTTCAGAGCGGCACCGGGGTCATTAGGACCTGCTTTGTAGTAAGCCATGAGAAGTAACGAAGGAAACTCCAGTTTGGATAATGAAGTTGAAGAATCCTTGCATTTTGTGATAGTAATGTTTACTACCTAAAGTTACTGATACCTAATCAGTAAGTTAACATGGGAATTATACAGCTCTGCTGACTACGTATGCTTTCAGTTACACAGTTTGGCCTCGATCACATGTGCGTATGAATTAGACAAATGCACTGCTATAAAATTTTCACTTTGCAGGTGAATCAATTATAGTCAAAGAGGCTGAGCAGATTAGTGACTTTTTTCTCATCCAGAGTGTGAATGAGAAAAAAATTGCTGCACGCTGCAAATCAATATGTAAATTGGACTAGACTCGTCAATACAAGTCATTGGGGGCAACAAGAAAACTGATTGCACATATACAGTTGTGGCCAAAAGTATTGACACCCCTGCAATTCTGTCAGATAAATACTCAGTTTCTCCCTGAAAATGATTGTAATCACAAATTCTTTGGTATTATTATCTTCATTTAATTTGTCTTCAATGAAAAAACACAAAAGAGAATGAAGCAAAAAGCAAAACATTGATCATTTCATACAAAACTCCAAAAATGGGCCAGACAAAAGTATTGGCACCTAATACTTGGTTGCACAACCTTTAGACAAAATAACTGCGATCAACCGCTTCCGGTAACCATCAATGAGTTTCTTACAATGCTCTGCTGGAATTTTAGACCATTCTTCTTTGGCAAACTGCTCCAGGTCCTGATATTTGAAGGGTGCCTTCTCCAAACTGCCGTTTTTAGATCTCTACACAGGTGTTCTATGGGATTCAGGTCTGGACTCATTGCTGGCCACCTTAGAAGTCTCCAGCGCTTTCTCTCAAACCATTTTCTAGTGCTTTTTGAAGTGTGTTTTGGGTCATTGTCCTGCTGGAAGACCCATGACCTCTGAGGGAGCCCCAGCTTTCTCACACTGGGCCCTACATTATGCTGCAAAATTTGTTGGTAGTCTTCAGACTTCATAATACCATGCACACGGTTGAAATATTTAGGATTGTTTTTAAGAAAGGATGTAACTCTGTATAACTCCTGAGGAAGTGAAAAGATCTCACCAAATGCATAGAGTAATAAAGAACAGTTTGGATAATATTTGGATCGCCTATTGTCTGGAGGCAGCGCACAAAAAATCCCTGACTTTTACTTTGGAGATCATCATGCACATGGTCAAGCAGTCCAGTGCCAGAGGCAGCAAAGCAACCCCAAAACATCAGAGAACCTCCACCATGTTTGACTGTAGGGACCGTGTTCTTTTCTTTGAATGCCTCTTTTATTCTCCTGTAAACTCTATGTTGATGCCTTTGCCCAAAAAACTCTACTTTTGTCTCATCTGACCAGAGAACATTCTTCCAAAACATTTTAGGCTTTCTCAGATCAGTTTTGGCAAACTCCAGCCTGGCTTTTTTATGTCTCTGGGTAAGAAGTGGGTCTTCCTGGGTCTCCTACTATACAGTCCCTTTTCATTCAGACGCCGACGGATAGTACGGGTTGACACTGTTGTACCCTCCGGACTGGAGGGCAGCTTGAACGTGTTTGGATGTTAGTCGAGGTTCTTTATCCACCATCCACACAATCTTGCGTTGAAATCTCTTGTCAATTTTCATTTCCGTCCACACCTAGGGAGGTTAGCCACAGTGCCATGGGCTTTAAATTTCAATGATATACCCCATTATTAACCCTCTAAGCCAAAAGAAATAAACAAACATAGAAATATCCTTTATTTGTAATAAGAAACACAGACACCCTCTTTCACCCATTTATAAACTCCCCAAAACCCCTGCAGGTCCTACATAATCCCCCACGACATCACATGATGATCCTCTGCTCGGCTACATCAGGAAGACGCTGTGAGCAGTGACATTAAAACATATGACCACTCACTACCGCATCCGGAACACACTGATCACCAGAGTTCACAGCTGGCTGTCGTAAACTGAGTTGACGTCACTGACATCACTGCCCTACTTGGCATGGCTGTGATGGGGGTAGAAGTGTCAACAGACTGAGTGCTTGTTTATTGGCTGTGCTGCAGCTTTTAGACAAGCTTTATTCAGGTACCAAACTCAAACCGTAACACAGTCTTCCGGTTAGAAGTCCATTTTCAGGATTCGGCACTGAACACTACGTGAACGGTACTAACCCTTAATGTTACTGTCCATGTTGCTATCCATTTTTTTATGGCTACATTACCATTCTGTAAATGGTCCTGTAAATAATTGTACAATAATAGCAGCTGAGGGAAAAATAAAGCATTGTATACGGATGGCATACGATATAAAACTGTAAAAGAATTCACAAACTCGCAAAGCGCTCGCGTGACACACGGAATACCAGATGCACACTTCCCACTCCCTAGATGAAAATTGGTCAGATTCTTCATTCACTCGTATGATTCCAGCCTTCAGCTTAGTATCACTGTAGATCCTATTTACAACTTGAAAAGAAAATAGTACAGACCAGCACCTGAAATCCAATGTAGTCTTTGAATAAGGACCCTATTTGAAGTCAGGAGCGCCTTGCTGTGTCTGAAACTTTATCCACCTTATGCCCCTATTGCTTATGTTGTAGTCTGCCCTTTTTGCTTTGTTTTTTTTTATATGGAACAATACATTCATTTTCACTATGTTGGGTTTCCGGTGATGGTCAGTACTATTTTCTTTTCTGAATTGCGGAGCCTTGGACCGTGCTCGTCTTCCAGATTAGCCGACATATTTTCCCTGTACCCACACTATTTAAAACGTACCTAACACCCAGGGTGATTTTTTTAGAATGGGGTGTCATGTCTGTACATGACTAATGACACCATTTTTGACCACTATGCTACTTTATGATGTATTTCTTTGGCAGCTTTCTCTAATTGACGGTGTTTCCTTAGCTCAGCTTTGGGTATTCGTCTACACACAGGAGCGCGGCATCCCAGTCCATACGTCTGTGTGCCTCTTAATGAACCAGCAGACGTTCTGATCTGTGTCTGAGCGAGCGCCCCATTTCCTTACTGCGATCCATCATCTACTCCTTTATGAGACGTAGAAGCCTTTTTTCCTCGCTCTTTTATTTTTTCCTTACAGATTTTCCCTCCCAGAAGCCGCGATTGCAGCAGAGCTTTAGGAGCATTGTGACTACGATTTTACTCTAAAGACCGATCAGTGCAGTTCTGAATAGAGTAGTGGAGCTTCACAATGTAATACTTGCTAGACGAATCTCTGTGTATAAAAGTGTGAGCCGACATAACCCATCCACCCCTCTTTCTTCTGTTCCCGTCTCTCCGCACACTTCCTCTGTAGATCTATCCTTTGTAATATAATTTCTTAATGAGAAAACTTTTTGCAACTTCATAATTATGATTCTTCAATAAGTGCAAAGGTTCTAAGCAGCTACAGCCAATGAAGTAGGGATATATAGGAGGAAGTGTGTGTAATAAGTGGAGGAAGCATTTAGCTCTAATAAGAAATATTGCTGTGAGATTCACCGAAATAGGACCTAAAATCAGAAAAACTCACCAAAAAATTGCCAGGTAAATGCCAATTGCACCTGACAGCCTGCTGCTAGGTGCAATGGGTATTTACCTGGCAATTTTTTTGGTGGGTTTCTAAGAAATATTGCTGTGGCCAATTACATAACTACAGTAGCAGCAGGGGTTACAATTGTACCCAGGCCCTGGAACCAAGGGGGCTCCAAAAGTCCCTTTGACCTACAGAAAAATACTATTTCTATTAAAGGGAATCTGCCACCTAGTTTAGATACCCTAACCTATCACTACCTGTCTCTGCACCTTCCTACTACATCATTAACCATCCCTGTCAGAGCTAAAACTGTCCTATAATGATGGTAAAAAATGAGTTACATGGCCAAATGGTAATTAGTCTTCTTGACTACTCTATGTAGTCACACTAAGTGTTTTCCACTGCTGCATTCCCCCCTCCTCCCTTGATGCTGGGATCACACCCCGGTGGGCAAGATCATTCAACCTGAAGCACGGTCCCACTTCAAAATTCGAGGCTTCTCCTTCTGGGTATGATGCGCTGACATTGCGTCATTTCCGGTCTGGTGCATCGTGGGGAATTATCGGGTGTATGCGGCAGCTTCGGACAAGCACTGTGCATGCTCTGGAGCTGACCTCGACACGAATACACACCCAATACACCCAATACACACTGTCAGCACGTCACACCTGGAAGTAGGAGCCTCGAATTTTGAATCGGGTCTGTGCCTCCGGATGAATGATCTCGCCCACTGGGGCGTGATCCCAGTATTGAGGGGGAGAGAATGCAGCCATAGAAACTGCCCAGTGTGACTACATATGTAGTCTTGAAGACTAATTACCATACGGAGATGTAAATATCAATCAAATTTTTTACAACCATTATAGGCGGCCGTCACACGCTTCAATATCGATAGCGATATGCACGCGCGATCGCTAACAATATCGTTCACACATCGCTGGTGAGTTGTCACACAGACAGACTCACCAGCGATGTGGACTAGCGAGATCGCTGGTAACTATGGTACACATCGGGTTACTAGGTGCCGCGCGGCGCTTAGTAACCCGACGTTTACCATAGATACCATCTCCCAGCATAGGCTCTGCCGCTGGGAGATCGTTCATCGTGGTGTCACACACCACGATGAGGCAGATTGTTCAAGCGTTTATCGCTTGATATGAGCTCCGGCTCACCAATCTGCGATCTAACAATCAAGCGATTTTACCTTGTAAAATCGCTTGATTGCACGCAGCGATGCACAAACGATATCGCTTAAGCGATCAAAAAGCAGATCGCTTAAGAGATATCGTGCATTAAATTGATGCGTGTGACGGCCGCCATAGGTCAGGTTTAGCTTAGACAGGGATGGTTAGGGACGTAGTAGGCAGGTGCAGGGGCAGGTAGTTACAGGTTAGGGGGTCTAAACTAGGTGACAGGTTCCCTTTAAAGATTTGCAATAATTGTGTCTTGTTGGAGCTTTCGCATCGGGGTCCATTAGCTTCAAGGGAACCTGTCAGCTCAGTTTAGCCCCCTATCCTACCACTACATGTCCCTGCACCTTGCAAACACATCCCTAACCATCCCTCTCTGAGCTAAAACTGCAATATAATGCTTGAGAAAAAACATTTATTAACTTACATTTTCCTATGGTAGCTGACAGGTTCCCTTTCAAGTTACGCTAATAGCTATGGCAATCTCCATGTTCCGCTGATTGAATGCACGGTGTGTCTTTTACAGAATTTACTATCCAAGTTTTGCATCACTTGCAGCATATTTTTCTGCACCAAAATAAAAAGGTTTGGCAGGAAAAACGCTGAATAAATTACAATATGCACTTTTCTTTTTTACACATCTTTACTGTTATTTTTGATGCATTTATTTTTTCTCATTCCTTTTATATGGGTGAAATACACTGAAAGAGTTGAGAAAAACAAAACACAATGAAGGACAAAATAAGTAGCTTGTGCAAGAGATTTCAGAAATCTTATTCACTTTGCTGCATTCTGAAAAAGGGAAAAATGCGCAGAAAAAATCCAGTGTGTGAACAAGTTCTTGTGTCGGGGAACTTGAATGCAGCTCTATTCACTGCATAGATACCAGCAAGGTGACTGGATGAGCTAATGTGCAGGACATAAGTACAAAACCTTCAACCCTATTATTCTCCAACTGAAAGGGTAAATATGAGATAATTAGGGCAACCTAGAAATATCCAGACACCTACAATGGCTGTCATGTCTGACTCAGGACTATTATACTACATTCAGACAACAAAAGTATTAACAAATTGCTCTTGCCTTTATTTATGAATAATAATAAAAAAATGACGTAACATTGGGAGAATTACACAAAGGAAACCATTAAAGGGTTGGATAGGATAAAGAGCGCAAGTACAGAAGATTACATTATATATCAAACTAGTAAAAAGGCCCGATGCAATTGCATCGGGAGCGCGGTGAAATGAATTGTGTGTATACAGGCGGGTGAGTGGCTAGCAGAGTATACATGGGGCTCTGTGGGTAGCAGAGTATACAGGCGGGTCTGTGGGTAGCAGAGTATACAGACTGCTCTGAGGGTAGCAGATTATACAGGCGGCTCTCTGGGTAGAAAAGTATACAGGCGGCTCTGTGGGTAGCAGAGTATACAGGCGGGTTTGTGGTTAGCAGATTATACAGGCGGCTCTGTGTGTAGCAGAGTATAGAGAAGGCTCTGTGGGTAGCAGAGTATAGAGGCGGCTCTGTGGGTAGCAGAGAATACAGGCGGGTCTGTGGGTAGGAGAGTATAGAGGCGGCTCTGTGGGTAGCAGAGTATAGAGGCGGCTCTGTGGGTAGCAGAGTATAGAGGCGGCTCTGTGGGTAGCAGAGTATAGAGGCGGCTCTGTGGGTAGCAGAGTATAGAGGCAGCTCTGTGGGTAGCAGAGTATAGAGGGGGCTCTGTGGATAGCAGAGTATGATGTGGCGGGAGGCTGGAGGAGTGAGGGGAGCAGAGGCTGGAGGGGTGAGGAGAGCAGAGGCTGGAGTGGTGAGGAGAGGTCTAGATGGAGGGGTGAGGAGAGATGCGGCTGGAGGGGTGACATCACCGCTCGGCGGCAGGACGTGGCTGCGTGCTGGGGCTGATCGCAGCCCCAGTCACACGGCATTGTCCTCTGCGGCGGGTTGGGTGATGCAGAGAGGGATCAGTTCTTGCCCTCAGGTCACACATGTGACCTGAGCGGAAGGAGCGGATTGGGCGGTGTGTGGTAAAGACAGGACGGTCATCCGATTGGTCTAGGACGCCAAGTCCTGGGCAATGGGATGGGCGTCCTGTGTGTACAACACAGCGCCCAATCCGCTTGCAGGGGCGGCGGGGGCAGGCAATGGGAGTGAGCGGGGCGTGTGAGGCTTTGCAGGCTGACACGGTCCGCTCACTCCCATTGGCTGTTGCCGGCCACAGGACGACGTCCCTGGCTCCCGGCACCCGGCCACAGCCCGTAGACCGCTACTCCACCAGCATGGCGACATTGAGAGCCCAGCGGTGAGAGAGTGGCGAGGGGCGGAAGGCTCCGGCGGCATCCGGGCAGCATGGACCTCGCGGAGGGCGGTGGCGATGGAGCGGGGCCGACGGTTGGCAGGATGGCAGCAATGTGAGGTAGTCCGGCTGAGGATGGAGGAGGCTGAGAGGCTGGAGGAGACTGTGAGGATGGGGAGGCTGTGAGGCTGGAGGAGGCTGTGAGGATGGGGAGGCTGTGAGGCTGGAGGAGGCTGTGAGGCTGGAGGAGGCTGTGAGGCTGGAGGAGGCTGTGAGGCTGGAGGAGGATGTGAGGCTGGAGGAGGATGTGAGGCTGGAGGAGGATGTGAGGCTGGAGGAGGCTGTGAGGCTGGAGGAGGATGTGAGGCTGGAGGAGGATGTGAGGCTGGAGGAGGATGTGAGGCTGGAGGAGGATGTGAGGCTGGAGGAGGCTGTGAGGCTGCAGGAGGAGGCTGTGAGGCTGCAGGAGGAGGCTGTGAGGCTGGAGGAGGAGGCTGTGAGGCTGTAGGAGGAGGCTGTGAGGCTGAAGGAGGCTGTGAGGCTGGAGGAGGCTGTGAGGCTGGGGGAGGCTGTGAGGCTGAAGGAGGCTGTGAGGCTGGAGGAGGCAGTGAGGCTGGGGGAGGCAGTGAGGCTGGAGGAGGCTGTGAGGATGGGGAGGCTGTGAGGCTGGAGGAGGCTGTGAGGCTGGAGGAGGATGTGAGGCTGGAGGAGGCTGTGAGGCTGGAGGAGGCTGTGAGGCTGGAGGAGGATGTGAGGCTGGAGGAGGCTGTGAGGCTGGAGGAGGCTGTGAGGCTGGAGGAGGATGTGAGGCTGGAGGAGGATGTGAGGCTGGAGGAGGATGTGAGGCTGGAGGAGGATGTGAGGCTGGAGGAGGCTGTGAGGCTGCAGGAGGAGGCTGTGAGGCTGCAGGAGGAGGCTGTGAGGCTGCAGGAGGAGGCTGTGAGGCTGGAGGAGGAGGCTGTGAGGCTGGAGGAGGAGGCTGTGAGGCTGAAGGAGGCTGTGAGGCTGGAGGAGGCTGTGAGGCTGGGGGAGGCTGTGAGGCTGAAGGAGGCTGTGAGGCTGGAGGAGGCAGTGAGGCTGGGGGAGGCAGTGAGGCTGGAGGAGGCTGTGAGGATGGGGAGGCTGTGAGGCTGGAGGAGGCTGTGAGGCTGGAGGAGGATGTGAGGCTGGAGGAGGATGTGAGGCTGGAGGAGGCTGTGAGGCTGGAGGAGGGTGTGAGGCTGGAGGAGGCTGTGAGGATGGGGAGGCTGTGAGGCTGGAGGAGGCTGTAGGAGGCTGTGAGGATGGAGGAGACTGTAGGAGGCTGGAGGAGGCTGTGAGGATGGGGAGGCTGTGAGGCTGGAGGAGGCTGTGAGGATGGGGAGGCTGTGAGGCTGGAGGAGGCTGTAGGAGGCTGTGAGGATGGAGGAGACTGTGAGGCTGGAGGAGGCTGTGAGGATGGGGAGGCTGTGAGGCTGGAGGAGGCTGTGAGGATGGGGAGGCTGTGAGGCTGGAGGAGGCTGTGAGGCTGGAGGAGGCTGTGAGGCTGGAGGAGGATGTGAGGCTGGAGGAGGATGTGAGGCTGGAGGAGGATGTGAGGCTGGAGGAGGCTGTGAGGCTGCAGGAGGAGGCTGTGAGGCTGCAGGAGGAGGCTGTGAGGCTGCAGGAGGAGGCTGTGAGGCTGGAGGAGGAGGCTGTGAGGCTGAAGGAGGCTGTGAGGCTGCAGGAGGAGGCTGTGAGGCTGGAGGAGGCTGTGAGGCTGAAGGAGGCTGTGAGGCTGCAGGAGGAGGCTGTGAGGCTGGAGGAGGCTGTAGGAGGCTGTGAGGCTGGAGGAGGATGTGAGGATGGGGAGGCTGTGAGGCAGGAGGAGACATTTACTGTACTGAGCATGCTCAGTACAGTAAAAGGTCTCCCAACAGGAAGGCAGGGGTTAAAAAACAACAAAAGTTAATGCTCACCTCTCCCCGAGCCCCCGCTGTCTCCTGCCGTCTCCTCCAAGTTTCCTGCAAGATTCCGGTGGCTGCTGCAGGCTCCGATTGTCTGCAGAGCTCTTCTCCTGCAGTGAAAGACCTGTGGTGATGTCAGAGTCACGTGACACCAGGTTACTCCATGGTAACCTGGTGTCACGTGACTCTGACATCACCACAGGTCTTTCACTGCAGGAGAAGAGCTCTGCAGACAATCGGAGCCTGCAGCAGCCACCGGAATCTTGGAGGAAACTTGGAGGAGACGGCAGGAGACAGCGGGGGCTCGGGGAGAGGTGAGCATTAACTTTTGTTGTTTTTTTTTACAGTAGTGCGGGTCTGCGGCTCGTGATGACGCTGCGCGTCATCACTCGCAGTCCCGCAAAGCATGTTGGGATTCGGCGACAACGCCCGAATTCCCAACTGCGGATTATATAAGTAGATTACTCCTGACCACAAGGTGATATATTCTGTATATCCACATCAGGGCAGGAGACTATGAAAACTGGTGGGGTAAAGCTTACAAATTATTTTTTTTATTATTATAGCACCATGTAATGAATGGGGGGTTAGATGTAAAAGGGGAAATATGCAGACAAATACAATAATTATGAACAATACAGGGCATAGACTGGTACAGGAGGAGAGTGAACCCTGCTCGCATGGGCTCACCGTCTACAAGGGATGGGTGAGGATACAGTAGCTGAGGAGAGAGGACCCTGCCTGGAAGGCCCCCAGTCTACAAGGGTTGGGTGAAGATACAGATGGTGAGGTAAGAAGACCCTGACTGCAAGGTATCACCATCTACAAGGGATGGGTGAGGATATAGTAGGTGAGGAGAGAGGACCCTGTCCACAAGGGCACACAGTCGACAAGGGATGGGCAAGGTTCCAGTAGGTGAGGGGGGCCGACCCTGCCCGCGAGGACTTACAGTCTACAAGGGATGGGTGAGGATACAGTAGGGGAGGTAAGAAAACCCTGACTGCAAGGTATCACCATCTACAAGGGATGGGTGAGGATATAGTAGGTGAGGAGAGAGGACCCTGCCTGCTAGAGCTCACGGTCTACAAGGAATGGGTGAGGATACAGTAGGTGAGGAGAAATGACCTTGCCATGACGGCTCACAAATATATTGTAAATAACCAACATAAAGTTGTATAATGAGACACATACATAAGTAACCTAGCACTGAAAAAAGTCAGGGGAATGATCGCAAAACAATCAGAATTGCAACACACTATTCCAAACACTCTCGGAAGCAAAGTGTCCGGTTGTTCCACCACCAAAGGATCTTTATGGCTATTCTGACTACAATGTTCATACTTTGTGTATATGTCTGTTCTACCCCACTAGTTTTCATAGTCTCCTACCCTAATGATAATATAAGTACTGAACATATTACCTTGTGATGAGGAATTATTTGCAATGTAATTTAATCACATAGGGTGTCAGCACAGACCTGCCCTGGTTTGAGCTGGAAATGCACATTTGAAGAAAAATAGTGGTATCTGAAGACAAGAGGGGCACTGAGGGTTGGATCTAAAAATTGCTTTTTATTACTGTAAAATCACCATTCTGGACACATAGACCATCACAGGAAAAATACCCACCAGTCCCGCTAAAATCTGACATGTTTCGACGTAGCCTTAAAGGGATCCTGTCACCTGCAAAACGCCTCCTAAGCTATCAAAACCTGTCCATGCAGCATCCTATCACTAATCCCACACTCCTTTTGGCTCAGAAAAGCATCCGGTGAAAGTGGAGAAAAACGTTTTATAACTTACTCATTAGCGATGTTAATTAGCTGGGGCTATATTCTTTAGCCCCTAGGGTGGGCCCTCTTCGTCATAAAGTCACGCCCTAATAGGCATGATCTTCTATTCATATTGTATTCAGCGCCTCCCTGCTCTCCTCGGCGCTGCCTGGGCTGTAATGGGGCTGTAATGATGCAAATCGGGTGACGTCAGTAAAATCACGGACCCGGACACAGAAATGGCATCCAGAGGCAACATCCATCCTATCCTTTCCTGTCCGTGGGGTCGTGCAAAAAGTACGATCCCCACAGACAGGAAAATAACGCTATGTGAAACCAGCCTTATGTACAATAGCTGTATGTTGATTGCATTTTTAAATCAGTTAATAAATCTACTTTAATGAGAAAAAGGTTTACACTTTAGAGCAGGAGTCTCAAACTCAGCTGGGTATGTGGGCCGCACATAGAGAAAAATTGATAATGGGGGGCTGCATTTCTTATAGTGACATTTTTAATAATTCCAGAATTTTTTGCTAAATGTAGTAATGTCCCTCATCCTGATCCCCTTTTGCAGTGATGTCTCCAATACTGATCCCCTTTTGTAGTGATGTCCCCCATCTTGATCCCATTTTGTACTTATATTCCCCATCCTGATCCCCTTTTCTAGTAGTGTCCCAACCTGGTCTCTCTTCTTTTTGCGCGCACATACACACAGACACACAATCTCTCAAACACACACATACACACTCTCTCATACACACATACACATTTGCACTCATACACACATACACACTCTCTTATACACACACACACATACACACTCACACCCACACATACACACTGTTTCATACACACACATACATACACACTCACACTCTCATACACACACATACACACTCTTTCATACACTCACACTCATACACACAGTTTCTCATATGCACACACCAACTCTCATACACATACACACACACTCGCATATGCACATATACACAATATCATGCACACACACACATATATACACACTCACACTCATATATACACACACATATACTCTCATACACCCACACATACACTCTCATACACACATATACACATTCTTATACACCCACACATGCACACTCTCATACACACATACACAATATATAAACACACACATACACACTCTCATATACACACACTCTCTCTCTCATACACACAGTCACACTCTCTTTTACATACACAATCTCTCTCTCACACATACACCTTAACGATGCCAGGCTTCCAGTGTGCAGGGAAACCAACAGTCCAGTGTGCAAGGGGCCGCCGCAGTCCCCGATTTATTATGACTTCTGGCTGCCGCTCAAACAAGCTCCTTTGCTCAGCTACATCAATACAAGTCGTGGTGCCAATCAGATGACCCATAGATGATGTTTGCGTATGATGTCGCCTGTGGGTCTTTGACCTCCTGAGTTGCATTGATGTATCTGAGTGAAAGAGCTTGTTGGAGCAGTAACTGGAAGTCATAATAAATTGGGGACCATGGCGGCCCCCTTCACACTAGACCGTGGCTGCTCCCTGCACACTGGACCACGGTGGCCCCTATACACTCGACCCCCGGCATCCTTACATTGTCCTCAGTGTAGCAGGCATGCACCATTAAAGCAGCCCCACTGGCCCCACTCACGCCAAGTGTTCGGTATGTGCTTGCATGAATTAACACACTTAGGCGCAGGCGCCGAAGAGGAGGGGAGAACCACACAGGAGGAAGTGGAACACACTGGCAGGAGGTGGGGAGAACCGTGCTATTGGGCTAGGACAGCATAATCAGATAAGACCCATCAGACCTAGGGATGGGCGAGTCAACTCGCTACTATTCGGCACTCGCGAATAAGTAGCGGTATTCGTGTACTCGCTACTCGCCGAGTAAATTAGGATTACTCGGGAGTAGCAAGTACCGAATACTTTTGCAGTGTATCAGTAGATACACTGCAAAAGTCCTGTAAAATAAAGGAAAAGTGGTTAAAAAATAAAAAAATGGATACTCACCTTAACCGACGGCTGTACCGGGACCGGCCGATGCACATCTATTCATGTAAAAGGACCTGTCACTCTCTCAGCCACTCAGATGGCTGGGAGAGATCTGGACAATCAGATGCCGCCACGTCACAATGACGTATTCGCTAGTGGCCACCTGATTGGCCAGATGGAAAGGTCCACTCAGGTACACCGAGGACCTTTCCATCTGGCCAATCAGGTGGCCGCTAGCGATTACGTCATTGTGACGTGGCGGCATCTGATTGGCCAGATCTCTCCCAGCCATCTGATTGGCTGAGAGAGTGACAGGTCCTTTTACATGAATGGATGTGCATCGGCTGGTCCCGGTACAGCCGTCGGTTAAGGGAGTATCCGATTTTTTTATTTTTTAACCACTTTTCCTTTGTTTTACAGGACTTTTGCAGTGTATCTATTGATACACTGCAAAATGTATTCGGAATCGCTATACTCGCAACGAGTAGCGAGTACCGCTACCTACTCGTTGCGGGTATAGCGATTCTGAATATTATGGTACTCGCCCATCCCTAATCAGACCCTTTAACGCTCAACTTTTAAAAGTGTTTTTTTTCGAGTTACAGGGGGGTCAAAACATGGTACACATCTTCCCTGAATGCAGCATACACGCTGCATTCATTGGTGCTTTCACTTCTGGAAAGCACCAGGGTGGTGACAGGTTCTCTTTAAAAAATGCATCACATAGGCAGATATTGTGTTGAGCTTTTTCCTGCCTATACTCAGGGTTTTTAGCAGAAACGTCCGCTGTAAAATACTTAAGGTGTGTACATAACCATAAAGTGTAAAGATGAAGACTCATGTCACGTTTAGTCTTTGCTGTTGACAACTTAAATGGTTGGCTGTCAGTTTTGCTTAGAGCCATGCTAGGCAACAGCTAGAAGGATAAAATAAAAATGCTTATTACCAGTGGCACAGATATATTCTACTGTGTGGTACTCTGCCATCCTCTTTCTCCAAAATGTATTCATCGTGATCTCTTAGTGTGTATCTACATAATGAAAATGGACTAGATGTGATCTCTGGGTCCAGGGCAGAAGTAAAATGTGGGTCAGGGTGTACAGTAATAAGCATAGTGCTGTCATTCACCACATACACATCTACTTGAGCCGTCTCTACAATGATGAATTGATCTTGTGAAAGGTCTTAAGAGCTGTCTGCACACAGACCACTTTTGTCGAGTATTCATTACAGATGTCTAGCTTGACCACATACTGTAACTTCATCATCTGCTGATAATTAAGAAGTGAGTCACCCCTTGCAGATTCTAGGGGATAACTAGTATAAGTGATGCACCTCAGCTATTAGCTATGTACAGACACAGGATGGATGTGTGTGCTAATACGGCTCAGCTTAATTGAAGGCGTTGTTTCAGGAAAAAAGTTTTTTCTAATGCTGGTCAATTCCTTTAAAAAAATTGGGTGCCCAATCCAAAGTATTTAACAGCGTCTAACATGTCTAACATTTGCCATCAGGGGTGTAACTATATTGCATGCAGGAGTTACAGTGGCACAAGAGCCCTGAGCTTCCCCCACACTGCCTGTCCAGAACTGTGTCAGTAATCACACTTATGATGTATGTAATATCACAATCCACTCCCACAATTTGCACAGTGAGTATTTTATTCACAGCAGTTCCAGTGTACAAATGTGGAAAACATTTCAATCATCGATAGACCCTCATCAGTTCCACATCCTAGAGTGTTCAACCAGCCTGGAGAGGATGGTGTCTGGTTAGTCAGTGTTATCCGCTGTGGAGAAATGGGGGTCAGTGGGTGTCCTTGTCCTCTTGCCCAGCTGCCTTTAGAAAGAACACATGGACCAGAGCTCATCCCACTGAATGCCTGAACTCCTTACTTGTGGACAAAACACTACTCAGATAACACAGAGTGAAGGAACCATACAATAATAAGACTTTATTGGATCCCCAACAGTCAAAGGCAAATGACACATTGTTAGCAAGAACACATGATGTAATAAGTAACAGAGTCTAACCCTTCCCCTGGCTCACTAGGGATCAGAATCTTTGTGCCTACAGGACTTCCACGGCCAACTACCTCAGTCCAGCAGCACCTCACTTTTACCAGGCACCCAGACAAAGAGATAGCAGCAAGTTTGGGAAGTTGAGCACAGCAAACTCTGTAGCCAAGTGACCGAATTGTCCCAACTTGGGTTCTTCATGTAGCTTCTGGACATCCAGCAGATTCCTGGGATCCTAGGCTGAAGTCCTGTAGAAAATTATCCAGTTTTGTGATCCTCTACCTGGAACTGTAGCTCTTAGGCTCTGGTCATGTAGAAAATCAACCACATGGTGATTGAAGCAATCCTTTTATACCCCTAGCATTCACCAAAGGTGTTGTGTTTACAAAATTGGCGGGATGAGGCTGTTCTCTCATTGATCTTCAGTTCAGTCTAACTGCATAGTTTTATCTGAATGATGCTGATTGTTGACAGTACGGTTAGGCAAACTACGAATTAAGACAATGGGTATCCGATAAGTCTGACAAAAAAGATTGACTAACTCCTCATGAGTTCAGAAACAAAAGTTACATACGAATGACCTAATTAAGAATAGTTAACCCACGACACAAGTGGTAAAATACTGTGTTGTCACATCTGCCGCTGAAGACACCACTGATTCACCAGATGCTGTCCTCTCCAGGCAGTTTGCACAATCCAACACTTGGAACTGATGGCTGTCTAGCTATGACTGAAATGTTTTCCACATTTGTACACTGGAATTACTGTAAAATTACTGCAAAACCCATAGACTTTCATGAGGACTTTTGCTTAGAACTGTTTGCGAAAGTTACAAGAACTGTGCATCCCGGACGGGAAGAACCAAGAATACTTGTCGTTAATAAAGGTGATTTATATTTTTGATATGCATATAAAAATTGCTCTGTACTGGGTAGGGTAATAACACTTAGGGATGTGATTCACCAAGGGGGAATGTAGTGCCCCACCAGTCAGTGTGCTACAGAGGGGTACTGCACCGAAGACGGAGAGTGCAGTATTCCTATTATGGGGGGAGGTAATGTAGGTCTAAAGCTCTCAATCTGCATTCACACACTTAGAGCAGGTGACTAAAGGGCTAACCTGATGTTTGTGAAGACCCAGTCTCGGTGAGAGGAGTGTGGGCAGAGGAGGAAAAGCACAGTGAGAAATCAGAACGTGGGAGGAAAGAGAAGAGAAGGAGCTAACAAGAGGGTTCCTGCAGAGTGGCGGCCTAGACAGAGAGGGGCACGCAGAGGGTGACTGAACAACACTGACCCAGTCCAAAGCAGGGTACCGGCTCCGAAGCAGTGCAGAGTTCCATCCTGAACCGCAGATACCGGTGTGATCAACAGCTTCTTAGGAGCACAATCTGCCTGACATATGCACAGTCCCCACCAGAAGCACCAAACTGAGTTGGGCCCCTAGAGCAAGAAAATGGTGTCCCATATCACCCAACAGGCCTGGTTCACAAGCGGGATTCGTGCAGGGCAGCGCGAGGAAGAAGGAGTGCGCAGAGGTAAGACACAGAGAGAGATAAAGGAAGAAACATCACTGGAGCCTCAGAGAGAAATTGCTTCCTCCTATGACACCTGGTTTACTACCCGAGCCATAACACCTGTGAACTGTGTGCAAGCTGAAGACAACTGGAGTAAAGAACCTATGCAGAGCAAGCAAGTGTCTGTGTTTCTTCCTGGTTAACTGTGACATTCCAGTTTCACAGCAGAGACTGCACTGCCCTATTCCAATTATTACACTACACTGCCCCAGGGGACCCTGCTCTACCTGTAGGGAGCTACACCTTGCTGCCATCCATCCCTCCCGAAGGTCTGCAGCAGCCCCAGTGCCATCACTGGATCTACAGGTTGCATCACGACTTTTATTAACTTTATTTCCCATCAAAAAATTCCCTTTTTATTGTCACCCCAAGGACACAGACTCGGGCACCGACTACCCGTGGCAGCACCATACCCAAATGCCCGAGTTCTGAGTACCCTGACCCTAGTGGGCCAGACATCACTCATCTCCCAACAGGCAATGTGGGCAAAGGGCAAGTACAGCTGAGCTGACAGTACTATGGGAGGAGGGGAGTTGATAGAAGGGTTTGTAATTAGTATTGTGTACAGTTCTGGGTGCCCCAAGAAAGATATCAATATATTGAACTAAGATCAGAGAATAGCAACTAAGATGGTGGAAGGTCTGCAAACCATTTCCTATGCAGACCGGCTAAAAGAACCATGAATGTTTAGTTTGCAAAAGAGAAAGATGAGAGGAGACTTAATAGCTGTCTACAAATATTTGAACGGTAGTCACAGTGCAGAGGGAACTACTCTATTCTCATTAGCTCAAGGAAGTACAAGAAGCAATGGCTTAAAACTTAAAGGAATGAGATACAGATTAGACATTAGGAAACACTTTCTGACAGTGAGGGCTGTCAGAGAGTGGAACAGGCTGCCACGGGAGGTTGTGAGCTCTCCATCAATTGAAATTTCAAGCAGAAGCTGGATAAATATATAGTTGGGATGATCTAGGAAAAGCTGCATTCACATGGAGTTTGACCCAATGACCCTTGAGATCCCTTTCAGCTCTACCATTCTATGATTAATGTGATACAGTTTAACTCAGCTGTAATGCCCATCCTTCACTGGTATCTTACTTGAAAAGTGTGTCATCTGTTTTCTAATCTCCCAGCACTTACTAATCATGCAGGAGTTTAGACCAGAAGATCAGAGATGTTTCCTTACATTTCAAACACAGAAACCCGAGCTATTGTGGGGGGAGTGTTCTTTTTCTGTTGTGTTGCTGCCTGCTTATGATTGCTCAGCATCATACAGGGTGATGAAGAACACACCCCTAATGAAAAAAATTTGATAACAACCATTTAGACTTAACAAAGGTCAACAAGTTAGATGGCAAATTCTTTGATCGCTGATTTTCCCTCAACAGAGGCACAATTAAAATAAGAAGTTTAATTCATCTCTACGTCACTGTTACATCGTCTGGCCAGCTTAACAAAAAAAATTGGTAAAAGGCCCTCTTTTATGAAAGTTTATGATACTTATTTTTTTCCAAAATGCTATTGAAGCAACATGACACATATAACATTCTTTATTCTGCATTAGACTCTAAACCCTGTGTGCTCAGCGTCTCTGCAGATTGCCATATTTCTGTACTTTGCTTAGTTCCAATTATTTTTACCCTCCTAATCCTCCCCTTTGGCGGGAGTGGAGTTAAACAGTGTGTTTGTTAATCCTGTTCAGAGAATTCATGGCAGCTTTAACGGAATTATGGTTGCCCATCTACCGCCTGGAGGCAACTAACCTTTGGATTTAACTGGGAAAATGACATGAAGATGGAAGGGGAGCCGGAGTTTTATCTCCACCTCCTGTGTTAATCACATTTGTTTAACATCAGTGCCGGGAAGCAAAAAAAAAATCAAACTTTTTCTATTCAAATCTTTTGATGTCGATTATAATTTCTCTTCGGCTTCATTGTCTGTCAATACATTGAGGTTCTGTGAATGCGAGTTTTGTATGCAATCCCCAAACATTGAATTCTTCGCTCTGAAATCTAAAATTGAATGTACTTTTTTTTTCCCTTCAGCTTGATGCATAGATTACCTTTTAGCCGGAGATTCAGATCTCCCATCTCCCAGACAGTAACCAGTAAACTGATTAAATTCCACAAGACATGTATACATATTATTATCTACGTGGAAGTGTTTTTCAAAAGTAATTGCCTTGGAAATATGGAACGCGGCATAAATCTTTCTCTCACTCCTGGAAAGATAATCTTGTGGAGATAAATCCTTAGCTCGGGAAATGATGAGCTTTTGAAGAGAGCTGCACTTAATTCATAATAAAAGGGAAACTAATTTAGGAGGAGATTAATCTTTTATTGCCTGGCAAATTAGATATATAAGGACTTCACATGTCTTTTTTTTAAGGTGAATAGTTATTAAAACTTGCTAAAAATACCTCTTGGGAAACAGTTGCATTACAGGCTTTGCCGTGTTGAAGGTCAAACCACCTTTAACTGTGCAAAACATGATTTATCACCGTACCATTGTGCTTTTTTTGGCCAAATAGTTTCTCGGCTTCTTGATGTTGTTATAGATCTTTACACTTTATAGATATTAATCTATTCTATCCATCCAGTCCAACGCTTCATTTATAAAAAGTGTGCTGACCCTATTAACTAGACGAGCTATTCCGGGAGGCCATCATAGATTGCATTTACAGACGGAGCATTACTTGCTCATTACTGTCTCATTTATTCAGGTGACTATTGAATTATATTTTTATTATGTCCTCCCACAATTCCACTCACATTAGGGCTCCTTTATGGGGAGGGATATACAGCATTATTAGAATAAGTACATTAACAGTTCCTCTGCCATAATAGTACTCAACATAGACCCTACAAAAAGGGAGTAAAAAAGAAAGACAGGTGCAGCACCTATCTGAGAGTATTTCTGCTATTAGGATTTTTAGCCATTTTCTTATATATGCGGTCACCTTATAGCAGATGAATGTTAGCTTCAAAATGATACAGCAGTCTCAGTTACAAAGAATTGGTCCAGATCCTCTCGTGTAGGGTTTGCAGCTCTCCAGGGTACCTGCAGATCGCTCCTCTGACGGAGCTCCCAAAGTGGAGTAAAGGAGTATTTTCCAACCAGGAGATAATAGCGCTCCCCAAGTATGGTAGACGCACGGTCTCAACAGTTGTATATTAGAAGATTCCTTGTTATCTATTAAAAGGTTCATAACACTATGGATCACAAACACTCTACCAATATACAAGTGTTGGAACCATGAGTCTGACGTACTTGGGGAGCGCTATCATCTCTTGTTTGGAAATTTCTTCTATATTCACTTCAGAAACTCCATCGGAGGAGCTATCTGCAGGAATCCAGGTGAGCCACATACCCTATGTGAGAGGATCCGGACCTATCCTTTGTAACTTGAGATACCAGTATGAACCTTTTAATAGATAACAAAGACTCTTCCAATATACAACTGTTAGGACAGTGAGTCTGACGTACTTGAGGAGCTCTATCATCTCCTGGTTGGAAACGTACTCTATATTCACTACTACAATAGTAGAAGTGAGAGGGGTGTACGTTTTTTACACATATATATATTTTTTGTATTATTTTTTCTTAATCTTGGCCCAATATATTCTAAAAAGTCTCTTTAGATATGGATCAACTAGAATAATAATAAACTAGGGCTCACCCTAGGATACGATCTATGATCAAGATGCATAAAGCAGCCGAGGTGCTTACCTGATTCGGTAGCTCACAGGCACAGAATTTGGAAACATAAAAAGATTTAACATCTTAAGACTTTCTAAGATCTTCAAGGAGAAAGTGGTAAATATTAAAATAAAAACAAAAAAAATCATCAAAAGAATCGCTCTCCAAAATATAAATAAAATATATTGTTCTGCTTTCGATGTTATAGATCCAGTTTTTATTAACTAAGTATGGATGATTTATGGATGTGAACCACTTTCTCAACTTGGTAGATTTTAAACGACACCCTACTACATATTTTGCATTGGGTCCCACTCCCAGGTTGTGCCTCTTGGTACCTGCAGGGTTGATTAATCAGGTAAGAGGGTTCTAGAAAGGAAAACTACAATGGTAGAGAAATGTATTAGAAATCATCAACAAGGTTCATTTTCAGGGTATTATGTTTACTTTTAATTGTGAATGAATTACTGCTATGAAAGTGTATTCCAGAGCACAAGTGCAGCACAAGAGTATTAGAAATGGGAATGGCAACAGGATCATGCAGGGTCCAATTCATTGGCAAATAGAAGAGCAGAAGTATCAAGGGATACAGATTTAATCCCTTCAAGACCAATAAGCTATAGCTACGTCATTGATCATGTCCTTATTGTGAGCTCACGCTCTCAACTTTCAACATTCTCAGCACATGTTAGCCGATCCAAAGGTGGTGCAGGGTCAGATGTATCATTGACTGCTTTTTGTGTTATCAGCTGTGAATAGGACATACATCTTTATTTGGAGAATAACACTTTAAATGGTTTGTCCAGACGAGGACTTTTACAATGATGGCCTTTCCTTAGGATGGGTCATCAATATCAGGTTGGCAGTGGTTGAAACCCGATACCTCCGCTGATAAGTGATGGGATAAACTGGGGAGGTGCACTGCACAACTTCATCAACTGCAGAGTGACTGCATCTGGGTACTGTATATTTGCCCCTATTAATTAGAATAGAGGGTTATGTGTAGTCCTTGGTCATGGCTACTATGCAGTTGATGAAGCTGTGCTGAGAAGCTCCACAACTCAGCACTTCTGGCCTTCATTGGCACTGGAGGTGTGGCACTTTTGCCTCCACTGGCACTGGAGCTAATTGGTGGGGTTGTCATGTCTTAATAAGAGAATAGGAAAGGGAAAGTGTCCCTCAGACTTTTACTCCAGGATTTCAGACACCCGATCGGCGGTGTGGCAACCACCCATATGTTTCATCCAATTTGTGAAAAAAGGTCGGTGTCAATATCTACTTCAAAAGTGCTTTATTTGTGCATATATAAAAGCATCACAACCCAGGGGTTATGCTTGACGCGTTTCGGGGTTCTCCCCTTATTCATTAGCTAATGAATAGGGAAGAACCCTGAAATGTGTCTAGCGTAACCCCTTGGTTGTGATGCGTTTATATATGCATTAATAAAGCACTTTTGAAGCAGATATCGACACTGATCTTTTTTTACCAATTAGATGGGGTTGTCATGTGTCGCACCCAGACCAATCAGAATATGCAAGGTCATTGATATAAAAGTCTCTGATAGACCCTTTAAGTGATGGCATATTGCAAGTCTTAGAATTAATGAAGTGGTTCTTTCACTGTTTTTCTATGCACATGAGCACCCATAGCCACGTAATTGTGCACAGAACTGTAGCCAGCCTCATTCTGTTGAATATAACTGAGTAAAGAGAAAACAGAGAAAGGCTATGTGCAGGCTGAGTTTTTGATAGGAGTTTTTGGAAGATTAACTGATTGGAAACTCTCCAAATCCTCCTCAAAACTCAAAGCAGCTCAAAAACTCAGAGTTTCTGTTCAGTTTCCATTCCAAAAACGATGGAAAAAAACACAAGGCCAAACTCCTCAAGACCAGAGGTGTTCACGCCAATTTTGATGAAGGGACGTGCTGGAGCAAGATGCTCCTGGTTCATGAACAGGTGCATGGCTCTTCATCACTTTGTAGTGCTTAATGAGCATCGTTCTCCTCTGTGCAAAGCACCAGAAATATCACTCTAGGTAGGTACTGCATTTCTGGCCCATTTCTCTGGGAGAAATGGTTGTTAAAAATGCCAAAAGTTGCCAAATTTGGAGACAGCGTTGAGTTGTGCTTAAATTTTATTACATTTAAGAGCTTTTAACTTCTAATTCTGCTATAAAAGCTTTGAAGAATCTTGCCCTCAGTAATCATATACCCAAAGACTATGAGCATAAAGGATTTTTTTAGTGGTAGAAGGAACATCCCTTTAAGAAGACCTTACAATATTACCTAACTTGCGAATAAACTATAATATACTTACATGAGATTCTGTACATGTAAACCAAATTATATTTATCATTCTTGGAAACATTCTTGGGTTTCTTGAACAATATTGTACATTTTTAGTCTTGGCAAATGCTTCCTTGACTATGTATAATAGATGGAGATAAAAAGAGCGTTATTACTAAGCAGACTTACTTTTCCCAGAAATGTAGAACAATTTGGTAGTGACCTTCCATACAAGAATAATTTTACCCTAGCAGTAGAATTAGTAAGCTAAATTCAGCTGGCAGCGTAATCACGGCTTATCAGTGGTTTTTCATTGAGGTTATAAAGACATAGGATGAGCATTCCAGTAGAAGTAATCACCCGGCACTTTACTGCGGATGATGAGGCTGGCTCTTAATGTATGCTAAATTACATAAACATTTATTTTCCTATTCACTGATTGTGTTTGTAGTGGAAAATAATTTCTTCTAATAACAGTTCACAGAATTACTAAGCAACCCATTCCAAAGCCTTGGTGAATGGACGACATCATTGTAGTTAACCCATGTATGCTATGTAATATTCACATAATGACTGCTACTCCTATTGCTCCAGGCCAGACCCCTCCTGCTTTTTCCTGATTTTCATTAATGCTTTTGTCCTTTCATTCCAACATACAATAAAAAATTATTGGAACTGAGGATGTTATAGAAAACTATCTTTAAAGTTCTTTATGCCGTTAATTTACTTGCAGCTTTTCAGAATAGCAATCTTTAATCTTATTCCGACCTCAGAGTCTTCTGTATTTTGGACAAGATTCAAGTCTAAGGGTACGCAAAAAAATCGGATTCAGCATATTGTTGTTTTGACAGATACATAGCAATTAGTGATTAGCGAATAGTGGAATATTAGGATTTGGATAGCTCTAACCGTTTCATTATCTCTAAAGGTACCTTTACACGCCGCAACTGCAGTGAATCAACTGCTACGCAATCGGGATTTTCATCACGGTTGCTATGAAGTTGCGACAAAATTGTGGCGTGTAAATGTTCAACTTGCTCGTGATTTTCGAAGTTGAGCCTGTTTGCAGTTTCAGAGCCTTGTTCTAAAATCAGAGGCAACCCAGAAGGTGAATTGCCCTGGTTTTGGCGTGTGAACGGGTGATAGGGATGGAATCTGCGTCGCCTAGTGATTTCCCAGAGGCATGCCACAGCGTGTTGGATACCGCGCCCCATCAGCGATGATTGGTGGGGGCTACTGTGTTTCCATTGGCTGTCCCTTCACAGGGCGCCATATTTGAAGAGCTGTCCATTCACACTACACAATTGCAATGGCGTCATGTATTAGCCAGCCTTCCTGCACAGGCTGGCCAATCATGACGCTATTGTGTTGTCTAATCAGCGTGTTTGGGGCGCGGAATACACAACTCTGTCACACCTCTGTTCTTGCGGCACTGCACAGGTACGCCCACATTCCCTTAGTGGTTGTGGCGTGTGAAGCGACGTCGGGATTCAACCGGATGCTTCCAGCTCAACTTCCGGGGAGCCATGTTCCCTTGGGTTGACGACGCAATTGCGGCGTGTACATGTGGCATCGGCGACCGTTATCAACCGTTAAAAACATGCACGCGCACGTTCGGTTGATACCGATCGCAGGTGATAGTTGCGGCGTGTAAAGGTACCTTAAGGGTACATTTCTAGGGTGGCTACAGGTAACTTACTGGTTGTGGTAATCATGGAGAGATTATTCCATTTGTACACAGCAACAAGATAGAACCTTGTCTCCATGATTTCACTGCAACCAGTAAGTTACCTGTAGCCACCCTAGAAATGTAGCCGCGTGTAATGGTACCCTAACTGTTTCATTACTTGTTACTCGTCCAATGCAAGTCAATGGGAAACTCACTCGGATATGAATATTGAAACCTTTTGTAGTATTTGGTTAGAGCTATCCGAACCCAAATATCTTACTACTCGCTCATCACTAATGGTAATTCTTGAACATGGAAAATTGTATTTGGTTTTGTACATTTAATAACTGCTGATGTATAAATATGGATTGTAAATGCATACGAACTGTCAAGTTAGCCATAGGGTAAAGTAACACTAGCGTATGACTTACATGAATGCAATGAATGATAATCTTGCATTGCACTCAGTCTAATATTAGACAGTCAGGCAGCTGTCTGCGTCTCAGATCACCCACACAAGTCTATGGGTGCAAATAAAACATATATACACCGAGGCAGACAATGTAGTAGATGGGAAGATTAATCTCTCCCGCTCCTCCAGAGCTGTGATCTAATTGCAGGATCGGATCACAGTAGACCACACTCGGTTGCGCTCGCAGCAGAGTCTGAGCCGAGGGTCATTAGCATATCACATCTCATGCTCTCGCGTAGGATGCATATGCTAGTTTGACTCCAGCCGTACTCTAACAAGCAATGCACTAATTCTCTATAACTAGGATATAGCTTCATCCTATGGTAGTAAATAATGAATATTCCTATTGTCAAGCAGTGACAGGCATCATATATGAGGATTTGTCTAGAAACGTACTAAAACCCACTGTAGTGCGTTGTACTCATGGCTACATCTGTGGGTGCAGGGCAAACTAAAAGTGAGAGTGGGCTGGGAAAAATTACTAGAAAGACAATAATCAAAAAAAACCCTTTGTATGCAGCCACAAAAATCTATCAACTAATGCACTTAGCAGGATGGAGCTAGACTCCATTAAAAAGAGGCAAACACAGGTGCTAGATACCAATATAATCTCTCTCAACCAGCCAATACATGGGGGAGGTGACTGACGGCATTAATGTTTGCATACATAGGGCGTCATTCACACCAATACATATGGTGCAGAGTGTCTATATGCCACTCTTTGATCCAGTCCAGGCTACTGGACAAGTCATGCAGCTCAGTACAGTGCTCCTGCACCACTAAATGAATGAGGCACCATGGGGCTGAGCTACACCCCGCAAAATGATAAATAAAGTGCAAAAAAAAATTTTTTACACAAAATTTTTTATGAGGTATTGATAGATGATATGGCCAGAACACGTAAGCTCATGAAGGATTTTTTTTTTTGTTTATTTATTTGATTATTGTGTTTATACTAATTTTTCTGAGTCTATGGATAGGGACTCGTAAGCATGAAGATCTTGACACGGATTACGATCTTACATGCAGGATGCGGCTGTGCCCAATGATGCATCATTCACTTAGTGGTACAGAAGCATTGTACTGAGCTGCCCGCCTGGTTCAGTGGCCGGTTCTGGATCATTGAGTAGCATACAGACACTCTGCGCCATATGAATCAGTGTAAATGACGCCCTATGTATGCAAACATTATTTGTGTACATAGTAAATGACGTCAGTCACCTCCCCCATGTACTGGTTGGTTGAGAGTGATTATATCAGTATCTAGCATCTGTGTTTGCCTCTATTTAATAGAATCTAGCTGCATCCTGCCAAGTGCTAGTTGATAGATTTTTGTGCCCGGTGAGTTGTTTTTATTTTTTGGAGTATGGACTGGGTCAAGCTATGTGACATAGTTTATTTAAAGAAAATCCATCATGGGCTTTTATTTTTTGAAAGATCTGTAGGAAAGTAGTGGGATGAATCTCTCCCTCCAGGCCAGGTCTTGCAAGTGGCCACGTCCATGTGTATGAGCCTCCTGTGCTAAATTACATGTGGATATGCCCCGCTGCAATTGTGGCACCAGCATGACAGGTAAGAGGGTCAGCTCACCAAAACATCCACACACACTCCGACCCTGAGCCCAAGTCGCTTCATGCCAGGCGAGGGGTGGCGGGAGTAGCACAAGTGGGTGGGAAGTAGACAGAACCCAGACAAAGGGGTGGAGGAACAGTAGTAAGCTACTGGAACACAAATTTGGGCGAGTCCATCGATAGCTTTTCAAGAGAGTCGACCTATAGCTTCTCATGAGAGAGAAGTAGACAGAAAGATGTCCTGGAGGGTGGAGGAGAAGGGAATGCATCCCCAAGCCGAGACACCCATCAGCTGAGGACTGACGATCAGAGACTGAGAACAACGGGGGCCAGTGGTCTGCCCCACTAATGGTTGGCCGGGAACCCAAAAAGCTGAGAAAAGTGGACAGTAGAAGGAGCCAGGTGAGCCTGACAAACCCGGGTCACTGGTGGCTGGGCCAGAGAAACCAGACAGCGGACTCTGTAAATTTGGCTGGGAACGCTTTATGCCCCTAACCATGAGACACCCGGCGGGGTGTGGGAATTCCAAGTCTCCGAGGCCCAATAACTGGTACAGAGTAGGACAAATCTATCGGACTGGGGCTAGTGACCCAGAGTGTGGAATGACTCACTATAGAGCCCGTGACGCCCATGCCGAACTCATAGCCATGAGCGTAGAGAGAGACGAAGGGCCCGAAAGGAACACTGAGGGGAGTGACGCAGAGGAACTGTCCCCTCTGCAGTAAGAGCCGCAGCCAGTGACTGTTGTGTGGACCCAGTCCACAACTTGTGTGCAGTATGGAGCAGTACTTTGAAGACATCCTGGTGAACGGAACTGCGCTAGGCCCATACCAGAGAGAAGCCTAGCCAGTGCAGGGACCCAAGAGTGAGGGTCGGAGGCAAGGTGGGGAACAGAGAGGGGGCAGAGGAACCATACCAGTTGACCCTAGGAAGAAACCCGGGCACCAGAATCCGAGTCTTCCAGGGACTACTTAGCCCAGCAGAGAGCACCAGTCAGCCGAGGAGATTTCAGTCTTCTGGGACACTTGTAGCACAGCAACCATGAGAGCCAGGAACCGCAGGAGAGATAGCGGCAGCCAGCAGAAGGTTCTCACGCCTGCAATACAAGTGAGAGACACAGGAGAGGTCAGGCCAGGTTCCAGACAGGCCAGGACTTAAACACACACACTAGAACAAGGAGGCCTCACAACTCACCCGGTGTGGAGATCCTGAAGTGCCTCCCGACCACCTGGAGTGTACCCTGGACGTTACCTTGCAACATCAGTAAAAGGTACGGAAACAACTGCCAGCGTGTGTGTCTGTTATTACGGACCCTGATCCTGCCCTTAACATAGACTGCCTGCCAGCGTCCCCACCTGATGAGCCGCCTTCTCCTGCAGCGCCAGGGACAAGACTGTGTGGAGAGCTGCCTCTCTGTGCAAATTTCCTATTCTACATCCCTGCCCCAAGGACCCCGCTCCACCTCCCGGAATCGTTATCATCTAGCTGCAGCATCACCATCCCAAAGGTCTGAAAGCTGCACTGGTATCTTTACCGGATACCGTAGGTGGCGTCACAAACACTTTATTATTTTTATTTTATTTTTACACATTTTTCAGCGAACACCAGGGCCACGGGCTCGTGCAAGCTACCCGTGACATTCTCCACTGCAACTGTCCGAGACCAGGAACCCCACAGCCCTGGGGTGGGTCACAATCCAGAAGGAAACATCTGTGTTTTTGAACTTTGAAAATAAATACTTTGTTTGAACTAAAACATACCTGGGTCACAGCTTCTCTAAAATATCGCTAATACATGGTCTTCGCCCTAATTAGAATCAAAACTAAATGGAATATACCAGGAGAGGAATTTGTTGTGAGTTTTGTTTCAGTTTTCTATTATAAAAAACAAATGTTGGAATGTACAATACCTGCAGAAATATTAGTGACTTTTCTCTTGTCTTTCAAAAACTGTCAAAATAAAAAATGAGCAGAATCAACATAGAGTGGTTGAAGGCATAATCATTTCAACAAGTTTAATAAGAAATATAAATTAAATTTAGAAACAAAGCACAAACCTCGACCCCTTCATAGCAGATCTAGATGTCCATTTGCTACCCAATATATGCTAATACCTTACTAATGTAAGTTTGCTTTGTGAATTTTACCCCCATGTAAATCAGTTTTAGGCTGGCTTCACACCGCAGTTTTTGACTGTCAGGTTCTGTCCGGTGTTTTGCAAGAGGCACCGGACAGAACCTGACAGCCACGGAAGAGTAGAACCGGAAGGCCGATCCTGCTTTTTGCCGGCTTTGTTGCTGGCGCTGTCCAGTGCTGAAATTTCATCACTGCTGGCTGCAGGAGAGCTGGCCGCGGTGCTGATCTTCAGTGGTGGCTCTGTTATGCTGCGCTGTCCAGGTGCTGAACAAGTGCGGCTTAAATTTCGGAGCTGCCGCTCTTTCAGCACCTGGCGTCCGGGAACCGGATCGTTTTTTTTTGCTGGATCTGGTGCGATCCGGCACCCATAGACACCCATGTTATGGGTGCCGGATCAGGTTTTGTTTATTTTTTGCCCCGGACACAAAAAATGCTGCAAGACCCGATTTTGTGACCCAGGCAAAAAACGAAAACACCTGAATCCAGCCGGACAGACACAAACCCGGATGGCAAATAACTGCCATCCGGCACCATAGGGACACATGGGGGCAAAACCTGATCAGGTTCTGTCCGGTGCATCCTGCAAAACCACCGGACAGAACCTGACAGGTAAACATCGTGGTATGAAGCCGGCCTAATTTAAAATTCTACTTTTAGTAAGGGTATATGCACACAATGGCATTTTCAGGCTCATTCCACCATGGTAACCACATAAAAAAGCCATCATTAATGCTCGTTTTACCAATTCAGGTTTCCAAAATCATCAGGCGGTAAAAGAAGTGACGGCCATTCTTCTTTTACTTTCCGCTCGTAAGATGTCCCACATTTTACAATTTAAGTCAATGAGAAAGCTCAAAAAGTAGCCGGAAGATGCCCAGATGTCTTTTGGAGTGTTTTGCCATAATTTGCAAAATCTAATAACAGTTTCTTAATTTATAGGAATGCAAAAAACAACTCAAAGAATTACAAAAAGACCTAAAAACCATGAGAAAACTCTTCAAAATGCACCTCCCGCAGCCAAAACTGTCAAAAAAATGCTCAGGGAGTGACTGAAAAACACACAAAACGATACTTGAGGTAAAAATACACCATTTTTCTGAAGCCTCTTCTGCTCAAAAATCCAAGTTAACCTGAGTTTAAAAAATGCTCTGTTCACGTAGCCAAAATTTTGGATTAGAAATGTGCAGACTCTCTTCAAATCTCTCAAAACCTTTAGTTTCCCAAAGTGGTTTCCAATAGAAAAGCTGCTGTTTTTGCTAACCTCAATATGTGCAAATAGTAGAACATTACATAACTTTTCATGATATATTGAATTAGATTTTACAGTTCCCCTTTAATCATTAAAGAAGGGGTGAGTACATTTAAAATGTGTAACTTTGCAATTTCAAGGTCTTTGTGCATTGAAACATCCTGGGATTTACCGCATATGACCTGTAAATTAGATTTTTTAAATTAAAATGTAACCTCTACCTGGTTTGTGAATTGGGGCAATCCATTGCCAAATGACCCAGCCCTCTGCCCGGTATGTGCCCCCTTCTATAAAGCTAGGGCCACACTTGCGTTTGCAATCCAGTTACTGGATCCAGTTTTTCATCCTGAAAACCTGATCAGGTACCTGAGCCATAGACTCCAATGTTAACAATTGTTTGCCAAAGTGCAATCTGTCTACTGAATCCAGTTTTTGAGAAGTCAGGTTTTAATAGGGTCTGCAACGTTTTTTGGCCTTTTAGCAAAACCTGATCAGTGTTTTTAACATGGAACCCCATGGGAACCTGATCCGGTACTGGATGGTACTTATAGGTACCATCCAGTACCTGATCCAGTATCTGATCTGGTAAAAATGCCAGAAAAACTGGATCCAATAATGCATCCAGTTACTGGATGCAGGCTCCCAAGTGTGGCCCTAGCCTTAGCCTGGTTTCAACAGCTGGACTCGATTGTGGCCAGACAAGTCAGCAGATTCAGCAAGACATGATGAAGCAAGCCAAGATTTCTAGCATTTCTGGCTAACCCTTTCTG
This sequence comes from Allobates femoralis, assembly GCA_033576535.1. NCBI lineage: Eukaryota > Metazoa > Chordata > Amphibia > Anura > Aromobatidae > Allobates > Allobates femoralis. The sequence goes on from JARQOC010000001.1 coordinate 77,092,027, forward strand.
AGACTGCGTCTAGGCGGTCTGACGCCATCTCACCCCGACACAACATTTTATGGATGCTGAAATGGATGACAAAGCTGCTCAGTAGCCCTATGCTACTTAGAGCTAAAGTTATCTGGCATACAAAGAGACAGGTGATTGTGTTGCGAGGACTTGATGTTGAAAAGCAATTTGTTATTAATACTTTTTATTAACATTTCATGACCAAGGTCAGGTTGCTCTTTAAACCTGTGATCAGCCGCCCTTGTGCTCTGGTCTTTATGGACGTATGACATGAGGAATGTTTTTCCTTCCTTAGGTCTAATATGACCACACAAGGCTTCTCACTTGTCAGAGATAAGGTACTTCACTTATTCCTTGATGTCTGCTCTGTAATCTCTGCGGTGTCTCCTCATTCTTATAGTTTCTATTGAACTGGCAGTTAATTGGGATTTCCCTCCACCATCTGCTTCACTGTAGAAGAATTGTGAGGAGCAGCAGTTCATCCCATACAAGCTCAGATACCTGCTCATCCCTTCATGGCAATTAGTGAGCTTGTCCTGACTGCAGTGTAATAATAGGAAAATATCAGCTGCAGGAATGTTAAGGTTGCAAAATTGAACATTCAATTGTAAAGAGAAAAAGTAATCTGCTGTAACAGGTCTGACATGACTTTTATTACATGGCAATCATGAGTAACCTCCACAACCGGGCATGTCATCATTAGAGAAACAGATGTATTCCGCCTTTACTACAAATCTACAGGTTCTTGAGTTCATCATGTTCATGCGAAGCTGAGGAACAAGCAGCCTGGCTACCTCATCATATACCCGACAGTGAAGTGGAGTAAATGCACCCAGCGGTGTAACTAGGTTTCATGGCGCCCGGGGCAAGATCCCATTTTGGCGCCCACCCCCTCCCCCGGAGTTGGTGATGACTCGGGGGGGGGGGGGGTATGCTGTCAGCTTCCAGCCCCGCTGCCCCTGTAGCCTAGGTTGAGTTGCACCCGGGGCAAAGGATCCGACTGCACCCCCTTAGATAAGTCCATGAATGCACCAACTACTACATCTAACAGGATATCCTGTTATTATCAAGTAAATTCTTGCAGTGGATGATATGGTGCTCTCAGAATGATTGCATTTCAGTTGTGATTGTGACATATACAATGACCTTAAAGTCACCCCCCTAGGGCCTATTAAGATAAAGGCGCCACCGTCAGCAGCGCCTATGCTGCATTCTATGAAGCTGACTATAATCCCACTATCCCCCATGTACATGTAAATAATGACTTTATAAAGTTTCCCACCTTGTATGTAAATTCATACTTACATGTCTGATGGATGTTCATTCCGTCCAGACCTTACTGCCTCTTCAGTCTTCCTCCACCTCTTCATTCTTCTGTGCGCAACTTCTCTCTTCCCAGTCCCGTCTTCAGCCCCTGCGTAAATTCCTGTATGTTCTTGCAGGTGCCCTGCGCTCTGCCCTACCGCGGGCAGAGCATCTGACTGTATTGCGCCTGCATGTACCGCAGGTGCCAGATCTCACTCAATTTTGTGATCTGCTTGAGGCACGCCCCTGCAACCAGGAGGCCACAAGAGGGAAGTGCAGCCAGGTAAGCAAGGTGGTTGAAAAACATACCCACACCGCATAAACACCGACCCTACACCTAGGACTCTAGGTTGGGCAAGAGGTGGCAGGTGTAGCTGATCCGGTCAACAGGGTAGGGGGTACTCGGATACCGTGACAAGTGGTTACTTTGGTGGGGGGATCACGGCTAGTCGGTTCCCGGTTCTGTGCCCTGGACCCTCAGTGGCGGGGATGGGGGTGATGATCATTGGGGAAATGGTATCGTGACGCCACCTGTGGTACCTGGTAATATGGTTATCAGCGCTGCAGCCGGCTGCTGAGGTGATGGGAATGCAGCTTTGGTAGTACAGCTCTCCACAGGTGGAGCTTTACCTCAGGGCAGCGGGGTGGATGAGGGAAGTAGTAGTAGCGGTTCTACTGTGAACGCTGCAAGCGGCAGCGGGGAAGCAGGCACACACACACAATTGTCTTTGTTTCGGTACCTTTTTACTGATATCCGATAACAGGTACGGTCCAGAATTGTAACCAGGTTTCGGTGCAGCTTGGGATGTTCACCTTGGAGAGTAGTGAGGCCTCCTCTATTAGCGTGTGTGGTGATTGGGGTAAGCTCTGCCTGTAGCTGAACCTGCCGCTCTTTCTCCCTCTCAGGGTGCTGTTCCACAGCCGACAATGAGGACCTTTCTGTGGGATTCCTATTCTCTGCTTAGGTTCCTGATCCTATTCTTGGTCAGGTTTGGTGTCTTTCGTTCCTTACTTCAGGGGGACTAGATCCTCCTTGTCTGTCTGGGCGTTTCCTGCTATAATAGAGTATTAGCAGTTTTGGACTCCGGTGTCCAGGTAGCTAAAGGGTTCTCAGATGTTCCCTTCTTCCTATTTCTTACTTCTCCCACTGGCCTCCGTCCCTCTCCCTAGGGTGCAGCACAGCTGGGTCAGGTTTCCTGATTCTGGGCCTGGCTTGGTCCCAGCAACCAGCTCCTTCCAGTCCTTTCACTGTACTGTCTGGCTGGAACTAACTTCAGTACTAACTGACTGCTCTTTGCAGACTGACTGACTGGAGCTAACTGCTCTCTTCACTGCCGAGTGCAGACGGCCTGACTCCTCCCTCAGGCCTGGATCTTTATAGGGGATCTGGCTTAAGGACAGCCAGTGAGGCTCCCCCTCCAGGTCTGGGGTGGAAGGTGTTGTATGCTGTGTGTGCCAAGGTGTACATCCCTCCCTGCATCGGTGGGTCCTGTGGCAATCCCCCGCAGGGGTGCCACATAGCAAAGTGGGTTGAACGTAGGTGGACACTGACAAGTGGGTGGAGAAACACCAGGAGTTAAGTAGTTGGAGAGGGACCATGAAGGGAGAAAGTGGTTGGAGAAGCAGTGAGGAAGGCTTCCCAGACAGTTTTGGGTTCCCTGGAGGCGCAGAATCCTGAGAGGCAAAGACCCTAGGAGAGAAAGCCCACTTCATAGCCTGGAGGTGATGGGAAGGAGAAGTAGACTAAAAGAGACCCCACAGCTGAGAAGGTGCGAGGACGAGGGCCCGGCAGCCGCACACAGCTTAGCTGGCCAGAGGCACCCTTAGAAACAGTGACTGACAGAAGGAGCCTGGTGTGCCCAAATAGCTAAACCTGGGACACTGGAGGGCTAGGCCAAAACCAGAGAACTGGCTCTGAAGAAGTGACTGGGGATTCTAGACCCTAATCACGAGACACACCGGTGGGGGGCAGAAACTTTATGTGCTGCAGCCTAACTTTCCACCACAGACTAGGACACAGTCATCACACTAGGACTGGTGACCCTGACTTCAAGGGAAATATATTCACCCGTGAGTCCGCGACTACCAGACTGAACCCGTGGGTGAGGTACTACGTTTACACTGAGAGAGGGGCCTGAAAGGACTTTGAGGGAGCAACACAGAAACGCTACCTGAGCTGCACAGTTGAGTTGCCCGGAGCAGTGTAAATTGTGTGAACTGTATGGAAAGAATTGTAATCTGCGTGAACTGTTGTGCTATGAAAGACCTAGTAAAGTACCCAGTAAGCTCATCACTGCCTGAGAATGTTTACTTCCAGCGTCACAGTGAAGTCCCGCCTGAGGAGCCACAGACTGTCATCCCTGCACACTGGCTGGAGAGCTGCAGCTTTGAAGTAAGTGAACTGTACTGCACACAATCCCTCACCAAGCCCATCCATCACAACTACTCCTGACCTGGGAACCCTCAGCCCTACCCGAGGAGCGCTTACCATACACGCTGCCCCAAGTCACCGTCCCCAGCAGGAATATGGCAACAGTGGTTCTACTAACAACATACCCCAGTTGGTGTCACTACAAATGCCTTGTAAATAACCCCTTTTTGGACTGATCCCAGGCCACAGGACCGGGTCATGACTACCGTGATACCCCAGAGAGACAGTACCGGCCCGGTTCCCGAGTACCCCATAGCCTGGGGCTATTCATGCTTTATGCAGACACCAGGGTTGGGAATTTGGCACCTCTGCATTTACTGTAGCTATGCCCTAATGCGAGAAGAGCAATCAGCATGACTGTGAAGTGCATTAGTGCTAGTGTGCAGGTGCTATATTTCCACTATGCTGTCTGCATAAAGCAGAATACAAAAAAAAGGCGGGATCTGGCACCTGTGGTACATGCAGGTGCAATACAATCTGACACTCTGCCCTCAGTAGGGTAGAGCATATGGTGCCTGCATGAACATATAGAAATCTTTGCAGGCACTGAAGACGAGACTATGAAGAGAGAAGGGAAGGCGCACAGAACAAAGAAGAGGCGGAGGAAGACCAAAGAGGCAGTGAGGTCTGGACAGAATGAAGACCCATTGGACATGTAAGTATGAAACATACATGGCGGGAAACCTTATAAAGTCATTAATAAGCTGTGGTAGGGGTAGGGGGATAAGAGCCACCTTCACAAAATGCAGCATAGGTGCTGCTGAAGGTGGCACTTTTAGTTTAAAAAGCCTTAGGGGGTTGGCAGGTTCACTTTAAAGAAGCACTTTAACTATGTTTTATAGCATAAGTTATTATTAAAATGCGTCCATGAAACCAAACTTTTTAAGCATAATAGAGGCTGTATGGTATTGCCAATCAGTAGCACCACAAAGTCCTGAGACCCTCACCAACCACTCAAAACACCACTCTGAAGTAAGCAGCTTTTGTGATGCACCCTAGGGCCATGGGGTACTCGGAATCGGGCTTTGATGCTATCGGGGAGTCACAGGGGTCGAGACCCAGCTCCGTGACCCTGGGGATCAAATTAAAAGTGAGTTCTGGGAGTAGGGATTTAGGGATAGTTGTCGTGACACCACTCGTGGTGTTCGGCTACTGGGGTGGAATCACAGCTTAGATGGTATCACTCCCCATGTGTGGAGCAGTTCCCTAGGGCAACCGGTATAGTGTTCGGTGATGGAGGGCCAGCAGGGCTGATCTGATAAGAGAGGGGGATTGGTGGGACTCACAGCCAGGTCTTCTGTGGCCTGCATGTCTTATCAGTCTACCACTCCGCAGGTGGGAAATAAACAGTCTCACACACAGTTTAGGAGTTCTGTACCCAGTTTACTTAGCTTTCACTTCAACGATGTTGCCGGGCATTGTCCTTGCCAAGTCTCAGTCCACATAGTCCCCAAAGCACCGGGATAGTTTGTCCAGAATACCTCCTTATGTTCCTTTCACTTATGGGTTGCTTTCCTCAGCGCTGACTCTCCGCCTCTCTTCTGCACATGCCTCCGCACACAAAGCCCTAATCCGGCAGCCACAGGTCCTGTACCAAGTCCCCTGATGCTAGTATGGCTATCTTCCCAGCGGATGTGTTGGGTGTTGGCCACAGCTCCTCTAGATCTAGTGGCCTCCGGTTCTGTGGTTGGAGCTTAGTCTTCTCACCACCTTCAGGGCTGGGCCCTGATTCCCACCCATCCTTTCAATTCAACTCAGAATCGGGCACACGGGTGGATCGCTCTCTACCCATGCCCCTAGGGCTCCCTCTATTTCATTTGCAGTCTATTGCTCCGGGACCCAGCTCCTCACTGCTCAAGTCCTCCAGATCCTTCCTCCTCCTTCTCCGACTCTCTCTGACTGACTACTCCCTCAACTAACTTCCCACACTCCACCTTTCTTCCCTCTGTCCCCTGGCTGAGCCCTCACTTTCTCGGTCCACCTACCATCCCTGGGACCGGGTGTGTTGGGTGTTTGTTAGGTGTCTGGACTTACCATCTCATTTCCCTGAGGACAGGAATACCACACCCGTGGAGTGGGTGCCTTATCTCTTGTGACTAGAGATGAGCCACCATCCCGGTGTTCGAATTCGATTCGATTCGTCGAATCGACGGTGTGTTCGACGAATGTTCGTCGAATGCTCGACGAACACCGTCGAACACCCCGGAAAACGAACAATCCAGGCTTGTGGGGCTTTTTCACTTCCACAATGTATATACATACATTGTGGAAGTGAAATAAAGTCAAATAAAGTGTTAAAAATAAAAAAATAATGTATGCTCACCTGTCCGCGGTCCACCGAAGCCTCCGGTATGGTCCTGTGTCTTACAGGACCTGTGGTGACGTCAGTTCTCGCACGAACTCCGGTCACATGACCGGAGTTCCGCGAGAACATGACGTCACCACAGGTCCTGGAAGCACAGGACCTTGCCGGAAAGCTTAAAATAGATATATTTATGATTTGGACCCTTTCTTTAAGTAAAAGTTACTTAAAGAAAGGGTCCGAATCATAAAAATATCTATTTTAAGCTTTCCGGCAAGGTCCTGTGCTTATAGGACCTGTGGTGATGTCATGTTCTCGCGGGAACTCCGGTCACGTGACCGGAGTTCCCGCGAGAACATGACGTCACCACAGGTCCTATTATCAATAGGACCTTGCCGGAAAGCGTAAAATAGATATTTTTATGATTCGGATCCTTTCTTTAAGTAAAAGAAAGGGTCCGAATCATAAAAATATCTATTTTAAGCTTTCCCGCAAGGTCCTGTGCTTCCAGGACCTGTGGTGACGTCATGTTCTCGCGGAACTCCGGTCATGTGACCGGAGTTCGCGCGAGAACATGACGTTACCACAGGTCCTAGAAGCCACAGGACCTTGCCGGAGGATTCGGTGGACCGCGGACAGGTGAGCATAGATTATTTTTTTATTTTTAACACTTTCTTTCTTTTAGGTAATGTTTATTTTGGCTCAAAATGCGGCAGATGCAGTTTTCTGACCGCATCTGCCGCATTTTCGAACCAAAATCGAACATGTTCGAAATTCGCCGAATTGGAACCAAATTGTTCGAATTCGGCGAATGACTCGAATAGCGCCAAAATCGACTCGAATTTGAGATTGGCGAACTATTCGAGTCGAACATCGCTCATCTCTACTTGTGACGACCAGACCGCAGGGGCGCCACATTTGTATGAGCCATGGCTCAATAGTAGGTCTAAAGGTACCATCACACATGGCAATATTGCTAGGCAATTTCACTGGCAATTTGCTGGTTGCAGTGAAATCATGGACACATTGTTCCATTTGTACACAGCAACAAAATAGAACAATGTGTCCATGATTTCACTGCAACCAGCAAATTGCCAGTGAAATTGCCTAGCAAAATTGCTGCCGCGTGTGACGGTATCTTAAGGGTGCATCATCATCTGCGTATATAAAATCGTCCAGATTCTCAGCCAGAAAATCTGCAGTGGATATGGTCTTCAGCCTCTTGATAATCAAGGCTTTGGTCGCAGGGTGGATTTTTGGCATGTTGTCAGAGCTCAAGTTGAAGGTCTGGGGTGCTGGGTTTCTTTTTATACACACCCACTAATTAACCAATCATATTTGGAGCGCAGGTGAGGATGTAAACTAGGATTGGGTGCATTATATGACCAGGCGACAAAACCTTTGTCTTGACAAAATCTGACCATTCTGTGTTCATTAAATGATCAATATTTAGCATTGATGCCAATTTATTTTCTTAACCTAAACCACATTTCGGAGGGTTTCAGCTTACAAAAGAGTAATTTATAAAACCAATGGATGAATTTAACATCAGGTTATAAGCTTTTATTTACATAGCATGGATAAGCAACATACCGTATATACTCGTGTATAAGCCGACCCGTGTATAAGCCGACCCCCCTACTTTTGCCCCAAAAATCTGGAAAAACCTATTGACTCGTGTATAAGCCGAGGGTGGACCTCAGCACAGGTTTACAGCCCCCAGCAGTGTGGTATACAGGCCCCCCCCAGTGGTATACAGGCCTCCCTAGTGGTAGTATACAGCAGCCCCAGTGGTAGTATATAGCATCCCCAGCAGCCCCAGTGGTAGTATACAGCAGCCCCAGTGGTAGTATATAGGAGCCCCAGCAGCCCCAGTGGTAGTATACAGCAGACCCAGTGGTAGTATATGGGAGCCCCAGCAGCCCCAGTGGTAGTATACAGGAGCCCCAGTAGTATACAGGCAGCCCCAGTAGTATATACAGCCCCAGTGGTAATATACAGGCAGCCCCAGTACTATATACAGCCCCAGTGGTAGTATACAGGCAGCCCCAGTAGTATATACAGCCCCAGTGGTAGTATACAGGCAGCCCCAGTAGTATATACAGCCCCAGTGGTGTACACAGCCCCAGTGGTAGTATATTGCAGCCCCAGTGGTGTATACAGCCCCAGTGGTAGTATATTGCAGCCCCAGTGGTGTATACAGCCCCAGTGGTAGTATATTGCAGCCCCAGTGGTGTATACAGCCCCAGTGGTAGTATATTGCAGCCCCAGCGGTAGTATACAGCCCCAGTGGTAGTATATTGCAGCCCCAGTGGTGTATACAGCCCCAGTGGTAGTATATTGCAGCCCCAGCGGTAGTATACAGCCCCAGTGGTAGTATATTGCAGCCCCAGTGGTGTATACAGCCCCAGTGGTAGTATATTGAAGCCCCAGCGGTAGTATACAGCAGCCCCCGTAATCCAGGGCCCCCCCAGCCTGACTCCGGTCACCTGTAAAGGAAAATATACTTATCACTGTCCCGCTGCCATCCGTGCCCGCATCTGCCGACATCCGCGATCCTCCATCTTCATGCGTCTTCTTCCTGTTTCCTGTGTTCGGCGCCGGCAATGACGTCATTGCTGCGACGAACACAGGAAACAGGAAGAAGACGCATGAAGATGGAGGATCGGGATGTCGGCAGATGGGGGCGCGGACGGCAGCGGGACATTGATAAGTATATTTTCCTTTACAGGTGACCGGAGTCAGGCTGGGGGGGCCCTGGATTACGGGGGCTGCTGGGGCTGCTCGGGGCTGCCGGTCCTGCCATATGACTCACGTATAAGCCGAGGGGGGTACTTTTCAGCCCAATTTTTTTGGGCTGAAAAACTCGGCTTATACGCGAGTATATATGGTACCTTTTGTCAGGGACTGTATCTGGACTCTATCTTTTTTAACCCTTCATACCCATCCTTGATCCTCTATGACATCTTCTTGATTGGAGGCTGTGGTGAAGAACACAACATTCTGTCACAAGCAATTTTCCATTGTTAGTGGGGAAATATAGCAACATTTATTATTACACAAAGGAATAAGCAATCATATTCATTAACATAAATTCACTAGATTGACTACCGTATATACTCGCGTATAAGCCGAGTTTTTCAGCCCAAAAATTGGGCTGAAAAGTCCCCCCCTCGGCTTATACGCGAGTCATCGGTATACAGGCGCCCCCCCATAGGTATACAGGCCCCCCCCATCAGTATCCAGGGCCCCCCCCTTGCTCCACAAACCTGTAAAGTAAAATCATTATACTTATCACTGTCATGTCGCCGCCGTCCCCGCCACTGCCATCGCGCTCCTCAGGCTTCATCCGTCTTCTTCCGGCTTCCTCTGGCTGGCGCAGGCAATGACGTCATTGTCTGCGCCAGAGGAGGAAGACGCTGGATGAAGACAGAGGAGCGCGATGGCAGTGGCGGGGACGGCGGCGACTGGACAGTGATAAGTATAATGATTTTACTTTACAGGTTTGCGGAGCAAGGGGGGGGGCCCTGGATACTGATGGGGGGGCCCTGGATACTGATGGGGTATGCTGCTGTATATACCTCTGGGGCTGCGTGTATACTACCACTGGGGCTGCTGTATATACCTCTGGGGCTGCGTGTATACTACCACTAGGGCTGCTGTATATACCTCTGGGGCTGCGTGTATACTACCACTGGGGCTGCTGTATTTACCTCTGGGGCTGCTGTATAGTACCACTGGGGCTGCTGTATATACCTCTGGGGCTGCATGTATACTACCACTGGGGCTGCTGTATATACCTCTGGGGCTGCTGTATACTACCACTGGGGCTGCTGTATATACCTCTGGGGCTGCTGTATACTACCACTGGGGCTGCTGTATTTACCTCTGGGGCTGCTGTATACTACCACTGGGGCTGCTGTATATACCTCTGGGGCTGCTGTATACTACCACTGGGGAGGCCTGTATACCACTGGGGGGACCTGTATACCACACTGCTGGGGGCTGTATACCTGTGCTGGGGTCCACCCTCGGCTTATACACGAGTCAATAGCTTTTCCCAGATTTTGGGGGCAAAAGTAGGGTGGTCGGCTTATACACGGGTCGGCTTATACACGAGTATATACGGGTATATTGTTTAAGGGAACTATTTTTAACTACTTTAAATGTCTAGAATCTAGCAACTGATTTCGTCTGGTGGATAACATCTATTCCATTGCTATAAAATCTATGACTATCTGTTTCGCTAAAATCAGAATTTACCCATGAAATGAGAATTTTGAGTATGAAAACTCAGTTCAGGAGGAGAAAGAAGCAGATTTCTCTGAACAGATATTTTGTAGAGTTTCTTATTTTTATATGTACTATTGATTTATGACAAAATAAGAGAAATACAACTACAGCTATTCTTTTAACTTCTGACTAAAGTAAGACCTGTCAATCATATGCATGCCTTAATTAGTGTAACTTTCAATGTAATTGCTCCAGGACATGGTAAGTGAAATCTGCATTATAACTATCTACTTATTTACCATTAGAAGGTGGCACATTTCTTGGTTCTCGTCCCTTCAGATCTCTTCCTCCTGCTTTATGATGCCGTGCAGGATTAGGTCCTTTATGTCTCAGGATCCTTCCTCAGAATTACGCTTACTCTTCTGTCTACCACTCTTCCGTTAATGAAGAGAATTCTTCAGGATTTGTCACACTTGCAGAATACATCTCTGAGAACGGCCCCCTCCCATCCAGCAGCCTCTTCTCTCTGCTCGTCGTGTGCATGCATATGATTGCCTAGATATATAAATATAAACTCATTTCACAGCAATTAACATAATAACAACCTGGGTATACAACGAGTTCTGTGTCTGTCACAGCAGTAAATATATCTCAGCAGAGCGAGACACACCTGGGATTCATGGGGAGAAGTTTAGATGCTGGGTAAAGAAATATAAATATGCCAACTACTGTAGGTGTGCAGGAGCAACAGCTGAGAACTTTACATTTACTGATGGGACCTATCATGACCGGTCAGCAGCCATTCGGAGACATAAGAGATGATTATCGTATGTGTTAATGGGACGGCCGTATGGGCAGTAGTGGCTATGACTCACCCCGGGCGGGGACCGTGGTGTACTCGGAACAGGGCCCTCTCGTCGTCGTTTGGGCTATGGGATGTCACGGTGGCGTGACCTGGTCCGTTAACCCCTCGTCAGGTGATCAGTTTAAAAAGGGGAAGTTGAAAAAAGGATGAAAAGAAAAAATAAGAATAAAATAAAATAATTTTTGTTGTGATGCCACCCATGGAATGCGGCCGGGACCACTGGGGATGATGGGAGTAGTGGCTTTGATGGTTTAGCTCTCCACGGGAAGAGCAGGTCCCCAGGGCAACGAAGAGTATGTAGAGGTGATTTTGGGTATGGGAAGACAATGAGGTTGAACAGGCTGGTGGCAGGGATCAGGGACACTCTCAGGCAGGCTCCTGCTGTCGTCTCGGCGGTTCAGTCTACCTCTCCTCAGGCGCAGAAATTACTGTCTCACACAATGCTGAGCTTCAACCCGGTTTACTTGGCTTTCTCAGCGGATGTTTAAGTTACAAGACAGTGCAGTGGTGGCTCCGGTAGTCTTTCAGCAGCAGGGATGGCTCATCCAGAACACCCCCTTTTGTGTTCCTTTCCATGGGCCTCTCTTCCTTACACTTCTACACGCAAAGCTATTGTCACGTATTGACTGCCTTGTAGCATGGAAGTGCTGCTGCTGAGGTTTAAATGAAGCCTTTTTTTCCCTGCTCAGTGTGAGTAGATGAGGCTAATGAGCGGAGCATGTAGTATCAGGTGTGTGTGTGTGAATGCTTAGGTATGCTGAGTGGTGTGTCTGGGCTGGTTGCTCCCAACTCCTCGGCCTTAAATGGATCACCTGACATCCACCTGTTGTTGCTGATTTCAGTTCACTTCTGGACTTTGACCTGGTGTGAGCACACGCTGATCTGAAGCTGCTGTGTTTTTTTTCCCTTGGAAGTTGCTGGGCTCCTTGGTCCGTGGATGGAGGTAGGGGCTTAGGCCTAGGGCTTCTCAGGATGTTTAGGGACTTAGGCTGGTGACTCGAACCTCCTCACCCTCAGAGGTAACTTCGAGATCAGGGTGAGTCAGGGACTCCAGTATCAGGACCAGAGCAGGCTCCCCTGACTCCTTACACCCAGCTCCCTCCTACTTCTGGGCACCCCGGCCCCCCCAGCATGACAGCTATGATCCAGTAGCCACGGGCCTTTGTTGGGTGACCTGCCTGGTCCACTGGCCCTAGTACGGCAGCCTTCTCTTTGCTGCACCAGGGTTGAGTCACAGGACATAAAGACCCCGCAACCAGCCGGTATTGTGGTTGGAGAGTGGGGCACCCTGGTTTCTGCCCAGTCCTTTAGCTTTCCGCTAATTCGGGCGCACAGGTGGATTGCTCACTACCTGTCCCCCTATGACTACTTCTGTCTCTTTTCTGGTCATCATAATGGGAGACCCAGACAATGGGGTTTAGGGCTCTGCCCTCCGGAGGTCACACTAGGTACTACAAGTTTGTAGACACCGCCTCCTCCGCTTATAAACCCCCACCGTAGGAGACATCCTCAGTTTTAAACTTAGTGTGCTCGGAGGATCACGCTTTGCTTGCACTTCACTGCATTCTCACAGCTTACGTGATGGCGTCTGAAGACAAGGTAAAATGGTCCCCGTCGGGGACCCTCGACAGTCTCCCCGCTCACCCTTTGTGGAACACGCAGGTGGAGGTACCGGAGGGCAAAATGCCTGGACACTCTGTGTTCTCCCGGTACGCTGTCGCACTCCTTTTTTCCATCCCTTCTGGGGGCTCTGGAGAATGGGAGTTGGGAGCCTTGCACAGCTCCGCTCCGTCCGAGGCCTCCCTAAATGGTGCTTACAGACCGGACTGGAGCCAGCCCAGTCTGAGGCCTCCCTAAATGGTGCTTACACTCCAGACTGGTGCTGCACCCCCGTCCGAGGCCTCCCTAAATGGTGCTTACAGACCGGACAGGCACTGAGGCCCGTGCGTCTCCTGTGTGCCTGGGGGTAGTGTCGGACACTTTAATGTGTCCTGACACTCAGACCGCGCGTACCCTCGGGTCCGCGGTTCTGTCGGTGTGCCCTGTGCTGGGGTCACCCTGGCTGACCGCCCTGTGTATCACAGGGGCTGCGGCTGTGGACTGCAGGTGTTTGTATATGCTGACAGTCTGTGTGTGTATGTGCTATTCACACTTTCCCGCGCTGCGGGCTCTAGTCACCTCCATTAATGAGGCTGCCTGGAGGATGGGAAGCAGCCTTTGCGGTGACATCACCGATGGGCGTGTGTGTGTGCTTCCCGCGTGTTCTCGGCGCCGCCCACGACTTTGCTCTCGGCGGCCATCTTCTCCCTCACTTCCCGGCTGGGATCTATCGGCAGCACGTGTCGGCACTTCAGGGGAGACCGGAACTCGCGGAGGTCACACACACACACCGCTTCCTCCTACCGCTTTACTGCGGTCGGTAAGCCACCGGGTTTCCCGGTTTGTTTTTTGTGAACGGCAAATTGGCTTATATTCTCCCCACTGTGGCGATGTCCTCAGTTGGGAAGCATGCTGCTAAGGCGGCGGTGGTCACCATTACCTGTGCTACATGCAAAGGGACACTGGTGGAGGGGTCCTGCAATAACTGCGGACGCCCAGAGGCCCGGACTGCCACTACTGAGTCTGCAAATCCGGGATTATACCCTTAGGTTCAGGTGATCCCAGGGCCATGGGAAACGCAGAATAGGATCAATGAATCCCTGCTGTCCCAGATGTCCTCCATGTCGCAATCCCTGGAGGCACTTCATAGGAGACTGGAAAACCCAGCTACTCCTCCCAGTTACCCCCGGGTGTCTCTTACTTCTACTGTGAGACCCTCTAAGCGAGCTCGTGAGGCTTCTCCCGAGCTCCAGGCTCTCTCTGAGGAGGAGCGTTCCTCTGATGGTGAGGAAGATGATGGGGGTTCTACTCTCGGGTCTGTGTCTGAACCTCCAGATGGGGTGGAGGATCTGGTGTCCTCCATCAATGAGACATTGCGTCTTGTCACTCCTCCTGAGGAGGTGACTGTACACCCCAAAGAGGTCTATCAATGGCTGCGGCCGGAGGCCAGACCAAGTGGATCCTTCATGGACCACACTAATTTTGGAAGGGTGATTAGAGCACCCAGGTTACATCCTGGGCGGCGTTATGTCCGTAAACCCAAGGACAATCGCTTTCCCTTTCCCCAGGAGGTGCTTCAGGAATGGTCGCAGTCTCCAAAGGTGGACGCTTCCATGACCAGGATTGCTGCACGCTCTTTGTTTTCTGCCTCTGATAGCTCCTCATTGAAGGATGCTACTGATAGACAGGTCGAGCAACTCGCCAAGTCTTCCTATGAGGCTGTGGGGTCTTCCTTTGCCCCTAATTTTGCCGCGGTCTGGACCCTACAAGCGATTACCACCTGCTTGGATGGTATCACTGAACTAGCTAGGTCCAGTCCAGAGGTCCTGGCGCTTACCGACAGAGCAAGGGCTTATGCGGATTACGCCAGGACGGCAACTTTGGAAACTGCCACTCGCTCTGCTGTGGCCTCCGCCAATGCAATTGCGATCCGCAGGCTGTTGTGGCTGCGTCTTTGGGACTCAGATACCACATCTAAGAAGATTTTGCAGAATCTTCCATTCGCTGGTGACAGGCTTTTTGGCACCGAGCTGGACAAGTTGATAAAGGATTCTGCTGAGTCTAAGATCCCGCAGAATAAGCCTAAGCCATGGTATACCGTGAAAAGGAACCCTAAGCAGTGGTCCTTTCGCTCCAGCTCACAGTCATCAACGACGTCCGCTCGCTCGGACCGAGGGGGCAAGCCTGCTACTCAGTGGCGTTCCAAGAGTCGTCAGAAGAAGCTGGCGGGGGCAGCGGCTGCCACCCCCAAGCCCGCCTCGCCATTACTCGCTCTCTCGTCCTGCCTCCCCACAGGTGGGGGGACGCCTGTCTCGATTTCAGGACAGGTGGCTCCTTCACGTTCAAGACCAGTGGGTTCGAGACGTAGTCTCAAGAGGTTACAGGATAGAGCTGACGTCAAAACCAATACCCCGATTCCATCGGTCGGTTCCATCTCCAGAAAAGGCTCAGGCTTTTCACCTGGTGTTGGAGGGACTCCGCAGAGACGGAGTGGTGTGGTCCCAGTGCCCACGGAAGAGAGGTTCAGGGGTTTTTACTCCAACCTCTTT
Source organism: Allobates femoralis (assembly GCA_033576535.1). NCBI lineage: Eukaryota > Metazoa > Chordata > Amphibia > Anura > Aromobatidae > Allobates > Allobates femoralis. The sequence goes on from JARQOC010000001.1 coordinate 77,107,311, forward strand.
ATTGTCCCAAAGAAGGACGGCTCTTTTCGCCCGGTTTTGGACCTCAAGTTGTTCAACCGTCACGTGTTGGTTCGGAAGTTCCGCATGGAATCCCTGCGCTCCGTGATCGCGGCTGTGTCGCAGGGAGACTTCCTAGCGTCCATCGATATCAGGGACGCTTACCTTCACGTGCCCATTGCACCAGCTCATCAGCGCTGGTTGAGATTCGCAGTGGGGGAAGAGCACTTCCAATTTGTGGCACTGCCATTCGGGCTAGCCTCGGCACCGCGGGTGTTCACAAAGGTGATGGCCTCCATGATGGCTCTCCTGCATGTGCAGGGACACGCCGTCATACCCTATTTGGACGACCTGCTGGTCAGGGCGCCATCGGAAGACCTTTGTCGGGTGAGCCTGGAGGCGACCATGAAGTCTCTGGAACAGTTCGGGTGGCTTCTCAACATTCAAAAGTCGACCCTGGTTCCGACCCAGTCATTGACGTATCTGGGCATGGACTTCCACACGGACTCAGCCCTGGTGTCCCTACCTCAAGCCAAACAGCTAGCGATCCACTCAGGAGTGCAGAATGTCCTCCTGTCACCACAATCATCCCTACGGGTATTGATGAGACTGGTGGGATGCATGGTAGCGGCGATAGAGGCGGTGCCGTTCGCACAGTTTCGCCTCCGTCCTCTCCAGCTGGAGATTCTTCGCAGATGGGACAAGAGGACGATCTCGCTGAATCGGCTGGTGACACTGTCACAACCGACCAGGGACTCCCTGCAGTGGTGGCTCCAGCCACGTCACCTGTCACGAGGCCGGTCCTTCCTAAAACCGTCATGGTTAGTGGTGACCACAGACGCCAGTCTGAAGGGCTGGGGTGCGGTGTTCTTGCACCACAGGGCTCAAGGCCTCTGGACTCAGTCGGAGTCGGCATTGCAGATCAACGTGCTGGAGATCAAGGCGGTCTATCTGGCGCTCCTGGCGTTTCAGAAATTCCTGTCAGGACACCCCATTCGGGTGCAGTCCGACAATGCGACGGCCGTCGCCTACATAAATCATCAGGGAGGGACCAGAAGTGCTCAGGCCCTCGCCGAAGTCCACCGCATTCTAACCTGGGTGGAGGAAAACGGCTGCCTTATCTCCGCAGTTCACATCCCAGGGGTCGAGAACTGGGAGGCCGACTACCTGAGCCGACAGGGCATGGACGCCGGAGAGTGGTCTCTACATCCAGACGTCTTCCGGGACATCTGCGGCAGATGGGGCACTCCGGACGTGGATCTGATGGCCTCACGGCTGAATCATCAGGTGCCCCAATACATGGCAAGATCGTGGGATCCTCAGTCTCTGGGGGCGGATGCTCTGATCCTGAGTTGGTCCAGCTTCCAGCTGCCATATGTGTTCCCGCCTCTGGCTCTGATTCCCAGGGTCCTGTGGAAAATCAGGTTGGAATGCAGAGTAGCCATTCTAGTGGCTCCAGATTGGCCCAGGAGGTCATGGTACCCGGACCTGTGGCAACTGTCAGGCGGACACAGGTGGGCTCTTCCAGAACGCGCAGATCTACTCGCGCAAGGCCCATTCTTCCACCTCAATTCCAGGGCCCTCAGATTGACTGCATGGCTCTTGAGGCCTGGCTGCTGACATCCAGAGGCTTCTCTCCTACAGTGGTTGCCACTATGAATAGGGCTAGGAAACCTGTTTCCAGGAAGATATACCACAGAACGTGGAAAATCTTTTTCTCCTGGTGTGCCTCTGGTGGACGCTCACCGTGGCCATTGTCCATCCCGACATTGTTGGCGTTCCTACAGTCGGGGTTGGAGTTGGGATTATTCCTTGGCTCTCTGAAAGGTCAAGTATCAGCACTTTCTGTGCTGTTTGACAGGCGCTTGGCGCTCCTCCCGAAGGTCCATCAATTTCTGCAGGGGGTATCTCGAGTGGTTCCGCCTTACAGGCGACCTCTGGACCCTTGGGACCTCAACATGGTCCTGGCGGCTCTGCAGAAACCGCCGTTTGAGCCACTGAGAGACATCTCTCTCTCTCGTCTGTCCCAGAAAGTGGTCTTTCTGGTGGCAATTACGTCCCTGAGAAGGGTCTCAGAATTGGCTGCACTTTCGTGCAAGTCACCCTTTCTGGTGGTTCACCAAGACAAGGTGGTGTTGCGCCCACGGCCAGAATTCTTGCCGAAGGTGGTTTCAACGTTTCACCTAAACCAGGAGATTGTTCTCCCATCATTTTGCCCCGCTCCCGTTCATCAGGTTGAGCGCGACCTCCATACTCTGGATCTCGTGAGGGCTGTACGCATTTATGTGTCCAGGACCGCCTCCTTTAGGAGTTCGGATTCCTTATTTGTCCTCACGATGGGTCGCTGTAAGGGGTCCGCGGCTTCAAAGTCGACCTTGGCCAGATGGATCAAGGCTCCCATTCAGGAGGCTTACCGGTCTTCTGGTTTGCCTCTCCCGGTGGGTTTGAAGGCACACTCTACTAGAGCTGTAGGTGCCTCCTGGGCCTTGCGACATAGAGCGTCTGCTCTACAGGTGTGTCAGGCGGCCACTTGGTCCAGCCTGCACACTTTCTCTAAGCACTATATGGTGCATGCCCATGCCTCTGCGGATGCGAGTTTGGGCAGGCGGGTTCTCCAGGCGGCGGTTGCCCACCTTTAAAGGGAACCATGTGTTATCCGTCTTGTTGAGGAACTCTTCCCGCCCTGGGGTATTGCTTTAGGACATCCCCATTGTCTGGGTTTCCCATTATGATGACCAGAAAAAAGAGAATTTTGTTTACGTACCGTAAATTCTTTTTTCTTTAATCATCAATGGGAGACCCAGCACCCACCCAGTTGTTCCGTCGCATGTTTTGCATTTGATCTGTTCTCTGTTGAGACAGTGTTTTTTCCGGGTTGTTACACCGTCTGTGCACGGCATTCTTCCCGATGTTTCGGGTGTGGTTTATTTTCTCCTCGCAGCTTATGGACTAAACTGAGGATGTCTCCTACGGTGGGGGTTTATAAGCGGAGGAGGCGGTGTCTACAAACTTGTAGTACCTAGTGTGACCTCCGGAGGGCAGAGCCCTAAACCCCATTGTCTGGGTCTCCCATTGATGATTAAAGAAAAAAGAATTTACGGTACGTAAACAAAATTCTCTTTTTCTACGGTCTGTAGCCCGGGACCCGGAACAGCCTTATGATGGTACAGGCCGCCGGGTCCGTGTCCTTTCAACCTTGTGTAATGATGGTGTTCGCTCCTTCCTGTCTGACTGAACTGAACTCCTGGACTCAACTGGCTAACTAACTGTACTATTTCCTGTTGTGCTTTCTGGTTTTGTTTCCCCTTCCTAACCGCTTCCTGTCTAACTTCCCCACCCTCCACTTGTCTCCTCCCGCCATTCCGTTGCTGGGCATAGAGTCCCTAGGTTTGGGATCTGAGTGTGTTGGGTGTGTGTTTGGATGACTGGACTTACCGATCCCAGTTGCTGCAACCTCTAGTGGCGACAGAACCAAAGGGGCGCCACAGCTACTTCACCAAGGCATCAACTGTGGTGCAGCCCTGATGTTGCAGCACTCGCCCCCGCTGGCTCCTCAGTGCTGTTCTGAAGTGCCTCCGGTAAGGGCCAAAGTTTCTACAATCAAAGTTTTTAAAACAAGTTTACTCAAACAGTCTCATGAAACATGGGCACAGTACTTGAACGTTGCAATAGTAGTAATATTCACAGTTGCATAATTTCTGCTTTATTCGGCCCGATACCTCCTGACTCCTGTCTCTCGACATCACAATGACCTACCGCAAATTCATAGAGTCTATTGCAGCTTCATTCCTCCCCCACTTGTGGAGATACATCCAGAGGGTTGTTAGGACATGGCCAGTCAGAGGTCCTTCATCACTTTCACAGTGGTGACCTGTTCACTCGAATCTATGCTGGGCACCCACCAAACCAATACTGGGGGAGTAGCTGATATGCAGACACCTGCCAGAAACAGGAAAAGAGCCCCGCACAGGGGGAGTGCACTCACTTTGTATTCCGCCCCAAGTTCAGGATTATAGGCTAAAATCTCGGTATGACCCAAAGGGTTCAGTACAATTATCTGGGAAATAGATTCCTGATAGGCTTATTCTTCATGGGAATCCCCTGGCTAAAACCCAGAAAATCTACAAAGTGCTAGTGCTATAGTACATTACAATGATTCAGCTAGATTTCATGCAATAAGTGCCCACAATGCTACAGAGTGTAACTAGGTCATATATTAATGTTACATATTACCAGCAATGATGGGTTGTATTTACCACAAGGGGAACTCTCGATGCCATGCCTGCCACTACGCACATTTCATGTAGGCTTCATCGAGGGGCGTGGCTACAACCGGTTTACCGATGGTTTTTATCCTCCTCATTATTCACCTGTCTCTCACTGGCCTATCATTGCTGCTTTAGCGGCGCATGCATTTCTCCTATCACTCCGCCCATTCATATCACTGGAACCCATCATGGAACATAGTCATGTGACCTCTGCTGTGTATTATCACTCCTATAGAGAAAGGTATGGACATGACGGTGCAGAAGCGATGGAGAAATACGCATGCGCACAGCAGCGACGCTGTGTCACTGAAGAGACATAGCTATCAGCACTATTACATAAAATGTGCTGCAGCGATAATACCAGAGCATAAATAACAATAACGTGTAAATTGCAGTTAAATTAAATGCACATTCAAATCCAGATAATAATCAAAGCCTTTCCCATAGGGCGAGTCAACCGGATTCCCAAGATCTTTATCCATGTTCTGGTAGCCAAATCCAATAAGGTGTTGAAGCTGTAGTACTGTCATGAGCACAGGTACAGACTCTATTTGCTGATTGTGTTATATAGATAATCCCCAGCTTTAACAGCAGGGCACTTGATTGTTGTGTAAATTACACCTCATGAAGGTATATGTAGGTGGTGGGGCTGAGAATTTAGAATTTACCAGAGGTTAAACAACTAGATAACAGATCTATGCATAATGTGCCATGAATTTAATGAGAACTAACAGTTATGGTGCTGTCACACAGCACGATCTGGCCAGCGATGTCGGAAGCGATGCGCGGGTGCCCGCTCGCTTCCGACATCGCTGGCCAACTGTCACACAGCATCGCTGCGGCCGGAGATGTCGCAGCGACGCAGGCAGTGACATCGCTCGCTGGGCTGGGTTCAGACCAGCATCGCTCTGGCGATGTCACACGGCGCGATCCAGCCTTATCGCGGGTCGCCGGTTGCCAGGTTTATGGTTCTTCCCGTAAACCTATCAACCTGTGACCAGCGATAAAACGCGGTCTCGCCGCTCATTTACACAGCGCAACGTCGCTAGCGACATCGCTGATACGTCACTTTTTCGTCGATGTCGCTAGCGACGTCGCCAGGTGTGAAGGCACCATTAGGGGTACTTCACACACAACGGTATCGCTGGCGATATCACTGCAACGTCACAGGATTTGTGTCGTAACAGCAACCTCGCCAATGATCTCGCTATGTGTAACACGTAACAGCGACCAGGCCCCTGCTGTGAGATCGCTGAACGTTACAAACTGTTCTGGACCATTTTTTGGTCGTCGGTCTCCCGCTGGGCAGCGTGCATCGGTGTGTATGACAGGGACAATGACCAACAATCTCAACACTATGCCCCGAGAGTGACAGGTAGGAACGACTGCCGTATCGTTCTGTTCATTGCTGCGTCGCTGGTGAGATCTGACTGTTTGACATCTCACCAGAGACCACGTGGCGACGCACCAGCGATCTCTAACAGGTCGTATCGTTGTCGTTATCACTGGAGTGTTGCTACGTGTAACAGGGCCCTTACTTGTCAAATAATTCTGCATATCCATTGTGTGCCTACCTTTGATATACATATTACATATATTCTTATTAGGTCAATATTATTGGTACCTGAATAAATTAATATTTTATTAATTGTAATTTTATCTAACAAAGATGTTTACTTTGAAACTACGGTGCTAATTCACTTATTCACCCCCTAGTTTTGCTCCTGGAGGAGATTACTGTTAGGAGGTTTTTGAGTTGGATGTTAGCAAGTGAAGCACATATTATAAGATTGGACATTTATGTTTATTCTTCTGGAGAGAGGTTGTGGTGTAAACGGAACTCGACATTATTGATCTTATTTGTGACCTCCTGTACCTCATTCCGTACAAGACTGACAAAGGTTTTAACCGGGTGGTGGGTCTTTGGTGGCATAAAGATTCTCGGAACTCTAATTTGTAATTATCTCAAAGACAAAACACTGTCAGAAGAACCAACATTCAACAAATCAGATCTGTCAACCTGGTCTACAAAATGGGCTTTCAGCCTAATGAACCTGAAAAATCTGCCGAGGTTCTACTCGATAGTGAATAACTTGTATCGTGGTGTGGGGCAAAATGTGAGGCCCTTCTGGAGAACTTGCGATTCTGTGGAAAAAGGTGGAGCAGGGTGAGATGGCTGCGGTGGAGCACCTCTTCCCCCTCCTCGTTTTTTGTATTGGTGACGTTGTCCTAACAAATGAGGGGTATAGGGTCTGCCATAGTCGCTGTCTCTGCTGCTGGAGGAAGCGTAGCCAAATCTTGGGATATAAGGTTCTCCCTTGCGCCATTGGTAAACCTGTAGATTCTTGCGGAATTTACTGATGGTGGTATTAGTTTTGGATTTGAGGCTGTTGAAGTCTACTTCAGACAAGGTGTGGGAAAGCTGCTCCTCAATTTCCTCTATTTTACTAGTGTAAAAGTGTTCCATCATGAGTAATAATGTCCATTGAACATTATTTATATAATCCTCTTGAATTTCTCACAAAACTCGATATTTTCGGTAAACAGTCTTGGTCTAAGGGGGACCCGAAGGCCCCACAGTATGCACTTGGCTTTATGGTACTCTGCCAGAATATCTAGATGGAGTTCGAGTGCAATCTGTCGTTTGAGCTCTTTTTCATAATCTTTTCTTCTTTTTTCTTTGGCTGGAACAGATAAAAAGGAACCAGAAGTAATGACCTTGGCTGCAATGGCCAAGGATTCATCATCGGCATATGAGAACATAGAAAATGACATATGATCGTGGGGTTTATACGGGAGCTCACACTGAAAAAAGTCAATATTAATAGATGAAGTGTGGCTTACTGTAGTGGTGCTCAGAAGTACAAATCATATTATTGTAGTGGTGCCGAAGTATCATCACATTATAAACATCTGAGTGCAGTCTGATATTTCTAACACTTTCATAGACTTGTATGGTTGCACGGGTTCCGAGACTCACTGCCAATCGCAGCATGCTGGGACTTTTTCCTTGACCTGATTAGAGCTGAGAAAAAAATTGCAGGTCTGAACAGTTTTCCATTTTGCCTTTGTCCATATTAAATTTGGCCCAAAGAAGACGGCATCTTTATTTGGCTGTGTTGATATATAGCTCTTTGCTTGGCAGAGCTTTCACGTGCACATGTGGGTACAGACGTGAATTTTGGATGTAGTCCTGAGCCATGCTGTGACTTGCAACACTGAATCATGCCTGTTTTTAATGCAGAGTCACCTGAGGGCCCATAGATCATGACCATTCAAAAATGACTGTCGGCCTAGTGCAATGGACTTCTCCATAATCTTTAGATGATATTATGTAGTGCAGATGGTGGCATATTCAAAGTCTTTACAATTTTACATTCAGGAACATTTTCCTAAAATTGTATCACAATTTTTTGATGCGCTATTCACAGATTGGTGACCTCTGACAATCTTTGCTTCAGGAGACTCTACCTCTCTAACATGCTCTTTTTATCTCACAGTCCATGTGAGTTACTTGAGAATTTACCCTCCTGTTATTTTTCATTAGTACTAGCTTTTTGATAATATTGTCTCAACTTTTTTTTTAGTTGTGTTGCTGTTATTAATTTCTAAATGAGTGAAAAGGGTTAGCCACTACTAGGACAAATCCCTTCTGAATTGACTTGTTTCCACCTATTAAAATAATAAACCTTGTACTCACCTCATACTGATGCCGTTCCAGCGCTGTTGATGATCACAGTTCGGGGATCATGTGACATTGTGACATCACCGAACCCTAAGTCCAATCACCGCCAGCTTCCTTTACCGCCTTTGGACAAAGCAAGCAGAAGCCACATAGTGAGTGCCCGCAGCGTCACTCTATGTTTCGCTTGTTTGGTATGAAGGTGGAGAGAAGGTACCGCGTGATTGGACACTGGGCTCGCGTGATGTCACAATGTCACATGAGCCCTGAACTGAGATCATCAACAGCATTGGAACGGTGGCAGTGTGGGAGGTGAGTAGAGATGAGCCACCACCCTAGTGTTCTAGTTCGATTCGATTCATCGAATCGGGGGAGTGTTCGACGAATGTTCGTCGAATGTTCGTCGAACACCGTCGAACACCATTGAACACTAAAAACCGAGCTGTGCGGGGCATTTTCACTTCCGCAATGTATATACATACATTGCGGAAGTGAAATTAAGTAGAAGAAAGGGTTAAAAATAAAAAAAACTATATGCTCACCTGTCCGGCGATCCACCGCTGTCTCCGGCAAGGTTCTGATGCTTATAGGACCTGTGGTGTTGTCACAAATTGGGTCACATGACCGCAGTTACCGTGGTAACTGCGGTCATGTGACCCGATTTGTGACGTCACCACAGGTCCTATAGGCATCAGGACCTCGCCGGACAGGTGAGCATAGAGATTCTTTTATTTTTAACCCTTTCTTTTACTTAATTAAGTAAAAATTACTTAATTAAGTAAAAGAAAGGGTTAAAAATAAAAAAAACTGTATGCCTCACCTGTCCGGCGATCCACCGCTGCCTCCGGCAAGGTCCTGATGCTTATAGGACTTGTGGTGTTGTCACAAATTGGGTCACATGACCGCAGTTACCGTGGTAATGCGGTCATGTGACCCGATTTGTGACATCACCACAGGTCCTATAAGCATCAGGACCTTGCCAGAGACAGCGGTGGATCGCCGGACAGGTGAGCATACAGTATTTTTTATTTTTAACCCCGCACAGCTCATTATTTAGGCAGAAAATGCGGCAGATGCGTTTTTTGGTCTGGATCTGCCGCATTTTCGAACCAAAATCGGACATAACCAAGAACTGCCGAATTTGAAGCAAATTGTTCGAATTCGGCGGATGACTTGAACATCACCGAAAACAGCTCGAATTTGAGATTGGCGAACAATTTGAGTCGAACACCGCTCATCTCTAGAGGTGAGTACAGAGTTTTTTAACGAGCTTGAAACAATTTGGTTCAGAAGCTGTTGTCCTAGAAGTGGACAACCCCTTTAACTTTTTCAAATGAAATCTTTGTTCTGTTGTGAATAAAATCTAAATGAATGGATTCTTATTTTCTTTACAGTTTACACAATATATCCACATTTTTAGGAAGTGGTGAGTGTGATTTCCAGAAATCTTACAAGTTAAATTACAAATCCATCATGGTGTATTGAAAATCTGAATTAATTACTATATTTTTTCTTGCAGAGTTCAGCCCAGTGATCATTTGACCAGCTTATGGCATCTAATAATGCAGAATTGCAGAATTAAGTGTCTATCCCCAAAAAGTATGGGTTCCTTCTGTCTATCCTCTCACCCCAACATGGCCTCCATGACTCTGCATAGCTGTACATTTCTGTAAGTTCTTGCATTATACAATTACCCCCCTCCGGAGATTTGTCACCTGTGTTGAAATGTTGAAGTTTGTAAAACTAATTTCAAAGAAAAGATAAAATATTGTATTAAAAAAAAGAAAAAAAATCTAAATTGCACTCAATAAAAATGAAATAAAACACACTTTGCTGAATTCTTTGTCTTTCCTGGTTCAGTATATAAATATAAACAGAAGGGAATGAATGGGGTAATGGTGATGGTATGTGCCATTGTGTGCCAAGACTGAAGGATGAAAACAAACATGTCTCGCCTCAGACTGCAGACTCCGGGGCAAATGAGACTCTCAGAGCAAATACAAGCTCCTCAAAAGAGCAAGATGTGTAAGAATAAAGAGAAAGCTCCACTAATTCATACATTGTGTAGACTTAATGTGCACAGTACATGTTGACGATATCATCTTTTAAAGAACGCCGTCTTAATTGCCGTCAGTTACATACCATTTCCAAGGACACATGATGAACAAAGATGTAAAATAATACAAGTGAAGAGCACTACAATAATTATAAGAAAAGCAATAAACATGTTCAGCCAACAATGTGGTATGTGAAAGCTTAGAACTCAGTAATCATGTTATAAAAGAAGCTGTTGGAAAAAGGCGCACTCAATAGGGTGACAACTATTAAGGAGGAAAGGAAATAATAAAAAGCTGTTGCTCACTTACGGGATTGTATGTGCCCATGTGTGAAATTCCTCTTGATGCTACCTCGTGAGTGGTTGGAGCCGCGCCCCACATAAAAATGATCCATATAGGGAATAAAAATTGTGAAAATAGACTATGATTTGGGGAGAGTCTCTTGCTGCAAAGTAGTTCAATGAGGATTCATTCATTCAGAGGAGGAGGAGTTTCAATGTTGTACTGGTGTCTTTTTCAAGTACTAAAAAACCAAGATGGTCAGAAAAATGGGCAAAATAAAAATGTCCACAGAGTTGGGTTTAGGGTTAAGGGTTAGGTTTAGGGGTTGAAGTTAGGTGTTAGGGTAGGGTTGTCTGTGAGCATTTTTCCTTGTGGGAATTTACCAGGAAACCAAAATCCAACATACCCTTCTATATGACTTGAAAAAGACGCTGGTATGGCAATGAAACCCGCTCTCTTAATAAAAGATCCCTCATTAAACTAGCTTGCAGCAAGATACTCATTTTTATCTCTATAGGCTATCTTCACAGGGCTTTTATTCGCTATATGGAGAACTCCATAATCATGTTTTACCACGGGGTGACAACAAAGAGCCTTACTTTTTTCTTTTAAGTCCATAGTTTATTTAAAGGCAGAATTCCTAAATACATGGCCACACAGTCGGTTAATTTGTAGTTGGTTTGTGTGACACATCAAAATAGAAATAATATTCTGTATGTTCTGATTAGGGTTAAATGAGTATACTCGCTACTATTCGATATTCGCCTAATAGTAGCAGTATTCGGGCTACTCGCTACTCTCCGAGTACTTATGTGTACTCAGGAGTAGCAAGTAGTCTTAATACTTTCGCAGTGTATCTATAGATACACTGCTAAAGTAGCCTAAAAGTAATTAAAAGTTGTTAAAAAATAATAAACCTACATACTCACCTTCCGACGCCTGCACCGGGACCGCCAGAGAAGCCATCCGAATGCTGGACAAGGACCTTTCACTACCAGCCAATCAGATGGCCGGTAGCGATCTGGCCAATCAGATGGTGCCACGTCACAACCACGTGATCGCTAGCGGCCACCTGATTGGCCAATTTGCAAGGTCCTAGATGTACTATCAGGACCTTGTAAACTGGATTGGATGGCTTTTCTGGCGGTCCCGGTGCAGGCGTCAGAAGGTGAGTATGTAAGTTTATTATTTTTTAACAACTTTTACTCACTTTTAGGCTACTTTTTGCAGTGTATTTATAGATACACTGCAAAAGTATTCGTACTCACTATACTCGCAACGAGTAGCGAGTACCGCTACCTACTCATTGCGAGTATAGCGAGCACGAATATTAAGGTACTCACTCATCCCTAGTTCTGATGCATTATGATGAAATAGTCATTTGCATTCAAGGATTGCTCTCACCTTCATTCCTCATTAACACGATGCTCCTCAGCCTTCTGTCTGAAGGTGTGTGTGCTCCTGATTGATTAATGGTCTTGAGAATTGTGGCGCCGCTAGCCCAAACTTTGCATTCTCCCATGCTGCAAGCAGAGGCAGCTTTGATATGTAGCATTGGAGGAGTGTGCTTACTCTGAAGAATTCGGAGCCAGCAATCCAGCCAGCTACAGAACAGCTCTTACAAGCTATACAGCAAAGAGCTTGTAAGCGCTTTGTTCTTACCTAGAGGCTGGCCACCTTGATAGGTTGCAGAGATGCTGGTAATGTGGCAATGAGCAATAAGAAACAAAAACTTTTCCAGACTGGCTAACAATGATATAACAATTTATATTTTCAAGCAGTTTCTGCAATGTCTTTTCTTTACATCAGTATTAGCTGTGCAGACAGCCCTGCTATTTATTGTTAGCCAGTATGCAATTTCATATATCTCTAATGGCCACTTTACACACGGCTACATTTCTAGCTTATCCACAGGTAACTTACTGGCTGCAGTGAAATCATGGAGATATTATTCCATTTGTACACAGCAACAAGATAGAACTATGTCTCCATGATTTCACTGCAGCCAGTAAGTTACCTGTGGATAAGTTAGAAATGTAGCCGCGTGTAAAGTGGCCAATAGTGTGTAGTGTTGCAGCAGATATATTTTTCAATTTACATGTTTTTTCAAGCGAGCACCTCGTACACAGGTGATGCCAGTCATTTCTTTAATTATTAGCGTTACTATGTTTTAATTGTGCACCCTTCCCCCGTCCTGTAGCCATGCTGAGCCCTCATCTTGTTGTAGCCAGGTCCAAGACATACCCTCAAGATCAGTTTTAATTGCATACAGAGGCATAAAACTCACACATGCAGCATTATGCCGCTAGGGAGGCACACGGTTAGGACCCGATAAAATGAGGAGCACCTTGGAGCGGTTATTGGGCACTTTTGCAGTGGCCAGTGCTAAAGCTAAGTCTTCTCAAGTTTCTTTAAATTGTTAAGCAGTTTCTGCAATGTCCCTTTCTTTACATCAGTATTAGCTGTGCAGACAGCCCTGCTACTCATTGTTAGCCAGTATGCAATTTCATATATCTCATAGTGTGTAGTGTTGCAGCAGATATACTTTTCAATGCACATGTTTTTTCTAGCGAGCACTTCACACAAAGATGATGCCGGTCATTTCTTTAATTATTAGGACTTGTTAAAAAACAGCATTAAGGAATAAAACTCCTGAACGACAGTTGTTAAAAGGTGTATCGGCAGTTGTTAAGTGCTTAAATAAAGCATCAGTAAACATGACTTGTCTTTTTTTGCATTTTGTTTCTTGCATTGTTTACATTATAACTCGTGATTTCTTAAGAAATTTTGGGATCTTTGGGATTACTCGAGCAATAAATCTTACTTGACCTGTACAGTTAAAAAAGGTAATAACAAGGATCAAAAGAAACGTATGGAAGCACACTTGGAAACAATGCATAAAAAGGGCAAAAAAATGTTTGAAAACTTTATAAAAAAAAGGTATAGTCTTAAGATATGTGCACATAACTTCTTTTTCAGGCAGAAAAAGAAAGAAGAAAAGAATAATACGTATTTGCATTCCTATGTTCGAACCACTTTCTGTGAACATGTTCAAGCTTTTAAATGTTTTTTTAACCCCTTCAGGGTTCTAAAATCGCCATCTGTTTATCCTCAGGCAAATTTTACTCACATGACGTTCTTTACTTTACAAACCAATTTAATAGAAAAGCGCAAAAGATGGCCACAAATTTTTTTAGAGCGTTTCGACAAAGATTTTGCACTAATGGTTGCTTAATTGTTCAATGAAGTGTAAAACAAAAAACAACCAGAAAGGAAGGGAAAACCATCTAGAAATCAACATCTGCCAAAACCGGAAGAAAAGTGTCCAGGAAATGGTAGAAAGAACAACAATAAGACACTTTTAGGAAAATAAATGCCAGATTTTCCTGAAGTGTCCCGATCAAACATCTTCTCCCCCATCCCGGAGTCTAATAAAATGCGTCTAATTTTCATCAATATCTATCTGGTTCTGCAGCTAGGACCTTCCTTGTTGTGGTCCACATCAGCAGCCGTGGTAATTGATTAAAGGGTATGACCAATGGTCAATGTTAGATCTAATTGTACAATTCTGCTATTCCATCTTTCCTATCAGTGTGCATGGCCTTCCCTCCAGCTGTGGCTTAGCAATAATTAGAAGAACATACTCCAATTATGTAGATATGTGCTACGGTACATGAAACAAAAACAGCTGCTTACATTCATAGACACGTCCTGCACCTAATTACATTCTCCCAGCTTTCTGAAGAATGAAGCATATGGGACTGTGTTGATCTCACAGGCTGAGCAGCAAAAGGGAAGACAGAAACTCGCTCTATTAGACAGGAATATTTTACAATTTGTTATACTATAAACCATTCCTAAAATGATATAAATATGTCTTCATAGATTTCACCTACCTATCTGACATGGCCATATATAGCACGTGCAACACTGTGTGGATCGTTTCCTGTAAGGATGTAATTAGGAAAGGACGCTGAAATGACTATTATGACTAATGACTTCCAATACTGTCATTAATATGATTGGTGTGTTATGACATTGATGCCCACAGGTTCTACATAGCAACATATGTGATGGTATATATTCATTATTATCTGTGGTACCTGACATCATTACTTCAATGATGGCTCACACTAAAGCTACATGGTGGATCACATAGAGTTTGATTTTTGCAAAAAAGAGAATCTGTGGCAAAAGCCTGAGGTTGACCTTCAGGATTTTCACATTTGCATGTCACTGATCAATATACTGGTTACACCTTCAGGATTTTTACTTTGGGGCTGGAATCACACTGTCCATGTGATATGCAACTAAGTCGGACGTGTCACGGATGATTAACTTGGAATGCCCTCCCCTTTTCCGGATGGGAGTGTCAGCTGCTTGTGTTTCTAAGCAGCTCCACACTCCTGTCCTGACAGGGGGGAGACCATTCCAAGTTAATCATCCGTGACACATCTGACTTAGTTGCATATCACACGAACAGTATGATTCCATCCTAGGCACTTCACTGATCAGTAGACTGGTTACACCTTCAGGATATTCACTTTGGCACATCACTGATTAGTATCCCATTTAGACCTTTAGGATTTTCACTTTGGTGCGTCACTAATTAGTATAGTGGTTACACCTTCAGTATTTTCCCTTTGGCACATCATGCATCAATATATTGGTCAGTTCTTCAGGATTTTTGCTTTGGCACGTCACTGATCAGTATACCGGTTAATCCCATCTAATATGTTTACTTGATACAGTTTGCAATCAGAATCTGACTAAGATTTTCATGAACTATATTTTTTTGTGGGGGAGAAGAGGTAAAAAATAATTCCAATTGTTTTTGGCACTGGCTCTAGGCATAAATTACATAATGCTGTAACTTAATGTCATAAGTGTGTCATGCCTTGCTGTGACTTCTCAGTTATTTAGAATCATAAGGTCATGGCGTTTGGCTGGTCGCAGGTCCTTTTTAGAGCCCGCTCGGTGGATATCATGACAAGAGTGGAATGATTTATTTTCAGTGCTGAAGGGGTTAAGTTTTAGTTTCTAATCCTGATGAGACTCATTGTAGCTTCAAATCCCAGCTGCTACCCTTATGAGCACTCCTTTTCTCTATTTAAACTCACTCCTAGATCTCTCCTATACCAGTTCTAAATCTTCTATGCTGACCCTTCTGGTGAAGTTGTTCCTATTGAAGCTGTGAAATTCCTTTCTGTGGAGTTCCTTTTGTTTGTTTTTTTCCCACTTGTCACTCTCTCTCGTTGTGTTGTCTTATTGCTTTAATAAGACTAGCACCTTGCTGACCTATTCACTAGTTAGGGCTAATCATGGTCAACAATGGCCTCTGCACAAGATCATCACGATGAGAAGGACCTATCTTGGGAGAATAGGGCGCTCAGGTTTCAGACTCAGGTGAGTGATAAGGAGTGGCCCCTCTTCCCTCTCCCTATCACCTGGGTTTCCCTTTTATCTTTCTCTGGTGTTTCCTCCTGTTGCACTGCATGCCAAGTATTTCCTTGATGCAGTGGGACACTTCACTTTGAAGTACAATATGGCTGCATCTCCACACAACTAAGTGTTGCCATCAGAGTGAAGTTAACTAATGTATTTTCCATCCCACATGCTTTTGTTTTTTTTGGGAGTTACAGGTTTTTTTTAAACTGAAGAAGGTAGACTACCTGAACTATATATATATATATATATATATATATATATATATAAAAGTCAAAAAACGAAACAGCACAATACTTCACCGTCGGGTGCAAAGCCCTCCTACCATTCCACTGGTGATTTAGATAGATGAAAAATGAAAGGCAGCACTTCCTTCATAAGATCCAAAAGGGTTTTATTAGCCCTAGGACTGCAACGTTTCGGCTCCTTGCCTTTGTCAAGCAGTGCTTGACAAAGGCAAGGAGCCGAAACGTTGCAGTCCTAGGGCTAATAAAACCCTTTTGGATCTTATGAAGGAAGTGCTGCCTTTCATTTTTCATCTATATATATATATATATATATATATATATATATATTATACTAGAAAAAAAAAAGCTCTCTGCAGCACTCAGCTACTACCAATGATGTACATATGCTAAGAAGCTATAAATATATGAGAAAAAATTTAAAAACTTACGTTTATTTCAGAAAACTCAAAATTCTATAACTTTGAAGGTACCGTCACACAGGGACATATCTCCGGCGATATTGCCGGGGATCGCGGGAGCGCGCATCCCTGACAACATCGCCGGGGAGCTGTCACACTAAGCAACTTACCGGCGATGTCGCCGGCTAGTTGCCGCGGCTATCGCTCGCTGAGTTGCCCAGCAACCCAGCGAGCGATAACCCGCAATGTAGTAGATAGGCGGAATCGCCCGTTACATTGCGGATCGCCGCGTTACACAGGGCGATCAGGCAGAATCGCCTGAGCAACATCGCCAGGTTTCCCAACATGGTTGGGAAACCTGGCGATGTGACTCAGGCGATTCATCGCCTGATTATCGCCCTGTCACACGCGGCAATTCGCCGGCGATGTCGCCGCAACCTGGCCACGCCCCTCGGTTGCCGGCAACATCGCCGGCGATATGTCCCTGTGTGACGGTACCTTGAAGGTACACACATTGGACCTGAAGTCACTTTGTCGCAGTCGATGAGCAAGCAGACATTGGCCAATGTGTGTACTAAGAACTTCAGATTTAAAAAAAATAAGAATTTTGAGTTTTTTGAAAAAAATGTAAGTTTTTTAATTTTTTCTCTTATATTTACAGCTTGTTAGCATGTGTACATCACTGGTAGTAGCTGAGTGCTGCAGAGAGTTTTTTTTCTAGTATATTGATCCAGCATCCCTGCTGGCACCAGTTCACATTGTCTGTGAGTGCTGTGCAGTTTTTTTTCTCATATATATATATATATATATATATATATATATATACACATATATATATATACGAATATATAAATGTCTTAGCAATTTATCAGTTAAAAGAAGATGAAACACATACGGAATGCTGAAGTGCAAAGCATGCTGCTAATCTTCCATCTGTTTAACTGTATCCCCATGTTTGTTAGCTGAGTAAGATGACTGAGAATAGGATATGCTCTGCGTCTTATAGACTTGAGACATGGATTCATGTTTAAAACTGAAAAATGGATGTGTATATGGATCAATGAAACAGACATATGGATCAAGTAGTAAAAAGACAGCACATAGATGTGTCACACGGATATGTAATTGTGGCTGTAGAGTGTCAACAAATTTATATAGTTTTTGTTATTTTGTAAAACTAGTGGTTTATTGCACAAAAATTATTAAAGAGGACCTGTCACCCCCCTGCTGCATGGAAATCTACAAGCAGCGCTGAATGCAGCATGTCTGCTGTATTCAGGGAAGGGGTCCCCCATGTGTCGGCATGCTGTGTACTCCAAGATATAGCCTTTGCAAAACTTACAGTTAGAAGCCATGGAGGCAGTCATTGTGGCTGGAGGGAGCTTGATTGACTGGGGACATTCCCTTCCCCTCTGCCTCTGTATACTGCTTCTGCTGTACAGGCTCTGCCCTCATCCTCTCTTTCACTCACAGCATGAAAATCATTTGTCCTGATGTCAGCTCCAGATTCCTGCCCTGACAAAGCATAAACAGCACAGTAGGAGGCAGCACACAGAGGCAGGGGGAGATGGAATGGCCACAGTCAATCAAGCTCCCTCCAGCCACAGTGACTGCCTCCATGGCTTCTAACTGTAAGTTTTACAAATGCTATATCTCGGGGTACACAGCACACAGACAAATGGGAGACCTCTTCCCTGAATGCAGCAGACATGCAGCAGGGGGGGGGGGGGGGGGTGACAGGTCCTCTTTAAAATTAGTGTTAAAGGATATAAATTTTGTTTTTATTTGAAAATGGAAACAATTATGATTCTTATTTTTTAATCTTGCATACCCTTTTTAATAGATTTACACTTCCTGTTCCGTAGAGATCACTTTTAAGGAGTCATCACCATACGACTACCATAGAAAGTACCGCTATAGTAAATTTGGGGCAAATAGTGTAGGATCCATCACTGACTGTATGTGATACACACAGCTCACTTCTACCTGCTCTGGGACCTCTGCATAGATAACAAAGTATGCCCTCAACAATCTGTAAAAATCCATCTGGTAGCTGAAATCTTTCATATCTCTGCACTGCTGCTCCCAAACAAAAACTCTTACATAGACTTCAGGAGTGGCCATTACACGAAATGGCTACGCAACATACCCTCTAATCAATTTAAGCGAATTAAGAAAAATTGCACTTCTGATACTGATTATGCATCTCAAGCAGAGATACTCAGACAGAGGTTCCTAGAGAGGGGCTACCCCAAGAAATTAATATATGATACACAGAAACATAGTGGGAGAATCCCACAGAAAGACCTCTTAATACCTAAAAAGAGGGAACACAGGAAAGATACAAAGATTGAACTTCATAACAACCTACAATAGGTGTCATGGTATGATAAAAAAGTGTTTACATACACACTGGCATGTACTTAAAAGAGACCCGATTCTTTGTTCTATCTTACCAGACAAATCTGGGATCACATTCCATAGGGCCCCCAACATTAAGAATATAATAGCTCCAAGTCGGCTGAAACAGCATATAAAGAAAGATCAAAAGAAAACACTACAGAATAAGACATCTAGATGTAAAAAAAAGCAAGTGTTTATGTTGCCAAAATATCCAACAAAGGATAGATTTCACATCCACTTCTACAAAGGAGACTTTTCCAATTAGATATGCCATGAACTGTGCTACAGAATATGTGATTTACCTACTTATATGCCCATGTGAATTACAATATATTGGTAGAACAATCAGGCCATTGCATGAAAGAATGAATAAGCATCGTTCCAATATAAGAAAAGGATACCTAGCACATGGGGTGTGGTATCACTACAAGACACATCACAACTGTGATCCTACATCTATTAAAATCACCCCAGTAGACCACGTCCACATCAATATACCCAACAGATTTGAAATGCTTAGGAAACGTGAGAAATATTGGATGTACAAACTTGACACCATAAGACCCAAGGGGTTAAATATAGTCTCCAAATTGATATAGAACTATGGTATCATTACACATTTTTTCTAGAAAGATAGCATATTACCCGTACAAATAGAAAAACAATCAAGTCCTCATGAGAGGAGAGATATATATATTTTTACATTTTCGTATACATACACTTTTATATATTTTAGACTAAGAAATATTTCACTTCCTTTCATGATATACCCCTTTTAGGGCCCTTTCACATCAGTGTTTTTTTCAAATCGCGGCAGATGCGGTGAAAAAACCACATCTGCCGCGATTACCACATACCGGCTGCACTTGCGGCACGGTTGCGGCGCGGTTGCGGTAAACGCCATACAATGTATAGGCGGACTTGCGGCAGGGGCGGCAAGTGCGGTTTTGGCACTTGCGGCAGGTGCGGCCGCGAAAAAAAACGCGGCTGACAGCATTTTTTTTTCGCGGCCGCACCTGCGGCAAGTGCAGTTTTGGCACTTGCGGCAGGTGCGGCCGCGAAAAAAACCGAGGCTGACAGAATTTTTTTTCGCGGCCGCACCTGACAGCAAGTGCCAAAACCGCACTTGCCGCCCCTGCCGCAAGTCCGCCTATACATTGTATGGCGTTTACCGCAATCGCGCCGCAACCGTGCCGCAAGTGCCGCCGGTATGTGGTAATCGCGGCAGATGCAGTTTTTTCACCGCATCTGCCGCGATTTGGAAAAAACGCTGATGTGAAAGGGCCCTTAGACTGCACTTAGCACCTAGTTCACTTTAAAATTTTAACACTGGATAATATTAAATAATACACTCCACTATTGGCATTTCCATGAATGCATCTATTTTATACTTTTAGATTTTTTATGACGACTATCATATTTTTTCAACAAAATTGCACTTTATACACTCATTATCTCCAATTTATATGGTATACAGTATGTCCACATAGCAGTAATTTTTTATGGTTTGAGCCATTTAAAACGCCCCCTACACTGCATCTTTCAAATAGAATAGCACAATTTATATGTGTGTTTTTTTTTTCGGTCATATTTCAGACAATATATATATATATATAGATGTTTCTTTCATGTTTCATTTTTGGACTTTTCTGAACATATCTAAATTTGTATGCAGTATAATAGCATTCCATGGGGAGTAGAAGCCGGGTACAAGAGCATGATGACACACCAGTCCTAGATGTTACGCCACAATAGTTTGCTAGATGAGAGATGAGAAATACACATATAGTGGCATAATCCTGACAAATTGAATAGTCGACAACACATAGATGCACATATATGACCATTTTTGACCTTTTATTTAAGAGAGACAATTCTCAACAACATTTTTCAATTTTTTAATTGGTTACAACAATTTTTTATATGTTCCAATAATTTTTAGACAAAGAGAGAATTGTTATCTTTTGAAGTAATAATAAAAATATTTTTAATCCTAAGTACATATAATTTATATAACGTTTATAATAGATATACATTTTTTACTTCTAGCAGTTCTTTTTACATTTTTATTCCCACACTTTTGTCCAAATACACCATTTTTATTACAGATCTTTAGAGGGACACAATATCAAACAACATACACGTCAGCAACCAGTAGCACACAGCTCTAAAGCACTGATAAAACTGCATAGAATGCTGGTGTTCATGGGTTCTACTACCCCACTAGCAGAGTGAGAAAGGAAGAGGAAAGGTGTTTTATTATTTTTTTTTTCTTTTTACAGAGCCAAATGTCAGATCATTAGATAAGCGGTTTCGCTTTGATTTTCAAGAAGTTTTTTTCATCATTTTGTTGTTATGATTTTTATGAATGTTTTGAATATAGTTGGTTGTTAAATATGTGTATATTTAAATTTTTTTTATAGAAATGGAGCCAAAACATAGCCCCTCCCCCAGTGATGATGTCATTTGTAAACAAAACTTACCCCTAATTACTGCTGGCTAGGGCTATAAAAACCCTGCTATGATACTGTATGTAATATCCCTGAGGAAGGTGCATGGAACTGCACCGAAACGCGTAGGAAATAAAGAAGAATACTGCTACAAGATATATCTTGCATTCCTTGTGTTTCCTGTGGACTCAGCAGGGCGGACTGTTACACACCTTGCTTCCCAAAACTTTGTGACGGTTTTTCCACGTGCGAGTGGTCAGTGGAGGTCCTGCAGCAGCTGATATTATTTTCATGCCTTCAAACCAGTTGTGGGTTACACAACTGGAATAATTGAGTGGAATCTATATACACCACCCATACTGTCAGTGTCACTTTTGATAGGGCACTATTGCGCCTCTTGTTCCCCCAACATTTTTTTACTGCTGCTCCCATTGTCATTCACACAAGATTGAATAAAAACATACTTCTTATGTATTGTATGTATTATTAAATATGCAAATTGCCTCTTCAAAGAGAACTTAAACTCTAGTGCCATCTATTGATAGTGGCAATCATATAAGTCAATATCGACCCTTTCACGAGTCTTCATATGACCAAGGATATCAGCCAAACCAGATACTCAATTTGAAAATTGAGTTAATGGTTTGGTTTATATCCTTAGTTATATGAAAATGCTCATTACAGGGTCGATATTTCTACTCCCGATAGGCGGTACTAATGTTCAAGTCCTCTATGAATTGGCAATTTCCATTTTTAATATCCCAGAGGGACATGCGTAGCATTTAAGTCTCACAATAGTGATGCTCTAGAACTGACATGTCACACTGCATAAGGAGAAATGTTATCCCTTAGATCTCCAGTATGTATTATTAGTAATGCAGCTCATTCATTGTAGCTTTGGAATTAAACTGAGGCTTAAAACAGAACTGGTGCTAGGTCTGCACTGTGTGCAGAAGTATTAGGAAAGTTGTATTGTAGAGGATTATTTTTATTATTGATCAACAACTATGTTCTCAATCAACCCAAAAGATTCATAAATATCAAAGTTTAATATTTTTGGAAGTTGGAGTGGGTTTTTTAGATTTGGCTATCTTAGGGGGATATCTGTTTGTGCAGGTAACTATTACTGTGCAGAATTATTAGGCAACTTAATAAACACCAAAGATATTCCCATCTCACTTGTTTATTTTCACCAGGTAAACTAATATAACTGCACAAAAATTAGATATAAACATTTCTGAAATGCAAAAGCAAAACAAAAAAAAATTAGTGCCCAATATAGCCACCTTTCTTTATGATGACACTCCACAGCCTTCCATCCATAGATTCTGTCAGCTGTTTGATCTGTTTACGATCAACATTGCGTGCAGCAGCCACTACAGCCTCCTATACACTGTTCCGAGAGGTGTACTGTCTTCCCTCCCTGTAGATCTCACATTTTATGAGGGACCACAGGTTCTCTATGGGATTCAGATCAGGTGAACAAGGGGGCCATGTTATTACTTTTTCTTCTTTTAGACCATTACTGGCCAGTCACGCTGTGGAGTAGTTGGAAGCATGTGATGGAGCATTGTCCTGCATGAAAATCATGTTTTTCTTGAATGATACCGACTTCTTCCTGAACCGCTGCTTGAAGAAGTTGTCTTCCAGAAACTGGCAGTAGGTCCGAGAGTTGAGCTTCACCCATCCTCACTCACCATCCATGCCAAAAACAGAAACCAAATGCACTTACAGGACGCAGTCAGAGCCCAAATGTGAAGCAAGCCCAGCTGCAGGCTGATAAAATCACTTCTACCAACAAGATGTGGGAGGCGACCTGCCATGCATACACTAGGCCTGCATAGAGCACCATTCACACTGATACATATGATGCAGAGTGTCTGAAAGCTAACCAACCGCTCCGCTGCCTGAGCATTGGGCCGCACAGTACGATGCTTCTGCACCTGCACATATGTATCAGTGTGAAAAATCAGTCGTAAGATATTTCTTGGCCCAGTCTTGACGTTTTATCTTATGTTTCTTGTTCAGAGGTGGTCGTTTTTCAGCCTTTTTTACCTTGGCCATGTCCCTGAGTATAGCACACCTTGTGCTTTTTGATACTCCAGCAACATTGCAGCTCTGAAATATGGCTAAACTGGTGGCAAATGGCATCTTGGCAGCTTCACGCTTGATTTTCCTCAATTCATGGGCAGTCATTTTGCGCCTTTTTTGCCCAACACACTTCTTGCGCCCCTGTTGGCTATTTGCCATGAAACGCTTGAATGTTCAGTGATCACGCTTCAAAAGTTTGGCAATTTCAAGACTGCTGCATCCCTCTGCAAGACAGCTCACAATTTTGGACTTTTCAGAGCCCGTCAAATCTCTCTTCTGACAACACCCCTCCTCATTACAGAGATGCACATCACCTGATTTACTTAATTGGAAGTTGGCTCTCAAGCCTATACAGCTTGGAGTAGGACAACATGTATAAAAAGTATCATGTGATCAAAATACTCATTTGCCTAATAATTCTGCACACAGTGTAGAAGAAAGCATTCATGAATTTCTATTCATATACAATCCTGTTGTAAGAACAAGTCAAGTGCAGAGTCGTACGGCCACATCTTTTGCCTTGAGCAATAGAATATATATGTACAGTCTTAATGTATGTTCCTTGCTCCAGTTATTTACCTTTCATGGCCTGTGTTAGGAATGGAGGCGATCACCACTTCAATGTCTTATTGAAACATAATAGCCAACCGGCACTTACTCTATGGTCTAACCACAAACAAATATCACTGACATACTTATTAAAATGCTCAAGGCCACAGAAGGTCAAAACACTTTCCGATCGACACACAACACACTCGTCTAATGGAGCAGGTGGCTGTGCATCAACTAAAGATCTATTAATGTAGAAAATGCTGTAAATAAAGCAGAGTTTATGAATGTCTTACCTCCTTTTACATCTATTCAGCCTGTAAAAATGTCATAATTGCTGGTTTCCTCTTCATGCAAAGTGAAAAATAAATTACTGCAATACACCAGCAGCAGCTCATCCTGCAATGCTTTATTTAAGTGCCACCATAATACTTAACTGAATAATCAAACAATGCATAAAAGAGAATTAAAATGAACTTTCACCTTTAACTCTCGTCTATTTCTGGAACTAAGCTCCAAATCTCTTGCTCGCAGTTGTCTCACAGGAGCAACCGTTGCAGTTGAATATATATATTTTGTTTTAGCGAGTTTAAACAGGACTTGTAACTTGCATAAAAATAGATTTAAACACCTTGTAATAATCCCTGAGCTCATCTGATTCTTCCACTCTTTTCCCTTTCTCATTACGTCACTGCATTGCAGAGATATTCAAAAAATGTTTTAAGAGTCCAATTTCCAATTTCGTCCAGTCGGTCATGTCCGACTATTGGATACCACGTGAGCCATTTTCCTACAAGCTTCTCTGTTTGTCACAGCATCTTTCAGTTCTCTGATGTTCATTCCCGTGTCTACCATGATGGTGTTCAGCCAACGGGTCTTAGGTCTTCCGCGACCTATACTAACACTGACCATATCAAGCATCATGTCCTTCTCGGGGGAATGTGCCCTCATCACTTGGTTGAAGTAAGCAGTTTCTGTTTTATGGAAACAGGACGAAGTGCTGGTGATCCGCGCTGCTGGATGCAAAAACCAGGACCCAAGAAGTCTGGTGCAATGGTGTAACTTTATTCCGACACGTTTTGGAGCAGCCTCTGACTTCTTGGGTCCTGGTTTTTCTATTCAGCAGCGTGGATCACCGGCACTTCGTCCTGTTAACAGTTGTTTGCCACATTGCACATGGAGGTGTGGATCCAGCGCTAATACTGGTTGTTTGTTCACACAATTGGACCAGGTGAGCAAATTTCATCGGGCTATTACCCCACTCTGAGATAAGACCCTGTGAGCATTTTTGTCTCACATTTTTAGTTTGTTTTATGACTTTTCATACCAGAAACATCTGTGCATTGACACATTCCAAAACATCCTTATTTGTGATTTAGGCTGTCCATGGAATTCATCTCCAGCATCACAGTTTGAAAGAATCGATCTTTCTTTGATCACCCTTTTTCAAGGTTCATGTCTCTCACCCATACAATGCTCTATGGTGCCTTTTCCTTGGTGCGTCGGGTGTCGGCCACGACTTCCTAAAGAAGCTCGGGCCTCCAGTTCGGTGGCCTGGGGGTGAATACCCGTACTGCTCTCGGAATCGGTGCTCCGTTATGGGACTGAACCCCTCCGGCCGGAAATCGTTCGGGCGCACCACAACACTTGGTGCCCCTAGGGTCCCCTTCCTTCCCAACGGCTTCTCTGCCGTCCCGCTCTTTTGACTCCCAAGTGGAGCTCTCTGCTAACTAACCTCACTCTGCTCCCACCCAAACACCTTTCTACCCTTTCACTCCTCCCATGGGACTGGGTCCTCCCTATAGCGGGTCCATTCACGGTCCCCTACCTAGAGTGTGTGTGAATGCGTGTCATGAGGGTCCTTTATGCAGCATCCCAATTCCTCAGCCACAGGAATACTACACACTCTTTTGTGGGTGCAGTACCATTCTGTGGCATCCTGACCAGTGGGGCGCCACACTGACATGGGAATCTCATGATAGTGTTGAAGAAACAGTGCCAGGCCAACGTCATATTTGTTAAAACTAGAGAAGAGCAGAATTTAAATTAATCAAATTTTGCAGATTGTACAGGGAAGGATGATTCACAATTAAAGGAAATCTGTCAGTAGGCTTTTGCTTCCTCATCTAAGAGCAGCATAATGTAGGAAAAGAGACACTGATTCTGTAGATGTCTCACTAATTTACTGGGTTCAGCAGTTGTGACACAATTCGATTTCTTAGATGAAGCAGAGCTGAGAAAGCCAATCACACCCACAACAGGCTCTCTGTGTTTATAGTCTATAGGCAGTGAGCTGCTTATCATAGGAAGGGTCATGGTCTGATTAAAGGCCCTGGTACACGGTACGAGATCGTGAACGATATCGCTCAAATGTCACGGGTTTGGAGTCGTTCAAACGACATCGTTAGGTCGTTGTTGCGTGTAACACCGAGATACGACTACGATAAATCGTTGGATTGCTGATCACAGATTTGAGAACATGTTCTCAAATCAGACGATCTTTGATCAGCCAACCTGCTGCATCGTTGTGTGTGACACCGCGATAACGATGTTGTTAACGACTTCGCCCATTCACATCAGTGAACAAGTATCATTTTCTGGTTTGTGCGAATGATAGCTGCTCGCCACATCATTGGTGCGTCGTCCACGATATCTAGACGTGTGACAGCTCACCAACGATGTCAAAAAGATGTCCTAACGACCGCGCTCCCTTGAGATCGTTGGTGATATTGTTGCAACATTGAAGCGTGTAACAGTACCTTAAGGCTCAGGTCCTGCTGTAGCTGATGTAGTCCAAACAATGATATATTGTATTTGCATTGTATTATACTAAAAAAAATAGCTCGTCTGCACTTAAAATGATATCAAAGGTGATTGTATCAGAAGAGCTAAAGTCAAAGCTAGAAAAGAGATGTCACAAAGGCTATCGGCCTATAAATGGACAGTAGAGTTTGCAGTTTGCAGAAAGACACAATGTCTTGGCCTTACAGTAAATGTGGCCTAGTAGTTGTGCCTCTCTTTTAGGCCATGGTCACATGATCAGTATTTGGTGAGTTTTTTTACCTCAGTATTTGTAGCCAAAATTAGCACTGGGTGATCAATACAGAAGAGGTGATTAGATATTAGATTTTTCCTCTGATTATATTGTCTGTAAACACTGAGATGAAATACTGATCAAATACTGATTGTGTGGCTGAGGCCTTAAGGCCTGGCTAAGCTAGGATCACATTTGCGCTTAAATTTTCAGATCCTGATCTGGTTTTGAGCTGTAAAAAAGCTCAAAACCGGATCAGGAACCGCTCCCCATAGGAGCCCATTATTTACACTAGATTGCTCTACATGCAATCCGGTTACCGCTTGCGGATCTGCAGCCTGTGGTAAAAATCATGCAGGCTGCAGTTTTCGCAGTGGTATCTCTGCCACAGTATAGTTACTATAATGGGCTCCTAACAGCCACATACCTAATGTTACAACTTTCAGGACCAAGGACAGGGGCTCATACACTACGTGCAGTACAGACAATATCTCCTTTACTGTGAGCAGCAGGGTTGAACAAAGCATAACCGGATTGCTCCAGATTACACATCCGAATGACACTATGAAAAAAATGTCAATTTGTGGTTTTGTAAACTACCCCATGCCACCCACTTTTCATATAGAGATAGCAAAGTACAAAAAATCCCTGAAAACTGTGGAAGATAGATGTAGAGAGCAATATAGGTGAATACAACAGATGTAATCATGAGATTAAGCAGCACTCTGGCTAAATAAAAGGTGGAAGCTCGTAGAACTTGGATCCACAGTCTACCATAAATAGCCAAACAATGAATTAAAGGGGAACTCAGTTGAGATAAAAATTTTTGCACAGTCTCTGCCCTCCTACATGATGAAGTAGAGCTGTGCACTTCAGTTCTAGGATCTATAGTTTGCTTATAAATCAACAAAATCAATATCTGATACTCAGCTCTGATCCCTCCCTTCGGAAACAGAAAAATGTAATCATGTATAGAGCTAAAGTTTCAAGAGACAGGAAGCTAACAATTTGATATGGGGGCAGGGACACCAAGGCAGTGTTGAATTGATCAGTGATGTGCTTTACCTGTTCTCCTCGCCTCATACATGACATAACACATTATGCACCATCATATCATTGCACAGCAAAAGAGCACAGCATGTTTTTATGTCTGCTTAGTGACATGAGTGCTATTTGAAGGGAGAGCACCTCTGTTCATACATCACATAGGATGGTATATCAGGGGCAGGATTGTAGTGTGATCAAGGGGCTGGCAGCCACGCCCTCTGCCATGCCCCTTGCCCATACAAAAGTACAAGGGGGCATGTATGTAAGATGATCCTGGAGCCCCCAGGATCCACACCCCCAATATACAGTACCTCCTGCTATAACCAGCAGAATGAGGCTGAATGCAGATATGATTTTATTGAATTATAAGCGATCTATAGATCCTAGAACTGTAGTGAGCAGCTCTGCTTCATCATATATGAGGGCAGGGACAGAACAAAAAATGTTCTCTCCACAGAGTTCCCCTTTAAGGCAGTGCTCCAAACATAGATAACTTGTGAGGACTTGTATTTGCCCAGCAATGACATTTCAGTTAAATACTTGGATTTGTTTTTTTAAAGAGAACCTTTGAAAATGCCACCCAATCTGCAGGCCAGTATAACCTGTCTTTTATTCATTTAGATCTCTGCTCGTTTCGGGATTTTCAGTCCAGTGGGCGGTCCCATCAGTGACTGACGGCACAATTATTCAGAAATATCTGTCAGTCACTGATAGGACCGCCCACTGGACTTAATCTTTACTCATAAAACTACATATTACTCTGCTCTGTAGCATGGTGCCTATAGATTGGACTCCATAATCGTTCGTGGTAACAGTTTCACTTTAAGCTTAAATAACGTTCAAATGTTGGGCTGAACTATTGCTGCAGAGCAAACAAAACTTCTCCCTTCTATCTCTTGTCTATCTATTACAAAGTAAGTGATTACAGGGTGTTAACCACAGCCATCACTACATCCTGTAACAGTTTCCACTTTCCATTATTTTTACATTACAGTAAAACTAAAGCCATTAAATCATTTCAGTGAAAGAGTGATTGCACTATTTGGCGGTAGTGTGTGATAAAGTACACGGGGTGGTAATGGTTTTTGCCTTGTCAGATCCTGTTAGGCCAGTGTCCAGGAACTCTGTGTATTCGTAGCTGAGCTGCTGTAGGTGATACAATCCACCATAGTCCTTAGTACATTCAAATTATTGCTTTGAAGAGCATGAGAGTCTTTCAATTCTTCATTATATGTAATGATCTAAGGTTTAGTAGTAGTTTCTATATGTTACATGTAACATTCAGAAGCTTTGTCTACAATTGAAGGTAAAAGGAGTAATGGTGGGTTTACACGTCGCGATATCGGCGTCCAACTCCGACCCAACTCCGACCAAAAGTCACGTGGTTCGGGAGTTGGACCCGATATCGTTCGCGCGTTGTACGGTTTGAACGTACAATGCGATGCTGGAACGATGCCAAAACGATATCGGGGGTTGAATGAGCGTGCTATTCAACCGCCCGATATCGGATGGCCGTTGTAGCCGCATCATCCCGTGTGACAGCCCAACTACGATGTGTACGCCCACGTCACCCATGTTAACTGGTCGTTCCTGGGTTGGGGGGCGTACACATCGTCGGGACATTGTATCCCGATATCGGGCTGTCTAAACCGGCGATGCGATGGCGGGAAAAGCGCACTCAAAAAGCGCACTCCCGCGTCGTTGGCTCCAATATCGGGCCGATATCGGGACGTGTAAACCCACCATAAGGGGAACCAATAGAAATGGAAGATTTCTTTTTACTGATTTAGCAGACTTTGCATGTAAGCCCATTAAAGAGGACCTTTCACGAGACTGAGCATGGTAAACTGGCCACATCATGATATGGTGGCTGCAGAGAGGAGTATTATATGGTTTTCACTTATTTAATTTCTCCTCATTGTTACAGAGATATTGGCTTACTAAGTTTAGTGAAATCAGTCTCACACTGAGAAAACTGCTCCAATTTATAATGGGGGTGTGTTCTTCTTTCCCCTTCATGACACTTCCTTCTTATGATTGGTCAACCTCATAGAAGGGAAAAAGTACATGACCCCAGTGAAAAATCTCTGGTTTCGCCCCCTTGGACTTATCATAAATTATGGCCTAAATTTTATAAGATAATAATTGCCGCAATGGAGGGAAAAATGAATAAATAATAATAAAAAAAAGTTTTATTCAGCCCTGCAGCTACTATTCCATGATGTGGCAAGTTTAAGGCTAAGTACCCATGCTAAATATGTGCAGATTTTTGTAAGAAGGTGCAGATCTTTGTCTACAAAAAATGTGGCATGCTGACGCTGTGTTTTTGCTACGTAAATGGTGCCGGAAGGTGGATATATTCGTCCTGCATATTTGGATCTCAGATCAGCTGCTACAAAGTGACACCCACCTCAAAAGAAGGGCTCATGCCCTATCTTATTCTGTGAAAAGGATAATACAAATGTATTTAAACATTCTTAGGCTGGCTTCACACCACAGCTTATGTGATCTGGGGCTGTCCGACAGTATAACTATGGGGCCGGATGGCATTGTTTTCCGGTTTCTGTCTGTCTGGGAGGATCCGGAAGAATTCAGGTTTTTGTTCCGGACACAAAATCACAGCTTGCAACGTTTTTGTGTCAGGGGCAAAAATCTTAAAAAAAATCGGATCCTGCCGGACACTCCCGGATCCGGCGCGATCCGGCGCTCCCTAACATGGGAGTCTTTGGCGCCGGATCCAACATAAAATTGGATCCGGCTCCCAGATGCCAGGTGCAAAGGCTCAGCGCCAGCCAGCGCTGAACTTCAGCACCTGGGGAGCTCCCCGCTGAGATTTCAGGACCTGATTCCTGCTAGCTTCGATTTTGAAATTTTAGCAGGGTACAGGTCGTGCAGCTGCGATCTGCCAATTCCGGCAGAAAACAGGACCGGAGGGCAAACCCTCTGGTTCTGTTCTGTCTGGAGATGTCAGGTTCTGTGAGGGTGCTTCCTGCAAAACACCGGACAGAACCTGACAGGGTAAAACTGTGGTATGAAGCCAGCCTTATACAGTGGGGGAACCTGGAGAGAAGCAGCACGACTGGTTTCAAACCACACCTTTATTGGAATGGATGATTAAAGTGATCCTGACCCCATAACAGCACCCCACATCCCCTTCTTACCTACCCCTGCAGCTTTGTATCCTGCTGCCATCCATCCCGTTTCTCCATAAACCGTGGTGGTGATCTTTATAAATCAGTATTTTCTTATATCATTTCTGCAGCTTCCTAGTATCGAGGAAGCCGCAACAGGCAGGGCTGTGTGCCACTCTCCCCCGCCTTGACGTTAATTATGCACGCCCCCATGGTGTGGTAAACATGCGAGAGGCTGCTAGCTTCCTAGTAGGGGCGGTGAAGCCGGTATGACGTAATACGCGTCATACCGGCTTCACCGCCCCTACTATGAAGCGAGCAGCATCTCGGATGTTTATCACGCCCATGGGGTCGTGCATAATTAACGTCAAGGTGGGGGAGAGAGGCACACAGCCAGGCCTGTTGCTGCTTCCTCGCTACTAGGAAGCTGCAGAAATGATATAATAAAATACTGATTTATAAAGATCGCCACCGCGGTTTATGGAGAAATGGGGATGGATGGCAGCAGGATACAAAGCTGCAGGGGTAGTTAAGAAGGGGATGTGGGGTGCTGTTATGGGGTCAGGATCACTTTAAAGTCACAGGTGGGAGAAACTCTGCTAGAATTGACAGATGGATGAGTCAGAGCAGTAAAGTGCCAGCAGTTTTCTACACTAAGTAAAAGGAGAAGGAGGAATAAAAGTAGGATCAGTGACAGGTGTAGGCATGTCACTCAGAAAACCCTGCTCAAGTCATGCACCACACAGCAAGGAGACCTGAACAAGTGTCCTCACCTTTCCAAAAATTATTGTCAGACCACAGGAAAGTGGCATTCATCTTATACATTTAGTATTTGCAGCAAGGCAGGAGTCCTGGGCACAGCATTTCAAAGTTCAATTTTCAGGAAGAGGTGCAGGAGTATCCGGAGTAGGTATTGTGCTCAGAGATCTGTGCTCAAGTCATGCACTGCATAGTAAGGAGACCCCAAGATGAGTCCCTACTTTTCTAAAACTAGAGTCAGACCACAGAAAGGCGGTATCAATTGCCCTAGAGCAAAAATTGTAGAATGGCTGGATCTGGAATTGGGCCTGACCTAGCATGTTAAGGTAAAAAATTTATCCTGCAACAGGTGTATGAGTGACAGGTGTAGAGCTGTTGGTCAGGGTGACTTCATACCTCATGCAAAAGTTCCAATAAATTTTAGGCTACACCCCACTCAGGTGGCACAAGTATCAGCTCTACGGATTACTATAGTAAGTCGGATATAGGTGGGTCTACAGTGGCGTAGCTAGAGTCTGAAGGGCCCCGGTGCGAAATTTGGACCTGGGCCCCCCCTTCCCCCGCGCGTGCACATTGGTCAGATGTACGGGCCCCATGTAATGTTCTAAATTGTATAAAGACTCACAAGTTGACCTCTTTCCCCTTCATTATGTATTAATGTCCCTTATCCTGCTATATATGGTCCTCCTCCTGGAATATGCCCTTATCCTGGTATATATGGTCCTCCATTATAGTATGACTCAGCCTCATAGCCCTCCAGATAATGTAATGCAGCCTCATAGCTCTACATATAATATAATGCAGCATCATAGCCCTCCAGATAATATAATGCAGCCTTATAGCTCTCCAGATAATGTAATGCAGCTTCATAGCTCTCCAGATAATGTAATGCAGCTTCATAGCTCTCTAGATAATATAATGCAGCGTCACAGCCCCCCAGATAATATAATGTAGCATCACAGCCCTCCAGATAATATAATGCAGCATCACAGCCCATCATATCATATAATGCAGCATCACAGCCCTTCATATAGTATAACACAATAATGCAGCCTCATAGCCCTCCATATAGCATACATCCTCCCCACAGACACACAGCCCCTGTAGAACCTGCCCCACTCACCCAGTCACACTGCCCTCTGTACAGCCCTCCCCCACACACACACAGACATACTGCCCACTTTACAGCCCCCCACACCCAGTCCCACTGCCCCCTGTACAACCTACACACACACACGCTGTCAAACACACAGTCACACACACAGTCACACAGACACACATAGTCACACACGGCCAAACACACAGTCAAACACAAACACGGTCACACACACAGTCACACACAGTCACACACAAACAATCACATACTCACAGACCCAGATACACACAGTCTCACACACACAGTCACACACACACACGGTCAAACACACACACAGTCACACACAATCACGCACACACACAGACACAGTCTCACACACACACTCACACACGGTCACACACACGGTCACACACACAGGCACACACCCTAGTTGGCGGCAGCCTGGCACTGGCACACACTGGCACTGCCCGGGGCCCCCCTCACCTGCTCCCAGTCACACACCGTAGTTTGCAGCAGCCTGTCACTAGCAAACACTGGCACTGCCCAGGGCCACCCTCACCTGCTGCCAGTCACACACCGTAGCTTGTGGCAATCTGGCACTGGCACACACCGGCACTACCCGGGCCCCTCCACACCTGCTACCAGTTACACACCGTAGCTTTTGGCTGCCTGGCATTGGCAAACACTGGCACTGCCCTGGGCCCCCCTTACCTGCTGCCAGTCACACACCATAGCTTGCACCAGCCTGGCACTGGCACACACTGGCACTGCCCGGGGCCCCCCTCACCTGCTGCCAGTCACACACCATAGCTGGTGGCAGCCTGGCACTTGCACACACTAGCATTGCCCGGGTCTCCCCCTGACCTGCTGCCAGTCACACACCGTAGCTTATGGCAACCTGGCACTAGCATACACTAGCACTGCCCAGGGCCCCCTCACCTGCTGCCAGTCACACACCGTAGCTTGTGGCAGCCTGGCACTGGCACACTTGCACTGCCCGGGGCCCCCCCTCACCTGCTGCCAGTCACACATCGTGGCTTGTGGCAGCCTGGCACTAGCACTGCCCAGGGCCCCCCTCACCTGCTGCTAGTCACACACCGTAGCTTGCAGCAGGCTGGCACTAGCACACACTGGCACTCCCCGGGGCCCCCCCTCACCTGCTGGCTACTGCTTGTCCAGCATAAATCTTCACTTTTGCTTCTCTCTCTTCTCCTGCGAGGCTGGGAATCAGTGCAGACTGCAGAAACATCACACACATACAACGACTGAAGGAGGCGGAGCCCAGCAACTCCTTACTTGTAGTTGAATTGAGAAAGTGAAACTGTCTGAGAAGCAGCTCACTGTTGCTGAGAGACTGCTGCTGCTTCTTTGCTAGACCTAGACTGGGCGGGCGCTGGGCCCCCTTAGCCGCTGGGCCCGGTCGCACTTGTGACTGCTGCGACCTCAGTAGTTACGCCACTATGGGTCAGGTACCTGAATAGGCCCAGTGGGCCCTCAAACCACATGCAACCACTCCAGTCAATTGTATGCCCCACCACACTCACGTGGCACAAGTATCAGCTTCATGGACTTATATAAAAAGAGGATTCAGATGGGTCAGTGACCTATATAGGTCTAGTGAGTACAATGCCCTCAAACCTCATGCAACTGCTCCTCTAATATTTATGTCCCACCACACTCAGGTGGCATCAGTATAAGCTTCATGGAGTATTACCAAAAGAATTATTCATCTGAGTCGGTGACCTGTATAGGCTTAGTGGTCAGGGGGTCATCAAACGTCATGCAACCACTCTAGTCAATTTTAAGCCACACCAGTCAGGTGGCACAACAATCAGCTTCCTGGACAACTGCAGAAGGATTTACGTGGGTCAGTGACCTGTATTGATCTATTGGGCAGGATGTACTCAATCCTCATGCAACCGCTCCAGTCAATTTTATGCATCACCACACTCTGGTGGCATGAGACACAGCTTTCTTGGACTACTACAAGAAGAGGATTCAGGTGGGTTCAGAGACCAGTATAGGTCTAGTGAGCAGGGGAAATTTAGCAAACAATACTTTTAAGCAAAAAAATAAAAGGTGTGGATGTCAATACAGCTGATTAGGCAAAACCTGGATCTATGCCGAAAAAGAGTAGATGCTATTGAACCATCATCTTTAAGCATTAACTACTGTATGTGTCAAACTTGTATTCTTTTCTCGTGTTGCAAATGATGGCTAAAAAAAAAAGTCAAATGACTCCCAGAAATTGCTTGTAACAGATACACTGCTGCTGGTGTTTCTGTGATGATGAATTGACATTCCCCGGGTTGGTAGTGTAGAACTGCGAAGTTCACTATGTCCACCACTGGTGTTCTGGGAAAAAGCAGTACTAAGATTATCTAAAAGCGTCTTTTGATACTCCTGCATGCATGCATCCCTTTCCAGGGCAGGAAGCATTTGGCTAAATTTACTCTTGTATCGGGGATCTAACAGTGTGGCCACCAAGTAGTCGGCATTAATTTGAATCCTAAAAATCCGGGGATCATGTTGAAGATATTGCAGCAAGAGGCCACTCATGTGTCTTGCGCATCCCGGAGGCCCAAGTCCTTGTTGTGTTGATGGCAGTGGGGTAACATTTCCTTTGGTTCCTCCACCTTCTCCCTCCAAACTTGCACGGCAGAATAGTGATTAATATTGTCCTCATCTGCGCCCATCGCCTCTTTCTCCTCCATTTCTTCCTGCACCTTCATCAACAAATTGGCTTTTACCATAAGTCCTCATCAATCACCCTACTACATCCTCCCATGCCACCCGCCTCTATGCTAATGAGTGTCTGGACCTTTCAGATCTTGTTATCCCATCCGCTTAATCCTCCTCCTCAACTTCTTTCTCTTCCTCGTGGACCAGCACCTGATTCCACATACTAGTCAAATTGTGCTCCAGCATGTAGATAACTGGAATAGTCATGCTGATAACGGCATCGTCAGTGATAAACATCTTAGTAGCCATTTTAAAAACTAAGCAGAATGGTGCAGAGGTCCATGATCTGTGACTTTTTCACCACCTCAGGATTGCATTGGCCCAGGCTATACATAATGGCATACTGCACCAGAGCTCAATGCTGCTCCCACAGTCGCTGCAACATGTGCTGAGTGGAATTCCATTCTGTTGACACATTGCATATCAGACGGTTAACCAGCAGGCCGAAACACTTCTGTAGCGATGGGTGTTATTGAGCCGCGAGGTGCAGATGGTGGACGTGAACACACAGTGACCAGTCCCTCTACAGCAGTGCATCTAGTCCATGATAGTGGCCTAGAAATTGCTAGACAACCAGGTTGAGGACGTGAGCCATGCAAGGCACATGTGTGACCTTGCTCCGGCATAGGCTTGCCCTAAGGTTCCCAACATTGTTGCACGCGGTCTTTCCTGGCTGCAGGTTCAGTGGAGACAGCATTTGATCAATCTCGGTCTCTAAAGCTGACCATAACTCCTCAGCTGTGTGACTCACATTTCCCAATGTAAACACAGCCTTATAGTATTGTGTCCTGCTGGCAGCACAGTAGTGAGGTATGCTGGATTCCTTCTGCACAGTTGAAGTATGTGTCACATAAATGGAGAGGTTTTGGGTGCAGATGGAGGCCTTAGATGAGGCAGAGGAGGCAGAAGCAGTGAAAGAACTCCTAGATACAAAGGTTTTACACCCAAGCTGTTTTGATGTGAAGATGTCTAAAGCAACCATTCACCAGCAGCCATCAGAGTCACCCAGTGCACAGAGTTAGTGACATGTAACATTCCTGGACTTGCTTACTCCTTCAGGTGTCAATGGTGAAATGCACCCTGTCCAGGGTCGGACTGGGGTGTCTGGGGCCCACCAGGGAAATTGACTCCAGGGGCCCACTCACCCGCTATATGCAAATACCTGTTAGCCGTTATACCCATTATAGCGGTTACTCCTGCACATCACTCTGTGCTCACCATTACTGCGATATACCATTACTGTAGTGTACATTAAAGGGATACTTTGGTGAAAACAAGTTACCAACAATCGTCAGGTTCGGCAGGTGATCACTTAGTTATTGGTGGAATCCGACCAATCAAAACCACATCGTCGGAAGAATGTGGCACTTTTACCCCTTTTATTAACTGCAGCGGCCGGTAATGATGTGACCGCGGCTCCATTCATTATCATTGGAGCTCCCAGAAAAAGGCAAACACAGCAATAACAGCCACTGAGGGAGTGAAGGGATCATGGGCGAGCCGTACATCACCTCCAGTCTAATGGGGACAAAACAAACCTATGACTAAGGACTATCTTTAAGGACATTGATTTAAATGTGCTTTTTAATACTTTTCTAATATAATGAATTTTTAAGGATCTAGATCTCAAGACTCTATGCTGAATATTTTTCTATTTTTTGGACACATAATGGGGATAAAAGCAGTCGCACCCTCACCAACTAATACCTTATCACATCCTTAGGCCATGTGCACACACTGAGTATTTGGTGAGTTTTTTACCTCGGTATTTGTAAGACAAAACCAGGAGTGGAGCAATCAGAGGTAATATGTTCTGCATTTCTCACCATCTACTGCTTCTGTCTTATAAATACTGAAGAGAAAATCTCACCAAATACTCACTGTGTGAACGTGGCCTTAGACGAGATAATTACTTGCTTTCTCTGGAGAACCTCTCTGTAAGTGCATTTTGCTGCTGCTGTGTCACAGGACAGGAAGGGGTGAAGCAACCAAGTTTTTAATATCTACTGGAAATAAAGAATTTTCCCCTTATTGATATCAGAAAAAAACTAATAATCAACCACAATCCACTATACCAAGACCAGTAATACCACATATAAAGGAGACATACCACCACACTGTGATCAGAGCACATATTACTACTAAACTGTGATCAAATACTACCACGTGCAAGGTATAAATACTGCCACACCATGATAAGACCACACATAACCGACATATTGTAATTGAATAATTCCACATTCAAGGGACAAATACACAACACCATGACCAGAGCACATAATGCCACTACATAGTGACCAATAAAATCCGGTCAACCCATAGAAGCACCACCCAGCTCAAAATGGTTTGCTGTCGTCTGCTCCTTCCCCTCTCCTCTTACCTGATAAACCACAAGTTTGCTGCCAGACCCACTACTACATGTCAGTACTCTGTGGTGCCCAGCTGTTTCTTCTTCAGTGTGAATAGTGACCAATAATACTACAATAATGAAGATTAAAAAAAGCTCTGTATATTTGGTCAGTGTAAATACAGTGATTATCAGTGACATTATACACAGGAACTCTGTATATAGTGTCAGTGTAGAGGTGATGCAGAGAACACCAGTGACATTATACACAGGAGCTCTGTATATAGTGTCAGTGTACAGGTGATGCAGAGAACACCAGTGACATTATACACAGGAACTCTGTATATAGTGTCAGTGTACAGGTGATGCAGAGAACACCAGTGACATTATACACAGGAACTCTGTATATAGTGTCAGTGTACAGGTGATGCAGAGATCACCAGTGACATTATACACAGGAGCTCTGTATATAGTGTATAGTGTGCGTGGATATGTAATACACCTACTCACCAGAGATGTATCTTGGTGAAGTCATTCATCTTCAGGTTTCTTCTTCCCCTGTCGCAGACAAATATCACGTCTTCTAGCCAGGACTCATCTCTGCAGAAAATAGCACAGTTATCTACTGTATAGAACTGATCACTTCCATAGCACATTCCACACTTTTCCCAAGATTTCTACACTACATCAAACAACCAAAAAAGCGACATCGTGCCGCCTCGCACAGTAACAAGGCCTCCCTTTGGTTCCCCTCATGGAAAAGTAAATTATATTACAGCAGTAATAATGTCACCTGATTGGCCCCTACAGTAAATATGTCCCCACTTCCCACCGTAAACCAATAATGTATGTTCCTCATTCTGGCCGTCAGGGGCGGGCGAGATTAATATATTTAATATATTAATACGTTTGCTCTGAACGTTGCACCCGGTCTTATTTTCAGGGGGGCATACACTCACAGGAGCATACACTCACAGGGGCATACACTCACAGTACGGTGGCTCAGTGGTTAGCACTGTATACAGTGGTTCAGTGGTTAGCACTGTATATGGTGGCTCAGTGGTTAGCACTGTATATGGTGGCTCAGTGGTTAGCACTGTATATGGTGGCTCAGTGGTTAGCACTGTATATGGTGGCTCAGTGGTTAGCATTGTATGGTGGCTCAGTGGTTAGCACTGTATACGGTGGCTCAGTGGTTAGCACTGTATATGGTGGCTCAGTGGTTAGCATTGCACGGTGGCTCAGTGGTTAGCACTGTATATGGTGGCTCAGTGGTTAGCACATGTATACGGTGGCTCAGTGGTTAGCACTGTATACAGTGGTTCAGTGGTTAGCACTGTATATGGTGGCTCAGTGGTTAGCACTGTATATGGTGGCTCAGTGGTTAGCACTGTATATGGTGGCTCAGTGGTTAGCACTGTATATGGTGGCTCAGTGGTCAGCACTGTATGGTGGCTCAGTGGTTAGCACTGTATGGTGGCTCAGTGGTTAGCACTGTATGGTGGCTCAGTGGTTAGCACTGTATATGGTGGCTCAGTGGTTAGCACTGTATATGGTGGCTCAGTGGTTAGCACTGTATATGGTGGCTCAGTGGTTAGCATTGCACGGTGGCTCAGTGGTTAGCACTGTATATGATGGGTCAGTGGTTAGCATTGTACAGTGGCTCAGTGGTTAGCACTGTATATGGTGGCTCAGTGGTTAGCACTGTATATGGTGGCTCAGTGGTTAGCACTGTATATAGTGGCTCAGTGGTTAGCACTGTATATGATGGCTCAGTGGTTAGCATTGTACGGTGGCTCAGTGGTTAGCACTGCGCGATGTCTCTGTGGTTAGCAAAGTATTAGCAAAGTATGATGGTTCAGTGGTTAGCAGCACATATATGGTGGGCAGGCGGTTAGACCAGGATGAAGGCTAGGGGGGGTGAGCGCAGGATGACGGAGGCTGGTGGGGTGAGGGCAGGAGAACAGAGGCCGGAGGGGTGAGGGCAGGAGGATGGAGGCTGGAGGGGTGAGGGCAGGAGGATGGAGGCTGGAGGGGTGAGGGCAGGAGGACGGAAACTGGAGGGGTGAGGGCAGGAGGACGAAGGCTGGAGGGGTGAGGGCAGGAGGACGGAGGCTGGAGGGGTGAGGGCAGGAGGATGGAAACTGGAGGGGTGAGGGCAGGAGGACGGAGGCTGGAAAGGTGAGGGCAGGAGGACGGAGGCTGGAGGGGTGAGGGCAGGAGGACGGAGGCTGGAGGGGTGAGGGCAGGAGGACGAAGGCTGGAGGGGTGAGGGCAGGAGGACGGAGGCTGGAGGGGTGAGGGCAGGAGGACGGAGGCTGGAGGCCCCCATCACAAGTACAGTGCAGCCAACTTTATCCTTATTTACATTACATTTATTTTACTTTCACTGTGATCCTCCCAGCTGTTCTGTCTCTGCACACACAATGCACACACACATTGCACACACACACATTGCACACACACATTGCACACACACACACACATTGCACACACACACACACATTGCACACACACACATTGCACACACACACACACATTGCACACACACACACATTGACACACACACACATTGCACACACACACATTGCACACACACACACATTGCACACAACACACATTGCACACACACACACATTGCCACAACAACAACACACATTGCACACACACACACATTGCACACACACACACATTGCACACACTTGCACACACACATTGCACACCACACATTGCACACACACACACATTGCACACTTGCACACACACACACATTGCACACTTGCACACACACACACACACATTGCACACACACTTGCACACACACACACATTGCACACAACACATTGCACACACACACTGCACACACACATTGCACACACACACACATTGCACACACACACACATTGCACACACACACATTGCACACACACACACACACATTGCACACAACACACATGCACACCACACATTGACACATTGCACAACACACACACATTGCACACACACACCATTGCACAACAACATTGCCACACAACTGGCTGCACAGCACACTGCACCTTCTGCTGTCCTCTCTTCATCTCAGACTGAGGGCCCCATCGGCCGTAGTGTTCCTCCACATTATCTGTGGGGAGACAGTCCCCCAGTGTACTCAAGTGCAGTGCAAATAACACGCAGTACACCGTGTTCCTCCCACAGGACACCATTACCTCCTCCTCTATGATCAGTGCAGCCTGCAGGACATCATCTATATGCAGTAACTGGAGCACTGTGCCCGGGACCCCGGCGGTGATGCTGCACAGCGGCCGCTCACAGCCCCGGTGTCCGGATCCCGTGCCTCGGCTCCAGACCGCACACATTCCTGTGACTGAGTCTGTCAAACACTTGTCTGTTTTTTCGCCGTTGTTTTCCCCCCCTGCCCCCCGGGAAATTCGATGCTCCTGGGGCTCTCCGGGCCCCGTTTTCATCATCTCCCCTCTGCAGCCCCTGAGCACCGGGGCCCATCATTACGGGCGCGGCGGCAGGAGCGGGGTTTTCCGGGTTGGGGCCCCTGTTGGGGGGGGGGCTAGGGAGGGGGGGGCCACAATCCCTGGGGGCCCCCCAACTTGTTTTTTAAACCCGGTTAACCGGGGGCCCCAAGCCCGACCCTGACCCTGTCCCCAACCAAAAGGGAGTTTTTAAAGGGAAAGGCGATAAATTGTTGTCTGAAAAATGCTGGTGGGAAGGCATAGCTTTTTTCTTTGAGAAGTTTGGAAAACTGGGCTTTATGGAAATGGTGAACTGCAAGGGGCCAAAAATTTTTTAAAAACCATCTGTTTTCCACCGGGGCGCAAAGTAAGTTTTTTCCATGGCCATCAGCTTGGAAATGGTGAAGCTTTGGCATGGGTATGGAAAAAGGGGAAAAGGGCTTTTACTTGACCAACCCGCAGAACCAAGGGATGGTTTTTTGTCCCGAAAAGTGTTAATTTGAGTGAACCCCAAAAAAACTGCCCTTTACCCTTAAAGGGAGGTGCAAGCGGAGATTTTATGTTGCTTCATAAAAAAAAGTGCTACTTTTTTATGTCTATAGCGGTCCCAAAAGCAGCATGTGTTTCCCCCATCCAAAACAGCTGACGGAAAATTTTCAATCACATTGGCTGTCGTTTGGGTTTAAGGGGGTGGAAGGGTTTTGTGGTTTAAGCCCCGTGTAACAACATTTTCCACATGAAATAGGAGAAACAAGGAAGGGAGATGTGTTTGATTGGGGGGTCGGGGGGTTGGGCCCGGCCTGCTAAGACGAATTATGACAGGAGCTTCCAATTGTGACTTAGGCTAGGGCACACATAACCCTTGGGCCCTTTTTTGGGTTTCCCTTTTTGCCATTTTTTTCTAAGTCCAAAAAATGATTTGAAAAACGGATTGGTGTAAAAAAACCTTGTCCGTTTTTTTTCTGCCCCCTTAAAAAAAATTGTATGTCCGTTTTTTTGGGGGCCGTTTTTCAAAAAAAAAAAAAAAAAAAAAAAAATTTTTTTTTTAAAAATGGGCCCCCATATAAAGGAGACATACCACCACACTGTGATCAGAGCACATATTACTACTAAACTGTGATCAAATACTACCACGTGCAAGGTGTAAATACTGCCACACCATGATAAGACCACATATAACCAACATATTGTAATTGAATAATTCCACATTCAAGGGACAAATACACAACACCATGACCAGAGCACATAATGCCACTACATAGTGACCAATAAAATCCGGTCAACCCATAGAAGCACCACCCAGCTCAAAATGTTTTGCTGTCATCTGCTCCTTCCCCTCTCCTCTTACCTGATAAACCACAAGTTTGGTGCCAGACCCACTACTACATGTCAGTACTCTGTGGTGCCCAGCTGTTTCTTCTTCAGTGTGAATAGTGACCAATAATACTACAATAATGAAGATTAAAAAAAGCTCTGTATATTTGGTCAGTGTAAATACAGTGATTATCAGTGACATTATACACAGGAACTCTGTATATAGTGTCAGTGTAGAGGTGATGCAGAGAACACCAGTGACATTATACACAGGAGCTCTGTATATAGTGTCAGTGTACAGGTGATGCAGAGAACACCAGTGACATTATACACAGGAACTCTGTATATAGTGTCAGTGTACAGGTGATGCAGAGAACACCAGTGACATTATACACAGGAACTCTGTATATAGTGTCAGTGTACAGGTGATGCAGAGATCACCAGTGACATTATACACAGGAGCTCTGTATATAGTGTATAGTGTGCGTGGATATGTAATACACCTACTCACCAGAGATGTATCTTGGTGAAGTCATTCATCTTCAGGTTTCTTCTTCCCCTGTCGCAGACAAATATCACGTCTTCTAGCCAGGACTCATCTCTGCAGAAAATAGCACAGTTA
This sequence comes from Allobates femoralis, assembly GCA_033576535.1. Lineage (NCBI taxonomy): Eukaryota > Metazoa > Chordata > Amphibia > Anura > Aromobatidae > Allobates > Allobates femoralis. Next base: position 77,150,737 of record JARQOC010000001.1, read on the forward strand.
TCTACTGTATAGAACTGATCACTTCCATAGCACATTCCACACTTTTCCCAAGATTTCTACACTACATCAAACAACCAAAAAAGCGACATCGTGCCGCCTCGCACAGTAACAAGGCCTCCCTTTGGTTCCCCTCATGGAAAAGTAAATTATATTACAGCAGTAATAATGTCACCTGATTGGCCCCTACAGTAAATATGTCCCCACTTCCCACCGTAAACCAATAATGTATGTTCCTCATTCTGGCCGTCAGGGGCAGGCGAGATTAATATATTTAATATATTAATATGTTTGCTCCGAACGTTGCACCCGGTCTTATTTTCAGGGGGCATACACTCACAGCAGCATACACTCACAGGGGCATACACTCACAGTACGGTGGCTCAGTGGTTAGCACTGTATACAGTGGTTCAGTGGTTAGCACTGTATATGGTGGCTCAGTGGTTAGCACTGTATATGGTGGCTCAGTGGTTAGCACTGTATATGGTGGCTCAGTGGTTAGCACTGTATATGGTGGCTCAGTGGTTAGCATTGTATGGTGGCTCAGTGGTTAGCAGTGTATACGGTGGCTCAGTGGTTAGCACTGTATATGGTGGCTCAGTGGTTAGCATTACACGGTGGCTCAGTGGTTAGCACTGTATACGGTGGCTCAGTGGTTAGCACTGTATACGGTGGCTCAGTGGTTAGCACTGTATACAGTGGTTCAGTGGTTAGCACTGTATATGGTGGGTCAGTGGTTAGCACTGTATATGGTGGCTCAGTGGTTAGCACTATATATGGTGGCTCAGTGGTTAGCACTGTATATGGTGGCTCAGTGGTCAGCACTGTATGGTGGCTCAGTGGTTAGCACTGTATGGTGGCTCAGTGGTTAGCACTGTATATGGTGGCTCAGTGGTTAGCACTGTATATGGTGGCTCAGTGGTTAGCACTGTATATGGTGGCTCAGTGGTTAGCATTGCACGGTGGCTCAGTGGTTAGCACTGTATATAATGGCTCAGTGGTTAGCATTGTACGGTGGCTCAGTGGTTAGCACTGTATATGGTGGCTCAGTGGTTAGCACTGTATATGGTGGCTCAGTGGTTAGCACTGTATATGGTGGCTCAGTGGTTAGCATTGCACGGTGGCTCAGTGGTTAGCACTGTATATGATGGCTCAGTGGTTAGCATTGTACGGTGGCTCAGTGGTTAGCACTGCGCGATGTCTCTGTGGTTAGCAAAGTATGATGGTTCAGTGGTTAGCAGCACATATATGGTGGGCAGGCGGTTAGACCAGGATGAAGGCTAGGGGGGGTGAGCGCAGGATGACGGAGGCTGGTGGGGTGAGGGCAGGAGAACAGAGGCCGGAGGGGTGAGGGCAGGAGGATGGAGGCTGGAGGGGTGAGGGCAGGAGGATGGAGGCTGGAGGGGTGAGGGCAGGAGGACGGAAACTGGAGGGGTGAGGGCAGGAGGACGGAGGCTGTAGGGGTGAGGGCAGGAGGACGGAGGCTGGAGGGGTGAGGGCAGGAGGACGGAAACTGGAGGGGTGAGGGCAGGAGGACGGAGGCTGGAGGGGTGAGGGCAGGAGGACGGAGGCTGGAGGGGTGAGGGCAGGAGGACGGAGGCTGGAGGGGTGAGGGCAGGAGGACGAAGGCTGGAGGGGTGAGGGCAGGAGGACGGAGGCTGGAGGGGTGAGGGCAGGAGGACGGAGGCTGGAGGCCCCCATCACAAGTACAGTGCAGCCAACTTTATCTTTATTTACATTACATTTATTTTACTTTCACTGTGATCCTCCCAGCTGCTCTGTCTCTGCACACACAATGCACACACACATTGCACACACACACATTGCACACACACACACACATTGCACACACACACACACACACATTGCACACACACACATTGCACACACCACACACACACACATTGCACACACACACATTGCACACACACACACATTGCACACACACACATTGCACACACACACACACATTGCACACACACACATTGCACACACACACATTGCACACACACACACATTGCCACACACACATTGCACACACACACATTGCACACACACACATTGCACACAAACACTCATTGCACACACACACATTGCACACACAACCACACACACATTGCACACACACACACATTGCACACTTGCACACACACACACACATTGCACACATTGCACACACACACCCCCAACATTGCACACACACATTGCACACACACACACACATTGCACACACACATTGCACACACACACACATTGCACACACACACACATTGCCACACACACACACATTGCACACACACACATTGCACACACACATTGCACACACACACACATTGCACACACACACACACATTGCGCACACACACACATTGCACACACACACATTGCACACACACACCACATGCACACACCACTTGCACACACACCACATTGCACACAAACACACATTGCACACACAACCTGGCTGCACAGCACACTGCACCTTCTGCTGTCCTCTCTTCATCTCAGACTGAGGGCCCCATCGGCCGTAGTGTTCCTCCACATTATCTGTGGGAGACAGTCCCCCATTGTACTCAAGTGCAGTGCAATAACACGCAGTACACGTGTTCCTCCCACAGGACACCATTACCTCCTCCTCTATGATCAGTGCAGCCTGCAGGACATCATCTGTATGCAGTAACTGGAGCACTGTGCCGGGAACCCCGGCGGTGATGCTGCACAGCGGCCGCTCACAGCCCCGGTGTCCGGATCCCGTGCCTCGGCTCCAGACCGCACACATTCCTGTGACTGAGTCTGTCAAACACTTGTCTGTGTTTCGCCGTTGCTCCTCCCCTGCCCTGCCGGTATTCGATGCTCCTCGGCTCCTCCGGTGTCCGCTTCATCATCTCTCCCTCTGCAGCTTCTGAGCACCGTGTCATCATTACTGGCGGGCGGCGGCAGGCAGCAGGCATTCCGTTCGGGCCTGTTGGGGGGCGGGGCTAGGGAGGCGGGGCCACAATGCCTGCGGGCCCACTATGTCTTTTAACCGGTTAACCGGCGGCCCAGTCCGAGCCTGACCCTGTCACACACAGAGCTTCTCAAGGAGGCGATGATGTTGTCTGCAACATGCTGGTGGAGCACAGGCATAGCTATCTTTGAGAAGTAGTGGAGACTGGGCATCTGGTACTGGAGAACTGCAATGGCAAAAAGTTTTTGAAAACCATCTGTATCCACCAGGCGCAAAGTAAGTATTTCCATGGCCAACAGCTTGGAAATGGTGAAGCTTTGGCATGGGTAGGAGGAAATGGTCTTTTACTTGACCACACCTGCAGAACCAAGGGCTGGTTGCTGTGCTGAGAAAGTGTTAAGTAGAGTGTACCCAACAAACTGCTTGACTCTGAGGGAGGTGCAAGCGGAGATTTTATGTTGGCTTCATAAAAAAGTGCTACTTTTGATGTCTGATAGCGGTCAACAGCAGCAGGTGTGTCCACATCCAAAACAGCTGACGGATTGTCAATCACATTGGCTGTCGTGGATTAGCAGGTGGAAGTTCTGTGGTGAAGGCCTGTGTAACAACATTTTCCACACTGATAGAGGAGAAACAAGGAGCAGATGTGTTTGATTGGGCGGTCGGTGGTTGGCCAGGCCTGCTAAGACGAATTATAGCACAGTGAGCTTCCAATTGTGACTTAGGCTAGGGTCACACATAAGCCCTTGGTCCGTTTTTGGCTTCATTTTTGCCATTTTTTTCTAAGTCCAAAAACTGATAGAAAAACGGATTGGATGTAATAAACACCTTGTCCGTTTTTTTCTGCACTTAAAAACATTGCTATGTCCGTTTTTGGGGTCCGTTTTTCAAAAAAAAAAAAAAAAAAAAAAAATTTTTTTTAACATGGGCCCTATGGAAAAACGGATCCGTTCTTTTGGCTTGCCTTAAAAAAACGGATCCGTTTTTTTGAGAATTTTGGTCAAAAAATGACTAAGTCCAAAAACGTTCAGGGGTGTAGGAGGCTCAAAAAGCACCCAAAAAAAACAGATTCGTCATGGAAATCACTTCCAAAAACGGATTTCTATGTGTGACCCCAGCCTTATGCTGCAGGTTCATGTGACGGTTCATACATGAAGTACTTAATTTATTGATTTTTATGCCTCTATTCAGATTTTGCTTACATATTTTGCAGATAACATGAGTGTGGTCATCCTTCGCGATCTGAAAAAAGGCCCAGGCTAGGCAAGTCTTACGCCAGGGTCACATTAATGTTAACTAGGGCTTGTGTTAAAAACACAGCTTTTGGCAGCATAAACGCAGTGCCACCGGTACCAGGGTAGTGTCGCGTTAATGCTGCCAATCTTACCCTATGGAGACACGACCCATAGCGTGGCTCCAACGCGGCCATCTGAGTGAAATCTCGCGTTTTTTCTAACGTGAGAGAAGATATTGAAAGCATCTTTTCTCGCGTTAGGAAGTAACACAAGATTTCAATCAGATGCCGGCGTTTTGAGCCGAGCTACGGGCCGCGTCTCCATAGGGTAACATTGACAGCGTTAACACGGTGCTACCATGGCGGTAGCACCGCATTTATACTGCCAAATTCTACGTTTTTAACGCAAGCCCACTTTAACGATAATGTGACCCTAGCCTTACTGCTATTGCAAACTGCAGACCCGCCACCCCTGCTGCACAGAGACAGAGTTGTTGCTGAGGACACAGTGGTTGGTGTGGTTGCAGCACTCCGTCTCTGTCCAGCAAGCCGCAACCTAACCACGTCAGCTTCATCATCCTCCTCTTCCACCTCCTCTGCAGAGCTCATCAACTGCGTGCCTGTGGGTTGAAAGTAAGTGGTATCTACAACCTCATCATCACCCTCTGTTTTCTCACACTTCTCACTCTCAGAGCCACCCTCCTATTACCCTGAGCGCAAAGTCAGGTATGCGGTCGACTCAGGTATCTGAGTCTCATCAGCAGCAGCATCATTATCTCCACTACCAAGGGTTAAAGTCTGGTATCGAGGGTCTAGATTACGCTCAGATCCTACTTTGTCCAGCCTCAGACCCAACTTACAAATATTTTGGGTATCATTACAGATCATTTCCTCCTCAGTGAAGCTTTGCAGGAGACCTTACAGTGCCTACAAGTAGTATTCAACCCCCTGCAGATTTAGGTGGTTTGATAAGGTGCAAATAAGTTAGAGCCTTCAAACTGCAAACGAGAGTAGGATTTATTAACAGAATCATAAATCTTACAAACCAAAAAGTTATGTTGCTCAGTTGAATTTTAATAAATTTTAAACATAAAAGTGTGGGTCAATTATTATTCAACCCCTAGGTTTAATATTTTGTGGAATAACCCTTGTTTGCAATTACAGCTAATAATCGTGTTTTATAAGACCTGATCAGGCCGGCACAGGTCTCTGGAGTTATCTTGGCCCACTCCTCCATGCAGATCTTCTCCAAGTTATCTAGGTTCTTTGGGTGTCTCATGTGGACTTTAATCTTGAGCTCCTTCCACAAGTTTTCAATTGGGTTAAGGTCAGGAGACTGACTAGGCCACTCCATCACCTTGATTTTTTCCCTCTTGAACCAGGCCTTGGTTTTCTTGGCTGTGTGCTTTGGGTCGTTGTCTTGTTGGAAGATGAAATTACGACCCATCTTAAGATCCTTGATGGAGGAGCAGAGGTTCTTGGCCAAAATCTCCAGGTAGGCCGTGCTATCCATCTTCCCATGGATGCGGACCAGATGGCCAGGCCCCTTGGCTGAGAAACATCCTCACAGCATGATGCTGCCACCACCATGCTTGACTGTAGGGATGGTATTCTTGGGGTCGTATGCCATCCAGTCTCCAAACGTCACGTGTGTGGTTGGCACCAAAGATCTCGATCTTGGTCTCATCAGACCATAGAACCTTGAACCAGTCTGTCTCAGAGTCCTCCAAGTGATCATGAGCAAACTGTAGACGAGCCTTGACATGACGCTTTGAAAGTAAAGGTACCTTACGGGCTCGTCTGGAACGGAGACCATTGCGGTGGAGTACGTTACTTATGGTATTGACTGAAACCAATGTCCCCACTGCCATGAGATCTTCCCGGAGCTCCTTCCTTGTTGTCCTTGGGTTAGCCTTGACTCTTCGGACAAGCCTGGCCTCGGCACGGTAGGAAACTTTCAAAGGCTGTCCAGGCCATTTAAGGCTAACAGTAGTTCCATAAGCCTTCCACTTCCGGATGATGCTCCCAACAGTGGAGACAGGTAGGCCCAACTCCTTGGAAAGGGTTTTGTACCCCTTTCCAGCCTTGTGACCCTCCATGATCTTGTCTCTGGTGGCCTTGGAATGCTCCTTTGTCTTTCCCATGTTGACCATGTATGAGTGCTGTTCACAAGTTTGGGGAGGGTCTTAAATAGTCAGAAAAGGCTGGCAAAAGAGATAATTAATCCACACATGTGAAGCTCATTGTTCTTTGTGCCTGAACTACTTCTTAATACTTTAGGGGAACCAAACAAAATGCTGATGGTTTGAGGGGTTGAATAATAAATGACCCTCTGAATTAACTTTTAACGCTTTAAAAAAAAAAAAAAAAATTAAATATTCTTTTTGGCTGCAGTGCATTTCCCACTTCCAGGCTGATCTACAGTCCAAATGTCACAATGCCAAGTTAATTCCGCATGTGTCAAACAGCTAAATCTGCAGGGGGTTGAATACTACTTGTAGGCACTGTATATTCCCAAGCTATGACTGAACAACACTGCCAACTCATCCAGCTGTGTTTACCCATAGTCAGTAGGGCAGCTGGAGAGTTGTGACATGTGAGCAAACAAGTGTGATTGGCTTGACAACTCTGAGGACTGGACTGTGTGTGATGTTAAAATATAGGTGGAGGGGAGACCTTTTGATGGAGAGCTATGTATCCAATGTAGCACCTGCTGTTTCTGGGCCTCATCTACAAGTCATAGCAATGTGCTGGTGCCTAATAGAGGGATGATAGTGGGTTGTCAACTAAAAGAAGTTGACATTTTTCTTTGGTTACAAGCTTTAGTTTGTTGAGCAGAGCTTTCAGTAACTTTAGCACCTATCTCACAGACAACAAGCATTTTCCCCCTTCCAGTACACCAATTCCCATTTCCACCATGACCTTGGCTTTAACCACTCATATCAGATGGTAACAGATTTGGAACTCAGTTGTTTTAGGTTGAAAAAATCTGAGGATGTGAATACAGCAGACCAGCAGACCAAATTTGCAAACTCTGGTACTTTGCACAAACGGAGTTTGTGGCTATGTTTAGGCAGATATAGCAAAGACTGCTTTTTTGCACTAAATTTGTGGGGAATTGAATAGAGCAATGCAGCAGACCAGATTTAGCAAACCCTGGTACTATGGCTAGAAAGGGCTATTTTAGGAAGGAATCATTAAACCTACTAGCTATCCCTCTATATAGTGCACATAGCAGCAGCAAGACTGTCCCTAAGCTCTAACACTCTGAAAATGGCAACAATGAAAAATAGCTGCTTCTTATATGCCAAGGACATGTGAATTACCCAGCCATTGACCCAAGCCATTGCGCCTGCAAATTCTCTTTGCTTTATGCGTGCTGATTGGCTGTCAGACCAGACCATTCACAGTAAGTGCGGGAAAGAAAACAAAAATGGAGACCAGTGCTTATCTGACCTGAGATCTCTCCCCACCCCTTCCCCTAATCAAACACCTCCGGCCTATTATCCTACACATTGACACTCATGATTACGAAGAACAGAAGCATTGTGCAAATGCACAAACAGTTAAGGAGCAAAATCCGAACTCAAACCTGAATGAACAATGCTATGAATTTCAGCCTGGATTTGAAATTGGCGAACATGTCGAGCAATGTTCACTTATCACTGACATAGACATGCTGTGTGATAAAGAAATGTGAGAAAAGACTTGTGCACTCTATCTAAAAAACTAGTGGGTTTTCTTTGATGAACTGCTAAACATCTGGTCCTGGCCAGCCAAAGACCTCAGCATCATGTAGCCTCCAAAGGCATAGCACCTCCCCAAAGCAAAACCACACACCAAGCCAGGACCCCTTCCTTCAAGTAGCCTGCCAGGGCATGGAAGACACCCACCTCTACCACGAATACCACTTTGTGCCACGCTACACTATTGTAACTAAAATACTGGTATGGGACTCAGAAATGGGGCACACACTGGTGATGTAATACACAAGGTTTAATACTGCACACAGAGTGAATTAGGAGGTGAATACGGGAATAAAGGGGAAGGTATACAATAAGGAAATCAGATTCAGACTCCAAATTCACAGATAACAGTACTAAGATTGCACATGAACAGTATCTAACCACTCGATGAACTGGTTTCAACACTTCTCTTAGGGTGGATAGTAGAAGTTGCTGTACTGTCTACTATCAGAGTGCTTTCTGTTAAACATCTCAAAGTCATTCAAAGGCCAGATAGATAAACTGTCTGCTTGTCTCATAGCAGTACTTTTCCACTACTCAACCCAGTCCCACACAGTTAATAACAGGGCCCAGAAAATGCATATGGGGGATCATCACCCAATAGCTTATCCACACCCTCTAAAGTACCACACAGGCCATTAGGAGGCAAAGGCCCAAGACAACTGGGAACTCTAAACATGACCGGCATTATCTGCGGTTTGACTGCAAAGCTTTTTTGAGAGATCTTTGTTCTGCCCCCGCTTAAGGCGAATGAAGGTGCGCAGTAAGTTATGGTGTGAGAAGTATTACCTTCTTTTCCTTGAAGCGAGGCAGACAGGACCAAGTGCAGCTCCGGATGGATGGAGTCAAGCGTGGACGCAGAGATGAATCAGTGATGGTTTATTGAACCGTACCAGAAGACAGTATGATGATACAATGCAGATGGTACAGGTAGCAGTAGGGTAATTATCTTGTGGGTGTTCACCCCTGGAGCCACAACTGACCTGCTGAAGCTTGCTGCTGCTGGTCAAAAGACTTTGCTTTCTGCAGCCCAAAGGGATATGTGTCCTTCTCACACAGGTAGCTGGTGTAAAAATCGATGCCAGGAAGTGAGGTAGTACACAAGGCTGCAGGACACTCCCACATCCTAGGAACAATGTAAAAGGAGGAGCGAGGGAGTGACACAAAGCTACTGGTCAGCAGGTGGCAGCAGACAAGCATGAAACAGATAACAATGAAACAGTGGATTGAACTATATGAAGATATTAAGGGAACAGACAATCTTAACCAGCAGAGCCTATGGTTTGACTTCGGATATCTGTCAGGGGATCGTCACCAGCATAGTCTGCAGCTTGACCTCAGAGGTCCATTGGGGTCTTCACTGATGAAGTCTGCGACTTTACCTCTTAATTTTATCATGGGATCTGCGGTGGTGGGCACACCTGAGAAGAGCACTGGTTCCTTGCAAATGGTATCTCCAATCGGTTCACAGGGCTTAGTTTCTATCTCCCTCAGTTAGGGTGGGAGTGTTGGCCCTGCCTGGGGGTCTGCTTATTCCGGCTTCTTTGCACCAATTCTGCTCTTCTGTTGGCAGCTCCTCCTTTTACGTCTTTTGAATGCACCACCTCTCGCCTTTAGCCTGATTCCCTGCTTAGACTCTTCTCCCACAGAAACCACAGGCTTCTCCTTTGGTTTCGGACTGCACTTTGCACATAACAGAAGTGGAATTTTCTTATTGATCTTACGAGGCCCAGCAGAGGATGCCGACTGTCACTTTACACTATCACAACTGTGGCACCCAGTTAACCAAGTGATACATTATTGGAGTCAAGGTCATTGTCCAAACAATATGCTGCTGTCAGATTACATAACAAAACCTGTTGACAGATTCCATTTAATATTTTACCTGTGGCTTATCAATATTTATTCCCTCACTGACCTCTCAATCTCCCCCCTCCCCCTATCTGACCATAACCTGCTGACCTTCTCCTCCCTCTCTCCCCTACGACGCTCCCTCCCTCTCCAAAAACTCCCTCATCCTTGCAGAAACCTTAAGCTCATTGACTTCCACTCACTCTCACTCAGTCCCTCCTCCCTCTCCCAGACCTAGCTTCCTCTCAAGAAGCTGATGCTGCCGCCACCCTCTATGACACAACACTCACCACAGCCCTCAACCAGGCCGCCCCCCTGTCATACAACAAAACATACGCACACAGACAACCCTAGCTCAACACCCTCACTAAAAAAACTATGGCGGGCATCCAGGGTGGCTGAGCGGAGATGGCAGAAATCCCACTCCGCAGCGCACTTCACCTTGTACAAACAGTCCCTCAACGACTTCTAGACTGCACTCACTGCTGCAAAACAAACCTACCTCTCTTCTATAATAACCGCCCTGTCCAACAACCCCAAGCAACTATTCAAAACTTTCAACTCTCTACTTTGTCCCCCTGCACCTCCTCCCCCTCCCCTCATCTCTGCCAACAACTTTGTCACCTTTTTCAAATAGAAGATCGACAAAATCAGAGAAAGCTTCGATCCAATGTCCCCTCAGCCCTCCCCCTCTACCTTCCAACCTTCTACCGTCCAACTCTCTTCTTCAAAAGGAAGCTTCTCCACCGTGACAGAAGATCACCTCTCCTCCCTTCTGCCACGATCACACCTCCCCACCTGTGCCCTCGACCCACTCCCCTCCCACCTCATCCCTAACCTCACCGCAATCCTCATCCCTGCCCTAATCCATCTCTTCAACATATCACTCACTACCAGTGTCTCACCTCATGCTTTAAACACGCCCTGATCACACCCATCCTCAAAAAACCCTCCCTTGACCCTGCATCTGTCTCTATCGCCCCATATCTCTTCTCCCCTTCGCCTCAAAATTACTTGAACAACACGTCTATTCCGAACTGTCCTCCCACCTTTCTTCCTGCTCCCTCTTTGACCACCTACAATCCAGTTTCCGACCCCACCACTCCACCGAAATAGCCCTAACCAAAATCACCAAACACCTGCTGACCACCAAGAGAAAGTGACACTACTCCGTTCTCCTCCTCCTCGACCTTTCTGCCGCCTTTGACCCCGTCGACCATTCCCTCCTACTTCAAATTGTCAAATTCTAGAATCTCTTGGAATCACTGACCTAGCCCTCTCCTGGATCTCCTCTTACCTAACGGACTGGGCTTTCAGCGTCACCCACTCCCACACCTCCTCCTCTCCCTACCCCTATCTGTTGGGGTTCCCAAAAGCTCAGTCTTGGGACCACTACTCTTCTCCATTTTCACACTCGGCCTAGGACAACTCATTGAGTCCCAAGGCCTCCAATACCACCTCTACGTCTATGACACCCAGGGTAATCCTCGACTCCCCCCTCTCCTTCAAGCCCCACTTCCAAGCCCTCACCACCGCCTGCCGTCTCCAGCTCAAAAACATTTCCCGAATCTGCTCCTTCCTTAACCACGACACTGCTAAAACCCTCATCCATGCTCTAATCATCTCCCACCTCGACTACTGCAACCTCCTGCTCAACAGCCTCCCTGCTACCTCCCTCGCACCTCTTCAATCTATCCTCAATTCCGCTGCCTGACTAATCCACCTGTCTCCCCGCTATTCCTTTGTCTCCCCCCTCTGCCAAGCCCTTCACTGGCTCCCCACTTCCCAGAAATCCTGGTTCAAAACACTAATCATGACAAGCAAAGCCATCCACAACCTGTCCCATCCATACATCTCCAACATGATCTCTCGATACCTACCCTCACCCAACTTGCGAGTCTCCCAAGAGCTCCTTCTCTTCTCCCCTCACATTTCCTCCTCCCACAACTGCATACAAGATTTCTCCCATGCATCCACCATACTCTAGAACTCTCTTCCCCAACACATCAGATACACACCCACCCTTGGAACCTTCAAGAGAAACCTGAAGACCCGCCTTTTCCGTCAAGACTACAACCTACACTGAGACCTGATCCACCGTACCATCTCATGCTCGGCTCTCCCCCTCCTACTGTCTCCCCACCCGTCCCATGTAGACTGTGAGCCCTCGTGGATAGGGTCCTCTGTCCTATTGTACCTGTGCAATTTGATTGTCGTCATTTAATGTTCTTGTCCTCGTTTGCCCTTGCACATGTAAAGCGCCATGGAATCTAATGGCGCTATATAAATAAATAATAATAATAATTTATATGCCCAGAACCGTGTGAATGGAATAAGATATAGCAAAAAAAATAGACTAAATATTTTTACTTTGACTTTACCTTGTTCAGAAGACATATGTGTGGTGCATCTATTTAAATATGTTTAAATAAAGACGAGAACATTATTATGCATTTTCTCTCTTTATACTGCTCTTTTAATGTGCTCCAGTAATGATTTTGACTGGCCAATGGCAGAATATAGAAAATGAATTTATCAGAAGGTCAGTGGGCAGAGGTCATAAATACTGAACTAAGATGTCCAGAGCAAAAAAATGCATTAATCATGAGGCAAGTTCACTCTGGGACTGAAGAGAAGAGAATTAATTATAAGTTGAATTCTGATGCCTCAAAAAATGGTAAAAGTAGAAGAAAAGTACAAAGTGTTACTTCTGCTGGAATGTTAATGTATGCAGTGAATGAAAAGTCTGTTAACAAATGGACCTTTATGTAATTAATGACCTGGCCATTTAGAGTACCAATACTGATTATAGTTTGGTCATTTTTGGTGTAATAATATTGAAATAATGGTGAAGGTTTTTTTTCTAGTTTACTTTTTTAATACTCGAGAGAGAGAACATGCTTTATTTTTGTAAATGAATTTCTCCAACTCTGTGGTGCAATATTTAAGCTCATTGATACATATAGACCATAACTTCTTTCAAATAGATGCCAATATGAAGCATTCTCATATGTATTTTTTTAATTAAAGGGAATCTGTTAGCTGTTTTTTGCTATGTAAGCTGAGGGACAGCATGCTGTAAGGTTAGGGTCTAGACTAGCATCAGCCCTCAGCCTGCCGAATCCGTCTAAAACTTAGGTTTTGGCAGGCTGAGCGTATAGCGTTAATGCCATGTAATGCTATGTGTCGGCTGTGTATTAATCACTATGGATACCTGATGCTTAGCGCAACTGCCTGCTCCACACACGAGGACCAGAAATGCGCTATTTAGAAAACAGGAAAACAATGAAAACAGTGTTTCCTGTGCGCTCTGCAATAGAGCATATCGGTCCTTGTGAGTGGAGCCGGCGGCTGCGCTAAGCATCAGGTATCCATAGTGATGAAAGACAGCCGGCGCATAGTGTTACGTGCCGTAACGCTATGCACTCAGCCTGCCAAAACCTAAGTTTTAGACAGATTTGGCAGGCTGAAGGCTGACGCTAGTCTGACCTACCCTAAGAGTTAAAAAACAAATCAACTGGGCTTCTCTAGCAGTTTTTTGTCTTCTGTAGAATCCAGAAAAAACTGGAAGCCTCCAGATCCGGTTTGTTCTCCATTGACTTACAATGGGTAATCCGGCACATGGAGGAAGACCACACATTTTTTTTAAATTATTTTTTAAATAACTTTCAAAAATTATTGGGCTTCCCTGTCTTTTGATTGCCAGCCAAGGTAAAAGCCAGGCAGCTGGGGTGGCAGTATGTAGCTGTCCGCTTTATGTGCCCTGAGTATCAAAAATTCTGTGATATGTCATTTTTTAAATTATTTATTTATTTTCACACTTCTATATCTGTGAAAGACCCAACAGCCAATCACAGACACTGTCACAGAGAATGGGCGTCTGTGATTGGCTGATCGAGTGATCTACAATCAGCCCATACATTCTAGTATGGTACAATGTATGGGCTGGTTTCAGGTTACTCCAGCAGTCAATCACAGATTCCCACTCTCTGTATCTGCGTCTGTGATTGGTTGTTCAGCGTCTGTGATTGGTTGTTGGGCCAATGTGAAAATAAATAAATAATAAAAAAAATGATGTAGCGCTCCATGGAATTTTTGATTCTCAGAGCAGATAAAGCGGACAGCTATGGGCTGCCACCCCAAGCTGCCTGGCTTTACCTTGGCTGGCCATCAAAAGACAGGGAAGCCCAATATTTATTTGAAAATGATTTAAAAAAAATTATTAAAAAAAGTGTGGTCTCTTGCCATATTTTGATCACCAGCTATGTAAAACCAGGCAGTTAGGGGCTGGGATTCTCAGCATGTCAAGGCCCAAGTGTTCTCGTCCCCTCACGCTAAGAACCGCTGCCCACAGCCACTCCTGAAAATTACACATTCATTGTAGCACCATTTCCAAGTGCTTTAAACCGGCTCTTTCAGCGGTCCTGGTGGGGGTGGTATACTGGGTAATAATAGGGTTAGTACCAGCTTTGTATTATCAGCTTGTACTAAGCCCGAAATTCATGGCATCACACCAAATTAGACATGGCCACCATGAATTTATAGAAAACAGAAAAAAAAACACAACACAGAAAATTTTATTAAAAATAAAACACCTTTAGGGACTCCATCTTTAATAAGAAAAAAAGTCTGCGCTCCAACGTAACTCAGGGGTATTCCCTCCTCTGTCTTCAGTTCTGCTACATCTTTGCCAAAAATGTCTGCTGGCAAAGATGAGCAGACCCAGAATGACATCGGAGCACATATGTAAGTGAGAGAAGCGCTCACTTTACAGCTGGCAGAAATCTGGATGAAGACGGGTGTAACTCCACTCTGACCACGATGGACCACCAAAGAATATGGAAAAATCCTTTATTCACTCACGTTTCATAGCCCACTGGCTACTTCATCAAGGCTCAACATCTGTCAGCTAAGAGTGTGGAGTGAGCGAATAAAGGATTTTTTTCCATATTCTTTGGTGGTCCATCGTGGTCAGCGTGGAGTTACATCCATCTTCATCCAGATTTCTCCCTGCCTCTCTATTGGGATCTGCAGTGGCCATTGTTTGATTGTTGGTTGTGACATTATTATTATATTATTATTATTATTATTTATTTATATAGCGCCATTATATTCCAAGGCGCTTTACATGCTAAAAAGGGCAGACTAGGACAAATAACATAGTAACAATACAAGTAACAATAAGTGTTGACAATTCGGTCATACAGATACAAGAGGGGAGAAATCCTGTCCACAAAGGCTCACAGTCTACGAGACATGCATAACTTTTTTAGGTGAGTGTACCCACTAGTACACCCCCCTTTTTGTCTCACTTTTACGGCTCTATGTGCGCTTCCCTTTTATTTCTTTCACTTTACAGCTGGGCTCAGGCCACAACTGTGAAAGTTATCCCAGTTCACGTTCATCCGTGAACTGGATAACCCCAGTGTCAGTCAGTACTCTGAGGCCACATGGCCACCTTCAGAGCATGTGCAGTTCACATGATGAAGCCGGAGCTGATTTTACCTAAAGTGCAGGATCAGAAATGACGCCCGGCCTGTCACCCACCCACAACGCATCGACCAGAATAACGTCTAGCGTGTCATACCTGGAAAAAACAGGCAGGAATTTTAAATCGAGAGTGCGCTGGAGGATAACTTCTCATGCCCAGCGGGGATGATAACAGCAGTGAGGAGGGAGAAGGAGCACTGGAAAGCACCTAGTGAGTTTCTAGACCATGGCCTGGATGCTGCATTTACATATGAAAACTTAAGTATCAATCCTATTTTTCACAGCCTTTATTGGGCAGTTTTAGGTGAGACAAGGATGGTTAGGGATGTGCTAGCAAGATGCAGGGCCAGGTAGTAATAGGTTAGGAGGTAAAAATGATTTTACAGGTTCCCTGTAAAGTGAGACACATATAGAGTCAATACAAACAGAGTGATCTTTTTCAAGTGTATATTTTTGTTAATGTTGAAGATTATGGCTTATAACCATTGAAAATCCCAAAATCATTATCTCAGAAAATTAGAATGATTAACACATGCAAAGGCTTACTAAGCATTTAAAATGGTCCCTTAGTCTTGTTCAGTAGTCTACACAATCATGGGGAAGACTGCTGACTTGACAGATGCCTAGAAAGCAGTTATTGACACACTCCACAAGGAGGGTAAGCCACAAACCTTAATTGCTAAAGAAGCTGACTGTTCTCAGAGTGCTGTATCCAAGCATATAAATAAGAGGTTGAGTGGTTGAGTGTAAGGAAAATATATGATAGAAAGAAGTGCACAAGCAACAAGGATAACCGTAGTCTTGAAAGGATTGTTAAGAAAAGGCCATTCAAAAATTTGGGGGCGATCACGAGGCATGGACGCTGCTGGAGTCAGTGCTTCAAGAGTCACCACACACAGACGTATCCAGGACATGGGCTACAACTGTCAGATTCCTTGTGTCAATCCACTTATGACCAATAGACAATGCAAGAAGTGTCATACCTGGGCCAAGGAGAAAAAGAACTGGACTGTTGCTCAGTGGTCCACGGTGTTGCTTTCAGATGAAAGTACATTTTGCATTTCATTTGGAAATCGCGGTCCCAGAGTCTGGAGGAAGAGTGGAGAGGTCACAATCCAGCTGCTTGAGGTCTAGTGTGAAGTTTCCACCATCAGTGATGGTTTGGGGAGCCATGGCATCTGCTAGTGTACGTCCACTGTGTTTTACCAAGGCCAAAGTCAGTGCTGCCATCTACCAGGAAATTTTAGAGCACTTTATGCTTTCCTCTTCTTACAAGTTTCTTAGAGATGGAGATTTCATTTTCCTGCATGACGTGGCTCCTGTCCACACTACAAAAGGACCAATACCTGGTTTACTAACCACAGTATCACTGTGCTTGATTGGTCAGCAAACTCGCCTGACCTAAATCCCACAGAGAATCTATGACATATTGTCAAGGGGAAGATGAGAGACACCAGACCCAACAATGCGGATGAGCTGAAGGCTGCTATCAAAGCAACCTGGGCTTCCATAACACCTCAGCAGTGCCACAGGCTGATTGCCTCCATGCCACGCTGCATTGATGCAGTAATTCATGCAAAAGCAGCCCGGACCAAGTATTGAATGCATTTACTGTACATACTTTTCAGTAGGCCAACATTTATGAGTTGAAAATTATTATTTCAGTAGATCTTACATAATATTATAATTTTATGAGATAATGATCTTTGGATTTTCATTGGCTGTAAGTCATAATCATCAACATTTACAGAAATAAACACTTGAAATAGATCACTCTGTTTGTAATGACTCTATATAATGTAGTAGTGCATCTCAAATAACTAGAATATCATCAACAAGTTAATTTATTTCAGTAAGTCAATACAAATAGTGAAATGCATATAATATATAGAGTCATTACAAACAGAGTATCTATTTCAAGTGTTATTTTCTGTTAATGTTGATGATTATGGCTTATGTGGTGCCCCACCTGGTCAGACGTCACAGATGGGGTACTGCAGCGTGCAGTACTCCTGTCATCAGGGGGGTGTAATGTTAATCTGAGGCTCTCATTCCTGCATTCACAAACTTAGTGTAGGGGGACTGAAGGGTTAACCTGATCCAGGGTGAGCCCCAGCCCCGGTGGAAGGAGTGTAAGTGTAGTGAAGAGAGTGAGCGGGAAGGAACAGCAGAGTGCAGGAAGGAGAGAGAGAGAAGTCAGACAGAACAGAGAAAGAAAAGGAAGAAGAAGAGAGGAGAAGGAGGTGACCCAGTGTCGGGCCAAGTGACATGCCCGAGGGGATCCTAGTCTGCAACGGCGAACCGGCCCCAAGACACGGTGCAGGCAAAATTCAGTCCTCAATCGTCCACCTCGGCCAGTCGAGGATCTCTCTAGAGGTCCTGACAACCGTCCAGAACGTGTAACCCCGACAGTCATCCCTAAACCGGGTTGAGCTCCTTGGAAAAGATAGAAGGGAGCCTCATTTCACCCAACGGGCCTGGTAGTCGAGAGGGAGCACAGGACAGCGCACGGATAGTAGGAGGCGCAGATATCAGAAAACAGAGAGAAAGACGCAGAGGGAAAAGAAAGCAGAAGGAACATCATAGGTGGCCTCAGAGAGACATTACGTCCTTCTATGACTACCTGGCTGGCTACCTGCTGAAAAGACTGTTTTCTGTAAACTGCTTTGTCATCTGACTGGTTAACCAAGTAAAGTACCAGGGTAAAGTGAATGAGATTTCGTATGCTTTTCTCCCTTAACTGCCTTGCTGACAACTTTCCTCAAAGAGCTTGCACCCCCTTGATCGGTGTACTATTGCCCCGGAGGCGCAGCTCCATCTGCAGGGAGCTGTTCCAATTCAGCTGTCATACGATCGCCATCCGGAGGACTAAGGCGGCGCTGGTGTCCAGTCACCATAATCTGCAGGTGGCGTCACATGAACTATATTATAAACTTTATTTCCCCTGTGCATATATACCCCTTTTTAAGTTCGGTCTATGGGGCCACGGGTCCGGGCAGGCCACCAGTGACATCCCCAACCACAGCGGAAAGGGTCTGGATACCCGAGATCCCCACTGCTCCGGGCGACTCACAGCCGACGAAAACACAAAGGTCATTATTTCAGAAAATTATAGTTGGGAGGATAAAGGGTTAAAAATCGCTCTGCCATATTCCACAAGACATCAAAGGGTGAATACAACATAGATTTATTAGTCAACACGTTTCATGGCAATATGACATTGATTTTTGATGATATTCTAAATCATTGAGATGCACTAGTATGTGTTTCACTTTATGTATTAAATTACTGAAATACATTAACTTTTTTTGGTGATTTTTTAATATATTGAAAAGCACTTGTATATCTTGAGTCAGCATGGGGTCATCTTGACATCCTTAAGCAACATGTAGCATCTGGAAGATAGCATAAAAAAAGGACCTTCCTGCAAGTAAAATCAATCTCTATGCCATAGATGGTGCAGTCAGGCACTGGAGAAGAAGGTTTTGAGAGAAAGCTAGCACCACAGTAATACGGCAGTGGGAGTAAGTAACAAATGAATCCTAAGATGTGCTGCTCTTGTCTAAGCATCATAGTGGAGCAAGAAATTGTCTGCTTCAGTTGAATCCACATAGAGTAGGATACCAGCTTACCTTTTTGTGCCTTATAAGGACGGGTTCACACCACAGCACAATCCGATCCGGGGCTGTCCAATATGAATCAGACAGGCCCAGACCGGATAATATGGCTAATTTGCCCTCCTGTCCAGTTTGCAGCCGGAGTCTTATTATCGCAGCCGCAGTGTGGCTCTGGCGCATCGGATGGGGAGGATCCGAGTGTCTCAGATTTTTCCCCCCGGACACAAAAATGTTTTTGTGTCTGGGAGGAAAATCCGAATACACCCAGATCCTCCCGGACAGATGGAACTGGATGGCAGATAGCTGCCATCCGGCTCCATCTGGCCCCATAGCATACCATGGGGCCGAAATCTGATCCGGGGCTGTCTGGTTCACTCCGGACAACCCCGGATCGGATCACGCTGTGGTGTGGCCCCGGCCTTAGGCATTTTTATGGGTGCTTGTGAATTATTCTGATTTGTGGAGGAACTTGCATCATGCTGAATTGGCATGAGAAAAAAATTGCAGATTTGCTCTGCCTCATTGACTAACATTGGTCCAAGTACAATATGAGATTTTCTGACATTACACTTGTCTAAGGCCCCTTTCACATCAACATTTTTGCTGATTTGCAACAGATCCGGCAGTTTTACTGCATCTGCCGCGTAAAGGCTGCACGTGCGGCACACTTGTGGCAAACCCCATTCATTCTCGATGGGACTTGCAGCAGGTGCAAATGTGTTTTTTGCCGCAATCCAGCAGTTATGGCAGGTAAAAAAAACGCTGCTAGCTGTGGATTTTTTGATCTGATGCACCTGCTGCAAGTGCCGGATCGCGGCAAAAGCTACATTTGCCGCACCTGACGCAAATCCCATAGAGAACGAATGGAGCTTGCCGCAAGTGTGCCGCAAGTGCAGCCGTTACGTGGCAGATGCGGCAGATGTAGTAAATCTGCTGGATCTGCCGCAAATCAGCAAAAACGCTGATGTGAAAGGAGCCTAATTTAAATACGCATGTGAGAGAGGCCTTTAAGTGAGGGGAGCAATAAGGGTGAAAATGCTCCTGCCAGTAAGAAGGCAATGACATAGTAGCCAAACCAAGAGTCTGAAAGCTGATGCATGATTGTTGAGAGCAGGTCACTTGGATTGCCAACCGTATGACAGTCCATAAAAATACCTTGTTCGTAAAAAAAAATGAAGACATCTGTGATTTTTTGGGAGGCTGAAGAAACATGTACAGATTATTTTTAATGCAATTATTATCACTTTATAGTGAATGCAACTAATGTATAATATCAGAATTGTAGACTGTAGGTATGGATCATATGTTTTCATTATTAGTTATGGCTTTCTAATTGTGTCTGTAAAAATTATTGTCTGTCCGTGACTTTTTGATAAGCTAAACAGAAAGACTAAAATGTCAAGTTCACAATTCTGACTTCTGACACCAGCAATGTCTAGGAGGCTGATGTATGTGTTAAGGTACCTTTACACGCCGCGACGGCAGGCTGGAAACATCGCGCGACAAGCTACAATTGTAGCTTGTAGCGTCAATATCGCCTGTAGTAGCGGCGTCTGAAGAGGCGACGCTACAGCCGGCGACAGATACATTTGTTTATGGTCTCTGCTCATAAACTTAAGGCAACATCGCCGATTGCAGCGAGCTGTATCGGCGTGTAAAGAAGCGACGGAAGGCAACTCTGGACACCCGGCGATGTGGCTGCCATGTATCTAAGGCGTGACACAGTCGCCATGTTACCGCGCCCCATCTGCGATCATTGGAGGTCGCTCCTGCTTTATGATTGGTAGTCGCAGCATAGGGCGGGATATTTAAGGAGCTGACCAGTCACACTACACAATTACTCGAGCGTGCTGTATTAATCAGCCTCCTGCGATGCCTGGCCAATCCTGATGATATTGCGCTGTCCTATCATCGTACGGACGGCTCGTAATCCAAGATTGTTGCACGCCTATGTGCTATCCCTGCTGCACCGGGTCCGCCCATAGTAGCTTGTTGGAGCGGTGTGTAAACATGGTACGCTACGCTACAGCTGGCTACTTGAGACACCCGGCGATGTAGCTAGCTATAGATGTAGCGTAGCGTAGCGCACCTTATGGCGGCGTGTAAAGAGCCGTTCGGGCGTGCTCGTGCACGCGAAGTAGCGCGATGTATCCAGCCTGCCGTCGCGGCGTGTAAAGGTACCTTTAGGAACTGTGAGCGTGCAAAGTGACCAGACAAGCTGCCGTAGCGACTACCCATAAGGAAAAACCATGAAAGGGGTTATGAATACAACAGAGAGTGGGTACTGAGCTGCTGAGTAAAGTTTTTCAACTATCTGTGTAAGGGTGGAGAGATGCTATGCGAAATGAGTGCGAGATACTCGTACGAGTCTCCCATGCTTCACCCGGAATGGCCGGCGTTCCTCTGGAGAGGAGCATAGAAATACATGCAGCTGACGTGCTCCTGTCCAGAGAGACGGCGGCTGTTTTAGGTGAGTAATGCGAGTCTCATGCGAGTATCATGCATACATCTCGCTTAGTGTGTCTCTGGCCGTAGCCTGCATCCTTTTGAAATATCAGAGTGGAAAACCACATTACCACCACTGCCGGGACATCCTACAAGAGATGTACCATCGTACAGTCTTTTTTATCATGAGTGTCCACTCCCTTGCCATCCCCAATACTTACATGTTCCAAATTGTTTACAGAAAGTACAAAAGGAATTTAAATTATTATTATGATTTAACAATAATTCAAATTTATCATAAATTTGCCGGGGAACTTTTTTAATTTTATGTATCAGTTCAGAAAAGAACCACCCAGAACTGAAAATCAATAGCAATAAATTGGTACAGACCATTATGTACCACTCCACGAGCCTCAACCTCATTTAAAGGCATTAAATCTGACCATGTGTAAATGACTTTTTCATTGCACCCTGTAGATATTAAATCAAATTGAGATCTGCGAAATTTAAAGACCAACTTGACACCCCGAGCCTGTCATTTTGGTCATGGTTGGGCAAACTGTTTACGGAATGTTATTGTGTGCGTTGGTTCATATATATTGTGCAACGTCACAACCTACAAATCATCTCATGTCATTATAAAGACAAGAACAAAGTTTCTCACATTTTGTGGTATTTTAAAGCATTCAGGAGTGATCCACCAGCCGTGCCTCGCCCCCAAAAGGCAGAGTAGATGACATTTATATGAGATATTGGCCTCCAAGTTTAATGTTACATGTATTTTACTATAACTTTTTCTACAATGTTGGATTATATAACAGCGGAAGAACTTTTCAATACTATTGCAATGAAAGGATTCCAGTCACTTCTTTATCTTTATTTTTCATATACGTTAATTGTCATTTGTCAATGAGGCTTTTTCACAATGTTAGACTTCCATTGAACTAAGATTTGTAATTTCACAAATATCTGAGATTCCAATAAATTACATTTGTACTTTTGATAAAATAAAGCTCTTCATTGTGTATTTTGTATACAGCTGCCTGCCATCTGACAATACAATGCCGTATATAAAGCTGACAATTATCCAGTCCCTTCTATCACTTGGTAAATGTCCTGCAATTCAACTTGAAAAAATGGCAGGGAAATTGGAAATCATTAGATCTGTTAAACATACCCCACAGTCTTTTTTCATAAAGATCAAGATATTACTGTGGAATGCTCTGTCGTCTTACAATAAAAGAGAATAACCATTATAGGTATATTATATATATTATACTGTGGGCGGTATGGTGACTCAGTGATTAGCACTCTATCTTTGCAGCACTGGGGTCCTAGGTTCAATTTCCAACAAAGTCAACATTTGCAAGGAGTTTGTAGGATCTCCTTGTGTTAGTGTAGGGGCTCTATGGTTTCTTATCGCACTCCAAAGACATACTGATAGGGAATGTAGAGTGTGAGTCCCAATGGGGAAAGTGTTTCTGATGTATGTAAAGCACTCTGGAATTAATGGTACTATAAAAGTGCAAAAACATTATTATTATTATTATTATTATTATTATTATTATTGAAGAGAACCTGTCAGCTTTTCTACTCCCTTGCTATCGCTACCTTTCCCTGCATCTTGCTAGCTAATCCCTAACCATCTCTTTCTGACCTAAAAGTGCCCTATAAAGCTTAAAAATAAAATAATTTATAACTTACATGCAGTCTCCAATCGGAGACAGGAAAGGCGGGCTCCAGGGTTCCATTCCCCCCTCCCCTCTCTGGCTCCTAGCATGCCCCGCTGGGCATCCTCATTCCTTGTGCTTTGCCACCTGTTTTGAAATTCCCGCCTCCTTTGCTACTATGATGCACGGGGCCGGAACATAAAATCTGGCCCGGTGCATTGTGGGGGCTTATATTGTGTACAGCTCGGCTTCAATATGCACACTGCCCATGCGCCGAAGCAAGGCCGAACAGGTGATCAGCCCCCACAATGCACTGGGCCAGATTTGATGTCCCGGCCCAGTGCATCATAGTAGCAAAGGAGGAGGGAATTTCAAAAGAGATGGCAAAGCACAAGGAATGAGGACACCCAGCGGGGCATGCTAGGAGCCAGCATGGGGGTGAATGGAGCCGCGGAACCTGCCTTTCCAGTCCCCGTATGGAGACTACATGTAAGTTATAAATCATTTTTCTTAAGCTTCATAGGGCACTTTTAGGTCAGAGAGGGATTATTAGGGATCAACTAGCAAGGTGCAGGGGCAGGTAGTGATAGTAGAGGGAGATAAAACGAACTGACAGGTTCCCTTTAAGCAGCAAGCTTATACCTAATTTCTCCTAATGGACAAACATTTTGCTCATGCGTCGGGTGACTGACAGCCTGTTTTATGTAAATGCATCATAAAGAGTAAGGCTATGATCACAAAGGGTTTCAGCATTCATTCAGTGGCTCTGTTGGTGTGCTCGCCTTAACCCCTGAAAAACAGTATTCAGGTGTATACTCTGATAGGGCCATTGACTATAATGAGACAGATGGAGTCACTGCGAGCTGTCTGATATCATTATCGGCCATAAGACAATCAAGGAGGTGTCTGGTTAGCTCTAAATTTATTTCGCAGCAGGATCTCCGGGTTCCCGACTTTCTCCCACACTCCAACGATATACTGATAGGGAAGTTAGATTGTGAACACCAATAGTGGCAGTGTTATTGATGTATGCTAAGCACTGAGGAATTAATGATGCTTTATAAGCGAGTCACTATATATTATACAAAATATTATAGCAATGGCAACTACTAAGCTACAGTCATGGTTGAAGGTGATGAGACAAGGCACTCCCATTGAAGATGAAAAAACGTGATGTTTATTTATAAATTATTTTTTATCCGATAGGATACCAACTGGACCAAAAAAAAAAAGTATAAATAAAAAACTATTAATCTTCAATGGGAGTGCCTTGTCTTATATTTCATGAAAATCTGGTTTGGAAACCTACCTGAGCACACCTCCAATTTATTATTTGTGACTTACTATTGCATTTTGTGGTCAAATGTGTTGGCAGCCTTGAAATTGTTCTGTGAAATTGCTCCTAAATAAAATGGGAATGATTGGTGATATCAACTTCCTGTTTGTGGAACATTAGTATATGGGAGGGGGAAAACTTTTCCAGATGGGTGGTGACCATGGTGGCCATTTTGAAGTCAGCCATTTTGGATCCAACTTTATTTTTTTTAATGGGTAAAAAGTAATGTGACACATCAAACATATTGAGAATTTCATAAGAAAAACAATGGCGTGCTTAATTTTAACGGAACTTTATTCTTTCAAGAGTTATATACAAGTTTATGACTACTTATAAAATGTGTTCAAAGTGCTGCCCATTGTGTTGGATTGTCAATGCAACCCTCTTCTCCCACTCTTAACACACTTAAAGCAACACTGCAGAAGAAATGCTGGCACAGGCTTCCAGTATCCGTTGTTTCAGGTGATGCACATCTCGTATCTTCACAGCATAGACAATTGCCTTCAGATGAGAGAGATGAGGCAAACGTTGTTGTGAATGGTGAAGTTAAACAAAACCAGCGCTATTGGTCTGACACTAACCCACAGTGGATAGATCCCTCCAAGACTGTTGGAACACAAAAATTGATGGTGTGGTCTATGGGGTAGAAAGATAGTGGGGCCATTCTTTATCAATTGAAACCTCAATGCCACTGGAAATCTGAAATTGCTACATGATTCACATATCTAGTGGCATTGAGGTTCCCCACTATCTTTGTATCAATTCCCAGCTTGCCTATTATTCAAATGGTTAATTTTTTTTCTGAAAGGCAGAGAAAGCTCATTTAGAACGCCTGTCTTTGCCCATATGGATTAAAAGTTCTATTGTCCTCTGGTATCAGCTTCCTACAAAACAGGATTCAAACATAGGTAGAAAACATTTACTGTTTTGTATTCAATTTGTGTTTAAATGCACCTATACTGACAGAGTGAATGCTGCATTTATTGCTTGTATTTGGAAAATTCATGTAGTGTGACATCACTGCACTGCATACAAGGAAATTTCAATAGAAATCACTCACATGGGGGGTCTGTATCCCCCCGTCTGAAGCAAAACCAATGTTCAAATAAAACCAATGTTCAAACAAACACATAGAATCTCTCACAGACAGCACAGGCTTGTGCTCAGAGCAACAGATCGAAGAGATTGCCTTACCTAGCTGAGCTATCAGATATAAGATATGTGCCTGCCATCTCTCCCTCCCTCTTTATCCCCTTCCCCATCAGAAGCAGCTTGCAGGAAAGGAAAATGAAAACAAAACTAGCAGTGAGGCACAGAGCACAGGGGGGAGGGAGCGAATGCCAGCATGGGAAGGAGTAAATAATAAATAAACATTTACATACTGCGGACTATTCGGCAGTGAAAGTGAGGCCGGCTTCACACTGCGGTGTGATCAGGTCCGGGGCTGTCTGATGTGAATCGGACAGCCCTGCAACTGATCTGGTCACAGAACCGGAGGGCGAAATATGCCCTTTGGTCCGGTGTACATCTGGATGCCTCAATTGCAGCCGCAGCTGCTGATAATTCAAAATCGCGGCAAGCGGGGAGCTAGCCGCGGTCCTGAACTGTCAGCAGGGGACAGTTGCATTCAGCATTTTTAAACCATGTCCCAAATTATTGTGCAAATGTTCTTTTTCTCTGATTTTCCTAAATGGTCGGTGCAAATGACAGTCAGTGTAATAAAAGTCATCACCTGATAGAGTATACATCAAATTTTTTTGAAGAAACCTCCCAATGATAACAGTATAATCTTCAAAATTAACAAAAACTCTAAAAGCACTGTTCCAAATTATTAAGCATAGTAGCGTTTCTAAACATTTGATATGTTTTAAAGAACTGAAAATGCTCATTTGTTGAATTTGCAGCATTAGGAGGTCACATTCACTGAAATAAAAAGCTATTTAACTCCAAAACATCCTAACAGGCTAAGTTACATGTTAACATAGGAACCCTTCTTTGATATCACCTTCACAATTCTTGCATCCATTGAACTTGAGAGTTTCTGGAGAGTTTCTGCTTGTATTTCTTTGCATGATGTCAAAATAACCTCCCAGAGCTGCTGTTTTGATGTGCCTACCACTCTGATAGTTCTTTTGCTTGATTATGCTCCAAAGCTTCTCTATACGGTTAAGGTCAGGGAAGATGGTGACCACACCATGGATTTATCTCCTTTTATGCCTATAGCAGCCAATGACACAGAGGTAGCATGAGATGCTTTGCATATCGTGCTTTGCTGCATGAGATGGTGCATTGTAATGCATGAAGATGATTTTGCTCTTGAAGGCACGTTTCTGCTTTTTGTACAATGGAAGAAAGCTCTATATACTTTGCAGAGGTCATTTTCACCCCTTCAGGAACCTTAAAGGGGCCTACCAGCTCTTTCCATATGACTCCAGCCCAAAACATGACTCCTCCACCTCCTTGATGACGTCGCAGCCTTGTTAAGGCTTGGTGGCCATCCACCAACCATCCACTACTCCATCAATCTGGACCATCCAGGGTTGCTCGGCACTCATCAGTAAACAAGATTGTTTGAATATTAGTCTTCATGTATATCTGGGCCCACTGCAACCGTTTCTGCTTGTGAGCACTGTTTAGGGGTGGCCGAATAGCAGATTTATGCACCACAGCAAGTCTTTGAAGGATCCTACACCTTGAGGTTCGAGGGACTTCAGAGGCACCAGCAGCTTCAAATATCTGTTTGTTGGTTTGTAAGGCCTTTTTAGCAGCTGTTCTCTTAATCCGATGAACTTGCCTGGCAGAAACCTTCCTCATTCTGCCTTTATCTGCATGAACACATCTGTGCTCAGAATCATCCACAAATCTCTTCACAATACGATGATCACGCTTAATTTTACATGAAATATCGAATGTTTTCATCCATTGTCTTAGGTCTTGCACTATTTGTTGCTTTTTGGCAGCAGAGAGATCCTTTCTCTTCCCCATGTTACTTGAAAACTGTGACCTGCGTAATATTGTGGAACACCCAGTTTTTCTTTTATTGGGCTCACCTGCCAAACTAATTATCAGAGGTATCTGAAATTGATTTCAGTGATCCAAAGAACCCTGAGACACAATCCCATCAATGGGTTTCATTGAAGAAAAAAAAAAAACTGTAACACTTAAAAACCAATTTGCATAATAATTTGGAACACGGTGTATGTCTGGGAGATAAATCTGAATCCTCCCTGATTCTCCCGACAGATGGAAGCCAGATGGCAGATAGCTGCCATCCAGCTACATCCGGCCCCATAGCATACTATGTGGCCGAAATCCGGTCGGGGATGTCAGGTTCACTCCTGACAGCCATGAATCGGATTTAACCTGGGTGTGAAGCCAGCCTAATGTATTGCACTGGTGTATCAGCTGCCTGCTGGGTGTGAAGGTGCTTATACCAAAAGAACTACAGAGGTTAAAGTAATGATTTTTACATATTTTGCCCGAGCACTATTCAAGGTTACTATTAGTATTATACTGAAATATGACCCGATAGAGTCCCTTTAAATACCTGAGGTACCTCGGTATTTGCTTCTGTTGCCACTTCATCAATGTGGGCCTAGTAACACGCATATAAGGAAATATATAAATATGTATATTGCAGGATTTCAGGCTCATAGGACATTATTATCTCCTATTTTTGCTTTTAATTAGATCAACAATTCTGTTCTAGCATATGCGGTGATGTTATTATTATGTGCTTTACACCTTTGTTCTAATTATTTTAATGACTGCATTTCCCTTCTACATTGTTTTTAACCTTTTACACAAACATATTGTATACAATACACCAATCATGCTGATAGCATCGCCGCCGCCTAATGTTGGAGGAATTAACTAATGGAAGGGGGAATCCTGGGTAACACTTGACAAATTGTCCTTGCGCTAAGCCCCCTGTTTCACTATCCTAAGGATCAGAGGAGCATTTCCATTCCCAGCATTAATTACAAGCCTGACACAACACAGACTGTATGCCTTTCCGCCAGTGTGTACTGTGAGGGCGTAATTGGAAATAAAACGCATCTCTTTTAATAGTCTTTTAATTAGCTGTTCAGGTGAACCGTAATTAGAGAGAGGACCATAAATTTCTGCTTCTTTAATAATAAAAAAAAAAATCAGATTCAAGGAATGCAATTTTAATGTAATTAGCTGTAAGGAAAAAAATGCAACTTTAATGTTCGGTCAGAGCACTCAAGAATGTGTATCAATTAGAGGCTATAGGAAAGACTGTCCTGCATTAACCTACTATTATGTAATGTTTAGGAGTGTACAGAGCTCAGGTTTAACTAATGAGGACCTGGCGGAATCAGAACAATTAATAAGACAGACTAGAATATTGCGTAGGATATGTGTATAGACGTCCTGATAAAATACTGGCTTCATCCCTATTTGTAGGAGATGAGGAAGGCCTAACCTGTCACCATACCATCTCCGTGGGCTTCCCCTGTGCAGTATTCTTTGATTAAACCATATATGCTCGAATATAAGCCTGTGTTTTTCAGCACAATTTTTGTGCTGAAAGTGCCCCCCTCGGCTTATACTCGAGTCACTATTGCATTTGCTGTAAGAGGGGGTGGTGACCAGGAGCTGGATGGGGAGGCTGCAGAGTGAGCGGGAGGTCACGTGGACCTGCTCATTAGTGTATCCCCGTGATAGGGAGTTATTTACGTGAATGGGAACAGATATACTAGGATGGGGGACTATATACTAGGATGGGGGACTATGTACAAGGATGGGGGGCTATATACCAGGGTGGGGACAGATATACCAGAGTGGGAACAGATATACCAGAATGGGGACAGATATACCAGGATGGGGGGCATTTCCCACCCTAGGCTTATGCATGAGTCAATAACTTTTTCAAGTTTTTGAAGGTAAAATTAGGGGCCTTGTCTTATACTCGGGTCGGCTTATACTCGAGTAGATACGGGTAAGTTACCTACACATCATAATAAGGTCTACTGTTGGATTTAAATTATTAAAATTTACTAGAAAAGTTTATTCTGTGTGCCTTACAGTAGACCTTTCTGAATGAAGTCTTACAATAGTTAGGTCTACTGTGAGGCCTAGTACAAATTTGCCGACTTTGCAGATTTTTAGTAAAAAAAATTCAGATTTGCAGATCTCAATACTGGAAAGCTTTAATTACCTCCGAAAAAATATGTGAGGTGAAAGGGGAGAGAAAGAGAGAAAAACCTTATGACCATAAGAACTTACACTCTATGAGAAGGAGACCCACTCGTCATAAGATCTTGCTTCTGTCACTGGCCTTATGGATCGGGTGTTACTCAGCTGCCTGGAGGCCTGGGACATTAGTTCACGACAACGATCCTCAGAAGCTGTGGCTCTAGCCGGACATGTTAAAGGGTGAGTATTCACAGGGGAAATAGTTTGTGACACCAGCTGAAGTTCTGACCATAGGTGGCCAGGGGCTGTAGTGGGAGCTTCTAAGGGGAGATGGTAGGATAGCCAGATATTAGTCCATCTCCAGCCAGGTCACAGATCCGTTGGAAGGTGTAGAGGACGGATGGTTGAAGGTGCAGAGGTGCAGGATAATGGTAGTGGTATTGTTGCAGGTGGGAGCAGAAAGGAACAGACACAACAGTCTTTGAGGTTCTTACCCTTTACTTGAAGTAATTGAAGATTACAACGCTACCAGGGTACTATGTTCAACAGGAGCTCACCCTGGCCAGCCCAGAGACAGTTGGCATCCACCTTGCTGAGACACAGAGTATATGGCCTTCCAGCTGATTTCCCATATCTGACACTATGCTACCACTTTCCTTTCCTAAGTGTCTATGGTTACCGTTCCCTACCAGGCAAGTAGCTGTGGGTCCTGTGAGTGACACCTTTCGTACTCTGACCCTATATAGCCTCGTGAGCCTTGGAAAGGTCAACAAAAGTAGTCATTGTACTTGAAGCCCAGTGACCTCTGGCTTCACGACCGGTCTAGAAGAATCCCTGATTGAGTTTGGAGGCTGGTAACCCTCTTGCAGCTAGCTCTTCTGCCCAGCTTCAACAGCTGGCAGCAGATTTGTCTCAGTGGACCCTTAGCCCAGCACTTCACTCCATGTTCTATGCTGTCTTTCAAGTGATTTGGTATAGACTAAAGCTCTCCTAGTTGCCACCCACCCCTAACCTAACTCCTACCTACAGCCAGAAGTGGGAACTGCCCTATAGGTGGGTCTCTTCTGCCCAGCACTTCCTAGCCTGGAGTTCCGATATGTTGGCTGTATTTGGGGATCTCAGCAATGTGTCCTCTACTTACCTCCAGGCATGATCCTATACATTGGATTATGTACAATACCATTTGTGGCAGCCTGGCCGCAGGGGCACCACACTTCCAGAGGGGTAAAAGAAACAGAGAGAGAGAGGACCCTGTTAATCATAACAGTTTTACTCTACAGAAGTATTTTACCAGTGATTCTGGAGAGGGAAAACAACTCTAGTATAAACTCTGCATCATTGGAAATTGATAAACTGTGATGTCCCAGGTACTGACCACCACTATACAGGTAAAGCTACAAGGTAGCATATTCCATAAATTGTCATATTTGCAGGAAAATGCGAGGAACTCTGCGTGGCTATGCAAAATAGTGCTGCACAAGGTTACTTTTTTGCAAACTGCAAATCTAATATCAAAGTGTTTAAACTTCAGGACATTCAATTTAAACTGTATTCTCTGCTGTTCAATCTGCTCATGTCTAGTAGAGCTTTCATTTACAGACATATGAAAAAGTTTGGGCACCCCCCTTAATCTTACTCTTTTTTTTTTGTTTAAAATTGTTTTTTTGCGACAGCTATTTCAGTGTGATATATGTAATAACTGATGGACACAGTAATATTTCAGGATTGAAATGAGGTTTATTGTACTAACCGAAAATGTGAAATATGCATTATTTCAAAAATTGACAGGTGCAAAAGTATGGGCACCTCAACAGAAAAGTGACATTAATATTTAGTAGATCCACCTTTTGTAAAAATAACAGCCTCTAGTCACTTCCTGTAGCTGTTAATGAGTTCCTGGATGAAGGTATTTTTGACCATTCCTCTTTACAAAACAATTCCAGTTCAGTTAAGTTTGATGGTCGCCGAGCATGGACAGCCCGCTTCAAAACATCCCACAGATGTTCAATGATATTCAGGTCTGGGGACTGGGATGGCCATTCCAGAACATTGTAATTGTTCCTCTGCATGAATGCCTGAGTAGATTTGGAGCAGTGTTTTGGATCATTGTCTTGCTGCAAGATCCATCCCCGGCGTAACTTCAACTTTGACACTAATTCTTGAACATTATTCTCAAGAATCCGCTGATACTGAGTGGAATCCATGTGACCCTCAACTTTAACAAGATTCCCGGTGCCGTCATTGGCCACATAGCCCCAAAGCATGATGGACCCTCCCCCAAATTTGACAGTGGGCAGCAAGTGTTTTTCTTGGAATGCTGTGTTTTTGTGGCGCCATGCATAACGCCTTGTTGTATGACCAAACAACTCAATCTTTGTTTCATCAGTCCACAGGACCTTCTTCCAAAATGAAACTGGCTTGTCCAAATCTGCTCTTGCATACCTCAGGCGACTCTGTTTGTGGCGTGCATGCAGAAATGGCTTCTTTCCCATCACTCTCCCATACAGCTTCTCCTTGTGCAGTGTGCGCTGTATTGTTGACCGATGAACAGTGACACCATCTGCAGCAAGATAATACTGCAGGTCTTTGGAGGTGGTCTGTGGATTGTTCTTGACTGTTCTCACCATTCTTCTTCTCTGCCTTTCCGATATTTTTGTTCGCCTGTCACTTCTGGCCTTTACAAGAACTGTCCCTGTGGTCTTCCATTTCCTTACTATGTTCCTCACAGTGGAAACTGACAGGTTAAATGTCTGAAACAACTTTTTGTATCCTTCCCCTGAACAACTATGTTGAACAATCTTTTTTTTTTCAGATCATTTGAGAGCTGTTTTGAGGAGCCCATGATGCCACTCCTCAGAGAAGATGCAACTAGGAGAACAACTTGCAAGTGGACACCTGAAATAGCTTTTCTCATGATTGGATACACCAGGCTATGAAGTACAAAGCTCAATGAGGTTACCAAACCAATTTAGTGCTTCAGTAAGTCAGTAAAAAGTAGTTAGGAGTATTCAAATCATGAAAATCAGAAGGGTGCCCATACTTTGGCACCTGTCAAATTTTGAAATAATGCATATTTCACATTTTTAGTTAGTACAATAACTGAAATATTACTGTGTCCATCAGTTATTACATATATCACACTGAAATAGCTGTTGCAAAAAAACAATTTTAAACAAAAATAAAAAAGAGTAAGATTAAGACGGGTGCCCAAATTTTTTCATACGACTGTATTATAAGGTTTGTATGATGTTAATGTTTTTAGAACGAAAAAAATATGTTCAGTATGAAGAACTTTTTTCTGGAATAAAAAAACAGAACCAAGACAGACTCCACAGTAATCAATGTGGCTCCTTTGCATTCAGTAAGGTCTGCTGTAGAGCTTCATTCAGTAAGGTCTGCTGTAGAGTTCATTCAGTAAGGTCTGCTGTGGAGCTTCATTCAGTAAGGACTGCTGTAGAGCTTCATTCAGGTTGGTCTGCTGTAGAGCTTCATTCAGTAAGGTCTGCTGTAGAGTTCATTCTGTAAGGTCGCTGTGACTTCATTCAGTAAGGCTGCTGTAACTTCATTCAGTAAGGTCTGCTGTAGGACTTCATTCAGTAAGGTCTGCTTTAGGGCTCACTCCCTGAAGAAGCTGTAATGACGAAATGTCCGAGTGAGATCCAATGAGTCACAAACTGAGATGAAGACAGAAACAAGCAACACTTTCTTTACTAAAAAGACTTGGGATATAATTTAGGATATGATGAAATACTCCTATCTTCCCTAGGACTACTGTACCTATTGTTTAATTCACCCACATAAAGCAGGAGCGTGTCCAGCTCAAAGTTACCTGGTTATAGAAATTTCACTGAAGATTGGAACAAATTTACCTAACAGATATGCAAATCTAGACATCTAATTAGACAAATACAACCAAGTGTAAATCAGATAGGTATGTTTTATGGTAAGCCCTGGAATGGCACACTAAGTACAATCTTGACAACACGACTAATGCAAAAGCATGAAAATACAGTTTATGTTCTTATATTCCTACCTTCAGGATACCTGGGTATCTAAGCTAATGGTATTGTTGTTGTATATACAAGTCTCACATAGACCTGAGGAATGTGGTGGGCTGAAGCCAGTCCAGAGATCTTCAGCTCCAGAAATCTTCAATCTTTCTGCTTGGACCCTTGCCTCCAGGAAAACAGTCTTTTTTTTCAGAAAGGGGGTCACTCCAACATGTCTTGTGTTGTTTGAAAAGGCCCTCACAGGATAGAGTGAATCCATTTAGACAATCTATGGAGCGCTAGGGTTAGAAATTAGAAAAGGGGACCAGTATTATTATTACCAGCGGTTTATGAACTCCTTACATAGGCCACAACGCGTTTCACCAGCAAGCACAGGAAGTGTCCCGGGAGCACCGGTGAATGCAGCCGGCAGTCACACATCACCTCGAAGGAGGAGGCAATTGAAAAGGCCTTCGTCTGAAGTTGTGCAGGGGTGCACAACCATCCTGGTGAGTTGCCAATCGGCCCCCTGCACTGCACAATTAATATAGCAGATCTTCACATTGCTCTCCTATCTTCTCTTTTATACTCACAGGATAGAGGGTACACAGTTCTGTCCACAACATTGCAGCTTAAGTCCAGCTCAAAGTGCACTCAGCAGCTCTCTCATTTTGAGGCAGAAAGTCAACTTCACCAGAGCAAGTGATTCTAAGCTCTTATAGAAGCTTTAAAAAGCTTACCAAAAGCAACATACATAGTAACATAGTTTTTAAGGTTGAAGGAAGACTTTAAGCCTATCTAGTTCAACCCACAGCCTAACATGTTGATCCAGAGGAAGGCAAAAAAAAACCATGTGGCAACACTAAGCTCCACATTGGGGAAAAAATTCCTTCCTGACTCCAGATACGGCAATCAGACTAGTTCCCTGGATCAACGCCCTATCAAAGGATCTAGTATATATAACTGGTAATATTATAGTTTTCAAGAAAGGCATCCAGGCCCTTCTTAAATGTTAGTAGTGACTCACTCATTACAACATCATGTGGCAGAGAGTTACCAAGTCTGATATCCATTGCACAAAACAATCTTCAGAATGGTGAGAGGGGGTTGTGGCTTGTCCATTATGTGAATTTACATGTTTAATAGTTTTCTGATTACCGTATATACTCGTGTATAAGCTGACTTTTTCAGCCCAAAAATTGGGCTGAAAAGTCCCCCCCTCGGCTTATACACGAGTCATATACTTTTGTACGAGGTGGGGGCTGTGTCCGGGAGCAGGAGGAGGCTGGAGGAGGTGGGGGAAGGCTATAATATAAGCAGCTCGTCACGTGGAGCCGCTCATAACTTATTAATGATATGCACTGCATCCCCCGCCCATCCGCGGGGGAGCAGTGCATATTCCATTACAGGCTCCCCATAACAGTATGGCGCCCCCACCACAGTAAAGCCTCCCCATGCTGCCGCTGGTCAGTGTACAATAAATAGTGTTATTAGCTCTCACCCTCTCTCAGGGCTCAGTGTGCATCCTCCCTCGTCCCTCCTCCCTCCTCCCTGCGTGTCATGTGACCGGCCGGTGACATCATCACGGTGAGCCCCGGTCACAGGACAAGCAGGAAGGAAGGAAGATGCACAGCCAGGAGCAAGGGTGAGAGTATACACTATTATTTTACAGGAGCGATGCGCGCATGGGGAGCTTACTGTCAGGGGGGGGAGCCTGTATACCCCCTGTGCTGCTGCTGCGGGGCAGCCTGTGTCCCCCTGTGCTGCTGCTGGGGGCAGCCTTGTCCCCCTGTGCTGCTGCTGCTGGGGGCAGCCTGTGTCCCCCGTGCGCTGCTGCTGCTGGGGGCAGCCTGTGACCCGGTGCTGCTGGGGGCAGCCTGTGTCCCCCTGCTGCTGCTGCTGCTGGGGGCAGCCTGTGTACCCCCTGTGCTGCTGCTGCTGCTGGGGCAGCCTGTGTACCCCCTGCTGCTGCTGCTGGGGGCAGCCTGTGTACCCCCTGTGCTGCTGCTGCTGGGGGCAGCCTGTGTCCCCCCTGTGCTGCTGCTGCTGGGGGCAGCCTGTGTACCCCCTTGCTGCTGCTGCTGGGGGCAGCCTGTGTACCCCCTATGCTGCTGCTGGGTGTGCTGGGCAGCCTGTGTCCCCCCTGTGCTGCTGCTGCTGTGGGGCAGCCTGTGTCCCCCCTGTGCTGCTGCTGCTGGGGGCAGCCTGTGTACCCCCTGTGCTGCTGCTGCTGCTGGGGGCAGTCCTGTGTACCCCCTGTGCTGCTGCTGCTGGGGGCAGCCTGTGTCCCCCCTGTGCTGCTGCTGCTGGGGGCAGCCTGTGTACCCCCTGTGCTGCTGCTGTGGGGCAGCCTGTGTACCCCCTAGTGCTGCTGCTGCTGCTGCTGGGGGCAGCCTGTGTCCCCCCTGTGCTGCTGCTGCTGCTGGGGGCAGCCTGTGTACCCCCTGCTGCGCTGCTGCTGCTGGGGGCAGCCTGTGTACCCCCTGGCTGCTGCTGCTGGGGGCAGCCTGTGTACCCCCTGTGCTGCTGCTGCTGGGGGCAGCCTGTGTACCCCCTGTGCTGCTGCTGCTGGGGGCAGCCTGTGTACCCCCTGTGCTGCTGCTGCTGTGGGGGCAGCCTGTGTACCCCCTGTGCTGCTGCTGCTGGGGGCAGCCTGTGTACCCCCTGCGGTGCTGCTGCTGTGGGGCAGCCTGTGTACCCCCTGTGCTGCTGCTGGGGGCAGCCTGTGTACCCCCTGTGCTGCTGCTGCTGGGGGCAGCCTGTGTTCCCCTGCTGCTGCTGCTGGGGGCAGCCTGTGTACCCCTGCGGCGCTGCTGCTGCTGCTGCTGGGGGCAGCCGTATACACTGTGCTGGAGTCCACCCTCGGCTTATACGCGAGTCAATAACGTTTTCCCAGTTTTTGGGGGCAAAAGTAGGGGGGTCGGCTTATACACGGGTCGGCTTATACACGAGTATATACGGTATGTACTTTTATTTTATTTATATTATCAGAATATGTGATACATCATAGCATTGTACAATATACATACTTTTACCGGACTATGATTGGGAGTTTTTATTCCTGTATATCATTGTCATTATTTATTATGCTATGATTGAGAGCATACATTCCTGTATATTCAGCACACTGTGTGCATAATGGTCTATGTGACGAAACGGACTCCTTCAATGTAGAACATATGATGATTTCTTATGTAACCCAGACAATATGTTATTTTGTTGCAAACGTTCGTGGGTTAAGTCCTTAAACTCCAGCAGCCAGTATTTGGTATTGTAAATAAAGTCTTGTAGAGGTTTGATGACGTGGACCTATGTAATGCAATTATTTCTTTTCTGTAAGGTCAGAAGGACTTAATCCTGTTAGAATGCCATGGTATCAATGTGGATTGTTGATACTATGGTAGCCTCAGCCTCAGCTAGGTGCGATATCAATCAGTATTGTCTCTCCCTTGCCTGGACTGCAATACAACTAAAAATGGTTATATGAGGCTTGAGGTCGGGCCAATGAAAATACAGTCTTATTCCACCAATCATGATGTCCCCAATATCCTGCAATGAGGGCTCAGGTATATAAGGAGACCTGTGCATTACCAGTGTGATTGAAGATTGCATACAGGCAGCTAAGCTAGGATCTTCGGGTCTGATTGGCCGCCATAACCCCAGGCCTAGGCATTCTGGTGCCCACCAAAGGGATCAGAACCTGGATTATAAAACCACAAGGACTTCAGCATCGACTTATCGGATTCAGCTGGGATAACAAAGACTGCATAAGAAAGCCTCTCAGGTTGGGACAATCCAGTCACCTGCCTACAGACTTTGCCGGGCTGACTCAGCTTCCTAAAACTGGCATTATTTCTTTCTCGGTGGGTGCCTGCCAAAAGCAGCGTGCCATTGGTTTGGAGTAAATAGCCATGGAAGTTCTGAAGCACGAATATTATAATCCCTGGTGAGACTCTGTTGCCTGTTACATTTTATGCTTTGCTGGTTATATGTTATATACTGTTAACTGTTTGGGGATCCAATAAAGCCTTAATACAGTATTGTGGTTCCCTGTGTTGTCTGAGTAGTGTTCTGCCCACGGTTAAGGAGCTCAAGCGTTCAGTTTGGGATGAGCCCTGGTCCACGTTGTCTTTCTAAAGGCGGCTGGGCCAGCGGACAAGAGCACCCACTGACCCCGTGTCTCCGCAGTCATTTAATGTTATGCCTTAAAAGCTCTATTGTTTTGTATTTTTTCTGCATTAATTTTTTTGACTCTGTTATACCCTCTCATTCCAATTCAATTTTTAATAGGATTAGCGCTGAAATCCACTGTAAAACTGCCCCTCACCTCCTTGGTCTAGAAGTCAGTATCAACTAAAGATAATATATAATGCATATATTTTTATTTTGGGTGCGCTTGAACCACCAATATAAGAAATTACAGATTATTGTTTAAATAATGTATTCAAACAACAATTTGTAATTTCGTATATTGGGGGTTCATGCGCACCCCAAAAAATGTATATGTAATCGTTTCAATTTGATTATAGCTTTTCTTGATTATTTTTCTGTCTTTCGACTGTTTCTCCATACTACCATACAGTATATTGTGTTGGCATTTTCATAGAGCTTTCTGCACTCGGACAAGCCCTCCACACTCCTTCATCTTTCATCTTTTTCCTAAAATGTCCATGTCTTGTATTGTTTTTAAAGATCTTTCTCGATAAAGTATGTAATTAACCCCTTCACGACCTATGACATATATGCCCGTATCCTCCCCCCGATATCTTAGCTGATGTCATCAGCTGAGAAGTGTATCTAACAGCGTTGATCAGATTAGTGATCCGTTTGGCACTGTTAAGTTAACCCTTTGGATCGTGCTGTCAGTAACTGACAGCGTGATCCAAAGCACCCAACGGGGATCACACTGATCCCTACTGGGATCGCTGGTCCTATGAAGCAATCACGGGACCTAATGCTATACCTGGACAGTATGGGGTCTTCTAATGACCCTGTATGGCTGGCTTCAGACTTGCAGATGCATCTGCAGCGTTTTGCAGATGCATCTGCAAGCATCTGCATGCAGACCGCAGCCCCTATGTTTATAATGGAGCGCACGGCGGTCTGCAGATGCTTGCGGACTGCCGTGCACTCTCATTGCCCGCCAGTAGTGATCTGTGCGCAGGCGGGATGCCTGCGCACAAATCACACACTCTCGCCCGCACCAGGGACGCAACATCTCGCGTCCCTGGTGCGGGCGAGAGTGTGTGATTTGTGCGCAGGCATCCGCCTGCGCACAGATCACTGATGCGGGCAATGAGAGCGCACGGCGATCCGCAAGCATCTGCAGACCGCCGTGCGCTCCATTATAAACATAGGGGCCGCGGTCTGCATGCAGATGCTTGCAGATGCATCTGCAAAACGCTGCAGATGCATCTGCAAGTCTGAAGGCAGCCTAAGCTGTCCTGATTCACTTTCTTGCTGTGATATCCCAGTGACATCACAAGCAGGGTGTGATTAGTTCCCGTGTCTTTTGATGAGCAACATCTCATCTAAAGACAAAGGAAGCGATCAGACTGCGGAGGACTAGTGGGAAGTGTAAAATATTTTTAAAAATTTGTTTTTAAAAGTATGAAAAAAAACATAAACATTCAAATCACCCTCCTTTTGCATCATTGAAAATAAAATTAATAAAAAGATAAAAAATACACAGATTTAAATCGCTGTGTTTAGAAATGCCCAATCTATCAAAATAAAAAACAATCAGATTGGGAAACTGCTTAATGGAAATAAAAGTCCAAATGCTAAAACTATGTTTTTTTGGTCTCCCAACACTGCAGTAAAATGCAATAACGGGCGATCAAACCAGCGTATCTACCCAAAAATGGTACCATTAGAAACGTCAGCTCAAACCACAAAACTTATGACATCACACAGCCCCAGATCCCAAAAAATAAGGACGCTACAGGTCACGGAAAATGGCACCAAAAGCGCAATTCTTTTTCTTTAAAAGTTTCTGAATCTTTTTCACCATTTAGATAACAGTAAAAGTATACATGTTCGGTATCTAGTAATTCGTACCAACCTGAAGCATCATACTGACATGTCAGTTTTACCATATAGTGAACATGGAGAATAAAGAACCCCAAGAACAAACATGTATTGCACTTTATTTTGCAATTTCACTGCACTTGGAATTGTTTTCCCATTTTTTTGTACACTATATGGTAAAATAAATGAAGTCATTTGAATGTAAAACTCGGCCCACAAAAAACAAGCCCTAATATATCTATATTGATAGAAAAATATAAAAATGATGGCTCTTGGAAGAAGGGGAGGGAAAAATGAAAAACGGAAAATCACTGGTATGTGAATGGGTTAATACCTTTTTTGCCTCTTTTGAACTTTTTTTTGGCATCTTGATTCAGTAAGGCTTGTTGTATAGCTTCAATAAGTAAGGCCCAGTTTCAGCTTCATTCAGTAAGGTTTTTGTAGGGCTTAATTCAGTTAGGCCAGGGCCACACTTGCGTTTGCAATGCTACTACTGCATCCTATTTTTATCCTGAAAACAGGATAAGTTAATGAACCCTTAGACTCCAATGTTACAAATGGTTTGCAAATGTGCAATCTGTCTACTGCATTTCATTTTTGAGAAATCCATTTTTAATAGGGTCTGCAATGATTTTCAAGTTTTCTCAAAAGTGCATGCATTTTTTTTAACATGGGGTCTATGGGAAACACATGCGTCAACACATGGTATATATGGTACCATTTGTTAACGCACGCGTTAATGCAAGCGCTAAAAATGGCAAAAAAATTACAAGGGGCTAAACTGGATCAAGTAACGGATCCAGTAGACGGATGCAGCTTCCGAAGTGTGGCCCTAGCCTAACTCTCCTGCTGTAGAGCTTCATTCAATAAGGCCTGGTCTCTGGCTTCATTAAGTAATGCCTGCTTAGAGCTTCATTCAGTAAGGCCTACTGTAGAGGTTCATTGAGAAAAGTCTGCTGTAGGACTTCATTCAGTAAAGCCTGGTGTGGGGCTTCATTCAGTGAGGTCTGGTGTAGTGCTTAATTAGGTAAGGCCTACTGTGGACCTTCATTCAGTAGGGTCTGCTGTAGGGCTTCATTCAGTAAGGCCTACTGTAGAGCTTCATTCAGAAAGACTGTCTGAAGGGCTTCATTCATTTAGGCCTACTAGCCCTTTATTCAGTAACGACTACTATAGGGCTTCAATCAGTAAGGTCTGGTGTAAAGCTTCATTCAGCAAGATCGGGTGTCTGGCTTCATTCAGTGAGGCCTGCCATAGGACTTCATTCAGTAGAGTCTGCTGTAGACCTTCTATCAGAAAGGAATGCTGTGGGGCTTCATTTAGCAAAGCCTGCTGGAGTGCTTCATTCAGTAAGGCCTACTGTAGAGCTTACAACACTGGAGAAACATGCGTATCATGTAAAAGTGTTATATTTATTGTAGGACACAGTCTTGATAATTAAAGACGGTAAAATTGTTAGAAAAACAGAAAGGTGACTACATACATCCCATTTAGTAATACAATAGCAGGATCATATATAAGATTACATCAAATTAAAAAATGTACAAGCGGAATATCTCCAAGCTCATGTACAATTCCCGGAATAATAATCATAAAGTGCAAGTGCATATATGCACCATGTAAATTGAACCAAGATCGGATCACAATGCTGTGACTGGTGGACCTCATCCGACCCAAACATGACAGCTACATATATTTCTAGGCAACTGTCGCACTCATGTCAGCAGATCCACAGCCAGTCCGAGCACTGTGGTCAATCTCAGTTCATTATACGGTAGTCTAATGCACTTTTATAGTGTAAAATACTGAGCTACAATACCCGACACAACTTGTGGACAAGTGTGGCACTGTTTTTGGAATAAAGCCACCTATAATTCCTAAACCTGCACAGCCCCTATTTTCTTCTCTCTATATCACAGATTTCCTTTCCTTTCAAAGGAATTTGTCCATTTTTCATCTTTATGGACAGAATATATCAGACAGTCAAAGTTTACAACCAATTTGGTTATTTCATGTAGATTTAGAAAATCACCCTGACTCCAATCCTTGCAGAATAATATTCCTAATGGTGACTTTTATGTTTTATGCCTTTAGTCAATAATGTCTTGTCAGCGCTTGGAGCTTATGCTGTATATAGCTCTATGTAAAATATCTAATAAATATCGCCATGCTTTCCAATTACGCTAACTACATGAATATATTGATGATGAGGCTGCAGGCTTGTCAGTTTACATCTAAAAGGAATTATCCATTGAACAGAATCTCGAAATAGTCAGAATGACCGGTCGGCAATTGTTTTGTCAGCGTTTATTACACCTTATGGTACCTTTACACGCCACTACAGAAGGTTAGAAACAACCGGGTGTCGCACGTGCACGTTTCAACGGTTCCTAACGGTACCGATACCGCAATTACACGCCGCTACAAGGTGCTCCACAGAAGGTTTATTCGATCCCTGGATGCACCGACGGGTGCCACAGGTTACCTTCTGTACAGCACCTTCCCTCATTTACACGCCGCTACCACAAGGGAATATGGGCAGACCTGGGGCAGCAGGGACAACACATAGGTGTGCCAGAGTTGTGATCACGAGACGCTCGTACGGTCATTGGACAAAGCAATAGCATCATGATTGGCCAGCCAGTGCAGGAAGACTGGCTAATACATGATGCTATTGCAATTGTGTAGTGTGACTGGTCAGCTCCTTAAATATGCCGCCCATGCAGGGACAACCAATCGTAACGCAGAGCTTCCACAATGATCGCTGATGGGGCGCGGTATCCCGGAGGCTGTGTCACGCCCCAGGGAGTTCACAAGGTGTCGAAAATACCTTCCTGTTCCTCGATTACATGCCGCTACCATAGGGTTTATACCTACTTGATTTTGAGCACGGCTGAAAGACAGGTGTCGACAGAGACCGGTGGCAACAACCTGAATTACACACCACTACCTCGCGGTGTTGTGAAGGTACAAGGTACAATTGTCTCCGACACCCAGTTGTTTCTAACCTTCTGTAGCGGCGTGTAAAGGTACCATTAAAGTCAGAAAGGTTCCACCCCATTATCATTTGTGCTTGAGCACATTATGTCTGGACTAGGGGGATCATGTTACAACGGATGTTGAATATTATATATTGTACAATGGTATATACACTATTGTCATCTGTTTGTCATATTAGGTTACGTTCATACGCCGCTCATTTTGCCACATATTCGGCATTGGCACTTGTTTGCGAGCAAAAAATCGCTACTGCATGCCGACGTTGCGCTTTTCTCAATTTTTTGCGGGCAAAAAACTGCTACTGCATGCTGACGTTGCGCTTTTCTCGACATTCTTTCCCGGAGGCCACATTAACATGTAGCCTGTGGGGAAAGCGCTGCCGAAAAAAACACCAAGATTTGGCATGTCAGTTCTTTTTGCGCGGGCACCTTTGCAGTGAAAGCGCCTGCGCCAAAATACGTGGCAAAACCCTATGTCTGCATGCTTCCAGCAAAAGCCATAGCTTCTTTTGCAGACACGTTTCAGATATAAATCCAGGTTTTAATGGCAATAAATGATAGGGTGTTTTCACATCTATGAGATCCCTGCGCTAGGCTGCTCTGGCTGCCCTGTGCCAGCGGCAAATGAAAGCATAGAGGCATTTAGGGGTTTGGGCAGCCCAGCGCAGGGATAGATGCCCTGCATTTGCGCTCAGCTGCGCTCGGTGCCCCCATTATATCCTATGGCCGAGCACAGCTGAGCGCGCCTATGGAAATTGTGAATCGCAAGTGAAAGTAGCAGACGCCACGGCGCATGTGCCTGGTCAGACGCTCCCGGAAATGCCAAATCAGACATTTTCTTGGAGCGTCTGACCAGGCGCATGCGCCGTGGCGTCTGCCACTTTCACTTGTGATTCACAATTTCCATAGGGCGCGCTCAGCTATGCTCGGCCATAGGATATAATGGGGGCACCGAGCACAGCTGAGCACAAATGCAGGGCATCTATGCGTCCTTGCGCTAGGCTGCCCAAGCCCCTAAATGCCCCTGCGCTTTCATTTGCGCTGGCGCAGGTCAGCCAGAGCAGCCTAGCGCAGGGATCTCATAGATGTGGAACAGGCTATAGACTGACTCTATAGGGAAGAATATTG
This sequence comes from Allobates femoralis, assembly GCA_033576535.1. Lineage (NCBI taxonomy): Eukaryota > Metazoa > Chordata > Amphibia > Anura > Aromobatidae > Allobates > Allobates femoralis. The sequence continues at coordinate 77,194,379 of JARQOC010000001.1, forward strand.
TGATGGAAAAAAAAAACTGATTAATAGTATCTAAACACAATATCGTTAAAGTCTGTGGATATTGTGCTTGGATACTAGATTTCCAATTGGATTGAATCATAAAAGTGATCTTCATTTTTATTATTCCGATCTTTTTTCCATCACAATATCCCCCGCCCCTCTCTTTTTCCATATAATCAGACTAGGTTCATGAACATATGCCGTCCATCTTGCACTTTTATGTTCCATCTCATTTTCATAGATTTATGAGATATCTGGAACTTTATAATTGAATCACTGGGATCTATCGATATTTTATTTTCTTTTTTTCATTCGTTTATGTACGTTGGTTTATTCTTAAGCGTGCAATACACGTGTTTATATGTCTTTTCCAATTAGGAATAATCTAAACAAACTTCATACATTGCTTGTTGATCAAATAAAATGTATTAAATTTTACAAATGGTGTCACTTAGCAGTATATCAGCAAACAAATATGTTTTATGTGTTTTGTTCATTTATTTTATTTTATAAGGCTGCCTTCAGACTTGCAGATGCCTCCGCAGCGTTTTGCAGAGGCATCTGCAAGTATCTGCATGCAGACCGCGGCCCCTATGTTTATAATGGAGCGCACGGCGGTCTGCAGACGCTTGCAGACCGCCGTGCGCTCTCATTGCCCGCCATTAGTGATCTGTACGCAGGCGGATGCCTGCGTACAGATCACACACTCTCGTCCGCACCAGGGACGCGAGATGTTGCGTCCCTGGTGCGGGCGAGAGTGTGTGATTTGTGCGCAGGCATCCGCCTGCGTACAGATCACTAATGGCGGGCAATGAGAGCGCACGGCGGTCTGCAAGCATCTGCAGACCGCCGTGCGCTCCATTATAAACATAGGGGCCGCGGTCTGCATGCAGATACTTGCAGATGCCTCTGCAAAACGCTGCGGAGGCATCTGCAAGTCTGAAGGCAGCCTTACATATACAAATGTGGTTTCCTCTTTGTTCATTCCTTGAGGTAGGATTGCCCTTGAACGAGAAAAACTCTAGCCATCTTCACCTGTTCAATTACCATACACAGGTGTTGGTGTTATTCATTATTGTAAAGTGTATATAAGTGTGAGTCACTATATGTTTTAATACCATTGAAAAAGGATTTTTATCTGAAAAGCGTGTGTCGGGACTATCTTCCTGAAGATGCTTTTAACCTGTATGTGGTCATTGAATAAAGGATTCGTTCTGAAAAGGACATTGGTGATGGCTTCCTTTTCTACAATTACATGAATACTGGTGGACCCAGTCACCGCCGTGCACCTGCATCGGATCCTCTGGAGACAAGGGTGAGCTTTCCCATTCCCAATTCTTGCTTCATATGGGATACCTCAGAGTGAACCTTATCTATAGACTTTTTTGCTATAGCATCACTTGTGTATATGGAGCTTAAGACTGTTCTGCTATTCATCATCTACCTATTAGGTTATTCTATAGAATATTCCATTAAGGCATCTCCTAAAGAATATTTTTGTGTGTCTATGAACTCTCATTTTCTGCTGCACTTTCATTTGTTTAATTACCATGTGTTACAATACAGACTCTCTCACTGATAAACCTTGTTTCAATTGTGTCTTGCTCACACAAAAAGATTCCTGAGTTATCCTTTATAGTTATTACACTTAAATACAAAGAAATCAAAGTTTTTAAAATCTAGTGTGTAGTCTGAACTCTGTGAATGCAAGATGAAGCGAGACCGCACTATGTGCAATTTCAGAGAAGGTGAAGGCCTGGGCTCAGAGGTACCAATGCCACAACAACTCAACACAATTTTCTGTAGTGTGCTTGGGCGCAGAAAATGCAGCACTTGCCGATGACTATCGGCTTGAGAACGTTTTCAACTGTGTGCATACTACAGATTGTTCATTTCCTATGATATCACTGTACATTATCCTTCCCCTGGGATATCACTAAATTATGACTAACTGCTCTGTACATAGTGAAAAAAAGTATATTGCAACAACTATTGCACAGGGGTCTACTGGGGGATTCAGCTGTTCTCCTATGGGTCAATCTGTACCTGCTGGGAATTTCCTTACTATAATATCACTTTGTGCATTATCTGTCCTCAAAGACATCACTTTTTGAAAAATTCTGAGCTGTAACTTTCCTAATCCAACATTTGTCATAATTTTGCCTTCAACTTTAGAAAAAGACACAGGCTGAAGACTTAGGGTGCATCCTCACGATCAGGATACGCAGCGTTTTGGACGCGTCATACAGTATCAGCATAGTGGATGGGATTTCAAGAAATCCCATCCTCACTATGTGTAACCCGCCCACAGCATCTTTGGAGCTACAGTGCAGGTTGCCGGGAGTCCGCTTCTCCGCAGCATGTTCATTTCATGCCGCGGAGTCGGAAGCGGCTACCATTAGGTGTCTGCAGGGAGAAGCCGCCCCGCACCCTCCGCACATGGTGAGTACAGGGTGGCTGTGGTCTCCCTGCGGCCACCCGCGGCTTCACTCAGGTCTGGAGGAGCTGTGTCCAACACGCATCTCCTCCGGACCGTGTGCACGCAACCGTAAATCTTCACAAACTTTTCATATTCTGAGCTTACTGATACTCCAGTCATTCTGTCTCCTTTTTAGGAACAGACAAACCAAATAAGTGACCCATTGGAACAGTTCAGCAAATGAAGGCATTTGGTCCCCATTTATTATTATGAGGTTTGTATAGTGTTCATTTTTTAGAACAAAAATAATAAGTCCAGTATGCAGATCTGTTTGTTCCGGTATAAAAAAAAGAGAACCAAGACAGATGCCAAAATAATCAATGTGACCCCTATGCTTTTGTTTGCATAAATGATGCAATTGATCACTTATTGGGTTTGTCTCTTTCAAAAACGGAAAGGGAATGTCCAAAGGTACAATGTGGCAAGAGCACAAGGGCAGAAATTGGTCAGCCAACCCGTCATGTTTTCAGGATTTCCTTAGCATTGCATAGGGGTTGGAATAATCACCTGTGAAGGTGATTCAATTATCACCTGTGCAATACCAAGGCTGGCTTCACACTGCAGTTTTTTCGGGTACGGGGCTGTCCGGTATGACCAGACAGCCTCGGACCCAATTTTGGGGTTAATGTAGCCCTATGGTGCCGGATAGGGCGGATGGAGTGATTTGCCATCCGGTTTTATCCCTGTCTGGCAGCATCAGGCTGCTTTCAATTTTTGCCCAGGACACAAAATCGGAGATTGCAGATTTTTGTGTCCAGGGTAGAAAACATCGGATCCTCCCAAATCCGACGCGATCCGGCACCCGATAACATGGGAGTCTATGGGCGCCGGATTGCGCCAGACCCGACAGAAAAATCTGTCTGGTTCCCGGACGCCGGGTGCTGAAGCTCAGTGCACCAGTCCTGAATTTCAGCACCTGGAGACCTCCCCGCTGAGATTTCAGAACTGCGGCTAGTGGGAGCTAGCCACGATTTTGAAATTTCAGGACCTGGACAGCGGCGGCAGCCGCACAGTCCTTAATCCGGCAGAAAACAGAATTGAAGGGCATATTACTCGTTCTGTTCTTCCGAAGCTGTCATCTCCAAAACTGTGGTGTGAAGTCAGCCTAAGGAAATCCTGAAAACCTGACCTGTTGGTGGCCCTTGAGAGCTAGAGTTCCCCACCCCTGATCTAGGGAAATCTCCATAAATCTCAGCCATTGATAACAAAGAAATGGGAAGAGTTTATGTAGAACTGCTAATTGGCTATGCATATAAATTCTTTTTTATGCTAAAATTAATTGGTTGTGATAGATCCATTATAAAAGTAATGAAAAACAAATGAGCAAATACAACAGAGTATTTTGTTTTAGGATAGGCAGTGTAATGTAAAAGTAGTTATTTTTTCTCAGCTGATCTTGTACTTGTATGTTGGTGGTCTACCTTGTACCATAATCCAGGGTATAACTGGAATATAATCTCGGCAGACAAATGGATATTCTAAAAATGGCAGATATAATTATATGGTTTTGAAAATTCAATGTGGAGATAGCTGTACTGTAGTTGTCTCATACACGACTGCCATCTGTTCAAACGAAAGAATTGGGACTCTTGTTATCAGGATGAGGGGAGGTCCTAGTGGTGAGACCACCATTCATCATACCATGAATAGGTCATAAATATTGTTGTGTGGCAAAAATATTAAGGCTGATAATAGAGTAATGGGCATTCGCAGATGCTGTACATGTTCCTTCTAGCGCTAATTTTTTTTATATTTTCTCTATACCAGTGTACATTAATGGAGTTGGAGAAATTGAAAATTTCATGGCAGTTATATTTGTCTGAACATCGGTACCTGCACTGTGCCAACAGGCTGGATGAACTCTTAATAAATAGAATGGATCATCTCTTACGCCAGGAGATTAATGACCTCCATTACAAGGCTGCTATTCTGAAAAGTAGGTTGAGCAGCATTGTGGTTTGTGAATGCCTTGGGCAGAAGACGGTCTCTGATCAGAAAAGTCGTCTTCTGGTCCTACAATGATCATAAGAAGTACAGATTCTATCATAGATACAATTTACTAGGAAAATGGCCCTTCTGATCTTGCAAAGTGCATCAAAATGTGAATATGATGGTGTTTCCATATGTAGGTTTTGTAAAGAAATAGAAATTTGCTTAGTAAATTGCTTAAAGGGAACCTGTCACCTCCTAAAAGCCACCTAACCTATTAATACATGTTCCCTGCACCTTCCTATTACCATTATAACTATCCCTCTCTGTGCTAAATGCTTCCTTTCAAAGTTAAAATAAACACTTTGATAATTACTCATTAGGATGATAATGAAGTAGGGGCTATATGCAATTGCCCTCTGGGCGTGTTGTTTTGCAGCTCCAGGATCCACCTCTCTCTGTCTGTGCTGCTGTGATGTGGAGCTGAAGGCAGTACAAATGATTTGCATTCTGTGAGTGACAGAGAGGGGGAGGGCAAAGCCTGCACAAGCAAAGCAGCACAGAGAGAGGGGCTGGATCCTGGAGCCTGCAAAACAAACGCCCAGAGGTTATTGCATAAAGCCCCTACTTCATTATCATCCTAATGAGTAAGTATCAAAGTGCTTATTTCATCTTTGAAAGGAAGCATTTAGCACAGAGCGGGATGGTTATAATGGTAATAGGAAGGTGCAAGGACATGTATTAATAGGTTAGGTGGCTTTTAGAAGGTGACAGGTTCACTTTAAGGCTAAATGCACACACGTTGGTTTTGAAACTTCCAATCCACAGCAAATCCTAGGGGTTGTTTTTTACTTTCGATTTCTTGGAAGGAAGTTTGCTGTGTTTTTTCCTCCAGATTTGCTGCATTTTTGGTGCATTTTAGCACGTTTTTGCTGTGAATTTAGTGGCTGTGATTTTGCTGCAGGTTTGCAATGAAAACTACAGCAAAAACGCAAAAAGAATTGACTGCTCATTCTTTCAAAAAAGCAGCAAAACCTGTGGAGCTTCCACTTTCTGCACCAAAAAAACCCCAATGTGTGTGGACAGCTTTTCCATAATCAAAACGCAGGATTATTCTTTCAGTGTTTTTGTGGTGTTTTTACCCATAGAAAACAGCGAGTCCAAAAAGATTTAAAAAATTCACCATACAATTTGCACTGTGTTTTTGCAATGTTTTTGCCAAGATGTTTGGTGAATAGAACAAACTTAGTAATCGTACTATGGCGGCCGTCACACGGTTCAATTTAATGCACGATATCGATTAAGTGATCTGCTTTTTGATCGCTTAAGCGATATCGTTTGTGCATCGCTACTTGCGATCAAGTGATTTTACAATGTAAAATCGCTTGATCGTGACATCGCAGGTATGAGAGCCGGAGCTCATATCAAGCGATAATCGCTTGTTTAATCTGCTTCATCGTGGTGTGTGACACCACGATGAACGATCTCCCAGCGGCAGAGCCTATGCTGGGAGATGGTATCTATGGTAAACGTCGGGTTACTAAGCGCCGCGCGGCGCCTAGTAACCCAATGTGTACCATAGTTACCAGCGATCTCGCTGGCCCACATCGCTGGTGAGTCTGCCTGTGTGACAGCTCACCAGCGATGTGAGCGATATTGTTAGCGATCGCGCGTGCACGATATTGTAGCGTGTGACGGCCGCCTATAGACGAACCACACATGGAATCCACCAGAAGTATATAACAAAAAGAAAAAACTACAAAAAACGCAGCAAAAACATGTTTTATACGTAGAGATTGTACTACCAAAAGTCAAGGCTTTGGCTGCAGGAAGAAAAATGCTGCAAAAATGCCCCAAGTGACCATAACCTAAGAGCATACACACATAAAAAACACTAGAAAAAACATATACAAAATGAATCATGTCCCAAACCTCTTTGACAGCGCTGGACAAAGTTTTCAATGACAATGAAGTTCTGTTAAAGCTCTCATTAAATATTTATATCCCTTCCTCATTAAAATAAAGACTTTCCTGACTTCTTCCAAAGAAGAACTTGTCTGACCCTAAATCACATGTTAAATAAATCAGAGCTCCCTTCATTCCAGTCTCTACTTCTCAGCATACAATATTATATTAATGATTTCACAGCTGATACAGTTTTCCATTTTGAATCCCCATAAAAACAAATGCAACTAAGTAAATATCCAGTCTGTGAATGAGCAGTTCTGTGGTATTCCTGCTTTCTATATTATAAGAGCGGGCTGTTGCGTTAAGAGTTGGGGGGGTTACACAGCTCTTCATGTGAAGTATTACTTTTAATGTTCTTCTGAAATACTTGACATGAACTTGATCTCATTTGATAAATACTTTTTAAAAAATCTGCAAATCACGATTTTTTAAGTATGGCTCTGATTCATCAAAACTTTTATGGCAGATTTCTGGCATAAAAACTATGAAAAGTTTCTAAATTTAGGTGCAACTTGGAGTTGTGCCTAAATTTATTTTACTTTTGGCATTTTTACGAGTTACTCCTAAGTCCAACAAAATGGGCAGAGCTGGGGCATGATGCCGCAGCTTGTTTAATACATGACAACCTGTGGCATTACGTACTTCAGTGCATGGAGGCCCTTACCACTCGTCATACGCTCCAGATTATGAATAGCCATGCACCCCTTTAAGATTCAGGAGCGTCTGACTAACATGCCTCTCATCAAGACCGGCAAGACCAAAACCAATCTTGATAGTTTGGGCCCCATTTTCTTACCCTCCAATTAATGAGAACAAGATACAAGAGAGTCCAATAGGATCCATATTGTAAGATAATAGTCCACTACTCCCATAAGAGTATACATGAGTCCTAAAATTAACGGATGGGTTTAACTGAGGTTAACAGTGTGTCAGAAAAATACCTGCCAAAAGGAACAAGTCAAGAATGGTCACAGAGTTGTTCTGAAGCCACTCCTTTGTTATATTAGCTGTGTGCTTAGTGTCATTGTCTTGTTGGAAGGTGAACCTTTGGCCAAGTCTGAGGTCCAGAGCACTCTGGAAAAGGTTTTCATCCAGGATATCTCTGTACTTGACCGCATTAGTGTTTCCTTCAATTGCTACCAGTCATCCTGTCCCTTCAGCTGAAAAACACCCCCATAGCATGATGCTGCCACCACCATGTTTCATTGTTGGGATTGTATTGGGCAGGTGATGAGTAGTGCCTGGTTTTGTCCACACATACCGCTTAGAATTATCACCAAAATGTTCTATCTTTGTCTCATCAGACCAGAGAATCTTATTTCTCATAGTCTGGGAGTCCTTCATGTGTTTTTTTGCAAACTCTATGTGGGCTTTCATATGTCTTGCACTGAGGAGAGGCTTCCGTCAGGCCACTCTGTCATAAGGCCTGACTGGTGGAGGGCTGCAGTGATAGTTAACTTTGTGGAACTTTCTCTCATCTCCCTACTGCATCTCTGGAGCTCAGCCACAGGGATCTTGGGGTTCTTCTTTATCTCTCTCTCTAAGGCTCTTCTCCCATGATTGCTCAGTTTGGCTGGATAGCCAGGTCTAGGAAGAATTCTAGGGGTCCCAATTTTCTTCAATTTAAGGATTATGGAGGCCTCTGTGCTCTTAGGAATCTTGAGTACTGCTGAAATTATTTTGTAACCTTGGCCAGATCTGTGCCTTGGCACAATTCTGTCTCTGAACTCCTTGGGCAGTTTATTTGAGCTCAAGATTCTCATTTGGTCTGACATGCACTGTGAGCTGTGAGGTCTTATATAGACAGGTGTGTGACTTTCCTAATCAAGTCCTATCAGTTTAATTAAACACAGCTGGACTCCAATAAAGAAGCAGAACTATCTCAAGAGGATCACAAGGAAATGGACAGCATGTGTCTGAGGAAAGGGTCTGAATACTTATGACCATGTGATATTTCAGTTTTTCTTTTTTAATAAATTTGCAAAAATTTCAACATTTCTGTTTTCTTTCAGTCAAGATGGGGTGCAGAGAGCATATTAATGCGAAAAAAAATTAACTTTTTTGAATTTAACAAATGGCTGCAATGAAACAAAGAGTGAAACATTTAAAAGGCTCTGAATACTTTTCGTACCCACTATAGAGAAGCTAAGTTCCGGACATATTTGCAAACCAGTTCCTTTAAGAGGGAAGAAGACACAGGACCACAGCTTGAGAGTAGGAATGTCACTAACTGGACTGTAGTATTTTACCGGGGCATGGTGAAGAAGATAAGACTAGTTCAGGCAAAAACAAGTAAAGCTAAAGAAGTCAAGAGACTGTGTGAAAATGCTTCATGTTACAACAGAAAGGTTTGTGAAATTATGCACCAGCTATCTATTATACATATTGCTCACCAAATGGCTGTTTAGTAAAAGACTGTTTAGTTTATTTTCGACTGGTGGTCTCCCTCATTAAACTTTCTAACAACTGGTCCTGACCAACCAAAGTCATCAATAGCTTACAGCTTACAAGGGCATAGCATCCCCTTTAGATAAAGTCCAAACACTGAGCTAGAACCTCCACATTCATGTAACGTGCCAGAGCAATAGTATCTGACTCACAGCTACTGAGTCAACCGCCAGGGCCGTGGGGTATTTGGGAACGGTGCCCTTCAGTCTCTGTTGTCGGGGTGGGCGTTCCGGATCTTCCCAGCGATGACGCTGGGGGAACCGGAGTGTTACTTCTGGTAACGTGATCAAGCCTTGACGTCGCTTCTGGTTCGCGGTGACGTGTCAGTGCGGGTAAAACACTTTAAAATGGGGCTCCAGGCAGCACATGGTTGTCCCCCTGATGAAATGGCTAATGCTGTCCGCATAGCAATGAAACGGCGTCGGGGCACAGTCCTCCTAGTGTTCCTCTGTAACCAGGCGCCGCACGCACCTCACTGGTAAATGTATCAGTAGAACTATATGCAACATACTCTGTAATGTGATGCTATCAGCCTTTGTACCTCTAATGGGAGAGTAATAGTGTTAAACTGGTGTTATAATGGTGATTGTAACCTTGCTTTTATGATATGTTTATTATAAATATTAAGCTGGGACTATTGCCAAATATCTATTGCAGTTGTAGTACTTCTCTCCCACATGTTAATGGGCACAATTATGTATTTTTCACAGTGAATTGATGAAATTGTAAAGAATGCTGTTCATTATAAGTGTGGTGCGGCTAGGTGCTAGAGTTGAGCCACCACCCTAGTGGTCTAGTTCGATTCGTTTCGTCGAATGGACGGTGTGTTCATCAAATGTTCGTCGAATGTTCGTCGAACACCCTCGAACACACTAAAACACTATGGTGGTGGTCAATTTCAGTTCCGCAATGTATATACATACATTGCGGAACTGAAATGAAGTAAAATCAAGGGTTAAAAATAATAAAAATCGATACTCACCTCTCTAATCCATCCAGCGACACTTCCAGCACTGCCTACCTGTCGGAGATGTGATCCCCGCAGCGTTTCCCGTAGTAATGAATAGTAGTGAGGATCTGTAGGACCTGCGGTGACATCATAATCTCAGCAGTGGTTTCCGGTCACATGACGAGTTATCGCGAGAACTAGTCATTTCACCGGGAAACGCTGCCGGGATCACATCTCCGACAGGTAGGCAGTGCTGGAAGTGTCGCTGGATGGATTAGAGAGGTGAGTATCGATTTTTATTATTTTTAACCCTTGATTTTACTTCATTTTAGTTCCACAAAGTATGTATATACCTTGCGGAACTGAAATCGAACTGAAATCGAACATGAACTCGAACTGCCGAATTTAGAGCAAAGTGTTCTAATTCAACGAACGACTCGAACATCGCCAAAAACAGCTCGAATTTGAGATTGGCGAACAATTCGAGTCGAACACTGCTCATCTCTACTAGGTGCCTGTGTCGCCTCCCTCACTATTGTCCTTCTCTAAGTGGTGTAAAAATAAATTTCGCCTTAAAAGCACCATTACTTGAGTATCTACTCTCCTTTCGTTTAAAAATATATTCTGTTGCCTGGGGATGTAACGGTGGTGGCCGTGGACCAGTTTCGTGGCCATTGGTGATGTCAATAAAAGGGGAGAAAAATAAAATAAAAAGGAAAAAAGGAAAGAGTTTGTCAAGGATGTGACGCCACCTGTGGTTTGTGGCCAATATGAGCCACCACTGCTTGTCACGGTCTCGGGGATGATGGTGATGGGCAGTGAGGTGACAAAGCCTCTACGGGCAGGACTCGTTATCCCCTTGGCTGGTATATAGTAAATGTGTGATGGTAAAGTGGTGACATATACTGGCATCTCTGGAGCTCCCGCGGCTCCCGTCTGCAGACAGTCTCTGCCTGTACAGTAAATGCAGTCGGCGGCTATGCTGTTGCAGGCGAACCCCGACTATACACCACAGCAATAAGTTATCACACACAAGCAAGAGTTTGACCTGGTATTTTAGGCTAGGGTCACACTTGAGCCATGGATGCGCTAAAAGCAAGCGTTTTTCAAAGTTGAAACGCATCTATAGGCTCCAATTCAAAAAACATATTGCAAATGCATTAGACGCTATGCATTTTTTCTGAAGCACCCAAAAACGCGGTAAGCATACATTTTTTTAAAACATGGGACCCTATGGGAAACGCATGCATTAACGCATGTACATATATGTACCATGAGTTAACACATGAGTTAACGCTAGCGATAAAATGGCATAAAAATGGCAAGAGAAAAAAACTGCAGGCGTCAAAAAAGCGGCCTCCGAAGTGTGACCCTAGCCTTACTCCACTGCTTGTTCTTAATTTTACACAGTACAGTCATATGGATCAGCAGTGTTCCTTCGGTCCCGGTTGCCGGCATGCAGCTCGGTCAGCTTGCTAGAGGCACCGCCTGTCTTGTACCTTTCGGGCCTCTTCAATCCCGCGCACATACTCTGGGCCAGCTGTCGCAGTCTTTCCGGTGGACATCCCACTCGGGACTCCTAATCGTATGTGGCTGCCTTTCCTTCATTTTGCTGGGGGTGGGGTGCGGTACATGAAGACTCCGCACCCAGCCAGTTAATTCGTTGTTAGGGGCTTGATGCTTCCCCGGCCACATCAGCAGGGCTGGTCCCCTTGTGTCAACCCTGTCCCTCGGTGTACCTGTCCTCCCAGGTCCACCTTAGACCCCTTCTGCTTCTTCCTCGGTCAGTAGCCCTGGACCCGGACTGGCCTTACAGTGGCACAAGCCGCTGGGTGTCTCTTCTTGGGTGTTCTTCCTACCACCCTCCGCAAGCCTTCCCCAACTTAATTTTCCAGAGTTTATTCTAGTTCCTCCACCTCTTTACCGGGCTTCCTTCACTTCACTCCACCCACCACTCAGCTTCCCCCCTATCCCCTGCCTGACATGAAGTACTAGATCTAGGGATGGGGAATGTATTGGGTGTTGGTGTGGGGTGCTTAGCTTACCTGTCCCAGCTGCAGCACCATACTATGGCCACCGGTTTGCAGGGGAGCCACACTACCACCCTGCAAAAGGTTACAAGAGAACTGTAAAGTTCCTGAATGTAGACTAATATGTGAAACTAAAGCTGTTTTAATTTGATGTTGGGAATGAGGACAGAAAGATCATGCTGTTCTTTAACTTGTATGTGAAAGTACAGACGCACTATAGTAGATATCGCAAGGCAAAGGTTTACTGCAATTTGGAACAATTCATCAGATACATTTTAGACACTGAATCGTGGTGGCGCATGTCACTGCAACCTTACAACGCACTTGCACAGATATGCCCAGGCCTAGAGTATCACGACATTCACCGTGACCTTATAACATGCATTATAAGCTGAGATTTCATTCAAGACTACACCCAAAATATCCGTCAGGGGCATCCAGGGCCTTGTCAAGGCCGAAAATCCTGCTCAAGCATGAAGATGCCATGAAATCAGCTGATGAAGAGGCGCTGAGAACTGTGCTGAGGAGAGCAATCGGAAGAGGAGGAGGAGAGTTCAGTGGTGAGGTGAGCATTAGATCTTTTTTTTGCGTTTTTAACTTTTGACCTGCCTTTTATGGTTCAGCTGGCCGACATTTTGCTGAATTTGCCTGAAGTGAATTACAAAAAAATCCTCATTCTGAAGAATACGAATTTTGTAGAACTTAAATGGAATTCAATTCCACACGAATAAATTCTCTCATCTCTTCTTGTAAGCTTTTGCCTTATAGACCATATTTATAATTTACAAGCAGTGTTTCAAGACAAAGCTACTGTTTGTCAAGACATATGCTTTTCTGAACAGGATGATTTTAAGTACTTTCAGTCCTTACAGTGAGAGATCGGTGAGGAAAAGCTTTTTACATGTGAAGTCTTGATGTGTGCAATCATAGAAAAGAATTGCTAAAAAAAATCAATAAACTTACAGAAAAATATTGTGCCCTAAAAGTCGGAAAGACAAAAATATGCCATAAGTCAAATTGCTGTTACTCAAGCACTCAGTAATGAATAAAAATAACCTGTGTGTGCTAAGGGGAATTGCTTAAAATTGTCTGCTTGGTTTATCCAAAAATTCAATATTTTGACCTCTTGGCTTTGAAATTGTTGCAAATATTGTTAAAAAATATCGGCGTGCTATCAGCCATCATAACCAGGGCATGCTGCATAAACATTGTTTGAAAAATCAGATATTTTGAATAAATGGATGTAGAATGCCACAATGTTCTGAAAAATGCAGCAAATCATGAGCATTTTCAAATATATCGGCAAATGAGACATAAACCACAATTTTAAGTCATCATACAACATAAACCCACGCCTAGCCAAAAAATATTATACACATCCGATCGTTTTAATAATAGAATTTGTGGCGTCCCTGCGACCAGGAGGCCACATAGGGAACTGCACCAGGTAGGAAGGAAGACAGTTTGCACCACAAACACCCTCACAGACATCCCACACACCACTAGAGGGCAGCACCCAACCCGGAGCCCGGACTCTAGGCGGGCAAGGGGTGGTGGGTTTAGAGAACAGTGGGTGGACAGCAAGCAGGTCAGGTGACAGATAGTAGAAATAGGGAAGGAGAGGAGGAAGTAGTCAGTAGGCCGAGGGTGCCGAACAGTAAAGAACAGTAGGCCGGAGCAGGCTGAGCCGTAAGACCAGAAGTAGACCAGCAGAGGGCTGAGAAGCAAAGAAGGAACACACGTCTTGGAGGAGTGGGGTTGATAGAGTGCAGAATCCGAAGTGCCAGTGAAACCACAGAGAGAAAGTACGTCTATAGCAAGCACCCCAGGAGTGGGAGGAAAGAGGCATATCAGCAACACTGAATCTGAGAAACACAGCTGAAGCAACCGACTACCGGAGGAGTAGCCTCCAGATTGAAACCAGAGTCACACGGGGCAGAAGGGAGCCTGATAGAGCCTTGCAAGAAAGGACTATTGGAGGCTAGGCTAGAAGCAGAGTGTCGGCTCTGAAGGGGACCGACGATTTACCCGGTTTCCCCAGATTCACCGACGGGAGCTCTAACTCCAGGTTGGAGTTCCCACCCAAAGGACAGGCAGCTCAGTGGCGACCACGAGGACCCACAGGGGTCCGAGCTACCACTAAACTGTCCGGAGACACACACACGAAGAGAGAGAGAGTAAAGCCTGGAAAGGACGACAGAGAGAGTGAGGGATCACAGAGAGTAACAACCTGGCTGCAGGGAGTGGAAAGGAACCCGGAGGGTAAAGTCTGTAAACTGTATAAGAACTGAACTGTAACTGAACTGCTGTACTGGAAGAACTGCACAGTAAACCCGGTGAACCCTGCTTCTGACTCCCTCGTATGATTATCTGCAAACAGAACTTTATAATCACTTTGCTCCCTTGCCCATGAATGATTCCTCCCAGTAGGATAACAGAGAGTTCCCGCCTGGAGAGCCACAGCCTGTCAGCTCTGGACGCTGGCTGGAAGAAGGCTGCAGCAGCAGGAAAGTAAGTGAACTACACCTAATATCACCAACTATCATACACTCCAACCATCACTGCCCGGGGGAACCCAACTCTACCCGCAGAGAGCTATTCCATCTAAAGCTGCCTAACATCGTCCCCAGGGGTTCTGCAGCAGTGGTCCCATTACTGACCACACACGTGGGTGGCGTCACGACAGACATTTATCCATTGTACATATTCCCCTTTAGTTGTGCAGGGCCCGGGACGCGTCCCGACCAGGACCTCCGTGACATCCCCCAGCAGCAAACCTGGTCCGGTACTGAGTACCCTGTCCCAGTGGGCTTGACAAATTTCTGAAACATTACTGAAAGTGAACATGTCAAATTGGGAAATTCTATCAACCTGCAGATACAGGGTTATTCTGCAAGGTAATAGCATTCGGAAGGTGTACTGAAAGTGCAACACATAGTGGAAAAATGAACTAGTCTTTCAGTCTTACAGGTGCGCCAGTGCGTTTTCAGTTACATTTCATAGAATTGAGAGCCGCAACTGTAACCATGCATTGGTATTGACTGACAACTGTTAAGCAGTGCATAAGTTCAGTGCCAGTTTGCAGTTAAAGTCACGAGCATGCTTACTGTTGGCTGATAGTAGAACAGAAAGCATTGGAATGCCGGGACCCTGACCACGATGATATATGTGGATCTGACTCACCACTTCAGCCGCTGGTCGGTGGACCTTGTAACTCCTTCTTGGGCAAACGGGTGCTCTCTGTGAAGATCCTGCAATGCAGGTAAGTTTCGTACTGAGCCAATAGAAAAAGCACTCCAAGTATTGTGACCAGGTGACCGGAGCTTCACTAGACCTAATGAAGTGCTGGTAAACTCGAAACATGCGTTGTCCATACCCCCAGCTGTCGTCTCCCTCTCCTCACTATAAGGCCATGTGACCCATGCCTGTTTGTTTGTAACTTTGTGCATTAAAGCGCCGGTCAGTTGGTCACGATACTTGTATGCTGCCATGGCTTTTTCTATTGGCTTACTGTTGGCTGATGACTTTGTAAAGTAATTAAGTTCAATTTTAGTTTTGCAGCCTGGCACCTTCCAATAACTATTAATCTGCAAATTAACCCCACAACTGCAGATTAGCAGTGCGAGATGATGTCACAGATTCTGTTTAATTAAAACTTGTCACCTCCTCAGCAAAATTGAGCTAAATACCTTATAAAAATCTGAGCTCTTCTGATTCTGCAGTTTTTTCCATTTTGTGCTGCGTCCCTCTATTGCAGAAATTTTTAGATTTAATGCATTTAGAGCACAGTATGTGAAATCTCATTTTGTAACTCAACTGGGCGGTTCTCCAAAGTTAACTATTGGTGTGTGTTTTCACCTTGCGATCCAAGACAATATTAATCACAGCTCAGCAGCTGAACTAGTAGTCTAGCAGCCTTGGAGAGATGTGTCAAAGCACAGATGTCCCAAAGAAAACTCTGAAGAAATGGCCAGTTGAACCACAAGCTGCAATTTCACATGCTACCCTCTAAAAGCAACAAATGTTACTTTCTTAAAAGAAATGGTAGAATTTGGTGGAGATGAGTGTTTTGTACAAGTCATTTCACTAAATTTTTTATGCAAGTAAGAAATCTTCTTTACTGATACATTGTCATACACTAACTTACGACCAATCTAAATTTGGCTTTAATATTCACACATCTTTTTATGTTTTTTTCATGATTTTATGTTCAGGGAGCCAGACTTAGCTGTATATGAGGGCTTGTTTTTATCGGATGAGTTATATTTCTCAGTGGCACCATTCAAAAAATAGCAGTTCTGCTGTTTGCAAGTTTTTCAAATATATTTACCGTATATATTTTTAAGTTTTTATTTCTTTACTCTCTGAGAGCCATAACCTTTTCATTTTTATGAGTAAAGTGCTCCATTAAGGTTTTTCATTCTTGGATAATGAGGTGTAGATTTTATATTCAAATTTCTACTACTTTTAAACTAGTAAATGGAGATGTGGCAATGTTAGATGTGTGTCTTGTGAATTTTTCAACAGAATTAAAAAAATGAATTTTTTATAACAAACTTTTTTTAAGTTTTATTTTTTTAACAATATTTAATGGTCCCACAAGGGATTTAGACTTGCAATCCTTTGATTACATAGTTATCTAGCTGTAGAGCCCGGCGTTGCCCGGGCGTGATGCACATGTATGGTCATAATGCACATATATGGTAATATCACCCATATATGACAATATCGCCCAATATATGGTTATGTGTGTGTATGTCTCATAGCCTTCCCATCCCAGTAGCCATGACCTTCATAGCTCTGCCCCTACACATAGCCCCACCCTCTCAAAAGCCACACTACTTTCAAAGCCCACCCCAATGTATAGTCCCACCCATCCATACCTTCACATAGTCCCAGGGCGGGGATATGTGAAGATGCAGGATGTGAAGTAGCATGGCTATGTGGAGTGGGCATGGACATGTGAATTGGACATGGCTATACGGAGTAGGTGGAGCTATGTGGAGTGTGGGGATAAACTTACACACACATACATACATACACAAATACACTCATCTTTATATATTAGATGTGTGGCACTATTTATGTAATACTCTGCATTTTCAAGCCTGACTGTATCATGCTGATAAGCAGCCTGGCATCATACTGTGTAAAATAAATAAATAACTGAAAATAAAAAAACGCATAGGGATTCACTGTATTTTTTAGTCTAGCACAGATAAAGTTGACAGCTGCAAGCTGCCACCCTCAACTGCCTATTTTAGTCTTGCTGGCAAAAAAAGATTTGTAGGGCTCTGCTATATTTTTAATAGCCAGGCAAGGCAAAACAAGGCAGCTGGGGGCTGGTATTCTCAGTGAGGTGAATACTGAACACTGCAGTCTATGAACACTGAATGACTGACCTGAGAGCTGCGGCTAGGTAATTGGTGACACACTGAGGTCACCCGAGGACACCGATGCCATAGTAATCTCTAGCTAGTGGTCACTATGGCAATGGTGTCCTCAGGTAACCTCAGTGACACATGCTTACCCGGCCACTGCTCTAAACTCAGACATTCAGTATTCAGAGACTGCGGGGATAGAATGCTTTGATTATCACCGTGGTCTTTGATGAAACAGAGCTGAGGGTGCGTCTGAGGCTGGCGGTGAGAAGACGTCAGAGAGGATCAAAGATGGGTATAAGGGTTGAGAGGTTAACAAAGATTAAGTCCAGATATGTGTTTGGGTTTTTATTTCTAATAAAATGTTTTTCAATGTCTGGTAAGTCTTTTTGACTATTTACTTGAGTTTCTTAATGGCTGAGTCTAATATTGGCTCAACATTAAGAATTTCATGCTTAATGCCAGTTGGAAATGCAAAGCTGGCATTAACTTCTTATTTCCCAAAGTGCCACCCCCGCCAGGGCCACTGGAAGACCTGTAAACTCTACGTTGATGCCTTTGCCCAAAAAGCTCTACTTTTGTCTCATCTGACCAGAGAACATTCTTCCAAAACGTTTTAGGCTTTCTCAGGTAAGTTTTGGCAAACTCCAGCCTGGCTTTTTTATGTCTCGGGGTAAGAAGTGGGGTCTTCCTGGGTATCCTACCATACAGTCCCTTTTCATTCAGACGCCGACAGATAGTACGGGTTGACACTGTTGTACCCTCGGACTGCAGGGCAGCTTGAACTTGTTTGGATGTTAGTCGTGGTTCTTTATCCACCATCCGCACAATCTTGCGTTGAAATCTCTCGTCAATTTTTCTTTTTCGTCCACATCTAGGGAGGTTAGCCACAGTGCCATGGGCTTTAAACTTCTTGATGACACTGCACACGGTAGACACCGGAACATTCAGGTCTTTGGAGATGGACTTGTAGCCTTGAGATTGCTCATGCTTCCTCACAATTTGGTTTCTCAAGTCCTCAGACAGTTCTTTGGTCTTCTTTCTTTTCTCCATGCTCAATGTGGTACACACAAGGACACAGGACAGAGGTTGAGTCAACCTTAATCCATGTCAACTGGCTGCAAGTGTGATTTAGTTATTGCCAACACCTGTTAGGTGCCACAGGTAAGTTACAGGTGCTGTTAATTACACAAATTAGAAAAGTATCAAATGATATTTCTAACAGTGCCAATACTTTTGTCTACCCCCTTTTTTATGCTTGGTGTGGAATTATATCCAATTTGGCTTTAGGACAATTCTTTTTGTGTTTTTTCATTGAAGACAAATTAAATGAAGATAATAATGCCAAAGAATTTGTGATTGCAATCATTTTCAGGAAGAAACCGAGTATTATCTGACAGAACTGCAGGGGTGTCAATACTTTTGGCCACAACTGTAAATACATACACGCATACATACATACATACATACACACACGCGTGAAAAAAAACACTAAAAGTGTGAAAAAAATAACAAAATATTTTGGGTGTGCTTGGTGTGTTTTCTGATAAAAATATGTTAGTTTTTGAAAAAAAATTAGCAGTTTATATTTATTTTAAACCACTCTAGACGTCTATCAAAACAGTTGGTGGGTCTGGTAGGAGAAGGGCCAAAAGCGAATCTACTATATAATTGTCTAAGGCATCTGTAAGTCACAGAAATCGCGTGCCAGACAGAGGCTTCTCATTGGTCGCCACCGGAGGCGGCCACCATTGAGCACAGACTATGCAAATAGGCGCGAAAATTCAAAGTTCGAATTTCGTGCCAATTTCAAGCCTGCGCTCCATACCGAGCTCCTCTGCCCTGCTGGCACTTCCTTCCCCCCCCGCTCCTCTGCCCTGCCCGCTCTTCCCCCCACTCCTCCTGTCCTGCCCACACTCCATTCCCGCTCTCTTCCCTGCCTGCGCTTCCCCCCCCGCTTCTCCTGTCCTGCTCCCCGTGGCCCCCCTGCTCCTTAGTGAATTGATTATACACATTATACACTGCAAAATCAAATATAAAATAAAGACAAATGTATTAAAAATAATAAAGATTGTTATACTTACCCTCCGCCGAGTGATCGGTAACCGGGAGCAGTTAGCAGGCCGTGTCCTCTAGGATCTTGCATAATGTCAGAATGACATCAGCGTTCGGCACTGTGATTTGCCCACTCACGGTTATGTTATATGCGCGTCACATATCACATGACTGCTCCCGGATACCGAGCACTCCATCCTGCCCCCCCACCACCATCCTGCCCTGCCGGCTCCATCCTGATCCCCCGTCAGCTCCATGCTGCCCCCCGCCGGCTCCATTCTGCCCCCCCGATGGCTCCATTCTGCCCCCCTGACTCCATCCTGCCCCCCAGACTCCATCCTGCCCCCCCAGCTCCATCCTGCCCCCCCAGCTCCATCCTGCTCCCCCCAGCTCCATCCTGCTCCCACCCTACCTCCATCCTGCTTACCCCCCTGACCCATTCTGCCCCCTCGCCGGCTCCATCTGCCCCCCTGCCACTCCAATCTGCCCCCCCCGCCCCGCTCTCCATTCTGCCCCCCCCCCCTGTGGCTCCATTCTGCCCCCCCCCCCCACCGGCTCCATTCTGCCCCTCCCCCGGCTCCATCTGCCCCTCCCCCTCCATCCTGCCCCCCCGCCGGCTCCATCCTGCCCCCCCACCGGCTTCCCTCTGCCCCTCCGCCGACTCCATTCTGCCCCACCGGCTCCATCCTGCCCCCCGGCTCCATCCTGCCCTGATAACTCCATCCTGCCCCCCCGGCTCCATCCTACCCCCCCGGATCCATCCTACCTCCCGGCTCCATCCTGCCTCCCCACCGGCTCCATCCTGCCCCCCTCACTGGCTCCATCCTGCCCCCCTCACCGGCTCCATCCTGCTTCCCCGCCAGCTCCATTCTGCTCCTTCGCCGGCTCCATCCTGCCCCCCCGGCTCCATCCTGCCCCCCACCAGCTCCATCTTGCCCCCTGCCAGCTCCATCCTGCCCTCCGGCTCTATCCTGACCCCCCGCCAGCTCTATCCTGCCCCCCGCTGGCTCTATCCTGCCCCCCTCGCCAGCTCTATCCTGCCCCCCGCCGGCTCCATCATGCCCACCCTGCCGGCTCCATCCTGCCCTGATCGCTCACTTCTGCCCCCCCGCCAGCTCCATCCTGCCCCCCGCAAGCTCCATCCTTCCCCCGCCGGCTCCATCCTGCCCCCGCCGGCTCCATCCTGCTCTCCCCCTGGCTCCATCCTGCCCTGATCACTCCATTCTGCCCTGATCACTCCATCCTGTTCCCCAGCTCCATCCTGCCCCCCCGCCATCTCCATCCTGCCCCCCCACCAGCTCCATCCTGCCCCCCCGCCAGCGCCATCCTGCCCCCCCTTGTGCCATCCTGCCCCGCCGCCAGTGCCATCCTGCCCCTTCCCCGGCTTCCTGCCCCCCTGGCTCCATCCTGCCCTGATCGCTCCCTCCTGCCCCCCCCGCCGGCTCCATCCTTCCCCCCACCGGCTCCATCCTGCCCTCCCCCCGGCTCCATCCTGCCCTGATCACTCCATCCTGTCCCCAGCCAGCTCCATCCTGCCCCCAGCCAGCTCCATCCTGCCCCCCTGCCAGCTCCATCCTGCCCTCCCCCGGATCTATCCTGCCCTGATCACTCCATCCTACCCCCAAGCCAGCTCCATCCTGCCCCCCAGCCAGCTCCATCCTGCCCCCCCGTGGCTCCATCTTGCCCCTCCCCGCCGGCTCCATCCTGGTTCCTCCGCCGGCACCATCCTGCCCCCCGCCGTGCCATCCTCCCCCCCGCCAGCGCCATCCTGCCCCGCAGTCCATCCAGCCCCCTCCCAGCTCCATCCTGCCCCCCGGCTCCATCCTACCTCACCGCCAGCTCCATCCTTCCCCCTGGCTTCATCCTGCCCCCCGCTGGTTCCATTCTGTCCCCCCCCAGCTCCATTCTGCCCCGCCAACTCCATCCTGCCCCCTGGCTCCATCCTGCCCTGATCACTCCATCCTGCCCCCCTGGCTCCATCCTGCCCCCCCCTGGGATCCATCCTGCCCCGGCTCCATCCTGCCCTTCCCCCCAGCTCCATCCTGCCCTTCCCCCAGCTCCATTCTGCCCCGCCAACTCCATCCTGCCCCCCGCCACCATCCTGCCCCCCGCCACCATCCTGCCCCCCCGTCGGTCTCCATCCTGCCCTGATTGCTCCACCCTGCCACACACCAGCTGCTTCCTGCCCCCCATCTCCATCTTGCTCCCCCACCTCCATCCTGCTCCCCCCCTCCATCCTGCTTCCCAACATCCATCCTGCTCCCCCGCCTCCATCCTGCCCCCCCCTCCTGCCTCCATCTTGCCCCCCCAAGCTCCATCCTGCCCCCTCGCCGGCACCATTCTGCCCCCCCGCCGACTCCATCCTGCCTCCCGCCGACTCCATCCTGCCCCCCTGCCGACTCCATCCTCCCCCCCGGCTCCATCCTGCCCCCCCTTGGTCAATCCTGCCCTCCCCGGCTCCATCCTTCTGCCCACGGGTCCATCCTGCTCCACTCGCTTCATCCTGACCCGCTCGCTCCATCCTGCCCCGCTCACTCCATCCTGCCCCGCTTGCTCCATGCTGCCCCGCTTGCTCCATGCTGCCCCGCTTGCTCCATGCTGCCCCGCTTGCTCCATGCTGCCCCGCTCGCTCCATCCTGCCCGGCTCGCTCCATGCTGCCCCCATTGGCACCATCCTGCCCCCACATCACCATCATGTCCCCCTGCTCAATCCTGCCCTAAAGGCCTATAGGATCTAGAAGATGGAGGTGGAGCGAGACGGCGGACAGGTGAGTATCCTCGCTGAGGATTTTTTTATTTTTACTTTTACTGTGGAGGAGCTAGGAGGAGCAGGGGGGCCGCGGGGAGCAGAGTATCGCCATATACCATAGTGCTGCTATACATGTACTGTAATGTACCGCCATATACTATAGTGCTGCTATACTTGCACTGTAATGTACCGCTATATACTATAGTGCTGCTATACATGTGCTGTAATGTACCACCATATACCATAGCGCTGTCATACATGTACTGTAATGTACCGCCATATACCATACCGCTGCTATACATGTACTGTAATGTACCATCATATACTATAGTGCTGCTATACAGTGTTGGCCAAAAGTATTGACACCCCTACAATTCTGTCAGATAATACTCAGTTTCGTCCTGAAAATGATTGCAATCACAAATTCTTTGCTATTATCTTCATTTAATTTATCTTCAATGAAAAAAACACAAAATGAATTGTCCTAAAGCCAAATTGGATATAGTTCCACACCAAGCATAAAAAAGGGGGTGGACAAAAATATTGGCACTGTTAGATAAATCATGTGATTCTTCTCTAATCTGTGTAATTAACAGCACCTGTAACTTACCTGTGGCATCTAACAGGTCTTGGCAATAACTAAATCACACTTGCAGCCAGTTGACATGGATTAAAGTTGACTCAACCTCTGTCCTGTGTCCTTGTGTGTACCACATTGAGCATGGAGAAAAAAAAGACCAAAGAACTGTCTGAGAACTTGAGACACCAAATTGTGAGGAAGAATGAGCAAACTCAAGGCTACAAGTCCATCTCCAAAGACCTGAATGTTCCTGTGTCTACCGTGCGCAGTGTCATCAAGAGGTTTAAAGCCCATGGCACTGTGGCTAATCTCCCTAGATGTGGACAGAAAAGAAAAACTGACAAAAGATTTCAACGCAAGATTGTGCGGATAGTGGATAAAGAACCTTGACTAACATCCAAACAAGTTCAAGCTGCCCTGCAGTCCGAGGGTACAACAGTGTCAACCTGTACTATCTGTCGGCGTCTGAATGAAAAGGGACTGTATGGTAGGAGACCCAGGAAGACCCCACTTCTTATCCCGAGACATAAAAAAGCCAGGCTGGAGTTTGCCAAAACTTACCTAAGAAAGCCTACAATGTTTTGGAAGAATATTCTCTGGTCAGATGAGACAAATGTAGAGCTTTATGGGCAAAGGCATCAACATAGAGTTTACAGGAGAAAAAAAGAGGCATTCAAAGAAAAGAACACGGTCCCTACAGTCAAACATGGCAGAGGTTCCCTGATGTTTTGGGGTTGCTTTGCTGACTCTGGCACTGGACTGCTTGACCGTGTGCATGGCATTATGAAGTCTGAAGACTACCAACAAATTTTGCAGCATAATGTAGGGCCCAGTGTGAGAAAGCTGCGTCTCCCTCAGAGGTCATGGGTCTTCCAGCAGGACAATGACCCAAAACACACTTCAAAAAGCACTAGAAAATGGTTTGAGAGAAAGCACTGGAGACTTCTAAGGTGACCAGCAATGAGTCCAGACCTGAATCCCATAGAACACCTGTGGAGAGATCTAAAAATGGCAGTTTGAAGAAGGCACCCTTCAAATATCAGGGACCTGGAGTTTTGTGTGAAATGATCAAAGTTTTGCTTTTTGCTTCATTCTCTTTTGTGTTTTTTCATTGAAGACAAATTAAATGAAGATAATAATACCAAAGAATTTGTGATTGCAATCATTTTCAGGAAGAAACTGAGTATTATCTGACAGAATTGCAGGGGTGTCAATACTGTTGGTCAACAATGTACATGTACTATAATGTACCGCCATATACTATAGTACTGCTTTACATGTACTATAGTGTACCACCATATACTATAGTGCTGCTATGCATGTACAATAATGTACTGCCGTATACTATAGTGCTGCTATACATGTACTATAATGAACCACCATATACTATAGTGCTGGTATTCATGTGCTGTAATGTACCACCATATACCATAGCGCTGATAGATATATATATATATATATATATATATATATATATACCAAGAAAAAAAACTGCACAGCACTCAAAGACAAATGTGAACTGGTGCTACCAAAGCTGCAGGGTTATATAATATGAAAAAGATCCTTGCAGCACACAGCTACTACCAATGATGTACATAAGCTACAAGCTATATATATTTGAGGAAAAAGTTTAAAAACTTACGTTTTTTTCAAAAAACTAAAAAATCTCCAATTTTTTATTTAATTCTGAAGTTCTTGGTACATACATTGGCCAATGTCTGTTTGCTCATCAACTGCAACAAAGCGACTTCAGGGTCTGATGAGTCCTACGCTGATATCCCTATCCTCCTTGTCCGCTTCCCCACTACTAAGTGGGCAGACACCATCTAGACCCTCCATTACCTGTAGGTAATGAGGGTGCACATTGCAGCATGGATCCTGCAACTCCATATGATAAATAACAAGAAAAAAAACTGCACAGCACTCAAAGACAAATGTGAACTGGTGCTACCAAAGCTGCAGGGTTATATAATATGAAAAAGATCCTTGCAGCACACAGCTACTACCAATGATGTACATAAGCTACTACCGTCTTTCCCCGAATATAAGACACCCCCGAATGTAAGACGTACCAGGGGGTGTTTGGGGGATGCCTAATGTAAGACATCCCCCGTTTATAAGACGTAGTGAAACTCCGGGCAAAGAATGTAAGACGTAGTGCGGGATACCGGTAATGCATTACCGGGTAGGTTTTACATACCGGTGCCTGTGTCCCCCTGTGTCACTGCGGCCTCTGTCATTGGCTGATCGGCCCCTGTGTGCCCACCCGCCGGTCACTGCCCTGACGTCCCTGCTCATTGGCCAGTGTCCCCCTGTGTCCCCCCGCCCAGCCAGAAGTCAGGGCCTCTGTGATTGGCCCAGTGTCCCCCCTTCTCCTGCACGAGGAAGAAGAAGCCTGCCCTGCCCTGTCCAGCACCGCAGAGGAATCGCAATCCGCCATTACCGGTAAGCAATGGCTGTGGGATACTGTAATGACAGGCTGTGGGATGCTGTAATTGCAGGCTGTGGGATGCTGTAATTGCAGGCTGTGGGATGCTGTAATTGCAGGCTGTGGAATGCTGTAATTGCAGGCTGTGGGATGCTGTAATTGCAGGCTGTGGGATGCTGTAATTGCAGGCTGTGGGATGCTGTAATTGCAGGCTGTGGAATGCTGTAATTGCAGGCTGTGGGATGCTGTAATTGCAGGCTGTGGAATGCTGTAATTGCAGGCTGTGGGATGCTGTAATTGCAGGCTGTGGGATGCTGTAATTGCAGGCTGTGGGATGCTGTAATTGCAGGCTGTGGAATGCTGTAATTGCAGGCTGTGGGATGCTGTAATGACAGCCTGTGGGATGCTGTAATGACAGGCTGTGGGATGCTGTACAATAATGGCAGCAAGCTGTGGGATACCGTACTGTAATGGCAACCCTTCTGTATGGCAGGCTGTGGGATACTGTATGGGACTGTATGGGTGACTGTGATACCGAACCATAAGCAATGCTTATACCGTACGCTATATTTCTGCCCCCAGACATGAGTGGTTCCGGCCCGAGTAAAAGGAAGAGCTACTCTGTGGAGTATAAAAAAGCCATGGTCGAAGAATCTTGGGCAAAAATGTAGTGGAGTTCTGCAAGGAGAAAATGTTATTTTTTGGTTAAAACAAAAATCGTCTTTTTTTTTTTTCTAATATAAGACATACCCCGAAAGTAAGACATAGTGGGACTTTTGGGGGTCAAAAGAATGTAAGACAGTGTCTTATATTCGGGGAAACACGGTAGCTATATATATTTGAGGAAAAAGTTTAAAAACTTACGTTTTTTTCAAAAAACTAAAAAATATCCAATTTTTTATTTAATTCTGAAGTTCTTGGTACATACATTGGCCAATGTCTGTTTGCTCATCAACTGCGACAAAGCGACTTTGAGTGCTGTGCAGTTTTTTTTCTTGTTATTTATCATATGGAGTTGCAGGATCCATGCTGCAATGTGCACCCTCATTACCTACAGGTGATGGAGGGTCTAGATGGTGTCTGCCCACTTAGTAGTGGGGAAGCGGACAAGGAGGATAGGGATATCAGCATAGGACTCATCAGACCCTGAAGTCGCTTTGTCGCAGTTGATGAGCAAACAGACATTGGCCAATGTATGTACCAAGAACTTCAGAATTAATCAAATAAAGTCTGTGGAGCCTTGCTTAGGGGTCTCAACACAGGACTAGCCATGCTTCGTGATGTTAAGTGAATCATCAGACTTACTATCAATTAAAAATGAAACCCTCCAAAATCTTAGTAGATTTGACACTTTGACTTTGACACTATAAGATGAGGTTTAAAAAGCTAAAACGTTGTATGGAATTGTGTGTGATAACAATAAAAAAACATGTTCTTCTTGAAGTTGGAATCCTCCAGTTCTTTTTCAGAAAAGTACATGTGTGGTGTGTCAGGGTATTCTCTTATTGATAATGTCCCTTGTTCTGGCCGCCATCCTTTATTAATAGGTTCCACAAAATATTTCAACTGTATGTGTGTCCAAGGACGAACAACTAGCTGAAACAGGTGTTGATGGGCCCCCTTCCTCTAGGTTATGCCCTTGTATCCCTCATTTGCAGGGATTCTGATTAAGATTTAACCATGAAAATGTATTCTTTGTAAATTACCCTTATTTTTTTTATAGTAAAGTTTACTGTATTCTATCTCTTAATAAATGTCTGGCAACAGCATTTTTTTGCATTTTGCATTTTTTTGCGGGGTGCGGTTGGGCACCATGGGGCGCCGTTCATCCAGTGGTGCGGAGACTTTGTACTGGGTGGCCTATCTGGTCAGGTGGCAGTAACGGTGGGTAGCTATTAGAAATTCTGCATCATATGTATCAGTGTGAATGGCATCCTATGGAAGCCCTATATGTGCATGGCCAGTCACCTCCCACATGTTTTTGTAGGTAGATGCTGATTTTATCTGCCTGTGTGGAGCCCAGGCTTTGGGGTACTCGGGTGTCAGGTGGAAAAAGGGTTAACTATGTCATGGGGAATGGTGGCCGCGCCTGATCCCGTTGTCCTGGGATATCTTTCAAAAAGGGGGTGATATTTACAGGGGACTATTTACAAAGTTTGTCGTGAGGCCACCTGTAGTATCTGGTGAAGTGACACCAGTGCCGCCACAGTCCGCCGGAGGTAGATGGTATCGCGGCTGAGATGGTAAAGTCCTCCACAGGCAGGACTGGAACCTCCGCGGCAGCGTTCCTGTAGGGGGAAGAAAGTCATTCGCAAGGAAATGCAGCAGAGTCGGATTCACTTCTCTCCAGGTACTTTACTGGAAACTTGTAACATTGAAGTTGCAGTTTACAGTCCAGCATAAGATGTTATCACGGGTAGCTAGCGGGTGGCTGCAAGCAGATCCCAGGTAGTACGATGGAACCCTCGGTGTGTGCCTTCTTCTGCTTCCCAGTGATTGGGTGAAGCCTGGTGACTTGAAGCCTACCTGATCTCCTGCTCTTCCTCTCACCCTTGCCGCCGTCGGGCAATCCTCTGCTGGCTAGCCGCCAAACCATCAATCGGTGCCTGGTACCCTCTTCTGGTCGCTCAGGAGCCCGGGAGAAGTATATCCTCCATGGGTTTCCGGATTTTCTGTGGTCCTGAAGTATCCCACAGGTGCGGGCTCTGGTACCCGGTAACTTTCTGCGCCTGGAAAGCTTTCCTTTCTTAACTCCTCTCTACTCCTCTGAGGCAAAAGACCAAAGACCCAACAGGCCTGCGGCCAAAGGACCTTCTAGTTTACCATTCTGCTCAAAAGCCCTCAAAAGACTCAAAACACTTCAAAAAGCCCCTCTTGTTCCCCCTAGAGGTGGTTTTATTCCCTCCCGGGTAACCTCCCACCGTGTAATATAATGTGGGAGTGATGGTTTATGGGTTCCACCTACCATCCTATGATCCACTTGCAGCTGGAGTATCTGCACCTCTTTAAAGGGTGCAGTACCCCTCTGTGACGCCTGCTTGGCGGGGCACCACACCTGCACCTGGGCTTGCTCTACATAATTAGGTCTGACTGCATCCTGCCAAGTGTTGTGTTGTTTTTTGTTTTTGGTTGCTGATGGTAAGTTTTTCTGGTGCTTTAAAGAGAAACTATATTATTTTTAATGACACTCCAGGCATTGCAAATTAATATATTTTTTTATTTAGTTCATTGCCTGATTTTGCTCTGTCTAACTGAAACGTTATGCTGCACTGCTTTGTCAGTGTTTTGATTTTGCTCATTTAGAAAATGCTTTGTACTGCTGCTCATCAAAATTTATACTCTATATTAAATCCCTAGACTGAGGTCACTAGACAGAATCAAAATCACCCTGGTTAATGCACAGGTCTCCTTATATACATTCAGCCTTCATTGCAGGATATTAGGGACTTCATGGTTGGTGGAATAAGACTGTTCTCTCATTGGCTCGCTTTCAAGCTGCCTGGATAATGTCCATTTAAATGATGATTGACAAAGAGGGGTCAAGGAGGGTTTAGTATAGACATTTAGACATTTAGTGTAACACCCTGACCACAAACAATGGTGGTTGAGGCCATTGACATAGAGACAACAATCCACATGGTAATACAATGGCATTCTAACAGGATAAAGTCCCTCTGACCTTACAGAAGGGAGATAATTGCATTACATAAGTCCACATCACCAAACATCTACAAGACTCTAGGAACACTGAGTAAACAAAATACAAAAATACTGTCTGGCTAGATTTTAAGGACTTAACCCATGAGTGCCATAATACAAGTTTGCAAACCAAAATACAATATGGTATGGATAAATAAGAAATCCTCATAGGTTATACATTAAAGGGGTCCATTTCGTCACAGATGGGTCATAGCAGACAGGCCCAGGCAGGGAAATTCCTGTACTCATTCTATTTTAAGGTGGTATACAGATATTATTATTATGATTATTATTATTCATTATTATAGCGCCATTTATTCCATGGCACTTTACATGTGAAGAGGAACATACATAGGTAAGTACAATAAACATGAGCAATACAAGGCACACACAAGTACAGACTGCGGGCAGCAGTTGAAGAGATGTTCTAAAGGGGCAGTACAGCGTGGTGTTTAAGAGTAGGACCCAAAGTAAAGCAATGAAGGATATTAAAAAGTAGCACAATTTTGCATTCCCTGGAGGATACTTAAATAATGTAGTGAAAAGCTTAGTTACCCTTTAACTAATTGAGAGTTTGAGAAACTATTATATATGGGAAAGTAATATTAAGAAATTCTATTTGTCTCAAAGCTAAAGCCACTTTGATACTATACCATGTATACCTACAAATCCAAGCTTTTAAAAAACAATTTCCTTCCATACGTTTGAAGAAAGGTAGACTGTTCTGGAAGTATAAGTGCCTGGGGAACAGATGTGCCTGAGTAGAAAATAAAAATAAACTCTGATAAAAGTCTAATCTTGGAGCAATTTATTTCAAGGATATAACACTACCTGGGAAATCATATTAATGTAGCCATTATGGATCATCCGTGTAAGTCAGGAGAGGTCCCCTGAGTGTTCGGAGGTACTTCAACCCAAAATGTGTGTGCTCTGATTGAAGAGTTGGGGACAGGTTCTACAATTGAAAAGAGCAATCTCATTAACTAACTCCTTAAACCAGATTTGCCCTGATGAAATGGTGGCAGATATCCAAACCTCATAAATCTTCACAACTCAAAATAGTAATACTTTTATAAATGAAAAAGATGCCACAAATGAGGAGATATAAACTCCATTGTACATTCCATAAAAAAAATCAATATGTGTACCACAGATGTGTACGCTATTGATTCAGCGGTGGTAGGGGGTAAACACTTATCACTTTAAGGCTTCGATCCAAAACTTGATTGGGGTTTTCCTTCTGCAACATAGAAGTATGTCTCCCTAGTGTGCTAATGCAGTCACATACTGAAGTAAATGCTCTAAATGTGAAGGGTTTGCCTGGTTTACAATAATTATGTTTACATTCCATATCGGAGCATCTTGAATTAATAGCGCATGTAACCAATCCAGGACCCCGTCACTGTTAGACAAGGCAGAGAGAATCTACAAAGAGCATCGCAATGGAGGACACAGCATGTCTATGCATTATGTGTGCAACACATTCAATTCAATAAGCACCATGTAATGCTTCAGTTCTCCTCTGGGGGAGCTAAAGGGAAATTTGTTGCCTTGTATTTGCAAACATTACAGATAATCACAGTTGATCAAAACTTGATTGTTGAAAATTGACAACCCATTTAAGAATAATATACACTATGCTGAAAGAAAAGGAAAGAGAATAATGCAAAAGGTGTTTGCAAATATAGGTACTTTTAAATGCAATTGGAGTCCTTATAGGGGTTGTTGTCAAAATGAGATTTTTTTTTAAACTTTAATACTTTATTAATCAAAAAATAATGACTTAACTATAATAATGCAAGAGGTTTTAAAGAAAAAACAGATTGTAAAGTATAGCTGTACACACAAATGTGCTACATATCTAAGTTGCAAAATTAGTCATGATCATGAACTCATTGGGCCTAGATTGTCCTCTAAAAAAATGCAGTTAATATACATTGCAGATCACATATCCTATCGAAAAGATAATATTTAATTTATTATATTGTACAATATAGTAAGACATGAATTGACCAGTGGAAGTTAGGGTTCTGGGGTCTCAGGAGGACTTTTAAAAGGAAATTTGGGTCCAGAACAGAACTTTTTATAGTTACTGATTGGGCAGTTCGGCTCTCTACCTACATACAGCCAGCCATAAACAAAGCACTTCCAGAGGAGGGAGAGCGGGGTTTTCTCGTTTTTTTTTAACACTCTACATCTGATAACGCCGATTTTACCCCCAGAGCAGCCCTTCAAACACTGCAAGAGGCTCACACTGGAAGCACTGAGTGTACCCGAGCACTAAGTGTACCCAAGCACAGTAATGCTCGCTCCATTGGTTTGCACATGTAAAGCATCCGAACTCCAATCCCGAACACCAAATTTTTTTGCAAAATCTGTGTTCAGTATGAACATCGAACTTTAAAGTTCGGTTCACTCATCCCTAAATAGAATACATGAAAGAGTTACTGTATTAAATTAATGTACATGTATTGCCATAATTAATTTATAGTGAGAAAATCAGAATGCATCAAATATAATGAATTCGCGACCATGATCCAAAGCATTGCGGTGGGATTGTGCTGTTCCCGACTAGCAAAGGCGGCACTTTGATGCGATCACAGGGCCTTGATGAATTGTAATGACAGCAAAGGGTCAGCTAATAACCCAGGATGCTGTCATGAATCACTGGCTCCCAAGCAAGCCCGAGTGACATGGCCGGTAGAAAGTGATCATTTGTGCTGAAGCATCTCTCTGCATAATACAAGTGATCACACTGTGCAGTACTGAGTCGCCATAAGGGGCAGAGTGAGATAAAGGAAGAGTTCAAAAAAGTTTTAAAAAATATGAAAAAAAGAAAAAGAAACACAAAAGTTCAAATCACCCCCTTTTGCCCTATTGAAAATAAAAGTAATTGAAAAAACACAGATTTGATATTGTTGTGTTCAGAAACGCCCGATCTGTCAAAATATAAAACCAATTAATCAGATCTGTAAACTGCGTAACGGAAAGAAAAGTCCAAACACCAAAATTACCTTTTTTTGGTCGCTGCAACATTCCAATAAAATACAATAACGAGCGATAAATACATCACATCTATGGAAAAAATATATCATTAGTAATGCCAGCTCAAGATGAAAAAAATGAGTAGTCACACAGTCCCAGATCCCGGAAAATGAGAACCTTATGGATAGCAGAAAACGGTGACAAAAGTGCAATTCTTTTTCTTCAAAAATTCAGAAATTTTTTTCACCACTTAGATAACAGTAAAAGTATACATATTTGGTATCTACAAACTCGTACCGACCAGAGGCATCACACTGACTTGTCAGTTTTACCATATGTTGAGCATGATCTCTAATAAACACAAAAAATAGTTGTAGAATTGCACTTATTACTGCAATTTCACCACACTTTGAATATTTCCCATTTTCCAGTGCATTATATGGTAAAATAAGTGAAATACTAATTACAAGTCATCCCACAATAATCAAGCCCTCATATGTCTATATTTTCAGAAAAATAAAAACATTATGCCTCTTGGAAGAAGGGGAGGGAAAAATTAAAACTGGAAAACGTAAAATCACCCAGCCATGAAGGGATTAAAATAATTAACTATATGTAGCATACACTGATAAACAAAAAGGTAACAATGTTTATAACCCTTAACTTTCAGGCTCCATTTCTCAACATCCAGTACAGCTTTGAGCATGAGACTACCTTCATTTTATAGACAATCATCTTGGCTAACTCATAAATAAATTTGACTTTAAACTATTTATCAGAGGATTAGTTATCCAAATTTTTGTCATGTCACTTATTGTTACTGTTTTGCTCCTAAAATGTAAGTTTAAATATTTATTTATTTGTATTTTATAAATTCATTTTTTAATTTCAGCACTTTCTGAATCTTTTTGAGCATACTCTCAGATTCAAGCATGTTTTGACTGAAATCTAATTCCAGATTTCTTCTACACATCCCAATGTTGATGCATACTGGTCAGCTCATTTGGTATTTACAGTTGAAACCAGAAGTTTACATACACAATATTAAAAGACACATGCATGTTTTTCTCAATATCTGATATGAAATCAGAATAAACCTTTCCCGTTTTAGGTCAGTTAGGATTACCATACTTATTTATATTTAACAAATGGTAGAACAATGAGAGATAGAATGCTTTAAGGAATTTTTATTACTTTCTGGAAAGTCACAAGTTTACATACATTTCATTTATATTTGCCCTTAAACTGTATGATTTGGGTGAAACATTTTGGATATCCTTCCACAAGCTTCTCACAATAATTGATAGGAATTTGGGCCCATTCTTCCTGACAGAACTGGTGCAACTCAGCCATGTTTTTAGGTCTCCATGCTTGCACCTGCCTTTTTAGCTTTGCCCATAAATGTTGTATTGTAGGATTGAGATTAGGGCTTTGTGATGACCACACCAAAACATTGACTTTGTTATCCTTGAAGGGGAACTCTGGGACATTGCATGGTCCCTACACTCATAGTCTATAATGCTAAGCTGCCTGTTACATTTGTATAACGTTTAGAATTAATATATATCAGTTATTGACTAGCTGCTGCTTACCCATAATCACTCCCATAGCTGACAATATATCATGCTTGAGTAAGCAGATCTGCTCCCTCCCTCTGCAGTGAGCTTCTGTGCATCCAAGAACAAACATTTCCTGCTTCAATCATATGGGCATGATGTCACAGTAGGTCCTATAAACACTGGTCTCCCCTCCTGCTCTGCACAGAAAGAGATCTCCAGACTTCAACTTAGTGTAGGACCTGTTGTGATATCATACCCATGTGATTGAATGAGGAATGAGGAAGTGATGGACTAAGCTGAAGCTTTAAGGGAGGGAAGGGGAGAGCTGGTCGCTCAGGCATGACATATTGTGCCCTCAGTGAGTGTTGACTGGTAAGCAGCATTAGTAAATAACTGATTTATATTAATTTGAAACATTATACAAATGTACCAGGCAAACTAGATGTGCAGGGACCTTTCAAATTTTTTTTATCCCCATCAACAGTGAACTCAGGTGACCCCATGAACAGTGTCACATGGAGCCCAGCCATAAAGAGAGCAAGAGAAGCACTCACTTTATGGCAGGGATAGGTTGCCATGTGACACTGTTCATGGAATTACCCGAGTTCACTGTTGATGGGGCTCAGAGGTGAACTCAGCTGATCTTTTACAGGACACCCGGCTGTCAGTTTCACCTGCTCATCTCTGTGAGAAGACGTGAGTGTATTCTTGCATAGATGAAGCAGAGCTGAAGATGTTCATATTTGGATTACATTGGAGGGTTTTTTTTAGTCACTAAATGTGTTGTGTTTTATGTCTAATAATATTTTTCTCTGTATTGTGTTTTTTTTAATGTATACTGGAAATTCATGGTGGCTGGGTCTAATATTGGCCTAACACCATGAATGTCGGACTCAGTGCTAGCTGACAATACAAAGCTGGTATAAACCCATTATTACCCAATGTGCTATCGCCTTCAGGTCTGCTGTAAGAACCGGGTAAAGCAGCTGGAAATAACGCTACAATGAATGCACCATTTTCAGGGCTGCAATATTCAGTGTGGGGGGGCCAGAAGGCTTGGGCCTTACCATGCTGAGAATCTCAGCCCCCAATTGCCAATCAAAAATAGGGTGAAAAATACACATTTAAATTTAATTATTTATTTAAATAATTAAAAAAAATAAAGGGCTTCCCTGTATTTTGATTGCCAGCCAAGTTAAAGCCAGGCAGTTGGGGGTGGCAGCCTGTAGTTTTCCACTTTATCTGCACTAAGAATCTAAAATACTGCAGAGTGCTAAGCAAAATGTTTTAATTATTTATTTATTTTTACAGTACTGTAATGCCAATCAATGACTGAGGGCCCCAACAGCCAATCACAGATGCTGTCACATAGAATGGGCATCAGTGATTGACTGCTGGAGTTACCTGAAACCAGCTCATATATTCTACCATACTAAAATGTATGGGCTGGTTCCAGATTACTCCAACAGCCAAACACAGGCGTCCATTCTCTGTTACAGCATCTGTGATTGGCAGCGGGCCAGCAGCCAAATAATACAATACCAGAAATAATTTTTGGGGTGCTTATTATTTTTCACCGGCATAATGTTGACCAATTATAAGCAGGATGTATCATGGAGGGGAAATATAGGACACTCCCTTCTTAGTCCTCATCTTTGTGGCTAAGGTGTAGAGTACACCTCACCAGAGTGTGATTCTAATCACTTTCACCAATTTTCAATTTGGGAGGACAGGGATATAGCAGAGCTACATGTATTGTTAGAAGAGCACTGCAGTGCAGAGGTGTTTGTATTCACATCCTGAGGAAGGAGTTTGGGATACGACTCCGAAATGCGTAGAAAAATAAACAGCTACTACTATACCTAGACATACTGCTGTATCTGGTCTTTCTATCATATGATCACAGCAGCTAGGACCACGAGGTACTTTGTCCTGCAGAAGCTTATGTACAGTACAAAGGAATTTTGTTAGGGAGCATGATAGGCCTCCTTAATAAGATGTGTTTTTAGTGAGCGTCTGAAGCCATGCAAGTTGTGGTTGGTCCTGATTTCTTGGGGTAGAGCATTCCACAGAATTGGTGCAGCTTAGGAGAAGTCTTGGAGCCGGAAGTGTGAGGATTGGATAAGTGCTGATGTTAGTCGAAGGTCATTTGTAGAACGTAGAGAATGGGCGGGGTGACAGACAGAGATGAGGGAGGAGATGTAGTGAGGAGATGCATTGTGAAGAGCTTTGTGGGTGAAAACAAGCAATTTGAACTTGATCGTGTAGTGTATAGGCAGCCAGTGCAATGACTGGCACAGAGCGGAGGCATCTAAGTAACGATTGGCCAGGTAGGTGAACCTGGCTGCTGCATTAAGTATGAACTGGAGAGGAGAAATTTAAGAGAGGGGGAGGCCAATTAATAGAGAATTGCAATAATCAAGGCGGGAATGGATTAGGGCCATGGTAAGGGTGTTAGTTGTTTACATGGTAAGAAAGGGGCGGACTCTAGAGATGTTCTTCAGGTTTAAGCAAGAAGAGCGGACGAGAGATTGTATATAGGAAGAGAAGTAGAGATCGGAGTCAAACATAACACCCAGACAGCGAGCCTGCTGACTAGATGTTATTGTAGTGCCGCACACTGAGAGAGAGATATCAGATTTAGGGAAGGTTAGTGGAGGGCGGGAGCAAAAGAAGTTCAATTTTGGAAAGGTTGAGTTTTAAATAGAGAGCAGACATGATGTTGGAAATTGCAGCTAGACAGTTATTGATGTTCTTTAAAACCGCAGGGGTAAGGTCAGGGGCTGAAGTGTATAATTGTGTGTAATCAGCATAGAGATAGTACTGAAAGCCAAATCTGCTGATGGTGTGTCCAATCGGGGTCGTGTAGAGAGAGAAAAGAAGAGGTCCAAGGACTGAACCCTGAGGGACCCCAATAGTGAGATGAAGAGGGGAGGAAGTGGAGCCAGCGAATTGTACACTGAAAGAGCGGTCAGAAAGATAGGAAGAGAGTCAGGAGAGAGCAGTGTCCTTTATACCAATGGAGTGCAGCATAGAGAATAGGAGATGGTGGTCAACAGTGTCAAAAGCTGCAGAGAGATCAAGAAGAAAAAGCAGAGAGTGGTCACCATTACAGTTTGCTGTCAGTAGGTCATTGGTCACTTTGATGAGGGCAGTTTCTGTGGAGTGAAGGGAGCGGAAACCAGATAGTAATGGATTTAGAAGAGAGTCAGTGGAGAGGTAACGGGTGAGGCGGAAGTAGACCAGGCGCTTCAGAAGTTTAGAGATGAAGGGCAGATTGGAGACTGGTCTGCAGTTGTTTGTGCAGATTGGGTTGAGAGAAGTTTTCTTTAATAATGGAGTAATGATACAATGTTAAAGGAGGAGAGGAAGATGCCAACAGAGAAGGAGAGGTTGAAGATTGTGGTTAGGTGAGTGGTAATGACCGTACAGAGAGACTGGAGTAGATGTGAGGGAATGGGGTCAGTGGTGCATGTCGTGAGGTGAGAGGAAGAGAGGAGCCTGGCAACTTCTTCTTCTGTAACTGGGTCAAATGTGGAGAGTGAGCGGAGGAAATGTGGGGAAGAATAAAAGTATCCATAAAGTAAGAGGCTAGATCATCAGCACAGAGGTCAGTGATGGGGGCCTGCAGTTTAGGACTGAGGAGAGAGTGAAAGGTGTCAAAGAGTTTTTTTGGATTGTTGGATAGTGAGAGATCAGGGTGGTGAAGTAGGTTTGTTTGGCGAGGTGAAGGGCAGAGTTGTAGGTTTTTAGCATGAGTTTATAATGGATAGAGTCTTCTGGTGAGCGAGTTTTCCACCTAGGCGTTCAGCACTCCTAGAACTTTACAACTTTAAAACTTTACAAGCTAATATCAAACTGTAATGGATACAATACATTACAAACTAAAAACTACACTTTATTTCAGATTTCCATTATTATGTGAAGTAGCCAGATGAACATGCTCCAACTATTGAACAGTCCTCTTTAAGGACTTGAATGAGGAGATCTTTTACCTAACATACTATGCTTACCCACAGTTTTAATTATCTGCTTTCAGACAAACTCTGTGGGTACTGAATAGGTTGTTCAGTAAACAAAAAAAAGTTACAGCCTCTCAACAAGATAGGTGATAATTGTTAATGAGTTGGAGTCTGACTCTTGGGATCTGTAACAGTTAGCATAATGGAAGCTTTTAGCGAATAGAGCCGCCATATGCATGTTTGACCACCGCTCGAATCAGTCACTTCCAGACTGATTGTCTGACTGCTTTTTTCAGCAGCCCCATAAAGCACGAATGAAGAAATAGTCAGGCATCTGACCTGCCACTCAATTTTATAATGAGACTAAAAGTTCTCGGTTGCTGAGAAAAATTCAGTGATCAACTAATTAGTGTGCATCTTATTTACTGGAAACACACCAATCAGAAAGTTTTCACTTATGCTAAGGGTCGGTGATAACTCAATTTCAAAGGACAACACCTTTGTAACACCATTATAGGTGAGCAAATCTGCTGAGCAATTCCCAAGGCATAATAAACATGCAGTGAAAATATTAAATACCTAGATCGCTAATTACATGTCCTGCTACAACAGACCCCTGTTGAGTGCTCTGCACCTACTCTACCATCTTCTTCCACAATGTTCACTTGGAGCACGGCTTCTCATGCCGAGTAGGGTACCATGGTATAATGTCATGATCCACATCACCTGGGGCACTGATTAGGATTAGGGCACTGCATGTAGTGACCTAATGATGCGGGTTGTATATCACTAGGTGTGTTGTAATGTCTAACCTTACTCTATGCCAGAAGCACAGGGCCAAGTAAAGATTGCAGAAGAAGACTTGAATGAAGGCGTAGAGTACCAGACAGAGGGTTTTGAGACAGGTAAGCAGGGAGATAAGTGTTTATTCATTTTTGTCACTAAGTTGCTCACTAGACTTCAGCAAAATGGAAGCTGCCCGTTGAGCATTTTGCTGAATTTGCACAAAAAAAAGAGTTCTGGAGAAAACGTTAATTTGCATTGAACAGTTTCACTCATTTCTAAACACCATGCTATAATAAAGATCTGAAACAGTTTGCTGTAAACTCTGCTCAGCTAATATTTATTTTGAGGTCATAAATAATTCCCGTACAGTTTATTCCTCTGAGTTTTCCCTTATGTAACCACAGCAGAAAAGCCTATTGTGTCATTGCCACTTCATGTTCGAGAACAGTCACTCGAATGTATTGAAAATGGAAGGACAGATTGTTAAAATGCTAAATAAGAAGCAAAAATGTGTGTTTTTTGATGAAGAGATTGCAATCCCAGAACAAAGTTATGAATAATATGCATGTAAAGGCTGAATGTCCAACACAATAGGTGCAGACTGAGAAGTCAAACCAAGAGGACTTGTGAGGCCTAGGGCTTATGTACTGGGTCTCTTGGAAAGATGCACACAAGCCACTTTGCCTTGGGTCTTGTACTTCGTAAGATACTGGTGTACATTAGCACATGGAGGGGCATGCCCACACCCTCAGGATTGCCATGTGAAGTTCCCAAGACTGTGGGCCTGCCCTCATGCACTGATGACCGCGGATTGCTGACACTTTTCTTTGATTGTCTAGCATATGAAGATGCATGTTTTAAACACCCCGAGTATCTCCTGAAGAAGACTAAAGCGAAACGGCATAGGGCACTGAGAGGGATCCAGTTCAATATTGGCTATTATTATGTCTATTTTGTCTCATAGGGATGTCATTAGTTTGATGCCTGTACACTACTTATGTTAGTTGAGAGCCTCCATATGCCCATCTGGCTTCACTGTAGTCACACTTTAGATAGATATTTCTCTATGTGATCTATCATATATATTTATTGCCCGGTCATTGTAATGTTGCTGGTAGTACTGTGTCTATCTGTGTTCCTTCTCTTTATGGTCTTACCCTGTGCCTACCTTCGTTTTCAATCTATATATTGTTTATTGTTTATGATGTGTAATTTCGAACATATTAATTATGGAATATGTGTTACCACTAAAATTTGTTTACTTTAGTATCTTTGCATAGTTTTGCTAATTTTCAAACCAAGTTGGTATGGGGTTTTGCCCAGTTTTTGGTGTATGGTTTCATCTATTGTTCACCTTTTTGGTTGTTTCCTTAAAGTCTTCAGAGGAAAGGTCTTATTGGCTGAGCAGACGACTACTTGAATGAAGTTACTTGAAACAATGTCAAAGGTGTGAAGCTGAGCAAAAGGGGAGCCTTGATGAATCTTAAGGCTGCTTCACATGCTAGCATATCGTTAATGATATTGCTGAAACATCACAGATTTGTGATAGTTCAAACGAAATCGTTAGTGCGTTGTTGCATGTAAACAGAACGATGTAGGAAGGAAAAATCGTTGGAACGTTCATCCAAAATTTGAGATCCGGACCTCAAATCTATCGTTCATCATCCAATTAACGTCCCGGGAAGCAGCAACATCGTTCAGTGTGACACCTTTTTGAACGATGTCGTTCATATGTCTCCTATTCCTGCCGCTTTGTAAAATCATTCAAACGTTCTTCTCCAAATAGCTGGAGCATTGGCAAATTTAAGATCGTTAACGATATGCTTGCGTGTGACAACGCACTAACGATATCGGAAGGATCGCGGTCACGTGACATGGCTAACGATCTCGTTCACCTATATCCTAGCGTGTGAAGCGGCCTTAAGGTTTCACACATATTCTAATTGATTTCACATGTGTTTCTTTACTCTAAGGGCCAATTTACACACACCAACTTATCTGTCCAACTTCTGAACAACTTACTGGTTGCAGTGAAATCATGGACACATTGCTCCATTTTGTGGCTGTGTACAAATGGAACAATGTCTCCATGATTTCACTGCAACCAGTAAGTTGGTCAGAAGTTGGACAGATAAGTTGGTGTGTGTAAAGTGGCCATTAGCTTCAATATATGTTCCTTGGTGTGTTTACTGCCTTCAGTCTAAATCTATAATGTGCAACTTTTCAATACGAACAAGGAAAACCACTACAAGAACAGGTGTTTACAGACTTTGGCTGGTACTGTATGTATTTGCAGACAGTTCACAAGAAATTAATTTAATTCCTGCTATCTTTTAGTTTTGTACCACTTATACTCTGCACCTTGTTTCAGTCGGTCTACAGAAGATGGTTTAAGTAAAAGATTCAACTTTTTGCTGTCAGGACACTAGATGGGACATTTTCACACTTTTACAATTAAGGCTTCTTTCCTACATTTTAAATATAGAGTTCTTGCTATACCCTTATACCCATGCATTATTTAAACAAAGATAACTGGCACATTGTCAAAATGCCACTCAGCACTTCATACTACCATGCACCTCGGTGCAGTTTTGTGTCAATGTGCACATTTTCATTAAATTAGAAAAGATTATAATTAAAATCCTTGCTCAAGCAAAAGCGTATACATCATCTCCTAAAAATAAAAGTGCAAGATATGCAGAGTTCATGCAGGACACAAAGGCCTATCGCTACATGCAAGTATCTTTTGAAAGCTATAAAAACCGTAGAGATGAAAATGTGATTTTAGATGACGTCTATTTCAGGTGGATGCCATAGTGGAATCAAAAGCTCAACAGAATCAACATACCTTGAGTATTTCTATGCAAAAACAACCTGCTGGTCATGTGTTCGGGCTTTTGAATGTCTTACCTGCTTCATATTTCTAAAAAAATAAGAGATTAAAAAAAGTAACTTAAAAAGAAGTAGCTCTAGCCACGATTCATAAGAGCAATTTTGCCAGAATTGTTGCATAAATTGACGTTTGGACTTGGTAATGGACCCCCACTCAATTTTAAAGCAACCATGTCTACAGTAACCCAAACACTAGAATAAATAAATGACACACTTTATTTTGGATGTTAATGGACACAGATTTATTTAAATCACAGGATTAATAATCCCAGTAGGAGTCAGGTGGAGTGCTAATACATTGGGATTCACAAGTACTGTGATATCCCCAGTGGTCTGATATACAGCACGAGGCCAGACAGCCATAAAGGAAGTGGCACGTATTTGCTGCTATTCAAGCAGAGCCAGTAAACGTTCAGGGCACCAATGACTCTGATGCCATTACCACATCCTTAAAGCTGACTCCCAAAGCTGAGCCTGCTCACCACCATAAGGTTTTACATCTTCTGTAATGTAAAATTAGTCCACCTTAACTTGTCTGCAACTTCTGACTCCTAAACCGCAAAGCCATGACGGGCTATAAATTCCAAGCCACCTATGACACCACCTAGTTAACATTTTTTTTTTAACATGTATATCAATTAGGTAACCATAAAAAGGTGCCTCTGCAAAAGCATTAAAGCGACTAAATTTAGTAAACCTCTGACTCACAAAGAGTCAAATTGCTTGTTCTCACCCACAAAGCTCTTCACAATGTAGCACCTCTCTACATCTCCTCCCTCATCTCTGTGTATCACCCCACCGTTCTCTACATTCTACAAATGACCTTCGACTAACATCTGCACTAATCCGATCCCTACACTCCCTCTCCAAGACTTCTCCTGAGCTGCACCAATTCTCAGGAATACTTTACCATAAGAATCAGGACCATCCACAACTTGCATGGCTTCAGACGCTTCCTAAAACACATCTTTTCAAGGCGGCCTATCATGCTCCTTTAACAAAATTCCTTTGTACTTTACATAGTCCATTCACTCTATACAAAGAAAAGGGAGAAAAAGAGGCGCAATGGGTCTTATCGTTTTACGGAAAAGGTAGTACACATAGGTGTATGTGCTCACCTGGTCCAGTTGTCTTCCCCTACAAATGGTTAATTAGCTCAGACAGCTTCTGCTGGATCCGCACTCCCACGTAACAGTGGTGATGTATCAAGAAAAAGACCAGAGAGAGAATGTGCTTTAGTGATTTGCGCTGCCGTCCCACGTACCCGAACAAATGCCAGGGAAGCCAAGAGTATGTATGCTGCTTTTGTATTCCATCAGTACGTCCATCCAAAGCGTTTCGGTACAGACCTTCTACCTTCCTCAGGATATGCTCTAGAGCAATATATTCTATGGGGGCGAAGATAAAGTGGATGCCACCTGGACAGCACATGCATAGCATTTTTAATATGATCTTTTACATGCTCTCAAAAGCTAGGATAGATAGATAATAATGATATAGATAGAATAAATATATATGAAATAGATAGATAGATAGATAGATAGAGATAGATAGATAATAGATAGTGATAATTTTATATGTCTCCGGCGCACTACAGTCACACTTGCACCTGGATCCATCATTAAGCTTCATTAATATTCACTGCACTGACTGCAACACCCAAATCCAGATGCCCACTCTCTGTGACTGTCTATTATTGGCTGTTGCTGTATGACTGCAATCTGCAATCTGTAACAGTGTCTGTGATTGGTTGCCATATACAGTGTGTCAGCAATGAACTTGCCATAATAAATAATTAAAAAATATTGCGTAGGGGTCCCCCTTGTTTTTGATTCTCAGTGCAATAAAGATAACAGCTGCGGCATGCAGTCTCCAGCTATGCATATTATGTTGGCTGAGGGGCTGAGAATCTAATATGGGGACCACACATATTATAAAAAATTGCAGTGTGGGGTCCCCCCAGTTTGATACTTAGCCAAGATAAAGCACATGGCTGGGGGTTCATATTCAATCTAGAGAGGCACATACTTATTGCTCACCCAGGGTAAGAATAGCAGCTTGCAGCCACCCCAGAATTTGTGAATTCATTAGAGTTGCCAAATCCTGGCACTTTCCCCAACCTTTCTGCTGCCCTGGTACAGTAGCAAACAGGCTGATAGAAGGGGTTATTTACAGCTGAGAATTGACAGCTGTCATCAAACTCTGGATTAGTAATGTTCAGGCCTCTATGAGACCCCCACATTACCAATCATGTGAGTAGATAATTAAAC
Source organism: Allobates femoralis (assembly GCA_033576535.1). Lineage (NCBI taxonomy): Eukaryota > Metazoa > Chordata > Amphibia > Anura > Aromobatidae > Allobates > Allobates femoralis. Next base: position 77,237,528 of record JARQOC010000001.1, read on the forward strand.
ACAAACACACTTTCTTTCAAATAAAACACACAAACTCCCTCTTTTAACCACTTATTAATCCCAAACATACCCAGCTCTGATGTTAAATCCACAACATGTTGTCCCTCAATGACGCTCTTCAGCTGTGCTACACCGCAATAAGAGGTTGCATTTCAGTGACGCTCATCACAAACAACACTCTCACAATGGATCGATCTCACAGCTGTGATTGAGCGTAGCGACATTAGAAAGTTCATCTAATCCCACAATTGGCATTGTTCCCACGGTACCTTAATTGTGACCTCAGATGAACTCTCTGATGTTGCTGCTCTCTGCCGTAGCTGTCAGATCTGCAATTGTGAGAGAGCTGCTAATTACGAGCGGTCGCCGAAATGTAATATTTTATTGCGATGTAACATAGCTGCAAAGCATCATCGAGGGACATCAACATTGTTTTGTGGACTTACTGTCAGAGCTGGGTAAGTTTGGGTTTAATAAATGAGTAAAAAGTGAATTTGTGAGTTTTCTTTAAATATTTTTCTCTGTGTGTGTTTTTTAACTATTTACTCACAGGATTTGTAGTGTGGGGTTTCATGGAGGCCTAAACATTGCCAATCCAGGGTTTTATAACAGCTGTCAATTTTCAATTGTCATTAACCCCTTATATTTCCCCCATTTACCAATTCACCATAGCAGCAGGGAAGAGTTAGTGAGAAGCGCCGAGATTGGCACTTCCTATGGAGGCGCCAGTTCTTGGGCGCTCACAGCATGCTATTTTTAGGCTGGGGAGAATCCATTAACCATGGCCTTTCCTACTCTGAGAATGCCAGATACCAGCTGTTGGCTTTACTTTGACTGGTTTTCCAAAATGGGTGGAACACCACTATTTTTCAAATTATTTATTTTTAAATAAATATTTTGAAAAAAAACAGCATGGGGGCCTTTGTTTTGGATAACCAGCCGGAAAAAACTGCCAGCTGTGGTCCCCAAGCTGCAGCTGTCTTCTTTACCCTAGCTAGCAATCAAAAATTGGGGCCAGCATTGTTTTTTTTTTTAAAAAATATTTTTTTTCCTTATGACAAAGTTAAACAACTTTAAGTGCCATGTGAAAGGTACTAAGGGGCAAACTTATAATATATAGGGGGTGGGACATTATATAGGCACTTTACATCTATCTATTCTATCTATCTTATCTATCTATCTATCTATCTATCTATGTGGTCTAGGGTTGAGATGGTGTCCGCCCACCAGTGGGGGGGTGGACAAGGAGGACAGGGATGTCAGCTTAGGACTCATCAGACCTGAAGTCACTTTGTCGCAGTTGATGAGCAAACAGACATTGGCCAATGTGTGTACCAAGAACTTCAGAATATAAAAAAATAAGTTTTTAAACTTTTTTCTCAAATATATATAGCTTGTTAGCATTTGTACATCATTGGTAGTAGCTGAGTGCTGCAGAGTAATTTTTTTCTAGTTGTTTAGTGTTTGACCCAGCGTCCCTGCTGGCACCAGTTCACATTTTGTGTGTGAGTGCTGTGCAGTTTTTATCTATCTATCTATCTATCTATCTATCTATCTATCTATCTATCTATCTATACTATCTACTGTATCTATCTGTCTATTTATTCATTCATCTATCTATCTATTCTACCATCTATCTATATCTTTATATGCTTGCTTTCTTCTTGGAGTAAAAATATACATGTAGTAATGTAGCATGTAAATGATAATGTTAAAAATGCATACGGATGTGCCACGGATTGCACATGAACTACCTTGCATAATCAAACTACCATAGCATTAGCATGACCTGTAGTATGACACTCGTTTGTCACTCATAGATGTTTTCAGGAGCAACTTCGGACTGATTTTTCATACATCATAGTGAGAGCACCCTAAATGAAATGTTATATTTCACTGTCAGAGCTTCCATTATATTGCAATTCTCATATCTTAATTAACAGAAAACCAACATACTGTATGCCATACTACCCATGGGTCTAAGGGTAACTTTACACGCCATAAGCACGGCGAGAAATATTGACGGCGATATGTCGCCTTGCAATAATCGCCGTCAAAATCCCTCCCAATTGCGGCGTGTAATTGGGGAATTCGGCAGCGATATGTCGCCTCGCCACGGTCGCCTGATTTCAGAGCACGCACTGAAATCAGGCGACCGTGGCGAGGCGACATATCGCCGCCAAATTCCCCAATTACACGCTGCAGTTGGGATGGATTTTGACGGTGATTATTGCTAGGCGACATATCGCCGTCAATACTTCTCGCCGCGTTTGCGGCGTGTAAAGGTACCCATAAAGACACAGAGTAGAAAAAACAGTCATTAAAGAAAAAATATCAACTGACACCCGTCACCACCATTGATCAGCTGTTTTCACAACTGGCAGCATCTGAAAGTTTGCAGTTGTGGAGCTGAACAGCACAGCTCCCCCAGCAGTGTAGTGGCCACTGCCAGGCACTGCAGATTCCCTCCTCTTTGAGTGAATAAGACACAATAAAAAACTGATAGTAGAACCCTTCATAAAATAGATTGGATTTTCCCCCAACTGCAGGTGTTTTCACTGTCAGAGTATGCATTACTTTTTAAAATAAAACTCAGCAAATGTAAATTCCTATAGCTATTGGATCTGTGCCTACATGGATGATAGGTGACTGTAGTCTGGGTAAAATCCTTTTGTCAACTACTCAATGCCACTTTTATTTGGTTGGCATAATGCCATGGCCGAGTCAGCTATTACAGAAGCTGCATGGTTGTGGTGTAAAGCTGATTTCTCTTTCATTGCTTCTTGACGCTTTTGAGTGCTTCTACTCGTACAGTAAATATTTTAAAGAAATAAAAAAATAAAATAAAAATTTTGATAAATGCGTTTTTGTCACCTAATGGAGCATAAATGTTACATTTTCTCTGCCCTGTATGGTGCTTTATCTTGGACTCGCTGTCGCCCCCTGCTGAGTAATTCACTTTATTCAAAGTTAAAACAATGCACCGCTGATTGCTGATGGTCCTTTGCCGAAGATGCTAATTGAAAACTGCATGTGTCCAAAAAGTAATATAGCGCTAATTATTCCTAAATGAAGGGCATAAATATTAAAATATTATAAGTACAATATTGCTAATTTTATATCTTATTAATAACAGAGCATGAGGTCGAGCTGTTGTAAAAGCATAAACAAGTAATTGCAACATAAAATGCTTCATGCCCTTTAAATATTCGGATTACTTTCACATTTTATAGTCCCTGGTTTATACATATTATATATTATTATATATCACAGAATTCTTGTACAGGGTACGAAAACTGCATCTGGGGTTTAGCAATATTCAGGCTAAAGTATTACAGAGGTGTTACTATTATAATGTGCAAATAAGACACGGACAAACCCCCTCCACATGTCATGGAATACATACAGTTACATACATGGTCAAAACTGTTGGTAAAATTGTTTAATGAAAGAAAAACCCACAATGGTCGCAGAAATAACTTGAATTTGACAGAAGTAATAATAAATAAAAAGTGTATGAAAATGAAGAAATGAAAGTCAGACATTGCTGTTCACTTCTGCTTCCAAAGAATGTTCAGAAAAAATGAAACTTATGAAATAGACCTGGACAGAAATGGTGGTCCCTTAACTTAATATTTTGTTGCACAGCCTTTTCACGCAATCACTGCAATCAACGATTCTTGTAACTGTCAATGAGACGTCTGCACCCCTGGACAGGTATTTTGGTGACTCCTCAAGAGCAAACTGCTCCAGTTGTCTCGTGTTTGAAGGTTGCCTTTTCCAGACGACATGTTTCAGCTCTTTCCAAAGATGATCAATAGGATTTAGGTCAGGGCTCATAAAAGCCACTTCAGAATAGTCCAGTGTTTTCCTCTTAGCCATGCTTGGGTGTTTTCAGATGTGTTTTGGGTCATTATCCTGTTGCGAGACCCATGACCTGCAACTGAGACCAAGCTTTCTGACATGGGGGCAGCACATCCCTTGATAGTCTTGAGATTTCATTGTACCCTGCACAGATTCAAGACTCCCTGTGCCAGATGCAGCAAAGCAGCCCCAGAACATAACAGAGCCTCCTCCATGTTGCACAGTAGGGACAGTATTCTTTCTTGATATGTTTTATTATTCCTTCTGTGAACATATAGCTGTTGTGCCTTGCCAAAAAGTACCATTTTTGTCTCATCTGTCCATAAGACTTTCTCCCAGAAGCTTTGTGACTTGTCAATATGTACTTTGGCAAATTCCAGTCTGGCGTTTTGATGATTTTGTTTTACAGTGTCTCCCAAGATTTCCACTTTGGCTGAAACAACAACGGATGGTGTGATCAAACACTGATGTTCCTTAAAGTGATCCTAATCCCAGAAGCTGACGCCTCTGTATCTTTAGACCTGTCCCTGCACCCCCTCTTATCATTTCTAGCCATCCCTTTTGCAGAAAAAAATCGCTTTTGTAAAGTAGAGAAAAAGTTATATTACTTTGTCCTGTGTGAGTTCTCTGTTTCTGTGCAAGCCGCAAATAAGCGTGCCTGTCTGCTGCTGCCTTGTAATTATGCACACCCCTCTCTGCTTCTAAGAGCCTGGCCGCGTCATGAAAGGGGGCGGGGCTCCGGCATGACGCGATTTAGCCCCGCCCCTTTCATGACACGGCCAGGCTCTTAGAAGCAGAGAGGGGCGTGCATAATTACAAAGTAGCAGCACACAGGCCCCGCCCATTGCGGCTTGCTCAGAAACAGAGAACTCACACAGGACAAAGTAATATAACTTTTTCTCTTACTTTACAAAAGCGATTTTTTCTGCAAAAGGGATGGCTAGAAATGATAAGAGGGGGTGCAGGGACAGGTCTAAAGATACGGGGGGTGGTCAGTTTCTGGGTTTAGGATCACTTTAATCTTGAAGTTCAGCTATAATCTTTTTGGAAGTTTTTCTGGGCTCTTTTGTTACCATTCATATTATCTGTCTCCTTGATTTGTCATGAATTTTCCTCATGCGGCCATGTCTAGGGAGGTTGGCTACAGTCCCCATAGATCTTAAATTTCTGAATAATATGTGCATCTGCAGTCACAATAACATAAAATGCTTGGAGATGGTCTTATAACCTTTACCTTTAACATGCTTGTCTATAATTTTCTTTCTAATCTCCTAATGTCCCTTTTGTCACGTTATATTCAGGGGTACCATCATTTCTGTCCAGGCCTATTTCATGAGTTTCATTTTTTTTTTTAATTCTGTGAAAGCAGGGTTGAAAAGCAATGTCTGATGGCCACTAGTGATGAGCGAGTACTAAAATGCTCGGGTGCTCGAAGCTCGGGCCGAGCATCCCGAGATACTCGTGTACTCGGCCCGAGTACCGAGCCCAATGTTATCCTATGGGAGACACGAGTATTTTTATGAAATGACTGCCGGCAGCATGGAAAAACCCTAAAAATGTCACAAAAGTCTCAGAAGAGTGCTGAAATGACATGGCAACACCATGGGGAAGACTCCTGGAAGCATTTCTCACTCAAAAGTCACAGCTGTGAACAATCTTGTCCGAGTTTCACGCCAATTTTACGGAGTCACCAGAAAACCTTCCAAAATGATACCAAAATGAATATTTAGGGTGGAAATGTTAAGGGCACATACCCAATAGTGAGATACAGCTGGTGTATGTTACTTTTTGTGATTACATGAAAGATTTTACGTGAAAACATTGTGCGGCACTCCGATGTCCCTGAGAAGAGACGTACATGAAGCCCTGTCTTGAAATAATGTGACTATTTTGAGGAACTGGGTCTATTGTAGTATTTTCCTTTGCCAGGGCAGTCCAAAATTTGGAGGTTCACCAATGCCCCTGGATAGAGACGTGCATGAGGGCCTGTAAACCTCAAGTGGGTGTATTGTAGTATAGCCCTTTGGCCAGGCCAGCCAAAAATTGGAAGGTTCAACAATGACCCATGCATACAGACATGTAGTAGGGCCTGTAACCCTCAAGTGGGTGTATTGTAGTATAGTCCTTTGGCCAGGGCAGCCAAAAGTTGGGAGGTTCAACAATGACCCATGCATACAGACATGTAGTAGGGCCTGTAACCCTCAAGTGGGTGTATTGTAGCATAGCCTTTTGGCCAGGGCAGCCAAAAATTGGGAGGCTCCACATTGTCCCTGGATAGAGACGTGCAGGAGGGCCTGTAAACCTCAAGTTGGTGTATTGTAGTATAGCCCTTTGGCCAGGGCAGCCAAAAATTGGGAGGTTCAACAATGACCCATGCATACAGACATGTAGTAGGGCCTGTAACCCTCAAGTGGGTGTATTGTAGTATAGCCCTTTGGCCAGGGCAGCCAAAAATTGGGAGGTTCAACAATGACTTATGCATACAGACATGTAGAAGGGCCTGTAACCCTCAAGTGGGTGTATTGTAGTATAGCCCTTTGGCCAGTGCAGCCAAACATTGGGAGGCTCCACATTGTCCCAGGATAGAGACGTGCAGGAGGGCCTGTAAACCTCAAGTGGGTGTATTGTAGTATAGCCCTTTGGCCAGGGCAGCCAAAAATTGGGAGGTTCAACAATGACCCATGCATACAGACATGTAGTAGGGCCTGTAACCCTCAAGTGGGTGTATTGTAGTATAGCCCTTTGGCCAGGGCAGCCAAAAATTGGGAGGCTCCACATTGTCCCAGGATAGAGACGTGCAGGAGGGCCTGTAAACCTCAAGTGGGTGTATTGTAGTATAGCCCTTTGGCCAGGGCAGCCAAAAATTGGGAGGTTCAACAATGACCCATGCATACAGACATGTAGTAGGGCCTGTAACCCTCAAGGGGGTGTATTGTAGTATAGCCCTTTGGCCAGGGCAGCCAAAAATTGGGAGGCTCCACATTGTCCCTGGATAGAGACGTGCAGGAGGGCCTGTAAACCTCAAGTGGGTGTATTGTAGTATAGCCCTTTGGCCAGGGCAGCCAAAAATTGGGAGGTTCAACAATGACCCATGCATACAGACATGTAATAGGGCCTGTAACCCTCAAGTGGGTGTATTGTAGTATATCCCTTTGGCCAGGGCAGCCAAAAATTGGGAGGTTCAACAATGACCCATGCATACAGACATGTAGTAGGGCCTGTAACCCTCAAGTGGGTGTATTGTAGTACAGCCCTTTGGCCAGGGCAGCCAAAAATTGGGAGGCTCCACATTGTCTTTGGATAGAGACGTGCAGGAGGGCCTGTAAACCTCAAGTGGGTGTATTGTAGTATAGCCCTTTGGCCAGGGCAGCCAAAAATTGGGAGGTTCAACAATGACCCATGCATACAGACATGTAGTAGGGCCTGTAACCCTCAAGTGGGTGTATTGTAGTATTGCCCTTTGGCAGGGCAGCCAAAAATTGGGAGCCTCCACATTGTCCCAGGATAGAGACGTGCAGGAGGGCCTGTAAACATGAAGTGGGTTTATTGTAGTGTAGCCCTTTGGCCAGGGCAGCCAAAAATTGGGAGGCTCCACATTGTCCCTGGATAGAGACGTGCATGAGGGCCTTAAAACATTTTTCCCATTGAAAAGGAGCGGGTATTCTGTCGTTGTAATGGCCATTCAAAAAGAATGGGCGTAAAAATTTACCACTGGGGGTATACCTGAAACAACAGCCTAACTATTGTAACGGTCATCATGGTGGCACATGAGGAGAAGGAGGAGCAATCCAGCGATTAGCCAAGGAAGAGGAAGACGACGTGGTGGATGATCCAGTAGCTGACCCAACCTGGCAGGAGGATATGCAGAGCGAGAACAGCAGTGCACAGGGGGAGGGAGGCTTAGAATCCCAACAGGCAGTACGAAGCAGGGTCGGGTCCGCAGGCAGAAGGCAGGCAACCGTTCCCCGGAACAACAACACGACACAAGGTGCCTGTGCAAATGTTAGGTGTTCCCGAGTCTGGCAGTTTTTTAAGTTGGCTCCAGATGACTCTAAAAAGGCCATTTGCAACACCTGCCATGCCAGCAGCAGCAGGGGTACGAAAACTAGCAGCCTGACCACCACCAGCATGATGAGGCACATGTCAGCCAAGCACCCGACTTTGTGGGAAGTACAACAGAGTCAAGGAGCGGTGCTTGCTGATGTCACTGCTACGTCTTCGCGTGTTGTGCGTGCGAGCCAATCCCCTGTACATGCTGGCCGCGAACAAGCCTCCGGCCCTGCACCTGAAGTTGCCCATGCACAAATAACCCCCCCATCAAGCACGTCCTTGTCCTAGCGCAGCGTTCAATTATCCATTCAGCAAACCTTTGAACGCAGGTGCAAATACGCTGCCAACGCCCCACATGCCACAGTCCTGAATTATCACATTTCGCGATTCATAGCGGTAAAATGTTGCCTTTCCGGCTGGTGGAGACGGAAGCATTCCGCGACCTGATGGCGGCTGCTGTCCCACGTTACTCGGTCCCCAGCCGCCACTATTTCTCCAGATGTGCCGTCCCCGCATTGCATTACCACGTGTCCAACAGCATCACACGTGCCCTGAACAACGCTGCTTCAGTCAAAGTCCACCAAACCACAGACACGTGGAGAAGTGCTTGTGGGCAAGGCGGCTACATCTCCTTGACAAAACACTGGGTTAATATTGTGGAGGCTGGGACACAGTCTGAGCGAGGGACGGAACACGTCCTTCCCACAGCAAGGATAGCAGGCCCTACCTCTGTCAGGGTTTGACCGACACTCTACAGCTCCGGAATGTCATGCTCTTCATCCTCCTCCTCATCCTCATCCACTGTACCCTCCACACCAGTCCCAAGCTGGAAGCACTGCAGCACTGCCTCCACGAAGCGGCAACAGGCTGTGCTGAAGCTAGTCTGCATAGGTGACAAACCCCACAATGCAGAAGAGGTGTGGACAGCTCTGAAACAGCAGGCAGATCACTGGCTCACACCTCTGAACCTAAAGCCAGGAAAGGTCGTGTGTGACAATGTCCGAAACCTGGTGGCAGCTTTCAGGCGAGGCCAGCTGACGCATGTTCCATGCGTAGGCCATGTGCTCAACCTGGTGGTTCAGAGGTTTCTAAAGTCATACCCAGAGCTGTCTGAACAGCTGGTAAAAGTTCGCCGTCTGTCTGCACATTTTCGCAAGTCAGCTGCTGCTTCAGCCGGCCTTGCCGGCTTTCAGCGCCGTTTGATTCTTCCGGCCCACAGACTGGTGTGTGATGTCCCCACGCGTTGGAATTCAACTCTGCACATGTTGGTGAGGATATGTGAGCAGAAGAGGGCAGTTGTGGACTACCTGCATCACCTAAGCCGTCGGGAAATGGGTCAAACTCCACACATAACACCTGAGGAGTGGAGATGGATGTCCGAACTATGTACTGTCCTCCAAAACTTTGAGGACTCCACCAAGATGGTGAGCGGCGATGACGCCATTATTAGCGTCACCATACCACTACTCTGCCTTCTAAAACGGTCTCTGCTGAAAAACAAAGAGGATGCATTGCAGGCCGAGCGCGATGACTTGGAGCAAGAAACTGTAGTGGGTGTGGGTGAAAACAAACAGCCCAGTCTCATCTCATCACAACGTGCAGTGGAGGACTATGACGAGGAGGAGGAGGATGAAGACATGGAGCAACTCTCTGGCCAAATTGAGGATATGACATGCACACCAGTCATACCCTCGATTCTGCGTGGCTGGCCAGAGGACAGTGGAGATGAGGAGGAGGAGGACAGCATGTTCAGTCATCGTGTTGGTCTGGATGCTGAAGTGATGGCTGTTAAGAGTCTGGCGCACATGGCTGACTTTATGGTAAGCTGCCTGGCTCGTGACTCTCGCGTTCACAACATCTTGGCCGACAATCAGTACTGATTGGCAACACTGTTAGACCCACGCTACAAGGAGGACTTTATGTCTCTCATTCCTGAGGCGGAGAGGTCAGCCAAAATGCAGCATTTCCAGAAGGCCATAGTCACGGAAGTAGGCAAATCATTCCCCTCACAAAACGCTAGCGGCATAGGTCAGGAATCGGTGGACAACCAAGGCGTACGGCCGAGAGGGGCACAAGTCCAATCCGCCAGAGGTAGGGGAACAGTCTTTACGATGCGGGACAGTTTTCTCAGCCCCTCACGTACCACAGCCCCTGAGGTGCAGGGTAGTGCCACAAGAAATGCTAAGTTTGGCCAGATGCTGAATGAGAACCTTGCAGATCAAACAACTGTACTGCTAGATTCCTCTGTGCCTTACAATTATTGTGTCTCCAATCTGGACACGTGGCATGAATTGGCTCTCTACTCCTTGGAAGTCCTGGCCTGCCCTGCCGCTAGCGTTTTTTCATAGCGTGTTTTCAGAGCCGCAGGTGGAATCATTACTGATAAATGCACCCGCCTGTCAACTGAAAATGCTGACAGGCTGACTCTGATCAAGATGAACAAGGGTTGGATTGGGCTAGACTTCACCACACCACCAACAAATGACAACTGAATTAAAATTTTGTTATGGGAATTTGCCATGTACCTCCACTCACCCATGGGTACACACTTCTGGACTTCCGAGTGTCCAAGTGTGGGATCAGTAATGTCCGTGGACGTGTACTCATCCTGGTGGTAGGAAGGAGGATCAGGTTGGGAAATGTGCGGTGCAGTATCACGGCTACTGACACTTAACCGTGTGGAAGACAGGGTGTTTGTGGAGGTGCCAATCTGACTTGAAGCATTATCCGCTATCCAAGTAACAACCTGTTGACACTGGTGTTGGTTCAAGAGCGGTGTACTGCAGCGGGCCCCAAGAATTTGGGACAGGATGTGTGAGCGAGTAGATGTGCCCCTTTCTTGTTACAAAATTAGTGCTTGCACACGACCTCGGCCTCTGCCTGCACCACCATCACGTTCACTTCCTTGTTCCTTGCCAACGCCCTTGCGCATTTTGCTTGTATACAGCGACAACAGTCTGGTGACTGTAATGGTCACAGGAGAGTAGGATTTTAGTCCCTAACCTGTATTAAGGTAGTAAGTACACCAGTCTGGTGACTGTTCAGATCACAGGAGATTAGGATTTTAGGCCCTAACCTGTATCAAGGTATGACGTACACCAGTCTGGTGATTCTAATGGTCACAGATTAGGATTTTAGTCCCTAACCTATATCAAGGTAGTACGTACACCAGTCTGGTGACTCTAATGGTCACAGGAGATTCGGATTTTAGTCCCTAACCTGTATCAAGGTATTAAGTACACCAGTCTGGTGAATGCAATGGTCACAGGAGAGTAGGATTTTAGTCCCTAACCTGTATCAACGTATTAAGTACACCAGTCTGGTGAATGCAATGGTCACAGGAGAGTAGGATTTTAGTCCCTAACCTGTATCAAGGTATTAAGTACACCAGTCTGGTGAATGCAATGGTCACAGGAGAGTAGGATTTTAGTCCCTAACCTGTATCAAGGTATGACATACACCAGTCTGGTGACTGTTCAGATCACAGGAGATTAGGATTTTAGGCCCTAACCTGTATCAAGGTATGACGTACACCAGTCTGCTGACTGTAATGGTCACAGATTATTAGGATTTTAAGCCCTAACCTGTATCAAGGTATTAAGTACACCAGTCTGGTGTATGCAATGGTCACAGGAGAGTAGGATTTTAGTCCCTAACCTGTATCAAGGTATTAAGTACACCAGTCTGCTGACTGTAATGGTCACAGATTATTATGATTTTAGGCCCTAACCTGTATCAAGGTATTAAGTACACCAGTCTGGTGAATGCAATGGTCACAGGAGAGTAGGATTTTAGTCCCTAACCTGTATCAAGGTATGACGTACACCAGTCTGGTGATTCTAATGGTCACAGATTAGGATTTTAGTCCCTAACCTGTATCAAGCTAGTACGTACACCAGTCTGGTGACTCTCATGGTCACAGGAGATTCGGATTTTAGTCCCTAACCTGTATCAAGGTATTAAGTACACCAGTCTGGTGAATGCAATGGTCACAGGAGAGTAGGATTTTAGTCCCTAACCTGTATCAAGGTATGACGTACACCAGTCTGGTGACTGTTCAGATCACAGGAGATTAGGATTTTAGGCCCTAACCTGTATCAAGGTATGACGTACACCAGTCAGGTGACTGCTCAGATCACAGGAGATTCGGATTTTAGTCCCTAACCTGTATCAAGGTATGACGTACACCAGTCTGGTGACTGTTCAGATCACAGGAGATTAGGATTTTAGGCCCTAACCTGTATCAAGGTATGAAGTACACCAGTCTGGTGAATGCAATGGTCACAGGAGAGTAGGATTTTAGTCCCTAACCTGTATCAAGGTAGTACGTACACCAGTCTGGTGATTCTAATGGTCACAGATTAGGATTTTAGTCCCTAACCTGTATCAAGGTAGTACGTACACCAGTCTGGTCACTCTAATGGTCACAGGAGATGAGGATTTTAGTCCCTAACCTGTATCAAGGTAGTACGTACACCAGTCTGGTGATTCTAATGGTCACAGATTAGGATTTTAGTCCCTAACCTGCATCAAGGTAGTACGTACACCAGTCTGGTGATTCTAACGGTCACAGATTAGGATTTTAGTCCCTAACCTGTATCAAGGTAGTACGTACACCAGTCTGGTGACTCTAATGGTCACAGGAGATGAGGATTTTAGTCCCTATGTCCTAACCTGGATCAAGCTAGTAAGTACAACAGTCTGGTGACTGTAATGGTCACAGAAAAGCTTGGACTCCGATCTGGATCACCCTGCCTATATCCTCCGAGATTAGTCCTGAGAAGGACTGTTGTGGTCAGCTGAGCAGCAGTTTGCAGCCCTGCTCCGGATCTACCTATGAGGGCCGCAAATCTGTCCCTAAGCAGCAGCAGACACTGTCCCTACACTCACTGTCTGGATGGCTGTGTGCAGAGCACAGCGCGGCCGGGTCTTATAAAGGCCCGGTCACGCTGTGCAGGCCGGCCAATCACTGCAATGCCACAACTAACAGGGCTGTGGCATTGCAGTGGTCTGCCAGCCAATCCCTGCACTTGGGCTGGCTCTTAAAAGAGTGCCAACATGCAGAGATGACGACCACGAGCACAGCACGAGTATCGCGAGATTACTCGGTGCTCGCCGAGTAGCCCGAGTACAGTGATACTCGTGCGAGTACCGAGTAGTGGCGAGCATGCTCGGTCATCACTAATGGCCACTTTATACACACCAACTTATCTGTCCAACTTCTCAACAACTTGCTGGTTGCAGTGAAATTATGGACACATTGCTCCATTTATACACAGCCACAAAATGGAACAATGTGTCCATGATTTCACTGCAACCAGTAAGTTGTTCAGAAGTTGGACAGATAAGTTGGTGTGTGTAAAGTGGCCCTGACTGTCAGATTCAAGTTGTTTGTGTGACTATTGTGGGTTTTTCTTTCATTGAACGAGGAGTGCCAACAATTTTGGGCATATGTATATGTTCATATCTATTTATACAGAGACAACATTTTTCTACTGTTTTTTCTGTTCATTATCACAGTGGATTTCGAACAATTCAGATGCAGCTTATGTTTAGACTTTTAGATTTAATTCAGTTGAGGAAAATGATCGTATAAAAATGTGATAAACTAAAGTAAGCTCAAAAGTAATTGGACAAATTGAATAATTGTAAATAAATACCAACCAATCATTTTGGCTGCATTTGGCTGCATTTGAGCACACAGTATGTCTCTGAAAACCCAGAATTCATCCGGCTGTTACTGTCCTCTGTGACATCAATAAACACCAGGAACCCAGTGCCACTGGCAGCCATGCATGTCCAAGCCATCACACTGCCTCCACTGTGATTAACAGATGATGTCGTATGCTTCTGATTACGACCTGTACCATGCCTTCACCATACATTCTTCTTTGTATCATTCTGGTAGACATTGATCTTGCTTTCATCTGTCCAAAGAATATTCTTCCAGAACCGTGCTAGTTTTGTAAGCTTTTTTTTGTTTTTTTTTCAGAAAAGTCCAATCTAAGCTTCTTATTCTTGAGGTTTATGAGTGGCTAGTGTGGCGCCCCACTGGTTGGGACCCAATGGTGGGGTACTGCACCCAAATAAGAGTGTGTGCTATTCCTGTGACTAAGGGAACTGGGATGGTAAACAAGGGACTCTCACAACACCCATTCGTGCACACCCTAGAATAGGGGACCATGGGTGAACCCGCTGCAGGGAAGACCCAGTTTCTTGATAGGAGTTGGTCAGAGGACGACGCAGGAAAAGGTCGTCGTGACAGGAAAGAGACCCTAGGGGCACCAGGAGCTACGGTGCACCCGAATCTGGACTCGGTAATGTCAACCAAAAGGGTCTGGTCCCGGGCAGAGGATCGGCTCTGAACACGGTGTGGGAGTTCAACCCCAAGCTGTGAAACCGGAGACCCCAAGCTTCTTCAGGAAGTCGTGGCCAAAGACCTGGCGATCACCTCGAAAAGGTACACTGAACTAGGGTCAGGGGGACCTGAAGGGGAGTCGCCCACCAAAGACCCATGGGAGATGGCTTGAGGCTCTGTGCGCAGATGCGCTGCACGGTAGTGAGGAAAAGAAGGGACGGGACCGGTAGGGAATGGCAGGCATACCACCGAGAGTCCTGAGTGAATCATCCAGGTTCTCTGGTGACTACCTAGGCCAGAAAGACCCCAAAAGACTGTATCATCTGTCTGCCTGCTTTAAAAACTTCCAAGTAAACCTGATCAGAGTTAATGACTGGTGTGACATACTTTCTTTCCTTCGCCTGATGAGCCACACACTGCTGCATTGAAAGGACTAGTGACAAGGCCATGTGGTAAGCTGCCAATCTGTGTGAAAACTACTACAACTGTCCCGGGGATCTTGCTCCACCTACGGGGAGCGTAACCATCTGGCTGCCCTACTATCTGACCCGCAGCTCCGGTAATCATACTGGAACAATAGGTGGCATCAGAAACTACTTTTATTTTTATTATTTTTACTGATTCTTTTAGCAACCGCCAGAGCCACGGGATCGGGCACAGGCTCCAGTGACATCCTCGGTGAATCAACTCCCTGAACCGAGTACCCCACAACCGTCGGGCGAGGCAGCTACTGGCTTCACGAAAAGGATCCCGTGCCTATTACCGATGGGTACTGTCCACCTTGGATTGTGTTTTAAAGAGAGTTTTATTGATAGACTCCAAAATGGCAGAGTCAGAGACTAAATGCTTTGTGCAGGCTCGGGGGTGATCCTCAGCTCCCCGTTGTGGGAGGGCCCTACAGAAGACGCAAAACCCACACCCGCCCCAATTGCCAAGGAAAACTAAAGGGGTGAGCCTGAGACTGGACTGCCCTGCCAGAAACTATAAATGGCAACAGGAAAGGCGAGGCCAAAAAGGGCGCAAACGACAGCAAGGAGATGGGTGTTGTCGACGGTTAAGCAACTATGGCAACTGGAAACCCGTGAAACCTGGCCTACGAGATGGGGAAATCGACAACCCTGAATTTGCAGAAGAGGGTGCTGCTTTGCTCCCAGCCGGAGGCAGCGATGCTGAATTTTGGGAGACAGCACTCAGAGATCTGAGAACCCAGCTGAATGAGTTGCTGAGCTGGGCCTTCCAGCACTGGAGAGCTGATACCCGTCGCTCCCTTGCCCACCAAGCTAAGCCATCAGAGACCGATGATCCAGGGCTAACAGAGACTCCAGACGTGGAGCTGAGGGCAAGAGACTAACCCTAGGGTGAGGCCGAGGTTCCTGGAGATAACCAGTCACTCAACCAGCCCACCCCTGAAAGATGGGAAATGCCCAAGGCTGAGTTGGAGGTCCCGGAGATGCCCGATGTGTCTGAAGGAGATGCAGTGGTGGTGAAGCTCGAGACGGAGGAACTGACCAGCCATGAAGATCCCGTGGAGGAGGACGAGCCCAAAGAGGATGAGGCTGAAACCTGAGAGGTGGTCGGGACATTGGAGACCTGCGCTTTGTGGTGGGAACATCAGCAGCACAGACTGGTTGGACGGGACGGTGCAGCCACCATGACTGATGCGCGGGACAGTGCTCCAGCTCCGGCCCCGGAGCAACCGGACTTCGCTTTTCAGCATCTCCAGGCTGAGCTGGCGGAGAGACAGTGCCACCGAGAGAGCTGGTGGGCCCAGGAGCAAGAGAACCTCCTGGCCAAAGCACGAGCCAGGAGCATCCCAGCGATGGCACTGGGAGAGGTGGTGGCAAGGTACTGTGGTAGCCTTCAACTTAGACAATGGGTGGGGGTTTATCCATGAGCCTGTGCTAGAGGAAGAGGTATTTGTAAGCCGCAGAGACGTTGAAGCCTACCTCCCTAAGGGACACCCAGATCGGGACTTATTCCAGAGTGACCAGGTGACTTACGAGAGGCATTTGGGGTCTAAGGGGTGGTACGCCTTAAGGGTTTACAAATCAGAACAATGAAGCAGTAGTAAACCTGTGTACATAGTTGTGTTGATGTATAGCGTTAAGTATATATACCGATGGACAATCTGTAGACTCATACTCTGCTGAGCCTTGGACTTTGAAATAGTTGAGCCCTTGGACTCTTTGAAACTGTGCCTTTAAGACAGATTGGTGGTGCAATGGACACTGTTGCAAGTGAGAAACACTGACCACTGGAACTGTATTTGAAACCAGCCCCGTTTTGGTCGGTATTGTGTTTTTCTTGATTTTTTATTTTTTTCTGTTTTTGTTTGTCCTGTTGACCTGGTAATGTTCATGTAAAAGTGCCTCCCGCAAGTGAAGAAAAATGATGAATATTGTTAATGTTGTAATAAAAATAAAAAATTTTAAGTCTGTGACAAGCCGGGTCGCTCGCGGGCAAGCAAGATTAACTTTTGTGAAGGGGTTTCTTTCATAAGAAAGCAGGACATAATGCACAATAGGTTCTTATCCAATGGAAAAAAACCTTTAAGGTTTCGGGAAGTAAGTTGCTCACATTTTGGATTTGAAGATCCACAACTGTTGATGAAGAGTTAATCAGCTATTTCAGCACTCTGACAGAAGAAAGCAGGACACCGCGCACAGTGGGATCTTATCCATTGGAAAAAAGTAAAAAGTTTAGCTAAGAAAGTCACTCACCTGTTAGGCTTCTATAACTCAACACTGAGGATCAAGAGTAATATAGCTGCTGCAGCACTCTCAGGACAAGATATCCCGAAGTTTTAGAATGAGTGATAAGTGTATAGGAATGGTGATCTGCACTGCATTCAGTAAGTGATGTGTTAAGCTGATGTATGTCTTATTATTATTATTATTTATTTTCTATAGCGCCATTAAATTCCATGTTGCTTTACATATGGAAAGGGCAGACGAGTATAAGTACAATATATGTGGACAATCAAGTCATACAGATGCAGGAGGGGAGTGAAATCCTGTCCGCCAGGGCTCACAGTCTAAGAGGGACGGGTGGGAATACAGTAGGAGGGGGTAGTGCTGATCATGAGACGATGCTGTGAACTTGGACTTATTGCAGGTTGTAGGCTTGATGGAAGAGGTTGGTCTTCAGGTTTCTTTTGAAGGATTCCAGGGTGGGAGAGTGTCTGATGTGTTGGGGAGAGAGAGTTCCAGAGTATAGCAGATGCATGGGAGAAATCTAGTATGCGGTTGTGAGAGGAGGAAATGAGAGGGGAGTAGAGAAAGAGCTCTTGAGAGGATCGCAGGTTGCGTGAGGGTAGATATAGGGAAACCATATCGGAGATGTATGGAGGAAACAGGTTGTAGATGGCTTTGTATGTCATAGCAAGTGTTTTAAACAGGGATCTCTGAGAAATGGGGAGCCAGTGAAGGGCTTGGCAGAGGGGGAGACAGGGGAGTAGTGGGGAGACAGGTGGATTAGTTGGGCAGTGGACTTTAGGATAGATTGGAGAGTCACAAGGGAAGTAGCAGGGAGGCCCGGTATGTAGTAGGTTGCAGCAGTGGAGGCAGGAGATGATGAGAGCATGAACAAGTGTTTTATCCGTGTCGTGGTCAAGGAAAGTGCAAATCCGGGAAATGTTTTGGAGCTGGAGTCGGCAGGAGGTGGCGAGGGCCTGGATGTGAGGCTTGAAGGAGAGGGAAGAGTCAAGGATTACTCCGAAGCACTTTGTGTGGGGGACTGGGGAGAGTGAGCAATCATTGACAAGGATGGATAGGTTGGGTAGTGGGGAAGAGCAACTTGGGGGAAGACAATGAACTCATTTTTGTCCATGTTCAGCTTAAGGAAGTGAGCAGAGAAGAAGGATGAGATTGCGGACAGGCATTGTGGAATTTTGGATAGTAGGGAGATAATGTCAGGCCCAGTGAGGTAGATCTGAGTATCATCAGTGTAGAAATGGTACTGAAGGCCGTGGGACTCAATGAGTTGTCCTAGGCTGAGAGTGTAGATGGAGAGGAATAGTGGTCCCAGGACCGAGCCTTGGGGGACACCAATGGATAGGGGGTAGGGTGAAGAGGAGGTGTAGGAGTGGGTGACGAGATCCAGGAGAGGGCTAGGTCAGTGATGCCAAGAGATACCAGGATCTGAAGTAGGAGGGAATGGTCAACAGTGTCGAAGGAGGCAGATAGGTCGAGGAGGAGAAGGACGAAGTAGTGTTGCCTGCTCTTGGTGGTCAGTAGGTCGTTTGGTGACTTTGGTTAGGGCTGTTTTGGTGGAGTGGTGGGGTCAGAAAGCATATTTTAGGCGGTCAAAGAGGGTGA
Source organism: Allobates femoralis (assembly GCA_033576535.1). Taxonomy (NCBI): domain Eukaryota; kingdom Metazoa; phylum Chordata; class Amphibia; order Anura; family Aromobatidae; genus Allobates; species Allobates femoralis. The sequence continues at coordinate 77,256,116 of JARQOC010000001.1, forward strand.
AGGAGGTGAGGTGGAAGGACTGTTTAGAATGGAAGTGTTGTTCAAGAAATTTTGAGGCGAAGGGGAGAAGAGATATGGGGTGATAGTTAGAAACAGATGCTGGCTCGAGGGAGCGTTTTTTGAGGATGTGTGTGATCAAGGTTGTTTGAAGGATGAGGGGAAGATGCCAGTAGTAAGTGATAAATTGAGGTCAGTTAGGGTTGGGATGAAGACTAAGGTGAGGCTGTGAATGAGGTGGGATGGGAGCGGGTCATGAGCGCTGGAGGTGAGGTGTGTCTTTGACAGAAGAGAGAAGAGCTGTTCTTCTGTAATGGGCGAGAAGCAGCATTTGGAATGAGAGGGCAGTGTAGGTGAGAGGGGAAGCTGTGGGGACAGTGGGTCAAAGCTGTTTCTAATTTTATCAATCTTCTGGTTGAAGAAGGAGGCAAAGTCTTCAGCAGATATAAAGGGAGAGGGAGGAGAAGCGTGTAGACGGTGTAAAGAATTGAACGTTTTAAAAAGCTGTCTGGGATTGTGGGACATGGAGGTTATTAGGGATGAGAAGAAGGCTTGTTTTGTGGCAGTGAGTGCGGACTTGAAGTTGGTGAGGGACTGCTTGAACAGTGCAAAGTGCTCAGTGGAATGAGATTTTTTTTCGATCTCCTCTTAGCCACCCTGGTCTCAGGTCTTTAGTTAGCTCCCAAGGGTGGTGTCCCAGGTGGTGAGGGACTTCCTGGGCCCTCCAGGGAGGGGGAGAAGGTCCAGGGTGGTGTAGGGGACCGTCGTCCCTCCACAGACGGGCAGTCCTCCTCATCTGTAATATTAAAAATGACAAGACACCGATTTAACAAAAGGAACACAACATAGGGCAAACACGTACTGTGTGTGTATGTCATTAGGGCGTGAAGGGTAGCCTAAAAGGTTTGGGTCTGGGGCGACCCTATGGTTAGGGCCCAGTCTGTTTTTGGACATGACCACAACACCAGTGACCACATATTTGGGATGTAAAACACCCTTGGATTAGCAGAGGATGAATTTTTACACAAAACACAAGAGCATATAGTAAGCATCTGGTGGTGCCACCATGGGGCAAACACATAGCAGTCAGCTTATAGTCACTTTTCCGGATTGTGATCAATGTCTTGTGAAATGGTATGTTTCAGAGTGCGCAGATATGTGCTGCCAGGTGTGATATGGCCCTTCAAATTAGCATTACTATGTTGTGGTCAACTTTGCTGTCATTACACACCTACAGTATGTTCTGCCACAGACAGGTCAAGGACCACTATAGTCGTCAGCATTACCAAAACATATGAGTGTATTCTGCACCTTCATGTTGTACTGTGACCAATATGCAGATGCACATTGGTGACAGGTCCACATGCTGGTTTATGTCACACTTTGTGCCATGGCACAATACCACATGATGGTTGGGTAGTGTTTTGAGTAGGATGATTGACATGTGTGTGTCTGCCATTGCCACATACTCACCACACAGCCTGGCAATCCGGGCACAAATATCCACTATCCGCCCTGGGGACTAGTGTTTCAGGTCCGCCACCTTCTTCTGGATTGCCTTGCGGGTCCTCTCCACACCCACTTTCCGGAGGAGGGATTTTCCTCAGGAACCTCTGCTTGCACAGACGTGAATGGTGGTGATGCTCGTGGCACCAGTAGTCATAGCGGTCACACAGGTCTATCAGGATGACAAGTTCTGCCATACCCCAGGTGGCAGCGTGCTGTGCGGCCGCCATGACTCTTTTACTATGTGCAGGGGAGGGGCAGGCACCTGGCAGGCAGGGAAAAACGAGCAGACACGTGATGACATCACCACGCACACTGGCGCCGCAAAACAAGGTTGAGGGCGCTAACAAGGTAGACGTCCGCGTAGTGGGAGCAGCATAATGTACCCAGCAGCGTCACCAAATTCACACACGTAGGGTGATTGTAGTGCGTTGCCTATGGCACCCATCTACGATGTGTAGGCCAACATCTGAGCTGTCATGTGTGGCACTATACTCCACACAGCACAACTTAATACACGCGGACAACATAGCTTGCGCTATTCTATGGCGCGCGGTAATTGCACTGAGTTTGCGTACGGTTGTGTAACATAAGATGTGTGTGGTGCTGAATGGATAGCTCTTCAAATATGGTGCGGTGTCAACTGACAGCCAATGGGAACACAATAGTCCACACCAATTATCTGAGGCATGCCTATGGGAAATCATGGAAAGCGCTGTTTCCATCACTATCGCCCTGTCACATGCCACAACACGGAAATATCACCTTAACGATTGAGCCTGATTACTGAGCACTGTTCAGGAATCAGGCGGCGGCCGATGGGCAATTTATCACCGCGAAATCGCCCAATCACACGCCACAACCATGAGGCAATTTCACGGCGATTGCACCAGGGCGACACATCGCATTTCAGATCTCCAGGCGAGATTGCGGCGTGTGACGATACCTATAACGTACCGTCACACGTGGCAATATTGCTAGGCAATTTCACTGGCAATTTGCTGGTTGCAGTGAAATCATAGACACATTGTTCCATTTGTACACAGCAACAAAATGGAACAATGTGTCCATGATTTCACTGCAACCAGCAAATTGCCAGTGAAATTGCCTAGCAATATTGCCGCGTGTGACGGTACCTTTAGAGTTTTTCACCATCCAGTTCCTTCAGCTGCAATCATATCTGCTAACTTTTGTCATTCTACAACCTGCATCAACTGTATTTCAGACCTGCTGATTACACCCACCCAATCTACTGTATTACAAATTGTTGTCCAGAGACTGTTCACATTCAATGTACCTTTACACGCCGCAACTATCACCTGCGATCGGTATCAACCGAACGTGCGCATGCACGTTTTTAACGGTTGATAACGGTCGCCGATGCCATATGTACACGCCGCAATTGCGCCCTCAATCTAAGGGAACGTGGTTTCCCGGAAGTTGAGACTGATCCTGCGTTAAACATCCGGTTGAATGCCATCGCCGCTTTACACGCCGCAACCACTAAGGGAATGTGGGTGTACCTGTGCAGCGCCGCAAGAACATAGGTGTGACAGAGTTGTGTATTCTGCACCCCAAACACGCTGATTAGACAACGCAATTGCGTCATAATTGGCCAGCCTGCGCAGGAAGGCTGGCTAATTCATGACGCCATTGCTATTGTGTAGTGTGAATGGACAGCTCCTTAAATATGGCGCCCTGTGAAGGGACAGCCAATGGAAACACAGTAGCCCCCACCAATCATCGCTGATGGGGCGCGGTATCCAGCACGCTGTGGCACGCCTCTGGGAAATCACTTGGCGACGCTGATTCGAGCCAGATAACACGTTAACACGCCACAACCAGGGTAATTCACCTTCTGGGTTGACTCTGATTTTAGAACAAGGCTCTGAAACTGCAACCGGGCTGAACTTCGAAAATCACGAGCAAGTTGAACATTTACACGCCGCAATTTCGTCGCAACTTCATAGTAACCGTGATGAAAATCCTGATTGCGTAGCAGTTGATTCACTGCAGTTGCGTAAAGGTACCTTCACAGATGATCGAACCTTTCAAGATTGGGTTTGGTTTGTGTCACCGAATTTCCCCATGTTTTAGTAACATAAACAGTGGAGGAAAGCGGTCGCCCAGCATCTCTGTGTGCGGTTGCTACTAAGGTAAACACAGGGTTTCTATGGACCCATGTTTCCAGCCAGCGCTTGTTGTTAACGCTGTCCAGTTTCAGCGCTGGCTGGAAACGTGGGTCCATAACCCAGTGTGACTTTAGCCTTACTTATTGCTGACTGTATGTGGGCGGAAAGCTACACTACCAATCAGTGACTTGCATTGAGGTTTAGGTCAAGTTCAGGGTCACAAATAGTGCGCCAAATGTATGGTTGCACTACCCAAAATTCAAAATGTTCACTCATCTCTATTCAGATAATGCGACAATCAGTTCTGCAAAATCTCGTGCTTCTACAACATGCATCTACACCTTGTTTCAGACATGCCATTTAAGCCTTCATTTCTTTAAGCATACTTATGGTAACTGTTACCTGGGCTTATTCATATTATATGGCAGCAATTCCTGGTCTATTTTACATCTTCTGATCCTGGATTGGGCTACACTGAACTCAACCATGGACAGGGATTGCACAATGCTATTCACTTGTCTTAAGTTGACCCTAAATAACCATTAGGAAATAAATAAATTGCATAACACATGCTTTTTCGCTTAATATAGTCTTGACACCATAAAAGTATAATTTAATATAAAAATGATGCTGTGCAGTAAATATGCATTATATAGATGGATTACAAGGCAGAAGTACGGTTTAGTGAAATAGCCGCAAAGCAAAAGCTTAAATACAATAAATTTACTTCTAATAGGCATTTAGTACACACTCAACATACATGCCTGGGCTGATTAAAACAAAATTGAATGCGTGTTTACGGAAATGGTTTTCCTGACAGACCCGTGCACTCGGAACATAAATTGCCATTTAATTTAAACTGTAGAGAAGCGTAAAGCCTAAGCCTGTTACTAAATCACAGTGCTGGACATTGATTAATAAAAACTCCGCTAATATTCAGATCATCATTAATATCCTACAGATCCCGGTGCATTCTGTCACCGTCATTTCCTGTATTGAAGACTGTGTATGAAATCAAGAACTGCGCACTTCAGTGTCTGATGCTCAGATAATTATTGAAACACTGAAACCAGGGGCCGTAAATGGAGATATCATTAAGAACACTTAACACCAAACAACGAGGTGACGCGATGACTTTAAGGATTCCAATTAGGACCCTCAGAGGGAAGGAGCCATCTTGATTTCCCTAGAGTAAAGAGATTGGCATTAATCATGGGACTTGGGAAGCAATTGAGCTGAAAATCAGGCAGGTGTTGTTTAACATCTTACTTAGAATATATTACGTGTACTATGGCACTGAGATTTCACCTAGAAGACATTTCATATACAATACACCCAATATTAAGTAGTACTACACTTATGATGTATTCTAAAATATTTTTACTTTTTTCACCTTGGATAACTATCCGTAAAGCAAAGGGTCACTGTATACAGTATCATTTCTATATAGGTGGAATTTGCCTAGCACAATAGTACATGTCTTTAATATTTTCAATGGTTAATACTAGAGATGGGCGGACACCTAAGTGTTTGAATTCAGTTTGGTTAGGTGAATGCGTGGTGTTCGCCGAACAGTTCTCTGAACCTTCTGAACTCAATTTCAATTGAATTCAATGACAGGCAACATGAAACTCATATAAACACCTTTTAAAGCTGTCCAAAAGCTGCCAAACACAGACAGACACACACAGATCATCTTACCAGTCTCCCGCAGCTTGGTTGTTTGCTTGATTGCTTCCAAGTTCTTCATGCATATTCACTTCACTAACTGGCAACAGCCAATCACAGATGCTCATGCTCTGTTAGAGCATCTGTGATTGGCTGTTGCAGTCATACTGCATTTTCACAATCTGGGTTGTCTGTGCTAGGTTGTTAAACACATTAGTTTATGGCAACCTACCTGGCATCATTTTGTGTAAAAGAAATTAAAAATAGAAAAACAAATGCGTAGGGTTCCGCCTTATTTTTAATTGCCAGTCAAGGTAAAACTAGGAAGCTGAGGGCTGGTATTCTCAGCTGGGTGAGGGCCAATCATTATTGAGCCCCCCATGCTATAGAATAGCAACCTCCATCCACCCCAGAAATTGGTGCATCCATAAGAAGCATCAATTCCTAGCGCTTTACACAGCTCTTCCAGCTGCCATGTAGCAGTGTCATATTGGGTAGTAAGGTATTAATGCCAGCTTTGTATTTCCATCTGGCATTAAGCCTGAAATTCTTAATGTAGGGCCAATGTTAGACCCGGTCATTAAGAATTTCAAGAAAATAGTAAAGGAGACACAACACAGACAGAAAAGATTTTATCAGAAATAAAAACACAAACACGTTTCTGGACTCCATCTTTTTTACTCCCTCATACCAATTCTCCATCCTCTATGATGTCTTTTTGATTGGAGGCTGTAGGGAAGAACACTGTGTCCTGTCACTGCAGTCTCCAAACATTGATTGAATGAGCTGCCAGCTCCAGTCTGGTAAACGGTGACTCCTGAGGTCAGTGCTAACCACTGAGCCACCATGTCACCCAGACTGATATATTGATAAGGTCTAATGTTGAAACCCACAAGAACATAAAGAAAATGGAATACCTTGTTACAATGGCATCTACCCATCTACCAATGGGGGGATACAAATCAGTTAAGGAACAGTCAATTTTTGAACTTAATATGTGGAAAGTAGAAAAATTGAGCAAGAAGCTGAACAACTTTAAAAAGGACCAACTTGTGAAGGCTAGATAGCATGTCAGAGAATTTCCAAAATGACAAGTCTTGTTTGTAGCATGTATTTATAAACATGGTCCGTAAAAGTTCAAAGTTCCCTTATACATATAGTCTGTCTGACCCAAGCCCAAAAAGAAGCTACTGTGGAATACTTGAGTGGAAAAGTTACAGCTTGGGGTTGTCTCTTGTCGAGTCAAACTAGATCATCTTTGCTATGCTGACCATTGTTCACCACCAGGAGGCGGTGTCTGCGGATCGTCTGCACATACCCTAACATGTACGTATGGCTTAATACTACAGTCAGTCTGGTTTGCAGGTTCACATATCATTGCAATATGCTGCAAACCCTGGGCTCCTGCTGGAGTGGAGAAATGAATTGCTCCATGAGATAAAAATATCTGGCAGACTCATTTGTTTCTTTTATTGATTTATTCTGTTACTACAGTTGCTGATCTAGTAGTTCTGTGAGGAGGATGAGTAAGTCCAACACTGGCAGAAAAAACTTAAATTTTTTCCAGTTTAAAAAGATTTATAGAAGCAACAGTGTTAAATAATGTGTGCAAAGATTTTCACCCTGATCTCCTTGAACATTTCAGAATGGCAATCGTAAGATGCCCCTACATCCTAGAGAAAAATTGATTCGACTCAGTGACTTCAAAAGACTTGCAACCAGTGAGAGTGACGAGGCCAGGAGTCCTGGCCTACGGTAATGAGGTTGAAGATGCAGGCAACATGTGCAGGGTGGCTGGAGAAGTGAGTATTAGATGTGTTTGTGTTTTATATCAGTAGAGTGATTTCTGAATGAATGAAGCTGCGGCTCCCCTCACAGTACAGGAGATACTGTACATAATGTACATATAGTATCAGCTGCTGTCCTTGGTCATGTAACCATTAACTTTAGGTCTATGGACAGCTCACCCCATAGACCTAATGATATTGGTTACAGGACCCTGGACAGCGGCTGATACTATACGTACATTACGTACAGTATCTCCTGTACTGTTAGGGGAGCCGCAGCTTCATTCAGAAATTTGTACAAAGCCGACAATAGCCGGCTATACTGTAAAGGGCTTATTAACCCTTCACATGCTGACAGGAGTGGACAGCATGTCTCTAGGGAGGGTGGGCACCCCCTAGAGACATGTTGCCCACAGCTACTATTAATATTTCATGTTTAAATAACATTTAACACTTTGTTCATCCATGCGGCAGCAGGGATGAACAAAGTAGACGGTAACCACATTGCTCAGGATTATACATCCTGAGCTATCTGGTTACCACATTGCGGTTCACAGAACCACTCCAACAACTGCAGCCTGCATGATTTTTACTGTAGGCTGCAGATCTGGAGCCGGTAACCGATTGCATGTAGAGCAATCCGGTTACCATAATGGGCTCCTATGGGGAGCTGTTCCTGATCCAGTTTTGAGCTTTTTCACAGCTCAAAACCAGATCATGATTTCAAAATTCTGCCGCATGTGTGACCCCAGCCTTAAGAAGGTAATTTTTTTGAAAAGAAAACAGAAAATATTATGTATTCAGTGTCCTACATAATCAACAAGGCTTCTCAAGTTCAATAGTAAAAGAAGCTTCAGTTTAACCCATGGAGGGGCAGACTTGAAGTGCTTTCGGTCTTGAACAAATAAAATAATCTCCACTAACTGACCACAATTGGCAAAATACTTATGAGACAATTTAACCATTTATTTTAAGTATTTTCTAAATTCTATGGTGTGCGTAGTAGGGATATTAAACGTGGCAATTTTTGGACCTCTCATTCATAACAACATTGAACAGTGAATCATGCGTGTGGGCAACCTCTCTTATAGTGACAGGGACACAATTTAATCATCCATGCTCATCCTAGTGGACTGTATGCATCTATTTGACATCCTGTGGGACAACCCCCGAGGGGCTACAGCTGAATGAACTGTTACGGATCTATCCTGAGACATCACTTAAATGTTGCTAGTCCTAAGGAAAGGAAATCTGGTAGAGATGAACACTAAACCCAATACCATTCCTGGTATTTAGTCTACAGTAATATGTAGAAATTAATGAAAAAAATACAATTTAAGAAACTAGAATAAAATTGATTGTTTTGCTATAAGAGGTTAAAAGAAACTTACATTCCTGAGAAGATAAAACTGTGAAACATAGTGAAGTATAAAATATGTGAGCGCATTTCTGCGGTTCCTATTGTTTATACTGGATGGAGGCTTTAATTAATCCCTCTGTGCTTCAGATAGCATGATGTTTGAGGGGAAGGAGGGAGACGGGACAAGCGGAAGTGAAATCCCAAGGTTGCTGCATTCTCATAGGAATATATCCAAGCTTTATAAGAACCATGGCAATGACAGAGTTACAGTAAGTGGAGATTTAAGTTCATGATGCCAAATAAAATTCTTCTGCTTTTCTAGGCACAAAATTATATTTTTTTTTATCTCTTCCTTTCTGACGTTAATAATTATTTCATATGTCATTAACTAAGATCTATGTGTAAACAATTTCTTTAATGTGTTGATACTTTAACATTGGAAGATTAGTTTTCCTGGTTTCCTGGACATAAATATACTTCTTTTAGTATTGAATGAAAACCTTTTAGAATTAGAAAAGTCCCCTCCCCAAAAAAAGTCCCCAAAATTAAGAGAGACAACATTCATAATGTAGAAGGAAAAAATGAGCACAGAAAAAAGATCAGGGTTAGTAGTGGGCGAATCCGAAGTGTAAATTTCGGGGTCCATTCCGAATATCTAGTATCCCCGTACGGTCCCCCGAACACAGACATCTCTGAGAAGTTTGTGTTACTGTTTGGATTCACCTAGGGGAGCTGCAAAATGAAGCAAAACAGTGATTAACTAGTTTAAATAATACTTACTGTGCTTCCGTGCGGCTCTCACATTTGCTTTCAAGTCAGCTCATTAAGCCTTATACATATTCCCCTGCTTCCCCCACACACCCTAAGTGATTGGTTGCAGTCAGATGTCCTCTGTGGTTGCCATACACACACACATGTAAAAATAGATAAATATTTGAAAAAATATATGCGGTCCCATGTATTTTTGAGTTTCAGCGCCCATTAGCGGACAGCTGTGGTTTCGGTCTCCAGCTGTGCACTTTATATTGGCTGAGTATCAAGGGGGACCAAACATGTTTTTTTAATTATTTAAATAAATAATTTCAAAACATTGTGTAGGGTCCCGCAAATTTTATACTCAGCCAAGAAAAAGCACATGGCTGAAGGTAGGTATTCTCACCTTGGGGAGACTCATAGATATTGAGCCCACGCAGGCTAAGATAGCAGCCCGCAGGTTCCCCAGAATTTGACACATTCTTAATATGTGCAAAGTCCTGGCACTTTTTACTCAACTCTTCTTGATTGCCCTAGTGCAGTAGCAATCTGGGTAACATAAGGGGTTAATGACAGCTGAGAATTGACAACTGTCAACAAGCCCTAGATATGTAATATTTAGGTCTTTATTAGATCACTACATTACTAATCCTGTAAGCAAATAGTTAAAAAACAAACCCACAGAGAATAGTCCTTTATTTGAAATAAAGCACAGGCACCCTTTTTTACCCATTTATTAAGTCCCAAACATACCCAGCTCCAATGGTAAATCCACAACACGATGTCTGGTGAAGCTTCCTGGCTTTGCTACATCACTGTGAGCAGTTACAATACATTGACGGCTCACCATGCTACTGCCTCAGCTGTAAGAGCAGTGATGTCAGTGAGGTACGCAGCTTTGACATCAGATAAACTCTGGTGACATAACTGCTATCACGGCAGTCACTCCTTCAGTGTTGAGAACGGTCGCTGTCATGTAACTGCTCACCGCAATGTAGTAGAGCTGAGAGGCTTCGCTGGACACCTTGTTCTGGATTTACTATTGAAGCTAGGTATGTTTGGCAGCTAATAAATGAGTAAAAGAGGGTGCCTGTATGTTTTATTTCAAATAAAGGATTTTTTTCTGTGTGGTTTTTAAATATTGACTTACAGGATTGGTAATTGGGGTCCCATAGAGACCTAAACATCCCCAATCTATGACTTATGACAGCTGTCAATTCTAAGCTGTCATTATCCCCTTATACCACCCCGAGTGCCACCACACCAGGGCAATCTGAAAGAGCTGGGTAATGTGCCAGAATTTGGTTCATCTAATGATGGGGCACCTGTGAGCTGCTATTCTTAGCCTGCGGGGACCCAATCACTATGTACATCCCTAGGATGAGAATATCAACTCCCAGATATGTGCTTTATCTTGTCTGAGTATAAAATTAGCGAAGACCCCAATCCATTTTTTCTAAATTATATTTTTAACAATTAAAAATTGCTGTGGGGTCCCCTCAGCTAATAGTATGCTGTGGGGTCATACTCAGCCAATATAAAGCGCACAGCTGAGGACTGCAGGCCACAGCTATCCTCTTTATCTGTGTTGAGAATAAAAATTACGAGGCACCCACACATTTTTTTTGTTAATTATTTTTACACACATAACAGCAGGTTTGTGCCATACATTAATGTTTATGGCAACCAATCGCAGACACTCACACACTGGGTGGGAGCGCAGTCTGACTGCAATGGTCAATCACAGACTCCGTCACAGACGCTGTCACAGAGAGTGCAGTCAAATATGTATGAGGTTTAAAGGGGTTTTACCATCTCTAAAATCTTATCTCAATTAGGGATGAGCGAGTACCTTATTATTCGTGCTCGCTATACTCGCAACGAGTAGGTAAGCGGAACTCACTACTCATTGCGAGTATAGTGAGTACGAATACTTTCGCAGTGTATCTATAGATATACTGCAAAAGTAGCCTAAAAGTTAATAAAAGTTGTTAAAAAATAATAAACTTACATACTCACCTTCCGACGCCGGCACCGGGACCGCCAGAGAAGCCATCCGATTGCTGGAAAAGGACCTGTCACTACCAGCCAACCAGAAGGCCAGTAGCAATCTGGCCAATCAGATGGCACCACGTCAAAACTACGTCATCGCTAAGGGCCACCTGATTGGCCAGTTTGCAAGGTCTTGATAGGACAATTTGCAAGGTCCTAGATGTACTATCAGGTGGCCGCTAGCAATCATGTGGTTGTGACGTGGCGACATCTGATTGGACAGATCGCTACCGGCCATCTGATTGGCTGGTAGTGACAGGTCCTTTTCCAGCAATCGGAAGGCTTCACTGGCGGTCCCGATGCAGGCGTCGGAATGTGAGTATGTGAGTTTATTATTTTTTAACAACTTTTATTAACTTTTAGGCAACTTTCGCAGTGTATCCATAGATACACTCGAAAATATTAGGACTACTCGCTACTCCCAAGAACTCATAAGTACTCGGAGAGTAGCGAGTAGCCCGAATACCGTTACTATTTGGCGAATACCGAATAGTAGTGAATATACTCGCTCATCCCTAATCTCAATTAAGTTGGTGTAATAAAAACAATATCACTCACCAGTGTGCAGCTGGGTGCTGTATCAGTCAGTCTCCTATAATAGCTGCTTCCGTCACTACAAGATTGAGCGGGGGGGTCTGATGTCCCAGAAGCTGCCTGATGCAACAGTCAATTTCTCCTGGTATGTGTTTCTATGCCAAGAAGAGGGGGTATGGCCATGCTCACTTTCCTCAGATTGACAGCTTGGAAGCAGATAACAGAAGCATGATAAATACTAATAATCACAGTGGGTTGCTTCTGGGATGTCATGCCACCATGTTTTCCCAGCTATTATCCCGATACTGGTACAGCATGCAGCTGCACACTAGCAAGAGACATAACATACCAGATGATAGGGGTGAGAAGCAGCTAGTGTGAGATTTAATTACAAGAGTTCTAAAGATAATAGATGTGTACTAGGCATCTCAGATTTATAATGTATGAGTGCAGGGACACTACTAACATTTTTATCTCCCCAAAGTACCGTTTAACAAAAGCCACTTTGCTTTCTTGGACTCAGGGTCTTCAATCTTTATCTTCTGTACAAAGATCTGGATTTACACAGACGTTAGTCCAACAGCTCACTCTATGCTCTTATCAGGCAGGCTGGCAGGAGTGATCAGATAGCCAGGTCAGAACCATGGGGGCAATAAAAATGCAAAATCAGAAGGTTAAAGAGTTATTAGGGAACTGGCCAAAGTCTTTAACAGAAAAATGCAGAGCTGTGAACAAGGCAAGTCAAAGTATATATAGCAGCTCACAGTAGTAAACTGTGAGTATTAGTTGGGTGTGGTGCTGCCCAATTGGAACAGAGAAGATGATTAATTACTGGACATAAACCTGACTGCTTAATGATTGGCCATAGTCAGCCATATAGCTTAGTGGTTACGCCGCGATTCGGTCAACTCCGATCCAACTCGACAAAGTCACGTGCTCTGGTTGGACCGTATCGTTCTGCTCGTATGTTGAGTACAATACATGAATGATGTATCGATATCGGGCGAATGAGCGTGCTATCACGCGTACGTGCGTTGAGCGATCGTTGTAACATCCAACGTCTGTACCCGCGTCCCATAACTCCGTAATGTCGTTACTGGGTGTGGTACACATCTAGGACGTTGTTCCGATATCGCAAGTTTAATGCCGATGCGTCGGAAACGCACTAAATCGCGCTCGCTCGTGTATAGATATCGACATATCCTACGTTACCACCATTAGCTGATTGACTGCGCCGCCAGAGTCTAATTCCCATCACACAAACTACATTTGAGTATGGTGCCTCTTTAAGACAAGAGCAGATATTGCAGGAACAACTTCATTGGCAAATACTAATTATTATCTATAGCACAAATATAAATAATACAGCCAATGTTGTTTTGGGAGATGGCAAGTTGAAAAAAGAGCTCTATACATCACAGATGGTGTACAGGGCTTCAGGAACCAAAGATGCCAGACAACAGCAAGCCTGACCTAGTGTTCAAAGACAAATCCAATAGCTCCTGGAACATAATATTCTTTTCTTACCTGCTGCAAGTGTATGATATTCTGTTCAGCCAATGGACCATGGTGTTATTCCGAATTTCAAGTAGGTTTTTGCTGAATGTTTGCTGCAAACTCTCACTGGTTTCTTTCAAGAATGATATTTATTCTGTTTCTTGAGCACATAAGCTGGTAGGCTACAAAAAATAAAGGATAAGTTGCCTCTGAGCATTTAATGATTCTTGGAAATATCAGAAGGAGAGGAACAATGAAGGGAGATGAGTCCATTTCTCAAAAGAAAGGAACACAATTCAGTTGGCCTTTTTAAAACTTTATAGCTTACAACAATAAAACCATAAAAGATGAAAAAAATGAAAACAGCCATGACTATCACATGTAATACTGGCATCAAGGACCATATTACCCAACTTTCTTTTTCAATTTGTTCCTCCTCTTCCACAAAGTAATATATTTATATGACGATGTGGTGTGCTGCCATACTTACATGGATTAGAAACTCAGTAGCCCATTGATCCTGCTCCAACACTACTGCTACAGGGTGGTGAGTCTGCTGTTTCCAGAAAGTTAACTTGCTGCCAAAATAAAAAGTTTTCCTATGAATATTACAAGTAAATCTCACTGAATTAGAATATCATTAAAAAGTTAATTTATTTCAGTAATTCAATACTTACTCTTCAATACATTTTTATTGTAGATATGAAATAAGTAAACAAACATCATTATTGATAATAGTAAATTATAAACACAATGATAAACACATCCTGGGGTTACTGGATAGGAAGGAAGAATAATCCAAAAGAGCGGGGGGGGGAAAGGGGGGGAGCGATAAGAAGGGATGTGGTGATAGGCAGGGAGGGGATGGAATAGCCAAAGAGGGATAGGTAGCTACACATTGCAACTATATGTGAACAAATAATAAAGTTAATGCTTCATGAGAGGCTTCCCTTGGTATACAGGTCAGTAAGACATGTTTCCTCCGACTCAGATCTCGAGACCCCAAGACTCACACGAAAGGGAGAGGGGAGGGTGGGGGTGAGGGGGGGGGTCAGAACTAGGAGTCGTTATAGTAAGGCGGAAGGTTAAATTGGTAATAGGGTCATAAGTAAGTGTGTCGGGGGGGAGAGAGGATGAGTAGAGTTAGTTAGAGATAAAAGAGAAAAAAGAGAGAAAAAAGAAAGAAAGTAGAGCTTAGATAAAAAGGCACAGACCAGAAATTAAAGACCGTCTCTCTCCATTTTGAGTGTTGATCAGAACGGTGGCTTTATGGCCGCCGGGTATTTTGCCCACATGTCCCATGCCTCAGCAATGTATCTACGTCTCGGTGCGTTCAATGCTAAATGGTATTCATGACAGAATATTAGGTTTAATTTTTTGATGACATCTCCTAGCGATGGAGGGGCCGAACTCTTCCAAACAGCCGCCACACACAGTCTGGCTGCAATTAAGATGTATGTAATCACATAACGAGGGATGGGAGGGAAGATTTCCGCGCCTATGTGTAGTATTGCAAGCTGCGGTGATAGGGGGATAAGTGTTTCGGTAACCGAGCCCATCAGGCCAGCCACCAGTGTCCAGAACTGGGTTATCTTAGGGCACGACCACCACATGTGAGCCAAGTCCCCCCTCTACCGCACTGCCTCCAGCACATGGATGACCCCCGGAACCAAACCTAGCTAGTCTGGTGGGGGGGTATACCAACGTAAATGTACCTTTTTGAGGGATTCCAGATGGTTAATGCATCTCGTAGTTTGAGTGACACTTCTAATCGCTCCTTCCCAGTCATCTGAGTCTGCAGAAAAGCCCAGTTCTCTCTCCCATCGCACCATTAAGGGCAGCCTCACTGGTGAATTCTGGGTTAGTATGCCTTCGTATATGGTGGATAGACCCTTAGGGAC
This sequence comes from Allobates femoralis, assembly GCA_033576535.1. Lineage (NCBI taxonomy): Eukaryota > Metazoa > Chordata > Amphibia > Anura > Aromobatidae > Allobates > Allobates femoralis. Next base: position 77,271,303 of record JARQOC010000001.1, read on the forward strand.
GTCACTATCGGAAAAGAGGTATCGTTTGAGTGGAGATGGTAAGGGTTGTTTCAAGTCATGGGAGCAATCTGAAGATCTAAGAAAGTGGCGTATCTGGGAGTACTGCAGAAAGGTACTAAGCAACTCCCGTCTCCCAGTGCTAAATTCCTGGAAGGTGAGTAGCCTGCCATCTTTCATTAAATCTCCCAGAGTGTCAATTCCCAGGTCTCGCCATGCAGTAATATTCAAAGATGGGATATGTATCAGAAAGGCGTTCAGCGGGATCCTTTCGGGGGGCAGTTTAGTCCAGGACACTGGAATTTTTCCCCATACTGATTGCAACGTGCGGATAGTGGCCAGTGGATGGACCACTTCGATCTTACCAAGTCCAATTCCCGCCAAAAGCCCACCGGGTGACACCTCTGGGGAAATCTCCGTCTCCAACTGAACCCATCCCAAGGTAGATCGACGTCTCCATAATTCCCTAGTCGCTTCAAGAATCGTAGCTCTGAGATAAGCTACTACGTCAGGTACACCCATGCCTCCCCCTCTGAGCCTCAGGTACATCGTCCGTCTCTGAATTCTCGGTCTTCCCTTTGCCCAGATAAATTTGTTAATCTGTCTCTGTAATTGGGTAAGTAATTTAGTTGGGTAGTTCAGCGGAAGACACCGAGAAAGGTACAGCATTTTAGGCATCCAGATCATCCTGAACGCCTGGATACGAGCCATCCAGGATAAAGGAGGATGAGAGCCAGAGTCTAGGAACTCCCTCAAAGAGCTTATTAGTTTTAGGATGTTCACTCGTGCCACATGGTGGGAAGCACACAGCATAATTCCCAAATAGGGTATGCCGTCTGGGGCCCATGTACATGAAAACTGCGATGAAAGATCCCCCAATTCCTTCTCCGATAAATTAATTGTAGTAAGATATTTCTGAGAATGCATCAAGCTCTTGTATTACAGCCGGGATGGACTTGGCCGGGTCTGTGCACGAAATAATGACGTCATCGACGTAAAGCCCTATGACGTGATGTTTTGTTCCTACCCGAATGCCCGATATTTGTGGGTTGGACCTAATCGAGGCGGCCAGGGGCTCCATTACTAGAGCGAAAATCAGGGGAGACAAGGGACAACCCTGCTTCGTCCCATTGGTAATGTCAATATGCTGTGATAAAAAACCCGACATAGAGACTCGCGCCCCAGGGTTGGAGTAGAGACTCAAGATCGCTCTCAGGAACGGTCCAGAAAAACCGAGTCTCTCGAGGACCTCACTCAGGTAACCCCAGTGTACCCTGTCAAAGGCTTTCTCAGCGTCCAACGACAGGAATACACTGGGGGTCCCCCTCCCCTCCACTATCTCGATCAGGTCCAACATACGTCTAGTGCCATCTCTGGCCTGTCTTCCCGCCACGAACCCCACCTGGTCCGAGTCCACCAACTGTGGGATCACCCCTGCTAAACGGGAGGCCAACAGTCTTGCAAAAATCTTCACATCCGTGTTCAATAACGAGATGGGACGATAGTTGCCCGGCATATCTGGGGATTTCCCCGGCTTCTGGATGGTGGCGATCGTGGCCTATAGGGCCTCAGCCGGAAGAGATCCCTCAGTCTGCCAAAATTGGAAGAGTCGAAGAAGGTAGGGTGCCAAGCGGGAAGAAAACGTCTTGTAATATTCGTTGGCAAGCCCGTCTGGGCCCGGGGCGGAGTTTAACTTAAGCGTCTGAATGGTAGCCTTTACTTCTAGGAGCGTAAAAGGTTTATTTAAGTCTGTCAATACGTCTGGAGGAACTACTGGTAAGTCAATCTGTGATAAGTATGTTCGTATTGAATTCAGGGAAGGTTGCGGGGTCTGGGGGTCATCAGCTAAATTATATAGTCCGGAATAATAATCTGACATGACTCCCACTATCCCATTTGGGTCTCTAACCTGCTTCCCCTCCGCCGTAATCATAGAAGTCACCATAGACTGTGTCACTCGTTTCTTAAGTCTTTTGGCAAGTAGTTTACCTGCTCTGTCCCCAGATGAGTAGTACTGTGTATTAAGTTTTCTCAAGCTAAGTTCGTGATAAAAAAGCAATTGGGCTCTAAATTTTGTGTGTAGGTCTAGAATTTGAGTGGCCAGAAGAGGTGTGGGATTAACCTTATTTACTTTCTCTAGCTCTGCTATTTGTTCCGACCACTCCCTCCAGAATTTCTCCCGCTCCTTCTTCTGTTGGGATGCTTTCTGGATGAGGAGGCCCCGGAGTACTGCCTTATGCGCACTCCAAAGGGTCCCGTCTGACACCTCTCCGTTGTCGTTGAGGCAGAAAAATTCGTCCAGGTTTGCATCTAAGGAGTCAAGGGTCTGTTGATCCGACAAAAGACCAGCATTCATTCTCCAACGACGGGAGGCACCGCCTTTCTGCCCCAGTCTGATCCCAGGGTCACCGGAGCGTGGTCTGACCACGAGATCAGACCTATTGTAGCTGCATTGCAGCGGGGCAAAATATCGTCCCCTACCAGGAAAAAGTCAATCCTGGAGTAGGACTTGTGGCTGCTGGAGAAGAAGGTATAGTCCCTCTCCTCCGCATGTAGGTACCGTAATTCAATACTTAAAGTGAAACACATATATATTATAGAGTCATTACAAACAGTGATCTATTTGAAGTGTTTATTTCTGCAAATGTTGATGATTATGGCTTACAGCCAATGAAAACCCAAAGGCCATTATCTCAAAAAATGTTTGTAATGAACCTGTACAATATACTTGTTTCACTTTATGTATTGCATTACTGAAATAATTAACTTTTTGATGATATTCTAATTTATTGAGATGCTCCTGTATATTGAAATTTCACCAACATCCAATTTTTCATGTTAAACCGGACAAATGATGTAAAAGAGGATGCAGAGTAGACTAAAATGTCTGTGTGTAAAATGTCAACGGTGTGCTGCCCATAGATCTAATGTAAAAGCCTACAGGACCTCGGACAGCGGCACATACTTTACGTACATTACGTATAGTATGCGCGCAGCTCACAGGGGAGCCACGGCTTCATTCAGAAAATTGTACAGAACCAACAGGAGCCGGCTTACTGTACATGAGTTATTAACACATTACATGCCCACCTGAGTGGGCAGCATGTCTTCGGGAGGGGGGGGGGCACCCCTAGAGACATGATGGCCACAATTATTATTAGTATTTAAGCTGTTTCAACAAATTTTACAGTTTGCTCATCCCTACGGCAGATCCGGATGCAGTGAACGCAATTGCCATCACACACATTTTGCTTGCAAAGGCTAGCGTCACACATGCGTTTTTATTTTGAAACCTTGATCCGGTTTTGAGCTTTTAAAAAGCTCAAAACCGGAGCAGGAAACGCTCCTCATAGGAGCCCATTATGGTAACTGAATTGCTTTCCAAGCAATACGGTTATCAGCTCCGGATCTGCAGCCTGCGTGAAAAATCATACAGGCTGCAGTTCTCGGAGCGGTTCTAGCCTCCGCAATGCGGTAACCGCATTGCTCAGGATGTGTAATCCGGAGCAATGCGGTAACCGTATAGTTTGCTCAGGCTAGGGTCACACATGCGTTTTTATTTTGAAATTCTGATCCGGTTTTGAGCTTTTAAAAAGTTCAAAACCGGAGAAGGAAACTCTCCTCATAGGAGCCCCTTATGGTAACTGGATTGCTTTACAAGCAAAGCTGCCGCAGGGATGAGCAAGCTGTAAAATCTGTAAGAAAAGATTAAATATTAATTATAATTGTGGGCAACATGTCTCTAGGGGTGCCCACCCCCCTAGAGACATGCTGCACACTCAAGACGGCATGTTATGTGTTAATTTTCTCTATACAGTTAGCCGGCTATTGTCGGGTCTGTACATTTTTCTCAATGAGGCCGCGGCTCCCCTCTCAGCTGTGCACATACTATATGTAATGTACGTATAGTATATGCCGCTGTCCGAGTTTCTGTACGCATTTACAGTAGATCTATGTGCAGCGCAGCGCCAACAATAGCCGGCTAATTCTGAAAATCTGAAGAGCGCACCTATCATGATGTCTGAGTGAGGGCCCACACCTGTGTGTGTAGGTAACGGTTTCCTCAGCACCGGCGGTAATCATGGGGCAGGGGTGCAGGGCGGATCTCGCCCTCAGTTTCTGCCGACTCTGCAGATCAGCCCAGCGGGGTCTCAAGTGATGACATCATCACTGAGCGCTTCGTCGCTGTGCTGAGTCCTGCAGTGCAGAGCGGCCTGCAAACAAGCTGGGGACGCTGGTGCTGGAGGCTGGAGCTGCTTAGAAGAGAGAAGACATTTCATTACAACAGCAAAACAAATGTAAATATGAACAAGAAGAGTGACCTGGGAGATAATATGGGGGGTCGGGAGTCCTATGGGAAGGCTGTATAAATGGGAGCCTTATGTGGGGGCTGGATATGAGATGTGCTCTCATCTCATATACAGCCCTACCCCCTAGAGGCTCACATATCATATACAGCAACTATAATAATGAGAGCCCTTTAGGGGTCTATATATGATATAGGAGCCCTATGGGGGGCTGTATATGATATGGGAGCCCTATGGGGGCTGTATATGATATGAGAGCCCTATGGGGCATTAGGGGGGCTGTATATGAGATGGGACTCCCATATCAATACAGCCCCCATAGGGCTCCCATGTCATATACAGCCTATATATGATGTAGGAGCCCTTTGGGGGGGTTGTATATGATATGGGGACTGTATGGGGTATTGGGGAACTGTATGTGAGATGGGACTCATATATAGTCCCCCATAAGGCTCCCATATCATATACAGCCCACCCCATAGAGGTCCCGTATGATATACAACCCCCCATAGGGCTCACATGATGGGAGCCCAATGGAGGGGTTGTATATGATACAGGAGCCCTATGAGGGGGCTGAATATGATTTGGGTGCCCTATGGCAGGATTATATATGATATATGGGAGCCCTATAAGGGGGCTGTATATGATATGGGGGGCTCTATGGGGGGCTGTATATGACATGGGAGCCCTTTGGGGACTGTATATGAGATGTGAGCCCTATGGGACATAATAGATAATAATAATGAGAAATTAATCAGAAATGCATACTGGCAAATTTTTTTTTTTGCAAAAAAAAAGCACTGGTCCTAACTATTCCTAACTAATACTCTCCTAACATACTTCTGCTACCTACCCTGCTCCTGTAAGCCGATCTCACTATGGCACATATATACCTTTACGGATGTTCTAACTTTAATCCTTCCAGTCTTTGGAGCAGAATTGGACTAGCTGAGCAGGGTACATCACTGTTTGGAGCTGAGAGGAGAGTGATGTATTATTTAGGCACGATGTGTTATTTAGGCATGCATGCCCAGACTGCTGTGACTTACATAAATTCAGCCCCGCTCCCACCAGTGACGTGTCCTGCTCAGTTTGTCTGATTCCGGTTCCCAGACCAGAATGAGCAAAGCTAGAATATCAATAAAGGTATATACACACTACAGAGAGATACGTTTACAGGAGCAGAGCAGGAAGTAGACGTATATTGGGAAAGGGTTGGTTAGGAAGAGTTAGGACAAATGAAAGGTGGTAAAATCAGTAAAGGAAAAATCACTACACTACTAGATTTTGTGTCTAGGTAGACATGAAAAAAAATCATGAAAGGTCCTCTTTAAAGGCTCATATTGATTGCTGATAATAAGAAAATGCTATAAAATGAGCACATCGTAACAGATTGGCCATCAACTGACAAAAAAATGCTTATTTATTTGGTTCATTGACTTTCATGCTAGTTGGAAGATCATCGTTCTCGACAGCACATTGTGTAAATTGGTAATTTCTTGTCAACAGTAGTGATATCGAATGTAGTCAGAACAATTATATTAATGTAATGTATTAATACTCTGAAGTGAAATATGACGATAAAAAATCAAGATAGAAGAAGAATCATCGCCTTCGAAATGTGGCGCTGGTGAAGAATGTTAACAATACCATGGCTGGCAAGAAGAACAAAGAAGTCAAGCCAGACACGTCACTGGGAGCAAGGATCACCGAGCTACGACTTGCCTACTGTTGACACATCATACGAAGAGAGAAATCACTAGAGAAGGACATTATGGTAGGAAGAATAGAAGGAACAAGATGAAGAGGAAGACCAGCACCTGATGGCTTGATACTGTCAAGATAATGGCAGAGAAGACCATGGTGATCCTATCTAGGCTTGTGCAAGATGGATCTTCCTACAGAGCGTTCATCTATCATGTCGCCATGGTTCGAGATTGAGCTGAAAGCCAATAGATAAATAAATAAATAGTTACTATTTTAGATAGGCTTCCAGTTATAATTTGTATACCAATTTATTGTTTAACAGTGTGAAAACTATTACTATTCTAAGCGGCATTCCCCAGTTCTATTGGTAAAACAGTGCGCCCTTCTAAACAACAGAAAGTCATGCCTGGCTATGCTTTCTGTATTTTGTCTAATTTACATTCCATATATCATTTTTTTTATTTTACCCAAAACACTTGAAAATGTTTGAAAAAGTCTAAAATAGAATGGATTTTTATCAATATGATGTATATTGAGAAAACCTTAAAACATGACCTGTATAAATTTGACGATTGTCTAGTGGTCCGCCGCTGTCCTATGGAGGTTTGGGGGTGATGTTGTTGTCTTCCTATTTCACATATTGTGATTTTCTCCTTCGTTCTTCACTTTTGTTTCTTTCTATCTATATGCAATCAGCCTGCCCTCCTTTTCTCAATATCAGCCTTCACACCTCAGTAGTTTTCTATACCTCAGTGTATGTCTTGTGCCTCAGTACTCTCCGAATCAGGAGGCAGGACTCAACTAATACAATTTTATTTATGCAGATTTTATGATTCTTACAGAGGCATAACGGCGCTCGTATGTTAGCGGCGATCTTATACTTCAAGCTTATACCTTGCAAGCCAAGATTCTTCTAAAGATAAAGCAAATAAGAAATAAGAAAAGCTGATATTGATAAAGCTGCAAGTCTGGTGGTGTCCTTCGTACAATGCCGGTACAATGACGGAGCACTTATCTACACCATCACAGAATCAAGCTGTGCAGCCGTAATAAATGAGCCATAATTAAGGAAAGTGAACAAGAGCTGACTTATCAATTCAGAATGCTGCACATAGAGGATTTCTGTGTAAGGCTTATTACTTCCCCACAATGCCTCTGGTGAGACATGACCTGAATCTATGAATCCATTCTCCATACAAAGGAATAACAGCGCCAATCGATATGCTAACCTTTTCCCTTTCTGCTGTTTCTCTGTAAGTCTCTCCAAGGTGATGCTCTGTCAGTCTGTGAGGTGGGGAGGAGGGATAAGGCACTTTTGGCTTAACACCTTTTTAATCCTTAACTGGCTGCAAGGGGCTTGTGTTTGAAGGAATCAGCATCGTTTTCTTCTATAATTTAGTGGTGTGGCCTCCGCAGTTGGAAGGTTAATTTGTAAAGACGCTATATTATGGTTATTACTCATGGCTGGACCTTACACAACAAGCACTTAATTTTTACCTTTTACTATTTGTACCTCCCCTATTTCAGTACAGATTGTAGCTTGCGATCAAAGCCCTCACCCCAGTTGGTATGCGTTGCACTACGTGTTACTCTGTATTGTCTCATATTGTCTGTACATCTTCACTTTAAATTGTAAAGTGCTGCGGAATGTGTTGGCACAATAGAAATTTTTTTTATTATTATCATCATTAATAGTAATAATAATAATAGTAATTAAAAAGGTAATGAACAGCTCCTGGGCTCTGATGCAAACTCTTTAATGTGGCTCTTTCCTACTAAGAAGCAATTATGATACTAGTGACATTGGTTTTGCTCTACATTCCAAAATCCAGGGCATACATTATGCTAAATGCATTCATACTACCTATAGAACTGCCATATGATAAATGAGTGTTTTTAAAGGGATTTTCAACCAAAGATAGTTCATTTTAATCAATAGATCTTGTAATAATAATGATTACCGCTACAGGATGTTTTTAAAAAAAATATTTATGTGCTGAAAAAATCTTATATATATGTCCCTGCTATGGACTGTGTAATTTATGTGTCTGACCATACAGGGACATGATCTGATCATACCACATCCCCTGTGCTGAGATAATCTTATACATGTGTCCCTGCTATGTACTGTGTAATGGATGTTTCTGACCGTACAGGGACATGGTCTGATCATACCACATCTCCTGTGCTGAGATAATCTTATATATGTGTCCCTGCTATGTACTGTGTAATGGGTGTGTCTGACCATACAGGGACATGGTCTGATCATACCACATCTCCTGTGCTGAGATAATCTTATATATGTGTCCCTGCTATGTACTGTGTAATGGATGTGTTTGATCGTACAGGGACATGGTTTGATCATACCACATCTCCTGTGCTGAGATAATCTTATATATATGTCCCCGCTATGTACTGTGTAATGGATGTGTCTGACCGTACAGGGACATGGTCTGATCATACCACATCCCCTGTGCTGAGATAATCTTATACATGTGTCCCTGCTATGTACTGTGTAATGGATGTGTCTGACTGTACAGGGACATGGTTTGATCATACCAAATCTCCTGTGCTGAGATAATCTTATATATATGTCCCCGCTATGTACTGTGTAATGGATGTGTCTGACCGTACAGGGACATGGTCTGATCATACAACATATCCTGTGCCGAGATCATCTTAGGCTAGGGTCACACTTGCAATATTATAAGTTCCCTGCGTTGTTTGCAGAAAACTTAGGGAACCTTCAGGGAGTGCGATTTGCACCACACACAAGGAAACGCATCATGATGCGTTCCCCTGTGCATGGTGCAAATCGCACTCCCTGTAGCACACTGTATAGCGGGTATCCAGGGAACACAGCGGGTTGCTAGGGGCCGCGTTCGGCTCTATGCAGCCTGCGTGAAGGCTGCGTAGAGAGAAAAAATATTCTAAGTTTTCGGCAAACAACGCAGAGAACTTAGAACACTGCAGGTGTGACCCTAGCCTATTATATGTGTCCCTGCTATGTACTGTGTAATGGATGTGTCTGATTATAAAGGGACATGGTCTGATCATACTACAGTTGCTGGGCTGAGATAATCTTATATATATGTCCCTGCTATGTACTGTGTAATGCATGTGTCTGACCATACAGGCAGATGGTCTGATCATACCACATCTCCTGGGCTGGGAAAGAAACAAGGACGTATACAGATACTACAGCAAAGAATCACAGAATATAACAGTATATATAGACATTAAAGTCGAGGATCACAAAATATATGAGTATACAGACATTACAGCCGGGGATCACAGAATATAAGAGTATACAGACATTACAGCCGGGGATCACAGAATATAAGAGTATACATACATTACAGCCGGGGATCACAGAATATAAGAGTATACAGACATTACAGCCGGGGATCACAGAATATAAGAGTATACATACATTACAGCCGGGGATCCCACAATATGAGTATACAGACATTACAGCTGGGGATCACAGAATATAAGAGTATACTGACATTACAGCTGGGGATCACAGAATATAATAGGATACAGACATTACAGCTGTGGATCATAGAATCTAAGAGTATACAGACATTACAGCTGGGGATCACAGAATACAAGAGTATACAGACATTAGAGCTGGGGATCACAGAATACATGACTATAGAGACATTACAGCACTAGATGACAGAATATAGGAGTATACAGACATTACAGCCGGGGATCACAGAATATAATAATACACAGACATTACAGGCGGGGATCACAGAATATAAGAATACACAGACATTACAGCATATTATCACAGAATATAAAAGAATACAGACTTTACAGCACAGAATATAAGAGTATACAGACATCACAGCACAGAATCACAGAATATAAAAGTATACAGATATTACAGCAGGGGGTCACAGAATATAAGAGTATACAGAGATTACAGCCGGGGATCACAGAATATAAGAGAATACAGACATTACAGCACAGGATCAAAAAATATAAGAATACTAGATGTTGGCCCGATTCGAAAGCATCGGGTATTCTAGAATATATATGTAGTTTATTTATGAAGATGTAAGAATAATGCAAGGAATACACAGGATTTTCCGGGTAAAATATATACATTGTCATTAAACGTTATTGCTGGCACTGTGAGTGGGGTTTAAATTCTGCGCCACTATCACAATGGCAATACCGGGCAGCCACGACCAATCAGCGGTGTGGTTTCATTCAATATATCTGCACGTGTGGCACCTTACCAGCGATCAGTAAGGTACTGTCACACTTGGCAATGCTCCAGCGATACCTACAGGTTCTATCGTTGTCGGGATCTTTGGAGCGTCACCAAGTGTTACTGCGCGGCTGGGAGATGACCGTCCCGGCTGTGTTGCCGCTGACCTCCGATGCAGGTGGGCGGGTGACGGTGAGCCCCTCAGCCACACCTGGGCCTCGGCATTTGAGCGGGTACGTCGGGTGCTGACGCCGCCCCTGCTCCACAGCGCCGCCATTTTCCTCCGCCGAGCTGCCAGGGAGAAGTGAGCGAGGCCATCCGCAGCTAATTCTGACTGTCTCTCTGATTGGTCGCGGTCGGCCGACGTGGCATTTCCGTTACAGAGAGACAGACACAATAAGGCAATTATATAGTAGGATACAGAGAGTACAGCTGGGGATCACAGAATATAAGAGTATACAGACATTACAGCTGGGGATCACAGAATATAAGAGTATACAGACATTATAGCTGGGAATCACAGAATATAAGAGAATACAGACATTACAGCTGGGGATCACAGAATACAAGAGTACACAGACATTACAGCCGGGATCACAGAATATAAGAGTATACAGATATTACAGCCGGGGATCACAGAAAATAAGAGTACACAGACATTACAGCTGGGGATCACAGAATATAAGAGTATACAGACATTACAGCCGAGATCACAGAATATAAGAGTGTACAGACATTACAGCCTGGAATCACAGAATATAAGAGTATACAGACATTACAGCCTGGAATCACAGAATATAAGAGTACACAGACATTACAGCTGGGGATCACAGAATATAAGAGTATACAGACACTACATCTGGGGATTACAAAATATAAGAGTATACAGACATTACAGCTGATCACAGAATATAAGAGTATACAGACATTACAGCTGGAGATCATAGAATATAAGAGTATACAGACATTACAGCCGGGGATCACAGAATACAAGAGTACACAGACATTACAGCCGGTAATCACAGAATATAAGAGTATACAGATATTACAGCCGGGGATCACAGAAAATAAGAGTACACAGACATTACAGCTGGGGATCACAGAATATAAGAGTATACAGACACTACATCTGGGGATTACAAAATATAAGAGTATACAGACATTACAGCTGATCACAGAATATAAGAGTATACAGACATTACAGCCGGAGATCATAGAATATAAGAGTATACAGACATTAAAGCCGGGGATCACAGAATACAAGAGTACACAGACATTACAGCCAGTAATCACAGAATATAAGAGTATACAGATATTACAGCCGGGGATCACAGAATATAAGAGTACACAGACATTACAGCTGGGGATCACAGAATATAAGAGTATACAGACACTACATCCGGGGATTACAAAATATAAGAGTATACAGACATTACAGCTGATCACAGAATATAAGAGTATACAGACATTACAGCCAAGGTTCATAGAATATAAGAGTACAGACATTACAGCCCGGGATCACAGAATATAAGAGTATACAGACATTACAGCTGATTACAGAATATGAGAGTTTACAGACATTACAGCCGGGGATCACAGAATATAAGAGTATACAGACATTACAACCGGGGATTCAATATAAGAGTATACAGACAATACAGCCGAGGATCACAGACAATAAGAGTATACAAACATTACAGCTGGGGATCACAGAATATAAAAGTATACAGACATTACATCCAGGAATCACAGAATATAAGAGTATACAGACATTACAGCCGGGGATCATAGAATATAAGAGTATACAGACATTACTGCCGGGAATCAAAGAATATAAGAGTATACAGACATTACAGCCGGGGATCACAGAATATAAGATTATACATACATTACAGCCGGGGATCATAGAATATAAGAGTATACAGACACTACATCTGGGGATTACAAAATATAAGAGTATACAGACATTACAGCTGATCACAGAATATAAGAGTATACAGACATTACAGCCGGAGATCATAGAATATAAGAGTATACAGACATTAAAGCCGGGGATCACAGAATACAAGAGTACACAGACATTACAGCCAGTAATCACAGAATATAAGAGTATACAGATATTACAGCCGGGGATCACAGAATATAAGAGTACACAGACATTACAGCTGGGGATCACAGAATATAAGAGTATACAGACACTACATCCGGGGATTACAAAATATAAGAGTATACAGACATTACAGCTGATCACAGAATATAAGAGTATACAGACATTACAGCCAAGGTTCATAGAATATAAGAGTACAGACATTACAGCCCGGGATCACAGAATATAAGAGTATACAGACATTACAGCTGATTACAGAATATGAGAGTTTACAGACATTACAGCCGGGGATCACAGAATATAAGAGTATACAGACATTACAACCGGGGATTCAATATAAGAGTATACAGACAATACAGCCGAGGATCACAGACAATAAGAGTATACAAACATTACAGCTGGGGATCACAGAATATAAAAGTATACAGACATTACATCCAGGAATCACAGAATATAAGAGTATACAGACATTACAGCCGGGGATCATAGAATATAAGAGTATACAGACATTACTGCCGGGAATCAAAGAATATAAGAGTATACAGACATTACAGCCGGGGATCACAGAATATAAGATTATACATACATTACAGCCGGGGATCATAGAATATAAGAGTATACAGACATCACAGCCGGTGATCTAGGGGTGTAACTAGGTTTGCCGGCGCCCGGGGCAGAGATCTGTTTTGGCCCCCCCCACCAAAGTAGGTGAGGACCGGGGGAATGCTGTCAGATTTCAGCCCCGCCGCCCCTATTGCAGCCCTGGTTGCAGAGTGGGAGGGGGGGTGCTGTCGGATTGTCAGATTCCAGCCGCGCCACTCATATTGCAGCCGCGGGTGGGTGGGGGGGTGCCGCCGGCGTGTGTGCAGCAGTCAGGGTGTGCAGCAGTCAGTGTGTGCAGCAGACAGTGTGTGCAACAGACAGTGTGTGCAGCAAACAATGTGTGCAGCAGGCAGTGTGTGCAGCAGGCAGTGTGTGCAGCGCTGGCTCTAGAGGGAGCACAAGGACTACAGGTGGCAGCATGCTGCTGACTTATGTTAGTTATAAGGAAGGGTGTGAGGATGTGAGGACCCAGACATGAATGTGGACATAGAGGGCAGATGTGACACCCACCTGTCTCCGGGGCAGCAGCCTCTTGGTGTTGTGGGTCAGTGCACTCATCTCCGGGGATCTCTCCTTCATGTCAGGAGCGGAGTGAGCAGGACACCCGGCCGCCACCAGAGGGCAAGGAGGAGGCGCTTACAGGAGTCCTACATGTCTATGATGAGCACTGTCGGATTCGCTCATACTGCAGCCGCGGGGGGGGTGTGGGGGTGCCGCCGGCACCCCCGGCGCCCCCGCTGACTTGCGCCCGGGACAAAAGCTGCACCCCCCTAGATAAGCCCCTGCGGGGATCACAGAATATAAGAGGATACAGACATTACAGCCGGGGTCACAGAATATAAGAGTATACAGACATTACAGCCAGGAATAACAGAATATAAGAGTATACAGACATTACAGCCGGGGTCACAGAATATAAGAGTATACAGACATTACAGCATGGGATTCTTATTCTTTTGGGGGAAAATGTTTACATTCCTGCGATGCGCGTTCCAGCGATTTCGATACATAAAGCACCCGATCTCTGAAGCCGAACATTAACATATTTTTAGAGTCTGTGATTGGTGCGAATTGTGAACTTCAAAGTCTAGCTCCCTCATTGTTATCAGAAGGTGTTTAATCCTGGAGAGATGTGCTTGATAAATGTAGTATAACATCTAATCCAGGGGGCACGCATGAATGGGTTAAATTCTGCGCTAAGTACCTTCATTTCATAAGTAGATTCTATGTGACAATAATGAATAATATTATACAGTTTAAACAATTCTTATAATTAGTGACTGTATATATGTTCACTCACATAGAGTGCGGGTTACTCTATCTATCTATCTATCTATCTATCTATCTATCTATCTATCTATCTATCTATCTATCTATATATCTATCCATCAAAGTTATACCGTGCTTCAGTTTTTTACTTATTTGCCTAAAATGTGAGTATCTCAGGTAACTTATTCCCCACCAAGGAGAAGAAGCGATTAAATTCGCTAAGTTTGTGCAACACTTTACATGTTAATTAACCGCATCATCTGAGGTTTGCACTGAAGCGTACAGGCTCTCCCTGCAGCCATAGTTTAGACTGCATTCAAGTATATTAACATTAAAGGTGGCAGGAAAACTGCCACTATTAGTCAAGGCAATTAAGTCTAATGTATCTTTTGGGTGCATTTCCCCATTAAACCATTATGTTCGCGGTAGCTCATCTGCACCAATTTTATTTAGCTTGGCCTTTGTCCAGGTAATGTTCTGTGTGACCTCTACAAATAAGTCATTTTGCCTCTGTGCCTCACGCACCCCAATTAGATTGCATGTGCCACATGACCTGTAACTATTTTTATGCTAATTTTACATAATTGGAATGACAGATTTCCTGTTAATCTGTACATTTGGTTATTTCTTTATCTGTGGCCTCCTGGCTTTCTTATTATTGCTTGACTGGAATGTTAATTCTGATCTAGTCGTTGAGCGCCATGAAGCCAAAGATTTCCTTTTCATCAACACAACATCACAACGCTTCAGACTATGTTTCAGAACGATAGTTGTCCTTAGCTCCTGCTATGTAGATAGGCAGATAGGCAGCTCCAGTGGTAGTAGGGTGTTCAAGAAGGTTTTCCACTTAAAATGAAACACTTATGTTAAATAGCAAAATCCAATAGTATTCACACTTCAGGTCAATCTCCGTTTCTTACTATTACTCTTGCCTCTTTCTTTGGCTGCAGGGTGATGTCATGTTAACTGCCCACATCACCGCTGCAGTCAATCACTGAGCGTAGTGACTCATGCCCTGTTCGTCACGGTGATTGCTGAAGCGGTGATGTGGGCCATTGATGTTAAATTGCTGCTGCAGCCACAATGCAGAAACAGAAATAGTGATGGAGAGATGGCGAAGGAACTGGGGATGGCATTATCTGATTGTGTTAATTTACATGTGTGCTATCCTTTATGGACCTAGGAAAGCCCTTTGATAGAATGCAACATTGTGGACCTCCTTAGGGTCTTGGGTCTGGGTGTGTTGGCAACTGATGCATCTCTTATTGAAACACCCATGGGCAGCCCCTCACATAAACTGCCAGCGCGACTCGCTGCTTCCACGGACCAAACTAGTCTGAGACTAGTTTGGTCCGTGGAAGCAGCGAGTCGCGCTGCGAAACGGCAAGCCGTCACCAAGTCTCTGCACCCCCTCCCTCCCCTGCTTGTCTTCCGTGTCTAACTCGCATGGAATAAAGATTTGAAGATTTCTCGGATAGCGGTGAGTTGCCGTGTTATTTTTCTTACTGTCATTGCGATTTGGACTGTCCTCGTTATTACACGAGCACCGCCGCTGCGAGTCGCTCACTCCCTCGGACGTAGTACATAGCACCGCCGTTGCGAGTCGCTCACTCTCTCGGATCTAGTGCATAAAGGAACGGACTGACTGTGCCTCGCTATATCTCCTTACTAGTGTCATAGTCATCAAGATGATGGCAGCCCTATCTCTTCATATCCACAGGCTGTATAGTCGAATGTATTGGGCCAAGATCATTAAAGCTGCCAAAAAAAAATAGGATACTTATAAGCGAAAAATACATTTTCTTGCTAGTAGTGTCTTATTTCTCTGGTTGGTAGACATTTTGGACCAAGTGCTCCCTTTCACACCAATGTCCATGGTAAAACCTCATACTTACCCTTTCAATTAAGGAGTCATCAGTTGGTTGCCCACATGTTTCGTCAGTCTTCCATTAATTGTGAGCTCTATTTTCCTTTACCATATGGGTAGGTTCACCGTTTAATTGTATTATTTGACAACATAATGTAGGTTTAGTGTAAATGAGAACAGTGTTGTGGCCTAAATCACTGAAGAAAAATAGTTTTCAATTCATTGCTACATATATCCATGACCACACTTTGTAAAGGTTATTACTAATGTAAAAGAAGTGCTGTCAGCTGCCCTTACATGTTTGATTGGATAAGGATACATTCACACCCTATTTCTGTACTGGCAGTGTCTAATAGCCATATAGTTGTGGCCAAAAGTATTGACACCCATGCAATTCTGTCAGATAATACTCAGTTTCTTCCTGAAAATGATTGCAATCACAAATTCTTTGGTATTATTATCTTCATTTAATTTGTCTTAAATGAAAAAAACACAAAAGAGAATGAAGCAAAAAATTGATCATTTCACACAAAACTCCAAAAATGGGCCAGACAAAAGTATTGGAACCCTCAGCCTAATACTTGGTTGAACAACCTTTAGCCAAAATAACTGTGATCAACCGCTTCCGGTAACCATCAATGAGTTTCTTACAATGCTCTGCTGGAATTTTAGACCATTCTTCTTTGGCAAACTGCTCCAGGTCCCTGATATTTGAAGGGTGCCTTCTCCAAACTGCCATTTTTCGATCTCTCCACAGGTGTTCTATGGGATTCAGGTCTGGACTCATTGCTGGCCACCTTAGAAGTCTCCAGTGCTTTCTCTCAAGCCATTTTCTGGTGCTTTTTGAAGTTTGTTTTGGGTCATTGTCCTGCTGGAAGACCCCTGACCTCTGAGGGAGACCCAGCCTTCTCACACTGGGCCCTACACTATGCTGCAAAATTTGTTGGTAGTCTTCAGACTTCATAATGCCATGCACATGGTCAAGCAGTCCAGTGCCAGAGGCAGCAAAGCAACCCCAAAACATCAGGGAACCTCCGCCATGTTTGACTGTAGGGACCGTGTTCTTTTCTTTGAATGCCTCTTTTTTTCTCCTGTAAACTCTATGTTGATGCCTTTGCCCAAAAAGCTCTACTTTTGTCTCATCTGACCAGAGAACATTCTTCCAAAACGTTTTAGGCTTTCCGTGTTTTTCTTGTGTTCTTATTATGATCTATACATATTTACTCAGATTATATATATCGCATCTGAATCCTCCTCTATACATATGCAGCATCTAGCTTCATCCCCTTGCTCTGCTCACATTGACCCTATGCTAAATATATGTTTGCATTGTTAGCCCAGTAATCCCATCTAGCAGAACATGCCTGCACACTTAGTTATAAACAATAAATGTTTGCGGCATGAATTACTGACATACATCAATACCAGTGCGACATGATAGAAGTAAATACATAAGAAAATGGAAAGTGCTAGAAGCAGCGTATACCGGTAAAGGGGCTATTGATTTTCACACCAAATTGTCAACACTATTAATGTATTCGGTTTGTTACATGGCTTGTATTGACTTTGGTTCTGATAAGATGAAAATGAATCTACGTTCCTGACCCTGCTAACCCTTCTCAGATCAAATATATATTTACTATTGATTTGAATACTTCAATTCTGTGATATACAGAGCGGTCGAGAGAGAATAAAGAAGGCAAAGAGAATATTTAGTCATGTAGAAATGTTGATAAATGTGATACTAAAGGTGAAGGATGGTCAAATTAGAAGGATGGATAATAAAAAAGAGCATCATGAGTGACCAGCGGCATATGGGTCAGTCTATGGTGTTTGCCAATGGATGTCTTTGCAATGTCAAGCGGCCGGGACAGCTGACATTTCAGCTCACAGGGAGGTTTAAGGTTCGTTTTGTCAGGTTATTCCTAGATTTTCATACAGATTGATAACATGCTGTTATATTGATCTATATGTCAGTCGATAATGAATAGTGGTGGACGAGTGCGCCAATAGATCATAAGAAACTGCAATAGGCTTCTCTGCTGTAAAGGGCCCGTTCTCTAATCAATAGGAGCGCTAAGAAGCAGAAATAGGGAACATGATCTGAAGAGCTGTAAGAATTATGAGACAGGTGGAATTCATCCTGGAGTGATGTGAGTAGACAATGGATGACATTAGTGTAGCGTAAAAAAATTCACGGCACATGATGTTGAAGCAGCCATGAGATTTGTCTACTTCTGGTTGTACAATATAAGAAGCTTGTGAATTGAGCACATACAGTCTACACATCCTAGATGCCTTTGTGCCTGTTTTTTGTCAATGTTTTGTACAATTTGCACCATTTTTTGATTGCACCCAATGTATTGTTCTGTTCGTGCCTTTTTTGGGTTATATGTGCTCGCCTGGTTTTTTGTTTTCCACTTTTTAAGCAGAATTTAGTGATTCCAGAATTTTTCCTCTAATTCATCATTTAAAAAAAATATCAACTCCAATTCCCTCTGGTGTACTTTTGAGTCGATCAGTATTTTGAGATAGTATGTTCAGCATTTTGCTAAATGTGCAACTTTCAGAGTGAAATTTAGGAAAAAAAGTTCAAGACAGAAAATAATAACATTTTTGACTATGGCCAAATGTTTTCATTGTTTGAGACATTTCCAAGAATTTGGTGCAAAAAAAGGAAACTAAAACTACAAGACAAAAACAAAGGTGACATAAAAAATAAAAAAATGTGGAATGTGGCAATATTTGCACTTAAATGTACTTAAATGTACTTTCAGACAACTTAAAGGGAATCTGTCAGGTCAAAAATCCATATATAACTGCATTCATTTTCTAAATCCTTTTTCTAAGTTCTCTCTGTTGATGTCTTTCTATTACTTATATTTCCTCATATTCTGTGTAAACTTCAAATAAAGAGATTCATTCCATCTGTCAATCACATGAATGATCCACTTAGTTGTCTGCTGTTCACTCCCCATAGGATGATTATTCATGACACAAATTCACATCACTGCACAGGAGATCAGTAGGGGGGTTGTATCCTCTCTGCTCTCTTTACAGCAAAACAAAAGGTCAAATAAAACACAGAATCTCTCACAGCATAGTGCGGATTCCCGCTTAGAGAAACAAATGGAATTACTGTATATACTCGAGTATAAGCCGAGTTTTTCAGCACAATTTTGGTGCTGCGAAGTGTTCCCCTCGGCCTATACTCAAGTCACTGTGTACAGGCTCAGTGGGGGAGCGGTGATCAGGGGCTGGAGGAGGCGGAGGGAGGCTGTCGTAGTAGCGGGACATCACATGGGCCCGCTCATTAGTGCAATGCAACATGCACTGCATCCTCCTGTCAATCAGCGGCAGGGGGAGCGGTGCATATTACATTGCACTCCTCGCCCCCCCATCACTGCCAAATGTGCCCCATGCTGGTGCTCACCATAAAATAACAAACTTCTTACTCACCTTCTGATGCTCCTCTGCACTGTGTGTGGGCTCCGTGGATCTTCCCTCCGGTCTGCCGGCTTCTAATCATGTAACCGGCGCTTCAGTGACGTCATCGCTGTTGCGCCGCGGTCACATGAATAAAAGCTGGCAGACTGGAGGGAGGACGCACGCAGCCCGCATACAGTGCAGAGGAGCATCGGAAGGTGAGTAAGAGGTTTGTTATTTTATGGTGAGCACCAGCTTGGGGCCCATATAGCAGGGATGTGGGCTCATGTACCATGGATGGGTGCTCATGTACCAGGGATGGGGGCTCATGTACCAGGGATGGGGGCTCATGTACCAGGGATGGGGGGGCTCTTGTACCAGGGATGGGGGGGCTCTTGTACCAGGGATGGGGGGCTCTTGTACCAGGGATGGGGGCTCTTGTACCAGGGATGGGGGGGGCTCTTGCACCAGGGGTGAGGGCTCTTGTACCAGGGATGGGGGCTCTTGTACCAGAGATGGGCGTGCTCTTGTACCATGGATGGAGAGGCTATGTACCATGGATGGGCGGGCTATGTACCAGGGATGGGGGGGCTCTTGTACCAGGCATGGGGGCTCTTGTACCAGGGATGGGGGCTCTTGTACCAGGGATGGAGGCTCTTGTAACAGGGATGGGGGCTCTTGTATCAGGGATGGGGGCTCCTGTACCAGGGATGGGGTGGCTATGTAGCAGGGATGGGGGGCTATGTACCAGGGATGGGGGCACTATGTACCAGGGATGGGGGCTCTATGTACTAGTCATGAGGGGGGCTATGTATCAGGGATGGGGGCGCTATGTACCAGGGATGGGGTGCTATGTACCAGGGATGAGGGCTCTATGTAGCAGTGATGGGGGCGCAATATACCAGTCATGGAGGTGCAATATTATGAGAGGCTATATACAGTGTATATACAGGGCTATATACACCATTATGAGGTGCTATCTACAGGGGTAATATATCAGGATAAGGGGGTGCTGCATTTCCCACCCTATGCTTATACTCGAGGCAACAGGTTTCCTCAGTTTTGGGGGGTAAAATTAGGGACCTCGGCTTATACTCGGGTCGGCTTATTCTCGAGTATATACGGTAATACCTCATCTAGATCAGGTAAGATGTGTGCCTGCAATCTCTCCCTCTGTCTCCTCATCAGAAGCTCCTAATTGAAACTGAAACCTGACAGTGAAAGCAAAAGGAGCAGGGAGGAGGAAGTGTAGAGTTGCTGAGAAGGAGTGAATATTTAAATGAACAGTTTAACACAGCAGGACTAATCATCTGTGAATATAATGGACAGGACTAATGCAGCAGCTCCCTACAGGGCATGAAAATGCTTATAGCAAGAGAACTCCAACAGTACAATAATGATTTTACACGTTTTTAAAAGGTCTGCCAAGACACTAAAATGTTCCTATTCAGGATAGTCCCTAATTCTCTAGTTCACTTTGTTGCATACCAGTAGGCATCAAAATAGATGGGTTCTAGAGAAGGACCCGGGACTGACTGTTTCAATGCCTGCGCAAGGAAACCTATGTAGACAAGGTGCACAACCCAAAAAGATGGAGCCACTCCCAAATGTGTACAAAGTAGGAAAAATGTAAGCAGTAACGAAGAAATGAGCAGAAACACATATTGGAATAAGTGCAATATGTAGGTGCATATTCACACTGTGATCATTATGAGACAAAACCTAAGATAAAAATAAAGAGAGTAAATATCCTGCACAATATAAATAATAGTAATAATACATGAAAATGACATACAGTTTTCAATTTACACTATTGTGATAACAAAATCATAAAAACTATCTCATCAGGACAAGCTGTATCCAATCAGCAATGTACTATATTGTTTTTTAGGGAATGAAGCAAAATATATTAATAAAGTACGTATATTTTCAAAAATACTGAATTTTGCAAAGCCTGGAAGATAACTAAATAAATAAAAGTTTTTTTTTACTCTTTAAACATGTATCCTCGAGTCATCATACCTTTGCACTTGTTTTTGTCTAGTTTTGTGCATTTTTTATGAGCACTTAATTCATTATTCTATTTGCGCCTTTTTTGAAGTCTATGTTCTAACATTTGATGTATCTCCCTTTGTAGCTTGCTCTGTACCCCTGTACTTACTCAGTTATTTTTTTCTACTTGGATTGTAACATGGGTCAATAAATTATATATTTTATGGCTATTTCATTGCAAATGAGCACCTATACCTGTCACCCCTCTACTCTTGTTAGATTGTAAGCTCTTATGAGCAGGGTGGATTCCATTTTTTGGTCCAATTAATTATGGTTATTGCCTTGTGATTGTATTGTGTTTGGATTGTCAATATCAATTGTTTCTTATGATGTTTAAATGTGAGCTTTGATTGTGCAATGTGAAGCGCTGCGGAATATGTTGGGGCTATATAATACAAATATTGATTATTATTATTATTATTATTGTGGATAATGCAAAGGTTGGTGTCCTTATGAAACACACTGTTCTATCCACTTGGAGCATTCTGACCGTGCATGGGACAGAGGGGGGACTTTGGTGTCTTCTTCTATTTTCCATGGCTTGCTATTTTGTTTTCATTTTGTGTCGGATTTTAAAGATTCAGATATTTACCTGCTTATATCAATTGAACTTTTAAAAAGTGGCAAAATTAGTTCAACAAACCCAAAATTTTCCCCATAGTGTGCAATTTGCTAAAATAATGCAAAGTTTGTAAAACGATTACTGTGTGCCCCAATTTCATAAACCACTTTTTTCGATTGAAAATTTGGTGTAAAAACTCAGAAAACAAAAAATGAAATGATTCTTAAAATAACTCAACATGAACCAGAACAATAAAATTCTAAACAATTAATTGAATTGAACCAATGGGTCCCATCTTCTTGGTTTACTAGCTGTTTTCTATCATTTTCTTGTAACACATCTATAGCTGCAGAAATGCTAAGATTCCACAGCAGGTAATACCTGCTGAAGGTCATTACGACGCCAAATGCCGTTGTAACAACACCACCCCTCCACTCCTTCCCGTACCCACTCCATGCTATTCCACTTGGGCACTTTAAACCGCTATCTGAATTGATAAGTCCTGGTGTGTCTTTCTGTTTCCAAATATTCATGTGTCTAATGAGCAGGCACTGGAAGTGAGCAACCTGGACGGTGGGCGGGGTAGCAAGAGAATACCACACCACTCGTTGATCGTGTGCAGCCCTGGACTGCTGCGGGCTGCGGCGACGACCTCCGGAGAGGAGGTTAACGCTGGGAAGAGGAGGCGCAAAATCTTCAAAACCATTTCAGTGATGGGGGCCAATCCAGGGATTGGGCTTGAGTATCATCATTGGGGACATAAAAAGATATGGGTCTGCATATATCCCAGAGGGGTCCTATAAAATGATGAAGGCTGCCAATATCCACATGGTAGGGATATATTGATAGGGGGCTGTAATATTTCCCGCAAGGGGGAAACTCTAATGATGAGGCGGACACTGTATCCCACCAGCATGGGGGGGCCATAATCCATAATGGGCTGTGGAAATATCCCAGCATGGGAGCCATATAAAGTGATGGGGGCTGCAATATCTTACCATGGGAGGGCTATATAAAGTGATGGGGGCTGCAATATCCCAGCATGGGAGGGCCATATCCAGTCATGGGGGCTACAATATCCCAGGATGAGGACCATATCCAGTGATGGGGGCTGCAATATCCCAGGATGGGGGCTATATCCAGTGATGGGGCTGCTATATCCCAGGATGGTGGGGGCCATACCCAG
The DNA here is from genome assembly GCA_033576535.1 of Allobates femoralis. Taxonomy (NCBI): domain Eukaryota; kingdom Metazoa; phylum Chordata; class Amphibia; order Anura; family Aromobatidae; genus Allobates; species Allobates femoralis. Next base: position 77,294,611 of record JARQOC010000001.1, read on the forward strand.
TAATAGGTGCTGCTATATGCCAGGATGGGAGCCATATCCAGTGATGAGGGGCTGCAATATCCCAGGATGGGGTGCATATTCAGTGATAGGGGAGTGATATATCCCAGGATGGGATGCTATATGTCAGGATGAGAGGCTATAAACAAGATGGGGGACATATATTACCTGGACAGGGCCAGGGATGGGGACCTTACCACCATAGCAGCATAGCAGTGTCAGCAGCGGAACCCCCCTCCACCAATAACAGTTAATTGTAACCACATATTTTACTTAATTATTTTTCCTTATTTTCATTCTCTAAAGTCTGGGTGCATCCTATAGTCTGGTGCATCTTATAGTCCGAAAAATATGATATTTTTACCACAAACTTAATTATATGAAACATGTTTTAAGTTTAGACCCATAAAACATTATATGAAACTTCAGTTGATTTTGTAAGATTCCTATCACATATTGTATTTTGTGTGATAAATGAAAGGAATGTTTGAAAGGTCCTTGGAAGGTGTAATAATCAAATTACATTGGTTTGAAGATACTAGTGAGATTCCTCTCGATGGTAATAAGTGAGAACGAAAATATTCTTGTAATACTCAAAACATTGACCTTATTATACTGGCTAACTAAACCTGCAAGGTTATTATTTCACTTCTCACTGCCTACAAGAAAGCATTCCTCATATCAGAGAATGAGTGAGCCAGGCTCTGTCTACAACCAATGATTGTCATAGAGATAAAATTCCACACTTAATTCCAGATTTTTTCCTTTATTTTTACACGGAGGTTTGACCTGGCTATTGGATTAGATACAGTAACACTCTTGCATGCTTGCAAAAACAGAATCTTTGCCATGAAATAAAATTAAATTTGTAAATATTTTTCTGATAATGTGATAGGAAAGGTCCCAAATCAATCAAGTTAACACAAAAAGAGTTGTATGATCCAGTTCATATAGAGGCATCAGTAGTAGTAGAGATGGTCTGGACGGACTCAGCTTGGCCATAAAATAATACTAAGCAGAAACTGAAGAGAAAAGGCGCAGCAAATGTAGGGATTACATGTGGCAAATTAATATAAAGCAATATGATTTTTGCTCACTTTAAAAGGTTGTGAAGATTCACAACCGCTATCCACACCTATGTTTTCTCGTGATATCTTAAGTCCACGGTATGCCTCAGTCTCCGCGGGTGTAAACGATCCAGATATTCCAGGTATAGAAAAGGGGATTTTAAATACCGCATGCCCATTTACATCAATCGAATTGAATAAATTCTTTGGACACGAGATTATAAACTCTTTGTGTGGTTTATTCTCTACGTGTCTCAGGCCTGTGTGTACATCTTGTGATCCCTGAAGAAGGGGCATACAGGCCCTGAAATGCATAGAGAATAAATCACACAAAAAGTTACTAGCCTCGTGTCCAAAGAGTTTATTCAATTGATCTAAGCGGGAGCGCGGTATTTAAAATCCCCTTTCCTATACCTGGAATATTTGATTCAAATAACCCTACAGAGAGGTGGCAACTGAAAGCAAAATAGCAATAATAGAATCCCAGGCTGTGTGCCTATCTTGTGTTTTAGGTGCGTTTTTTACATTACATCAAAATATGCAGCATATTACAGTTCCAGCAAAGTGGATGGGATTTAAAGAATTCTCCTGACCGCTGTGCTTCATTTTTACTTAGCGTAAATTGACCACCAATGCAGGTTTCAAATCTGCAACAGGATGTATAGCTAAGAGTTCAGCTCAGGGAGGGAACAAGACACCTGAATGGGCCCCTAACCAGTAACCCTGATCACAACTATTGTGGCGTAGCTTAATAGTTGGTATAGTAGAACCTCTGCAGATACTGAATATAAATCTGTACAGAAAAGCCAACATTGATATTACTACCATATGGTGACCATATAGTAGTTGTGAATATCTGATGTCATGAGTTTCATTATTCACCTAGGCAGGTAAGGGGTGGAACAATTTTTATGTCTTCCGTGCACAATCTTACAGCATGCCCCGGTCCACAAAATCCCAAACCAGCTGGTGACAACACACCTTAGGATAGTTCCTCAAATCCAGACAATAGATTTCATGACTTTAGCAGTGTGTTTATCAAGCTTCAGTCTCTATAATCCATTCACTGGCACCAAGACCAGGCGCTGCAATAGAACCTTCCCCTGAATTTCACAGCAGCATCTGACTAACTAAAACATGTGGCTCATTGTTCCAGAAGCCCAGTCACTGGTCCTGTCTACAAGATTGTGTATTTGGGATGTCCCATACAGAGAGCAGCAAAAACACACAATCCTCAATGAGATGAAGGAGAATGAATACCACGACAGGCCAGACTACATTAGAAGACATGGAGGCCAACTATGATGACTCATTGTTGTATGCAACGAGAAAACTGCACAAAGGATATGGCACCAAATGGTATTAACTCAGCATATGTTTCTGACCCAGACGTGGCCTTAGGATAGGGTCACATTTGGGGCCTTGCATTTGTTGGAAGGATGCTGTACAGGATTGTTTTATTCCCCTTGTAATTTTTATGGCATTTGTGTCCTTTTTTAGCACTAGCGATAACGCATGATACATATAGGGTGATTTCACATCTATGCGCTCCATGCGCTAGGCTGCCCTGCCTGTCCTGCGCCAGCACAAATGCAAGCGCAGGGGAATTTAGGGGCTTGGGCAGCCTAGCGCAGGGATGCATAGATGCCCTGCATTAGCGCTCAGCTGCACTTCTGTGCCCCCATTATAGCCTATGGCCGAGCACAGCTTAGCGCGTGCTCTGTATAGTGAGAATGGCAAGTGAAAGTGTCACAGCGCACAGCGCATGCGCCTGACCAGGCACATGCGCCGTGCACTCTGTTACTTTCACTTGCGCCTCAGAGTATTCTCAGCACACACTTGGCTGTGCTCGGCCATTGGCCATAATGGGGGCACCGAGCGCAGCCAAGCACACAGGGGGCACTAGTATGCATTTACAAAAGCTGTAAACACGGCAGCCCAGTGCCCCAAATCACCTCTGCGCCTGCACCTGCGCCAGCGCGACCAGGCTGGTGCAGGTGATGTGCCCAGATGCAGAGGTGTGGAACGGGCCATATAGTATGTACCATGCATTAACGCATGCATTTCCCATAGACTCCCATATTAAAAAAACGCATGTGTATTTGCAAACGCCCCCAAAAATGCTGCTTACCGCGTTTTTTGGTGCTTTTGCAAAAATGCCTAGCGTCAAATGCATTGTACTTTGACCATGCGCTTCTTGCATTGGACCCTATGGATGGGATAACACTAGCGTTAACATTTGTGCATGAAAAAAACACTAGCTTTTAGTGCATCCATGACACATATGTGACCCTAACCTTAGAATCAGGATGGTGCTATTAATTGAATCCCAGGGAAGGGAAAACTGAAGCCTGTTGTAGTGATAAGCGAACATTACTCAAGCATGTTCGTCAATTTCCAATCCGGCCCGATTTTAACATTGTTCATTTTACTTTTGAACATGAACATTTTGCTGAAAAGTCAGCAAGTTCAGGTTTTGTTTAGTAACTGATCGATTGACAAAAAGCATTACTGTATTTGCACTGATGCTACTGCTGTACTGTGCCCATACTGAGGGTTTTCCCACAGAGGTAATTCTGCTATTTTTATTGCTGGAAAATCTGCATCATGTAAATTCTTGCAGCCTATTCTGATTCAATTTTCACCATTAAACCTCAATGTTAGCTCTAAATACCCCCCTGTACTCTCCACCCTGTGCGCTCTCTTTACCCCTGTGATGTCTTTCCCCACCTGTGCTTTGCCTCCTCCCTATGCCCTCTCTCCCTTTGTACTCTCTGTCCCCATGCCTTCTCTCCCTCACCCTGTGCGGTGAGTGCACCTTGCGCACATGCCCAGTTACTGAGATGGCGTTGTTTGTAGCAGTGTGGTGTGGCGGCAGGTGGCATGGAGTGGCGTGGAGTGTCAGGTCTCTGCGGCGATGAAGTGTCTCTGTAGTTCCGGCACCACCGGTGGTAATGCGCAAGAGGCCATCACTGCCAGTGGGCGCCATATTTGTGCACCCATCACTTGGGTGTGCGAATATGGCTGCCACAGTACATGATAACACAACAACACGATACCGGACGTGGATGACGGATGAGACTTCACAATTATGTACGTAGATTAAATGTTTTACCACACTTTTTGCTTCAAATTTTTTTTACCTATTTTCCACCTCTAAAATGTAAGTGTGTCTTATGGTACAGTGCGTCTCATAGTCTGAAAAATATTGTATATTGTTTACATTTTTCCATTGAAGGATCTGTATGAAGGTTTTTTTATGCATTAGCAAAGAGTTACTGTTTTTATGGATACCACTTTGAGTTACATACACCATTAGGATAATTTTATTTTGCGTTTCTTTAGGAAAGAGAGCTTACCAATAACCCCCATTTCTGGTGTTTTGACTTTCTTTCTCTCTATATGGCGGCTATCATGTAGTTTACCAAATTTCACATTTAGATCAGACTTTTTTCAGAGGAACTGATACCAAATAATGAGGAAAAGTAAAAGTGGGTCACATTTTCATATTTCTGTAAATTGTTCTATTTTTTTTTTTTTACTTTTTTTTTGTAGTCCTATTAAAGGGCTTCATCCTTTAGTATTGTAGTATATACTGTAGAAAAAATTGCAGAGGAAGACTAAGATGGCAGTGATGTACATTTAAATAATATAACAGCAGTAATCTGATCATGCGGTTACATACAGATACTGGCTATGCACCACATCTATCTTATGGTGCAGGGTCAGCTTCAGAGCCTGATCCATGCAAAAAGACCTGATGTACTGCTATGTCTCGCGTCAGGAAGGGGTTAAAAATGTTAGCCATTTTTCATTCATGTCTATTGCTGTTGGCTCTGTCACTAGACCCTCTTTATTTTATTTTAACATCACATCTGATTTGATCTGAGCCTAGATCTGCATTCAAGAGAGGGAACAGAGGGCACAAAAACTAAGCCAACAGGGAGCCAGCCGTCGAGATTGAGACTGATAGGAATGGAGCAGCTTACAGTGTATCATAATACATGCAAGCTACAGAAGAAAAACAGCTTTAATTAAAACCAACAGAAAAGATGTTTTACTTCACTTAACGCTGACATGCAGAGGTGTCCATAGTCTTTATGTAACACAGTGATTTGTGTAGAGTAATCTTTAGATCCAGCCAGATGTTGGGTAGGGTAATTGAACCTCACAGACAAGTACAAGGTTTCTCCTAAATTAACATTAGATCTTGAAGAAATAAAATACAAATGTAATCTTCTTCCTCTTAGGTCTTGTCCACATGTTACATTTTTGCAACTTTTTTCCTACAAGTTTTTGCATTGGAAAAAATACTCCAGCAAAGTAAATCAGATTTCTGAAGTCTCATCTCTGCAGATTTGAACCTTCAAAGCGTTTTCCAAATCTGCAGCCTGTCAGTTCTCTCTGGATTGTTCCTCTATTCAAATAAACGGGAAAGTAAGCATGAAACGGCATCCTCCTGTCTATCTACATTGCTTAACCCCTTCTATTTTGTGGGATACCGTGTATACTTGAGTATTAGCCGACCCGAGTATAACCCAAGGCTCCTAATTGTACCCTGAAAAACGGGGGAAACCTATTGACTTGATTATAAGCCTAGGGTGGGAAATGCAGCAGACCTCCATCCTGGTATATTGCTCTTTATCAATGGCGTATAGTGCCCCCATCACTGGTTTATAGCAATCATCACTGTATACAGCCCCTCATCACTGGTATATAGCACCATCACGGTATGTCCCCTCATCCTGGAATATACTCCCCTCACTGTACATATTCCCCCATCACTGGTATATTGCACTAATGGGCAGGCCCACGTGACTGCCCGCTCCTTCTGAAGGCTTTCCCTGCCTTCTCCAGCACCCAATCACCGCCCTCCACTTAGCCTGTACACTGTGACTCGAGTATAAACCAAAGAGGGGCACTTTTCAGCGCATAAATTGTGCTGAAAAACTCGGCTTATACGCGAGTATATAAGGTACTTATAAATGGGAAAGTAAAGTTGTTCAGCCTTAGTTAGCATTATATGCGATGCGAGTTCCAGCATACAGCTAAACCTTCTCTGTATACTAAATAAACAGACTGTTGGTTCAGTAGTCAATTGTTTATTGTTCAACAGAGAGTAATGATGAGTGATGATTCAATGTGTGTGATACATCATTCAAGTGATGTGATGATGATGGTAAAACTATAAGGGTGTGTGCCCACATAGTGGTTTAGTGTCGGTTTAGCAACGAAAACCGCCGGCGGTTTAGCATAGGTTTTATTTAAATTTATGTAAATCCTTAGCAGCGTTAGGACTTACATGTAACCCTATGTAATTTAGAAAACGCTGTGCACACATAGTGGGTTTATGTGAGCGGATCCGCCAGCGGTTGAGCGGTTTCCTAGCGGTTTAGCAGCATACAACATGTCAATTCTTCTCACCGGTTTTTGATCGGTTCCATGAACAAAATCCTCCATAGAAAACCGCCGGAAAAACCGCTGGAAAAACTGACAGTAAAACGCTGTGCACACGCTGAAAAAGACGCTGAGAAACCGCTGGAAAACCGCTGGTGACTTCTGAGCTCAGGAGTCTAGGCTCCTTGAATTTTCCAGCGGTTTACTGACGATTTGAACGTCACTAAACCACTATGTGGGCACACACCCTTAGAGTACAGAATAAACAAATCATTGCTAAGCATATCATGTAAACAACAGTAGTAACAATACACAGCAAAAAAAATACAATACCAATGGAAACATATATCTTCACAAGGCAATGACAGTGTACAGTATAGAAAGCATAAATAATTGCTGGGAACACATCTCAAAACAGACCTGACAGTGGACATTACTGAGAATCAGAACACTAAAGATGGAAGCTTGAGGAGAAACAGATATCTCTACAGGCAAAATCCCTATGTTAAAACAATTGCAGCACAATCCTATCAAGCTCTAAATTATAAAGCATACAGACAGATATTTAATCCTCACCAGATTGGCTTGGCAAAGAATGCTGTGAGTTCTACAGGAGGGAAAAGCCCACAGGAGCAAGAGAACACATGGTTGCATACATGAGATCCTGACTGGTACTGATCTGAAAATGTCTACATCCCCCTAGACATACAGAATGTGGTCCTACAAAGCACTGTACTCTTAAAGAAGAAGACATCTGGATATGCTGGAATACTGCCAGATTGTGCTAAACATATTTAAACATCATAACAGGATAATATATATCTCACAAGTTGTAAATGTTTCACCCCATGGATCGATTGCCACAGGAACACCAGGTGCAGGGAGGGATCTCCACATCAGGTAAACTTACACGCAACACCTTCCACTCCAGACTTGAAGGGGGAGCTCTACTTGCCGACTTCAGGCAAGGTCCCCTATAAATTCGGGTCTTGGGGGAGTTAGGCAGTTCAGTACATACCAGTAGTGAGGAAGACAGCTGGTGAATGGTGCCACTCTAGGCCTGTGCCAGTGAGAAGCTTAGACAGTGTAAGGGACCAAGGAGTAAGGTTCGGAGGTCAGGCGAGTCAGTGAGGAGAATGGGACCACACCGTTTCACCCTAGAAGAGCAGCGTAGACAACCCAGACACCAGAGTCCAAGACTGGATGGGTACCGTCAGCCCAGCAGTGAAGACCGGAGGCCAGGGAGACTTCAGACCCTGTGTGTGTGCCTGTTATTGCGGCCCCTGATCCTACTCCCATCATAGACTGTCCTACAGCTACCATCATCCACCACTGCCCTAGGGATCCCGCTCCACCTACGGGGAGCGTAACCATCCTGCTGCTCTACATCACCCCGGAGGACTGTCCTGCAGCGCCGGTAATATTACTGGAATCGTAGGTGGCATCATAAACTATTTTTATTTTATTTTTGACCACCAGTACCACAGGCCCGGGCACAGGTCGCCCCTGACATCCCCCGTGAAACTACAATGCCTGGGACTGGGTACCCCATTGCCCCGGGATGGGTCATAACAACTAATGAACTAGAGCTGCTTTCTCTTACTGAGCCTGAATGTGCAGAACAAAAGGAAACAGTAAAAATACATCAAAAACGTATGCAAAAGTGGCAAAAATGCAACAATAACATGTAGATTTTATGCAGCCATTTTCATGCCAACACTATTTTTTTTGTAGCAGAATCGCAAATTTTTCTAGTGCGCATATACCCTTAGATGAAGTGCTAAATTTGTAGACAATTAATCTCTTGAAATGCTACTGTAATTAGTAAAATGCAAATGACATATGGCAGATTTTTTGTTTCCTCCAGGAACTTGTTACTGATTCTTGGCATTCATTTTTAAACCTGTTCTTTGAGAAATGGCAAAACAGTGATAAGATCAAGACATGCTAATGGGACTCGAAGACCATGTAATATGTGAAAGTCATGTCTAAAAGAGTCTCAAACTTCAGTTGGAATCTCAAGCAGAGATGTCTTTGAGACTCCGGTGTTACTTGCATTTGTTGGTGGTGCGTTTGCTTATTTTTGGTTTGTAAACATTATTTTTCATCACATTGGCAAATGGCTCCATTTATTTCAACTTAAAATATTTTCTGACTTTGTTCTATAACCTGTTTGATGTTTTATCACTTTCATTGCATCTTTTGAAGCTAACTACAGGTATTTTGTAAGCTTTCTAGAAAACAGTTATATGTATAGTTTAACAATGAAAACCCTTTCAAGTAAACCTCATACCAGTTTTTTTCCATATAAGCTGCGGCCACAACCAGTAAGGACTTATATATAGCTTTCTGGAGTTCTATATATAAGTCCCCAGGCCGATCTATAAAACATACAACAAAAGACCTTTTATTATACTCATCTGTGGGGTGGTCCGGTCTGATGGGTGACGCTGGTCTCCTCTCTTTTTGTGATTACCATTCTCCTTCTTGTGGATGATGCATCCTACGCCATGCACTCACTGGCCACATTGCTCTGCTGCGCATGCATACTTCCCTCTGCCATGCTGAGGGCAGAGCAAAGTGCTGTAATGTGCAGGCACAGAGAAAGGTCAAAGAGCACCTCTGCACGTGTACTATGTAGTTGTTCTTTGACCTTTCACCGTGCCTGCGCAGCACAGTACTTTGCACTGCCATCAGCAAGGCAGAAAGATGTTCATGTGTACAGGAGCGCAATGAAGGTCAGTGAGTGGATGACAAAGGACGCGTCATCCACAAGAAGGAGGATGGCAATCACAAGAAGAGAGGAGACCAGCATCACTCAACGAACTAGGCCATCTACACAGAGCAGATAGGCAATAACAAGTGAATAGGAGGTGCTAGATCAAGATCAATGACACCCATTCGGCCAGACCACTCTGCAGGTGAGTATAATAAAAGTATTTCTTATGTTTTACCGATCAGCCTAAGGATTATGCACAGCATTCTAGCATGCTGAATATTAGGACTTACTGGTGGTGGCTGCAGCTTATATGGGAAAACCTGGTGATAGGTTCTCTTTATGGATCAGGGTATGCTTAATTTCTGCACTTTAATATTTTCTTTACCTTTTTCCTAGATCCATAACTTTTTATTCCTTTTTCATTGACATAGCCATATGTTGTTTTTTTTTGGCAGGACAAGCTGTGTGGCAAAACAAATGGTGTAATTCAAAACTACAATTTGTTTTAACCACAAACATTTTGCCATAAAAGTAACCTTGAAATATTAGTGCCAGATGCATGTAATAATGGCAATATCAAACTTGCATTGATTTATTTAAAATTTATATCACAAAAATTAATTCATAATTTTGTTTTTGGTCATTTCCACAATTTTTAATTTTCTGTTGATGGAGCGGAGTCACCTGCTGCTTTTTTTAATACCAATTTGCCTTAGGTAAAATGATGATGCACAGAGCAGTGGGAAAACAGGAACAGCAGTAAAACAGGAACAATATTGGAGTGCATGCTCCCAAGGAGAAGTGAGAAGGCCTGGAGCATGCGTACATGTGCAATGAATGTAGGGAGATACATGCAGATTCAGTGCACAGTCCAAGGCTGTGGAGGGGCAGTGCACAAGTGCTGGATTACCTATGAGATTGCCATGATGTTGGACCAGTCATATCAATCACTCACAATGTGGGAGGCGTGCATAAATTGAAGAGGACTGGGACTGAAACAACACAAAGTGCTACCCCTGTGACTGAAAGAAAAGATATGTAATGCATTTGCATAAGCATAAAACCTTTTTTTAATAATAAATACGTGAAACGTTTGTTGGAAAATCTGTTAGTGAAGCACATGTCAAAGTATTTTTATTGGACTATTGGAGTGGTGGTTTAAATCCAAGTCCCCTACCCTAAGTTGTATACTCATCCTCTAGTGACTTCATCTTTTATCAGCACTGCTCCTGAGAGTCTCCAGTGTTTTTTGACTTATTGGAATCTCCAGTGTTTCATGGAACACTCCGGAGGTCTAATTCAGTACAAGTCTATGAGAGCCTTGTTGTGGCCTTGATGAGTCTCATAGACTTTTACTGGGTGCTTGTGATAAATTTTCTGACTTCCGGCCATTCAGAGGTTACAGGCATAAGGTGACTGCAGGACCGGAGCGACAGAGAGAAAAAATGAAAACATCGGCGGGTGAGTAGAGGCCAGGGGCAGGATACTTAGATTGAAAGCAGCACTGCAGCAATGAAAATATACCAGTGACTTATCTTCAAACTAATAAATTTGGACATATCCACCAGCTTTAACCTCCTGGATCCAGTAATGTGACACCAGTGGTATGCACTGGGTCAGAAGACCATGATGTCTTAATCTTCAATCATCTGACCACTGAGTGACTGCAGACTCATTTTGGGACTTCATTATTTCTGGTCCTGATGGAAACTATCTGAGCAGAAGTCCTGGAGTAGTCGGGGGAATAAAATGGTAGTATTTCTAACTTCTATTTCCAATAAGAATCCCATTTGTTATCCCCCGTTAACTTTTCAAAAGAGGTGGAAAATCAGATCAAAAGATTTATCTATAAAACAACTCCACCTAACTACGAATCAATAGAAAGAAGAAGTTGCACTCAATGTGATGAATCTTCAAGCTTTTATTGTGAATATGGGGATATCATGTGGCTTAGTTACAGGATGAGGGCTATGTTCTTGGACAATGGCTGTTTCGCACTCAGGTGTGCGTCAATGGGTCCACTACCCTTAATAGTCAGTTTTCTTCCTTCAGGAACAGAGTTAATTTACATAACATCTCACTGAACCATGGCAGAGAATTACATTGGTGGGAACAATCTGAGAGCTCAAAAGCACAATGATGATCTAAACCAGGGGTCCCCAACTCCAGGCTTTAAGGGCCGCCAACAGTGCAGATTTTCAGGCTTTCCTTAGTCTTGCACAGGGGTTGGAATCATCCTCTGTGCAGATGATCATATTATCACCTGTGTAATACTATGAAAATCCTGAAAACCTGCTCTTGAGGCCTGGATTTGGCAACCTCTGCTTTAAACAAAGGAAAACTGGCACTCAATAAATGGATCTAAATGGGCACCGAATAAGATATTCCCTTAAATTCAACCCAAGTGCATTCAAAAGGGCTAAATATTAGATAAAATGGCTGTGCTCATGTTTGTGATTATTAGAAATGTATATGTACCTCTGTGCCGCCTTTACAATAAATATATGGAATTTTTGAAGGCCTAATGCAAGTTTGATATTAATCTTACCAACTTTATTATAAAAATAGATGAGAGGCCGATGCCCTCTACCTACCCTCATTCATTCACATCCTCTAAACTACCAAGAAAACTCTTTACTAATCACATGCTGTGTTGTTTCCATCCCCTGTAGTATTTCACAGCAGTATAATTGCTGTCACCTCTCAACACCTGTTAAGCTATTCTACCTGAAATCTTAAAGAAATGGCTTTCGGGATCTGACATTTCACCTTCATGTCCCTTTTTGGTTTAGGAAGACATCTTCCTTCTACTTCCCTGTTGGCCAGCAGCTGCCTGCAAGGATACTATTGCTTAATGATGTGCAAGTGGCAGATGGTAAAACTGCCTCTACGCCTGAACTGTAAAGGAAAACTTTCCTGACGGCACAAAACACGCATGCAGAGAAGGGCCAAGGGCTGTACTGTTCCACATAGAAAAAAAAGCCTCATTAGCAACAGAATTGTGAACAGTGTAATGAATGCATGTTAATGAGTCGTTTTAATCAGCCTCTCTAGCTTTCTGGTTTAGAGATCAGACGTTCAGCTTCTGAATTAACCAGCCAGACTGCATGCGCTCAGTTATCTTATACACGGTATCCATTTCAATTTCCAAACCACAAAACTTCCTACCTCGGATGAGTCACAGAGGTCTATCACTATGGACCTCTGATATAAATTGATGTTGGAGCTGCTCTACTGCCCTGTCTACTTGGAGACTGCTTAAATCAGACAATGTTCCTGATAATGCACACTGAAAATTAATTAAGAATGTTGTATTAATTTAATTGGAACAAAACATGGAAGAAATACTGTAGAAAAAAGTAAATAGTTATATTTAATGATATAAACATATATTTATGGAGGAGTGGTCGATGAGTATTATTGTGAACACTATCTACAGTGTCTCGGCCCCTTAGAAGGCTATATCACAGTCTTTATTCATGTCTTCGTCACATTTCTTAAATTACAAATCTATATGATTACACCACAAAACCAGGGTGTATAGAGAACAGCTCTGAACAGAGTTGGTAGTAATCTCCACAACACATTCCCTGGGAGCCAACTACTTGTCTCGTCTTGTTTTCAACCCTATAGCACAGCTTATGGATTTTGATCAGTCATTGAAAGCAATACTTTGGGCAACCTAACTTTCATTACACATGTGTTAAAGAAAGGAGAAGAAAAAAGCTAAAAATCAAAAGACCATACTTGAGTTTCCCTGCCTATGAATGTCTCCTTCCATGGTGGGGCTTGCAACCAAAAGATGTGAGGGAATAGATTTGCAGAACACTGGTCCAAAAAAACTCACCAAAGTTTAGCCACTTCAAATATCCATTGCACCTAGCAGAAGGCTAGAATCGCCCCCATGCTTAGGTTGCAAGAGACTGATCATCGATATTCAGACACACGTGTTGCCTCTCAGAAAAGCTAGCCAGCCTCGTGCTAGGTGCAATGGATATTTGAAGTGGCTACATTTTGGTGATTTTTTTTTTGTCCTACTTCGGTGATTTTTCTAAATGTTTGGTGGTTTACCCACTAAACAAACATATAGTCAGGCATATGGTTAGGACTTGTAAGCAAGAGGGTTCTTGGCGGTGGGTTAAAGCTTACGTTATTTTGGCCCAAAATATCTACTAACACCTCACATTTTTATCTATCGTGTTTTGTTGCATCTTTTTATCTGTTTGCAGTTGAGGCTGGGCCCTCTGAGGGTGTCTGGTGTCTGTCACTTATGATGCATATATTTGGTGCGGAGCAGCCCGCCTTGTCTAACAGTTGGGCATGACCAACAGGTTGAGCTCTGACACTGTGTCTCACACCGACCTGTGTGGCTGACGCCCTGTTGGTAACCTTGTATCTTTGTATACCACCAGTCTCCTCCCTGTTAGCCTGGATGGTCGCAGGTGCTACAATCGCCCTCATGCTTAGGTTGCAGGAGACTGAGCATCGGTGTTCAGACATATGTGTTGCCTTTCAGAGGAGCCAGCAAGCCTCCTGCTAGGTGCAATGGATATTTGAAGTGGCTAAATTTTGGTGAGTTTTTTTGAAGTTTTGTGTCCTACTTCAGTTAGAACGCTGGTCCACCAGCCACATCAAATAATCTTCAAGCTGTCGACCACAGGGGTGTAGCTACAATAGGTGCAGGGGTTGCAATTGCACCCAGGCGCTGGAGCCTAGGGGCCCCCAAAAGTCCCTTTGGTCTACAGAAAAAGGCCACTGCTTTTAAAGATTTACAAAAATTGGGGGCACCGCTGAAGGTTTTGCCTGTGAGCTTCAAGTTACACCACTTGTCAACCACATGATACTGACCTGGCCGCTGTACCAGGATTCTGTGAATCAATTTCATCATCTCTACAAATCCCAAATACTTGTAATTTAAGAAAGGAGACTGGAAGATGAAGAGATATTAATGTAGCTTATAAAGCAGCCCAAACACTCTAGATGGTGGTTATGCTAACGCTTTTTGTGCCAACAGCTCTGTCTCGATTTCTCCATTCATGCGCTTTCTTTTTACTACAGGTTTTCTACAACATTTTGTACTTTACTTTACATATTTAAGAATTGCTCTCTAGTATATTGTTTTCCCAATTTTACATTGGATTCAACATCTAGCCTTATAATAACAAGCTTAAAGCTGTGAGATATTTCGGACAACAGATAGCTCAGGTAATCTTCAGTATAAATCCAACCTCTTTACTTCAGCCAGGATTTGAGCTCGGCCACTGCACATGGACAAATTGTGAGCTGCAGTCCTGCATTGTCCACCTGGCCATGTTGATTGTGCATCACCTCTGTATCTTTCTGCCCACACCACTCCGTTGTAATGGTTTATTGATTTTTGTGTTGAGCAGAAAAGAGCAGCGATGTTACAGCTCACAGGAGCTAAGTCAGAGCCTTAATAAAATATTCATGGCATGAAGCTGCCTTCCAGAGTGGGGAACACATTGTATCTGCCTCTTGCTGACTGCAGTCTCACACTTGATTCATCACTTGTAGGAAAATTGAATAAACAGCTCATAGCTCACGATAGCTTGCCTGTGTGTCTATGCCCCACTCCCTGCCCTTGATAGTGGGCAAAGTACAAGTAGCAACCAATGCCAAAGGCAACCAAGGTGAGCATGTGGAATCACTTGACCTTCATGTTATGAAATTCGAAGATATATTGCTATAAACATATAACATAATGTGCAGGATTTATTAATCTGGCAATTTGTGCCAGAATTCTGATGGAAACAAATAGGAAATTTTGTCCCATATGTAATTCCTGTGAAAATTTGTGACATTCTTCCTTTTCAAGCCCTGTTGGTGTGGCGCCCCACTGGTCGGTGCACCACGAAGGGGCACTGCATACAGCCCAGTGTGTGTGGTATCCCTGTGGTCAGTGGATGAGGGAGGTTCACATGTGGCTTTCTCCTATGCATTCACATACTTAGAGTCATGGGATCAATTGGCTGAACCCGTAACCAGGGTAACCGGTCCCGGTGGAAGGTTATATAAGTGGGTAGTGAAGAGCAGGAAAACAGAGAAGAGAACAGGAGTTTGTGAGGGAGGGTGCCTAAAAGAGGTGATCCAGATGAAAAGGAAGGTCCTTGGGTGTAAACCGACACTTGGCGCCAGACCGTCCTGATAACTGGTCTGGGAGAAGCCCGGTCCATTAACAGAGAACCGTCTCCGAGCGCAGTGCAGAAGAGTTCAGCCCTGAGCCGCCAACCCGGAGGGCCGTGGGTAATCAGATAGCCATGACCCGGTCCAAAGCACATCCCCCATCAGGGACTCCGTTAAGGGTCGTGAGCCCCCATCCACTGGTGACTACCCAGGCCAGCTACCCGTGACTGTGTACCTGTAAATTGCTTGGAGGTTGACAGTAAACCCATACAGAGCCAAAGCAACGTGTGGTGTCTTCTTTCATCACTGCCCCGGGGACTCCACTACACCTATGGGGAGCATCACCATCAGGCTGCCTATCCATCACCCCGTAGGTCTGCAGTAGCTCTGGTGCATTCACCAGACAACGTAGGTGGCATCACGACCATTACATTTTTATTAGTTTATTTTCCACATTTTTCAGCGACCACCAGGGCTACGGATACGGGCACCAGCCACCAGTGACAGCAACAGTAACCAACGCCCAGGATACGAGTACCACGGCCCTGGGGTGGGTCTTTGGCACTTTAGAGCACCCCTCCAGTGTTTTTTTTCTTTCTTTTTAGATCTGCAGTGGCGTTGTAAGTCCTATGCCTCCTGTTATATACTCAACTTCCAGCGGCTTCACCTTTTTACCGGCGCCACTCCACTGCCGCGGTCGTAAGCCAGAATGAGACTCTCATAGAGATGTATTGAGTTGTGACCTCCTGCACGCTCTATGAAATACTGGAGCTGCATTCAGGACACAAATCACAGGAGATGGAGCCGAACATCGTCGATAGAAGATGAAGTTGTTGAAAGTTGAATAGCAGACAGGGGGCAGAAAACTTAATTTTTAAGAAAAAAGGGGAAGGGATGACTCAGGAATTCTTACTTAAACCAATAATTTAATTTAATGCTAAATTCTGTGATGAACAAAAAATCATAGAAAAACATGGGTCAGATGAAGCATTTCAGTTCGTAAAGATCCTTAATAATATTTAATAGTATTATGTATCACATAAGCAAACACAACAAAAAGGTGTTCATTTGTTTTCACTTAGGACTCCCAAAGCCAAGCCTGGGTATCCTAAAAATGTTAAAGTTCTACTTTTGCATGTAGATTGTGATGGTCTCCCATCGTTTAGCATAGTACCAACCTCTCTCTCATATAGGGCACTGTCCATAACTACCACGGAACTGGCTGAAGACTTTATCACAATGTAAGAACTTTTTTGTAATGATTTTATAGCCATATTTTGTTTTTTACTTAAGTTATGAAAAAAATGGTTTTCTTTGTGAAATATAGATTTCCGTTCTCTTTGTATAGTAATCTAAAAGTTATCCAGGGCAGGAACCTTTGCTTGAATATGGAAAAATAAAGGTTAGTATTAGAAGTATTTTTCTTGTCATCCAAGATGGGAGGCAATTCAGATTCCCCTATAAACTGATGGAGAGTTAGGGGTACTTCACACACAACGATATCGCTGGAACGTCACAGGTTTTGTGATGTAACAGCGACCTCGCCAGCGATCTCGCTATGTGTGACACGTAGCAGCGACCAGGCCCCCGCTGTGAGATCGCTGATCGTTACAAATCGTTCTGGACCATTTTTTAGTCGTCACATTCCTGCTGGGCAGAGTGCAGCGCTGTGTTTGACAAGGACAAAGACCAAAAATCTCAATACTACGCCCGAGAGTGACAGGGTGCCAACGACTGCAGTATCGTTGCTGTGTCGCTGGTAATATCTGACTGTTTGACATCTCACCAGAGACCACGTAGCGATGCACCAGCGATCCCGACCAGATCAAATCGTGGTCGTGATCACTGGAAAGTTGCAGCGTGTAAATGGACCCTAATAGAGTAGAAATTTGTTTCTGCAGGGAAAAGTGTGATGGAATGCTAATGAAATCTTTACATATAAGGATTATAGTCTGCTCTGCTTGAATTAGAAGGGTTAGGGTATGAAAATAACTAATTGTATGCACTTGTATAGTATTTGGAGAGGCTGGACACTGATCTCATTACAGGTATTTAAGGTGTTGTTTTTGGTTATAATATACATCTTTACAATTCAAAATGCGTCATCTGACCCATCTACTAGATAAAAGCCCTATCGAGTATCTATCTGTTAAGGCCCTTTCACATCAGCGTTTTTTTCAAATCGCGGCAGATGCGGTGAAAAAACCGCATCTGCCGCGATTACCGCATACCGGCTGCACTTGCGGCACGGTTGCGGTAAACGCCATACAAGGTATAGGCGGACTTGCGGCAGGTGCGGCAAGTGCGGTTTTGGCACTTGCGGCAGGTGCGGCCGCGAAAAAAAAACGCGGCTGACAGCATTTTTTTTCGCGGCCGCACCTGCCGCAAGTGCCAAAACCGCACTTGCCGCACCTGCCGCAAGTCCGCCTATACCTTGTATGGCATTTACCGCAACCGCGCCGCAACCGTGTCGCAAGTGCAGCCGGTATGCAGTAATCACGGCAGATGCGGTTTTTTCACCGCATCTGCCGTGATTTGAAAAAAACGCTGATGTGAAAGGGCCCTAAGTTTGTCTTGAAAATAGTGCCACCTATAGGACATCTTGGACAATGCAAGAGGCAGTTAAACTGGAATGTGAAAGTTTAAACTAAGTTTGATTGATCACTGAAAATCTACGCCAAGATGAGCCATCCCAAAAAGTACGCCATTTATGTGGAAAGAAAAGCAGCAACAGTATAACAGAAAAGACTGAATGAGCAAACAAGACTACTGAACAAAGAGAGCATCACCTTGATCAAACCACTACACAGAAGGGCATGTGAGTCATACATGACTCCCCCAATCCAGACCCATTAGGTTGTCACAGGAGGCCATTTTGCAGTGACAGTGATAAAAACACGAATCTCCAGTGTCAAGATCAATGAGACTCTCACAAGATGCTGCATCACAGCAAGCACCCAATCGTGGCCAATTCTCTAACATCAAGGTCTGGTAGGTTGATAAAAAATGCAGTATAGCAAAACAAGCAATGTTAAGAAGATTCTCCATTTTCCATAGCTACAACACTGTTATAGGATGCATGTCTTTTCAAATTCAGGCAGGTACAGAGGGACATTCACAGCATATCATTCCGGGATTACAGCTATTTCATGCTGATTTAGCACTTCAACAGATCCTTTTTGAGAGGACAAAACAGCTGTAATCCCAGTACAATAGGTTGTGAACGTCCCTCTGTACCTGCCTGTATTTTAAAAGACATGCAATAAATAAGTCATTTTAGTCATAGGCACGGTGAGTGCCACTTTTCCTTTTTTGTCATAGTTTATACAATCTCTTAAACTAAGTAAGCACCACCTGTTAGCCATTTGCCCCTCTCATATGCTGGATTCTCCATGTCTATATGCCACTAGATATCTGCTGTACGTCTAAATGGAAAAAAAGTGGTGCAGAACGTTTTTTCTTTGTTTGCTGGACTAAAATGCATCATTACATCGCCAGCACTGTGACAATGAATCTCCACAATCCAGATCAATGAGACTATCACAGGATAGAAGAACCTTGATTCCAGCTCACCCAGTTGCTGTATGCTCATCCACCTTAAGCTTAGACACCGGCCTCACGATGGCCTCACATCAAGAACAATAGAAAAATTGGAACCCGGCTCAACAGGACTGGATTTTTCATTTCTTTTTCAAAAGAAAGTAAAGTGCATACAAAAGAAAAATTTTACATGGTCGACATGACCCCGTCGACGCGTTTCGACTGCACTAAGCAGTCTTACTCATGACTCATGATTAAGACTGCTTTGTGCAGTCGAAACGAGTAGACTGGGTCATGTCGACCATGTAAAATTTTACTTTTGTATGCACTTTACTTTCTTTTGAAAAAGAAAAGAAAAATCCAATCCTGTTGAGTCGGGCTTCAATTTTTCTATTGCTCTTACTGTCACAGGATGCAGCATCACCACAGATGCTGCCATAATCATGAATCTACGGAGTACAGATCCATCAGACTGTCACAGGATGCAGCATCCCACCACCAATACTGTAATGACGAATATCCGGAGTACAGACATTATTGTCGTATCATGTGTTTACCATACACATACAAACTTTGTTCTTTGCATGTTATACAATTCTACTGCTATCGCTGAGTTTTAAATGTACCTATTTTTCAAAAAATATCATAACACATTAACAACACAATCAACTAACATAATTACGCACATTCTAGAATCGCACTATGCGATAGAATCAGGCGGTCATCTAGTGTTCTTATATTCTTCATTGCTTCATCCGGTGGCCAACTGGATTATAGTTCCATACAATCCCTTCCTCCTTACATTTGGATGGTGGATTAGGGTGCTTTCACATTTGCATTCCCCTCTGCAGCGTTCTGCGGAGGGGAGCCGCAATGTGAGCGCAGCACCGCAAGCCCCTATCTTTATAATGGGAGCGCACGGTGCTGCGCTTGACTGCGCATGACCGTGCGCACCCATTTACTCCCATATGTGATCTGTGCGCATGCGGATGCCTGTGCACAAATCACCCAGTCTCGTCCGCACCAGAAATGCAACATGTTCAGATCACATATGGGAGTGAATGTGTGCGCACGGTCATGCGCAGTCAAGTGCAGCACCGTGCGCTCCCATTGTAAAGATAGGGGCTTGCGGTGCTGCGCTCACATTGCGGCTCCCCTCCGCAGAACGCTTGGGAGGGGAACGCAAATGTGAAAGTAGTCTAAGTAAGGCTGTGGTCACAGTTGCCATGCGTTTTTTTAAGTGATTTAACAAAACTCATGCTTTTTTTCATGTCAGCATGAGTTTTGTAAGGTCTCTGATGGCTCCCTGCATTTTTGGGTGCGTTTTTGAATCTGCACATAAAAATAGTGCTTGTAGTATTTTTTTGAGCGTTTTGAAAAACGCATGCGTTTTTGTAGAAAACGCATGCGTTTTTAAAACATGGGTTCCTATGGGAAACGCATGCAAAAACGCATGTACAATTAGTACCTTTTAGTGCCATTCAAAAACGCATGCGTTTCCCATAGGAGCCCATGTTAAAAAAACGCATGCGTTTCCGGAAAAACGCATGCGTTTTTTTAACATGGGCTCCTATGGGAAACGCATGCGTTTTTGAATGGCACTAAAAGGTACTAACTGTACATGCGTTTTTGCATGCGTTTTCCATAGGAACCCATGTTATAAAAACGCATGCGTTTTTTACAAAAACGCATGCGTTTTTGGATATGCTCCAAAAACGCAAGGGACAGTCACACATGCTTTTTGGCTATTAGGGCATGCGTTTTTTAACATGGGGGCCTATGGGTGCGTTTTTTACATGCGTTTTTGAAAACGCAGGTCTCCAAAAATGCATGTGAAAAATGGTACTGTGACCCCAGCCTAAAAAAAATGTTCCTATACCTTAATTTAAAGCTCCACTCTGACAGTGCAATAAAAAAAGACCGGAGTTGTGCTTACAAAAAAGAAAGGAGAAGGATGTAATACTTGGCATCTCAAGACTTTACGATGTGGCCACTTGGTGTCCAGTCTGTGTGATTAAATTAGCACGCTCCATTGGCTATTCCCTCATCTCCATTCTCCTTTTAGGGAGGTATGTGTTCTCCTACTGCCATGCCCTCCCTGTTTGCTCATGGGTCTAGCATGTACAGAGAAAGAAAAAATATCACACTGTGCAGAAGTATGCAAGACTGATATTTCTTTAGGTTCCATAGTGATATCACTGGGGAGAAAGGTCCTTGGGGGACAGTACCCAGAAATTTCCTGCTTCGGTGTCTTCAGAAATCAATGGTGATCGCAGCTTGCAGCAATTCACCTTAAAGGATATTCACGATGATTTCTTCGAATCATTTGCAAATAATCAAATCCCTGTCTCAACAAAGCAATATTTATTATTTCTCTAAAAAGAAGAAATGGAATCAACCTATGAGCTATGAGTTTGCTAAAGTAATAATAAAGTATGGCTTGTCTGTATAAACCCTACCATTAGAGAAAACAAGAGGACACAGCTAGCAACAAGGTATTGATTTGGAGACACGCAGTTAAAAATTGGGATGTAATTTGTGCGGCTACCAATTATATTTAATCTATTGTTGGTGAGTTTTATACAGAAGATCTGGATTCCTGTAGGTAGCGACACATTTCTGTTGTGTAGAGTGATAAAATAGGACAGTCAGGAATTGCAGACAATTACAGTAGTCACATAGAAAGATGTTTCATTCAGAGCATACTTGGAACAACTTATCATCCGTCTTGTCAAGTCTCCTGACAACAGACATTTGCTACATGTAATTTTACGTCATTGTATGCCAGTAGGGGATGTTTGTTGCCACTCTGGGTTAGTAAACCCGTATCGTTGACCAAAGGAAGGTAAAACATAGTAAAAATGGTAAAATATTATGTCCAAAATCATGTAATGTTGTAAAATCTCTTAAAGGGATCCTGTCACCCCCAAAACACCTCAAAACCTATTAAAAGCTGTCCCTACAGCATAGTAACACTTACCCTACACTCCTTTTACCTCCTAAAAGCACCAAATGAAATAGGAGAAAAATGTTATTATAGTACCTCATTATGGATGATAATGAGTGACTATGCTATTCATAGTCACTCATCCAGGCTCTCCCACTGCATGATATCACGCCTCCATAGGCGTGATCTTGGAATCTGATTAAAATGCGCACCTCCCCGCCGCTCTCCTGTGTCTCGGCCGGCCTGCAGTGGGGCTCGGTGACGCGATACGCGTCATTTCCGGCGCCGGGTGACGTATACATGCGCATGCGCAGTGCGCGTTTTGAAGCTAACAGAGCGGCGCGGGTGATACGTCACCCGGCGCCGGAAATGACGCGTATCGCGTCACCGAGCCCCACTGCAGGCCGGCCGAGACACAGGAGAGCGGCGGGGAGACGCGCATTTTAATCAGATTCCAAGATCACGCCTATGGAGGCGTGATATCATGCAGTGGGAGAGCCTGGATGAGTGACTATGAATAGCATAGTCACTCATTATCATCCATTATGAGGTACTATAATAACATTTTTCTCCTATTTCATTTGGTGCTTTTAGGAGGTAAAAGGAGTGTAGGGTAAGGGTAAGTGTTACTATGCTGTAGGGACAGCTTTTAATAGGTTTTGAGGTGTTTTGGGGGTGACAGGATCCCTTTAAATGTTTTGCTCACTAATTTATGTATAAACCAGCCTGACGAAGGAGCCTTAAAACTCGGAAAACCTTCAAGTATAATTTTTCTGGTTAGCCGATAAAGCTATTGCTCGTAGAATACTTTTATCAATTTTGGGCATATAAGAATTTACATCAATATCCAAAATATATAATACAAATTAAAGAAAATATAACATAATATTACACAATAAAATTTAGATAGCACCACAAACAATTAGCTACACTATCCAGGGGCTGGCTGGTGGAACTTATTCCGGGTGGATGCCTGACCCTGGCAGCCCTTAGTTGCCTGGTGAGGAGTTAGGGATTTGCTGTCAGGTCCGGCCGAGTGAGAAGCGGGGGGAGGGGCCTTTCACACACTCACCACACTCTGCTCCCTCTGTGTCTTACAGCAGCTGCCGCCGCAAAGCGAGGCCGGCCCATTTCATTAAAAGGGCAGCCCTGGGCCAGTCTGCCCCTGACACTATCACATACCACAGTTTCCAAGGATCTGGGATTATAAAAATAAGTTTATTTCAAAGAAACAATGCCAAATTTGAATTGAACAGCAGAACCAGGTATAGTTTATATTTAAAAGTGGGGCTATTTCTAAAAAAAATAACAAATAGGTGGAAACTGTTTTTTTTAGAACCTATTGATTTATTTTTTATTTATTTGATTTTGAACACCACATACACGAACCCCTAGTTACACCCCTTGGCTGCTTTCAAGGAAATTATAACTTGTTGCCTGAGGAATGTTCTGCTACATTGAATGCACTTCAACATGAAAATCATCAAGATCCTCTGTTGGCAGCTCCCATTACAATTACCAACCCATGATGCCTCAGATATGCTAGACAGGAGACATGTCTGGAGATGCTGAAGGCCATCATAGCACATTTAGGCAATGCAGGCTGTTCAGAGTAATGCAAGAAACATGTGGCCTGGTGTGTTCATGTTGAAAACAGAAAATGTTGTGGATCAAAAAGCGCTATAGTGTCTTATCCCAAAAAACAGTAAAGGTGTGTTCAGGGTTGCTCGCTCACCTTGGGAAGTTGTTTGACCCAAAAACTGTTTCAAAAGCCTAGACTGCTTCTGCAGAATTCATGTGTACAAAGGCAAATGAGTATACAGGAACCAGATCAAAGAAGTGGAGGAAAAAAAACTCCGCTGCTGTGGAAAAAATGAAAGTCCAAACTGGTATCTGATATTTTAAAGGTGGATTGTTCGACACATTTCAAAGTGTTTCCCTACTTCTGCATCAGGATATTCACTCATATGTTTATGTTCTGCAGTATGATAGCCTTTGAGACCAGTGGCATAACATCAAAAGAACACTTGTTGCTGAACGTTTATTCACCACATTTCATAGTGTTTCCCACATCTTTATCAGGAAATCCACCAATATATTGGTGGATATTGGCGTATTTCCTGATGAAGAACTGGGTAAATACATTGAAATGCATTGAATAAATTACCTTTAATTTATCAGACATCAGTTTGTAGTTTCATTTTTGCACAACAGCACAGGTTTTTTCCACTACTTTGATCCTGTTCATGCATGTTGAAAACTGGCTCCTTGGACACTTTAGAGAAATGGCCAAACCACTGGTTCCACAATAGATCCATTCTCTACTGTAAATAATATTGGTCTCCACACGACAATAATAAAGTGTAATGTCTATGTAGCACCCCAGGGTTCCGATGGTATGCCTGGAAGCAAAAGAGGGGTTCCCTATTCAGGTGGCACAGCATCCAACACTTTCCTGTCTCCAGACCAGAAGCGGGAGCTCTAGAACCCGGCTTGAGGGGAGCATCCCTGTATAAAAGTTCTGGCTGGAGGAGGAGATATTTAGAACAGCCATGGAGTGAGTCTGAGGAGGAAGGAGAGGAAAAGCCTGGGGGAAACGAGGAGTTAATAACAATAAAAACAGTTAATAACAATACTCATTATACTTACTGGGTCCACATTCTCCCCATCAGCTGTGCCGCAGCACTGCGTCACTTCCGATCCTCTCATTATCCTTTGGGAATATTCACATGATTGGCTACAGCAGCCAATCACGTGCGACCAGAAGAATCCGTGGCGGCCCGGAAGTGATGCAGCGCCACAGCACAGCAGGAAGTGAAAACGCTTACCTGGTAATATATTATGTGTATTAATTGTTTGCTTACTTTATCAGGGCAAAGCTGGTCACGAACCCGACGAAAAACAAACAGTTCGCCCATCCCTACTAATAACCTTCCTATGAAAAGGCCAGAAAAGGCTATATAACCGAACATAAATAAAAAAAATATATAATTTATTGCAAAACACATGAGGCGAAACACAGAAAGTACAAAAACAGAATGAAAGTATATTTTCTAAAAATCAACTTACATTGGTTGCTGCATTCCCTGCCAAGGATTTTATAAAGGTCACGATAGCCCCTTCTGATTAGTTGTGCTGTACTATGTGATGGATCAGCTGCAAGGCATCATAGTGAAAACTGAAAAGTTGTGCCTGACATCGTGCCAACCTTCCATGACTGCTGTAGACTTGTATAATACAGGCAGAGACCTGTTTGTCAAATCACGTGAATCAATTGGAACATTTCTCAAATTGTTTAAATTGCGGTCTGCAGCTGCCACAGAAAATGGCGTGTTCATAGAAGCGCCATCTTCTGGCGAAGTATTCAACTTTTCCAGCAGCCCTTGTGCTGCGTGGCTCACTGGGTAACAATGGGGTTAGGGCCAACTTTGTATTTTTAGCTGCCATTAGGCCCGCAATTCATGATGTCATGCCAATATTATACATGGCGTCATGAATTTATTGTAAACATAGAAAAACACAACACAGGGAAAAATATTTTTATTAGAAATAAAACATAACATAATAGTGACTCCATTATTGTTGAAGAAAACACCCCCTGACATAGTCCACAGGAGAAGATCTTCTTCAGCTCTGCTACATCTCTACCAGCTGACACACATGTCTGCTGGTAGAGACAAGCAGGCACAGGCTGAGGCAGTGTGAACTGGAGTAAATTCTGACTGAGACATCACTGCCAACACTGCCAGAAGTGAGAGCTTCTCTCACCTCACTACTGGCAGTAATTGCGGTGCCATCATGTTGGGGTGATCGACGTTCACGCTTGACACAGCTCAGGCTTGAACTCAGATAACCTTTTTCTCATGGCCAGGTGCTGAGCCTGTGCCTGCTTATCTCTACCAGCAGACTAGTGTGTGTGTTAGCTGGTAGAAATGTAGCAGAGCTGAAGAAGAAGATTTTCTCCTGTGGACTACGTTGGGGGGTTTGTTTTCTTCAATAAAGATGGAGTCACTAATTGTGTTGTGTTTTATTTCTAATAAAATATTTTTCGCTGTGTTGTGTTTTTTTTATATTTACTAGAAATTCATGGTGGCCATGTCTAATATGGGCGTGACACCATGAATTTCATGCTTAGTGCCAGCTGATTATACAAAGCTGGCCCTCCATTATTACCCAGCGAGCCACCAAGCACCAGGGCCGCATCTATGAATGCATCATTTTCTGGGGCAGCTGCACACTGCAATTTGCCGAGGGGTGGGGGCAGAAAGCTTGGGCCACTGCATTGAGGATTCCAGTCCCCAGCTGCCTAGTTGTACCTGGCTGGACACAAAAGTAGAGCGAAGCCCACGTCTTTTTTTTTAATTATTTCATGAAATTCTTGAAATAATTAAAAAAAGTGCTTCCCGATATTTTTGTTTCCCAGCCAGATACAAATAGGCAGCTAGGGGTTGTAGGAAACCCGTACCTGCCTGCTGTACCTGGCTGGCATACAAAAATATAGTGAAGCCCACGTCAATTTTTTTTTTGAAAAATTAATTAAAAAATATAAAAAAAAAATAATAAATGAAAATACAAACACATTTAAGGACTACATCTTTATTAACTCGTCAGCCCTCATCTCTTTGCTGAACACTCTCGGCTCTGCTACATCAGATACCAAGTGGACGAACAACGCTTCTATCACCATGGTCCCGGAAGGAGAGCCAGGAGTGCTGCGGCATCGTAAGGGGGGTAACTCAGGTCACCCAAAGACAGCTCAGATCATGCCACCTGAGCTGTCCATGGGTGACCCTAGCATATTCCCGGTTACAATGCTGAAAATTGCGCTACTTGCGCAACTTATGTACAGAGCTGTCAGAAGATTGCGCTTCTTCGCCACCTTTGACAGCTCAGTACATAAATGGCATAGGAAATCCCGATTTGCCGTCAAAAGCCGACATGACTTTAGACAGTGATTATAATAAAGTAGTGGGTTAGACCCACTCCTGCAGCCCCTTACCAGGTGCCCCCACATTATATACATCTACCCAAAAAAGTTTATTCACATGTACACAGTATAATATGTTTATTTCTTATATTTTACATTTCTGCACACTGATCTCACATGGGGACAGGAACAGGAGTTCCAACATGGGGGAACTTCCTGATCCTTTTTTTCCTCATCCTGTTCCTTTCCCCATGTGAGATCATATCCTGAGAGTGCTGCATTTTGTGTTGGGAAAGCACAGCAGTTGCAGACTGTATGAATAACAGTCCGTAATTGCAAGGCTTTTTTTCATTTTAATGGAGTCTATGGATGAAATGCAGCGCCAAAAAAAGCAAAGAATTAACATGATCATTCTTTTTATGGACGTGCTTTTCCCCCAAAACACATCTGCTAAAATATGCTGCGCCTGAAAGGCAAAAGTGAAAGTCCATTCACTTTGAAGGGAACGCAGAAGCAGATGCGTTTTGGGGAAAAGAGCGGCCAAAAAAAGCGCTGCAATTACGCAATGTGTTAACATAGCCAAAATACGCTTTTTAAAAATATTTTATACCAAAAATTAAAAATATTGAGAATGAAGTGTGGTTAACTTTTCAGCATTGAGGAAGACAAATTGTGATTACATTTCAAATTCATTAATTTTACATGAAATGAAAATGGTATGGAGGAAACCAAGGTGGCCCCACTGCTGACACAGAGACATAACAAAGCAAGACTGTAGGTTGTCAAAATGCATGTGAGTAAGCCAAAATACTTCTGGAAAAGCATCTTTTAGACAGATGAGACCAAGATAGAGCTTTGTGGTAAAGTACATCATTCTACTGTTTATCAAAAATGGAATGAGGCCTACAAAGAAAAGAACACAGGACCTACAGTCAAGTATGGTGTCATGTTCAAAGATGTTGTGGAGTTGTATTCCTCTCACAGGTACTGAGTGTCTTGACTATGTGCAAGGCATCATGAAAATAAAGATCCTGGTCCTAGTGTCCTAGGTAATGGGTCTTCCAGTAGGACAATGACCCCACACATAGTTCAAGAAGTCTCCAGAAATGGATGGAAACAATCCACTGGAGAGCTCTGAAGTGGCAACAAGGAGTCCGGATCAAACTCCCATGGAACACCTGTGGCAAAATTGCTTTTGGGAGAGGAGCCTAATATGAGAGACCTGGAAAAGTTTGCAATAGAAGAGTCGTCCAAAATTCTAATTTAAGAAGTGTAAGAAATTGTTTGATTGTCATTGCAAGAGATTGACTGCAGTCATTTGTCCTAAAGAATGTGCAACCAAATATTAAGTTGAAGGTGCCAGCAATTTTGTCCAGCCCATTTTGTGGTTTTTGTGAAATTATGTCCAATTTGCCTTTTTTTTTTTTGCTCTTTTTCTTATTTAATTCCAATACACACATAGTAAATAAACATGTGTATAAAAAACATGTGTAATTGCAATAATTTAATAGGAGCAGTGTCAGTCCATTATGATGCTTTCCCAGATCCTCAATACAAATCGAACAAGGAGACCCAACATTCGATGTGCCAGCTGTCCAATATCAGTAATGGTACATTTATACGCGGCCACAGGAAGGTAGGAACAGGCAGGCATCGGACACAATTGTGCCTGTTGCCTTGAAAAGACCCCGATGGGGCTGCGTGTAATTCAGGACTTTCCTTGCCTCAGGGAAGACACAGGAAGGAAAGTCCTGAATTACACGCAGCCACATTGTGGTCTTTTCAAGGCAACAGGCACAATTGTGTCCGATGCCTGCCTGTTCCTACCTTCCTGTGGCCGCGTGTAAATGTACCATAAGGGTTTAAAGGAAGTGATGGAACAAACACATTAATGGTGGAACCATTTTTAAATGTGTAAAATTTACAGCTTTTGCAAAATGATACACTCTTCAATAATATGCAGCATTTACAAATTGGTCTCTCGCCTTTTCCTATTATTCCAAAATGTATTAATCAACATAAATAAAGGGTTGCGCCAAAAAAGTTAGTATTAACTTGTAAAGTTAGACACGTTGGTTTCAGTCTCCTATCTCACAATGCAAAGAGTACATCCATGGCTAAAAAGTTGCATTGGTGAAATTTTCACCAAATTTATCATTACAGTGCGATATTTGATAAATATGAAGAGGACGAGTGTGATGCTAGTCACTTGTTACGGATAATTTAGAAGGTAGAGTAGTCAGATAAGCTGAGGTCAAACACCAGGAGAACTTGTAGAGGTTTTCAGGAGTTTGCAGAGGCATAGTCAGTTTGGGCTCTGGTTTCCAGAAAGGCAAATCAAATCTAGGTAGTCAACTGAGATGTGGTCAGGATCGATCAGGATCAGTTTCATGAGGATGAGGTCAACAAACAGAGTACAGAGACTGTCAGTAAGGTTTGAGGTCAAATACGGAGATATGTCAAGAGCAGGGAGTAAGCAGAGGGGTGATTAAAACAACAGTCCAGGGTCAGTAACAATGGTCAAAACTAGACAGACATAGGTATGCAGGCCAACAACACCACGCACATAGAATGTACGACTGGCAGGTTTGTGAGCTTGACTGATTTTTGTAAATATTATGCAAGAAATATCTATCTAGTGCCCCGTTAGGACGTTCGTACTTTCTGTCTGTTTGTATTAATTGTATTTTTTTTATTTTTGGGTACAAACATTCTTGATTTCAGAGAAATCTCACAATGCCCAACAGAGCGTTGACACATTCAGAAAACATTATACACATCACAATATGTAAGCTTAGGAATCTAATTATTCCCACCTGTGCCTACAGCAATATAACATAATTACCTTAAGTACGAGATGAATTGAGGTGGGATTTTCCTAGCGCTAAAGGAGTTAAAGTAATTGCGACAGGAACATCCTCATACCAGATATAATAAGGCAGACAAAGCGTAAAGTCTTTTACATGTTAATACCAGAACAAGGAGAATGGAAGGCTGGATTTAACTCCCGGCTGACTAAGAAATGAGATTTTAGCAATGTTTATGTGAACATGGAGCGCGAGGTGAGCCTGGCTGCTGGAGAAAGCTCATTAGGGCAGCAGTATGTGCCTGTATGGCTGTCATATCACTTCTTCCATCTTTCCGCACCCACACAAGTTCTTTTATCTATAATTTAATATCTGGATATATGTGGATCTAAGAGGAAACTTGAAACATGTGGGAGGGTGTATGGAAAGTGCTTCTACCTCCGACAGCTGATAAAATGAATTGCTAATGTGTCTGTTCACTAGAGATATCCCTCATCTTTAGCAGTCCACAGGCAGCAGAGAAAAGAGCAAAGATGTGTGAGCAATGCATAAAGCGTACTGTACTTTCAGAGCTAATCCACTCTCTGCAAAGGCGCACACTAGCTGTGTCAGACTTGGGTTCATTGGGCCAGCGGAGGAAATTATTCCAAGGTCTCAACCTCCCTCCACACACAAAAATGTCTTTTCAATTGAAGATTTGTAAAATAGCTGGGTTCAAATGACCATATTGGAAAGCAGATCAATTGTTTCCACAAATTGGGGCATGACTGGCTCCATGTTAAGCTCCATATGCTTGACCATACTTTACATGGATGTGGGAGTTGCCTTTACATTGCATGAATAAATCTGGTGCATAGTATGGAACTCAGTAGCGAATGCTGCAATTTTTTCAATATAGATGTATAGTTCACCATGTACAGTGGCAGATTCATGTGCTCTCTATGTACAGTGTGGTCCTTGGTGGATATGAACAACAATAGTCTAGACAAGACATAAGAACTAAAAAGGTTATTTCTAGTTTTACTGGAACTATGGATCAGGTTAACTATTAATCTCTGACATTTTGACCTTCTTCACATATCCCTGATTGAAGTGCATGTGATATGCGTTTTTTTTCATTGACACCACAAATACCAATTATATCTAGGGAAATATTCGTACTCGCTATACTTGTAATGAGTAGGTCCTAATACTCGGGTACTCGTTACAAGTAGTGAGTCCAATGCAAGTCAATGGTGAAATGCGAGTAATGGTCTACTGAACCGAAAAAAGTGGTCTGGGGGGCTGAGAAAATGGCTGAAATGGGTGCATGATTGTTTAAAAGGCGGCAGGTAAAAACAATCACTCAGCTGATGCACGCTCCCCTGCCGCCTCCTCGCCCACTTATCTTCCCACAACTTCTGCCCCCTCCCAATACTGGGAGCAAGCTGCAAGCTACTTCAAATGAACATTGATAAATCAGCTGATCATTTGAAATAGCCGGCTGGAAAGCCGGCGGTAAAGTCTTTTCACCGCAGACTATTTCCAATGATCAGCTGATCAGCATCAGCTAATCATTTAAAAAAAAATGGCGGTGACAAGAGTCTTGTCACCGCCGGTTTTCCTGATGGCTATTTCAAATGATCAGCTGATCAGCATCAAGAGTCTTGTCACCGCTGGCTTTCTCGACAGCTATTTTAAACAATCAGCTGATCAGCATCAGCTGATCATTTGAAATAGTCAGCGGGAAAGCCAAGGGTGACAAGAGTCTTGTCACCACTGGCTTTCCAGCCAGCTAATTCAAAGATCAGCTGATGCTGATCAGCTGATTGTTTAAAATAGCCGTCGAGAAAGCCAGCGGTGACAAGACTCTTGATGCTAATCAGCTGATCATTTGAAAAGCTGGCAGTGACAAAAGTCTTTTCCTGCCAGCTTGATATTTCAAACAATCAGCTGATCAGCAAACCATCTGGCAAACCGATCAGATGATATTGGATCCGGACTGGACGTCATGGGACCCTCAAACCTGGACTACGCCAGGGGTGGGTGCGTTCTTTTCTTTAATAAAGATGAAGTCA
Organism: Allobates femoralis; assembly: GCA_033576535.1. NCBI lineage: Eukaryota > Metazoa > Chordata > Amphibia > Anura > Aromobatidae > Allobates > Allobates femoralis. The sequence continues at coordinate 77,326,213 of JARQOC010000001.1, forward strand.
CTAATTGTGTTGCATTTTATTTCTAATAAAAAAAACAATTCTCTGTGTTGTGTTTTTTATTTATCTGATTACTAGAAATTCATGGTGGTCATGCCTAAAATAGCATTAATCCATGAATTTTGGGCTTAGGGCCAGCTGACAATACAAAGCTGGCCCTAACCCCATTATTACCTAGTGAGCCACCTGCACCAGGGCACTGGACGAGTCGGATACAGCGCCAGCAAATGGCACTTCTATGAATGTGCCATTTTTGGGGTGGCTGCGGACTGCAATTTGCAGCGGGTTGGGGGGGGGCAGAAAGCTTGAGCCACCCCGCACTGCAGATTCCAGCCCCCAGCTGCCTAGTTGTACCTAGCTGGACACAAAAATAGAGCGAAGCCCACATCTTTTTTTTAAATAATTTCATGAAATTTGTGCCACCCTGCGCTGTGGATTCCAGCCCCCAGCTACCTTGTTGTACCAAGCTGGGCACAAAAATAGGGCGAAGTCCCACATAGTTTTTTTTTTAATAATTTCATGAAATTCATGAAATGATTAAAGAAAAGGGCCTCCCTATATTTTTGGTTCCAGCCGGGTACAACTAGGCAGCTGCGGGTTGGGGGCAGCCCGTACCTGCCTGCTGTACCTGGCTGGCACACAAGAATATAGCGAAGCCCAAATCACTTTTTTTTTTTTAAATACTTTAACTTTCCTGGATTTTCCATTGCCAGTGAAGGTAACACCAAGCAGCGGGGATTAGCTTGGGTCACCCTTAGTTGGCAATAGAAAATGCAGCGGGAGCCCACATGTATTTTTTAAGCCCTAACCCTTGGGTTAGGGTTATGTGTTTGGAATTTTATATTATTTATTTATTTAAATGAATAAAAAAAAAATTGATGTGGGCTTTGCCATATTTTTGTATGCCAGCCAGGTACAGCAGGCAGGCACGGGCTGCCCCCAACCCCCAGCTGCTTAGTTGTACCTGGCTGGGAACCCAAAGTTAGGGAGGTCATTTTTTTTATTATTTCATGAATTTCATGAAATAATTAAAAAAAAAAACTATGTGGGACTTCGCCCTATTTTTGTGCCCAGCTAGGTACAACAAGGTAGCTGGGGGCTGGAATCCACAGCGCAGGGTGGCACAAGCTTTCTGGCCCCTCCACTGCAATTGCAGTCCACTGCCCGGCCCCTGAAAATGGGGCGTTCATAGAGCTCCATCTTCTGGCGCTATATTTAACTCTTTCAGCCACCCTGGTGCCAGGTGGCTCACTGGGTAATAATGGGGTTAGGGCCAGCTTTGTATTATCAGCTGGCCCTAAGCTCGAAATTCATTGGGTCACCCAATATTAGACATGAACACCATGAATTTCTAGTAAATGGTAAAATAAAATACAACACAAAGGAAATAAATTTTTTATAGAAATAAAGCAGAAGACATTTAGAGACTGCATCTTTACTACCCAAAAAACTTTCAAGGCAGTCCACAGGCAGGCGAGCGTCTTTTCAGCTCTGCTACATCTGTGCGAGAAGACAGACAGTTCTGCTCACACAGACGAGCAGGCACAGACTCAGCTGACACCTGTCAGAGAGTTCACCCAAGTGCACAGGTGAGGTCGGTCAGCTGTGCCCCCGGGTAACCTCCACTGACATCACGCTTTCACTGCCGCTAAGCGCTGACTTTTCGGCTGTCAAAGCAGTGACATCAGCTATGTCCCCGGATAACCTCCACTGACGTCACTGCTCTCACTGCCGATAAGCGCTGACTTTTCGGCAGTGAAAGCAGTGACGTCAGCTGTGTCCCCGGGTAACCTCCACTGATGACACCACTCTCACTGCCGATAAGTGCTAACTTTTCGGCTGTGAGAGCCTTGACATCAGTGGAGGTTACCCGGGGACACAGCTGACCGGCCTCAGCTGTGCACTCGGGTGAACTCTCTGACAGGTGTCAGCTGAGTCTGTGCCTGCTCGTTTGTGTGAGCAGATCTGTCTGTCTCCTTGCACAGATGTAGCAGAGCTGAAAAGATGCTTGCCTGCCTGTGGACCACGTCGAAACTTTTATTGGTAATAAAGATGGAGTCTCTAAGGGTACCGTCACACCTGGCAACGGCACCGTTGATTTCTTAGGCGACCTAGGGGCGTGGCCTATCGATATCGCTCCTGCGTCGCCTAATGTAAAGGGGCGATGTCAGCGCTACATATCGCCTCTGAGTGGTCGCCTGGTTTCACATCAGTGCTCTGAAACCAGGCGAGCACTCAGGGGCGATGTGTAGACTTCGCCCCATGTAACAGGGGGACGGCGATCTAACAGGTGAAGGGAGCCATAAGCTCCCATGTAACAGCATCGCCGCGGGGGTTTGTAGACACTGGAGGTGTCGCTGCATGTGAACATGCAACGGCGACGTTGGCGGGGCGCCAAAAACGTGGCGCTCCCGCCCGTCGCCGACATCTCCGGCGACGTCACCTGGTGAGACGGGCCCCTAAATGTCTTCTGTTTTATTTCCAATAAAATTTTATTTTCTTTGCTGTGTTTTATTTTACCGTTTACTAAAAATTCAAGGGTCTTGTCACCGCCGGCTTTCCCACTGGCTATTTTAAACGATCAGCTGATGCTGATCAGCTGATCATTTGAAATAGCTGGCGGGAAAGCCAACAGTGGCAAGACTCTTGTCACCGACGGCTTTTTCAAATGATCAGCTGATGTTGATCAGTTGATCATTTCAAATAGCCAGCAGAAAAGCTGACAGTGACAAGACTATTGTCAGCTTTCCCGCGCCTATTTCAAATGATCAGCTGATGCTGATCAGCTGATCGTTTGAAATAGCCGGAGGGAAAGCCGGCTATTGTCACCACTGTTTCCTGCCGGTTATTTGCAACGATCGGCTGATCAGCATTAGCTGATTGTTTAAAATAGCCAGTGGGAAAGCCAGCAGTGACAAGAGTCCTTTCACTGCCAGCATTCTTGCAGTGACAAGACTTCTGTCACCGCCGTTTTTTTCAAATGATCAGCTGATGCTGATAATTTGATATAGCCTGTGGTGAAAAGACTTCACCGTCGGCTTTCCCGTCGATTATTTCAACTGAACAGCTGATGTATCAGCTGTACATTTGAAATATCCTGTGGCTCGCTTCCAGGAATGGAAACGGGCAGTAGTTGGGGGAAGAGGAGCGGGCGGGAAGGCTGCAGGGGAGCATGCATCAGCTGAGTGCTTATTTAAAAGCCGGCGGCTTTGTACCGACGACTTCCAAACAATCATGCACCCATTTCAGTCCCCAGACCGCTTTTTTGGGTTCAGCAGACAGTTGCTAACATATCCCATTGACTTACATTGGATTCGTGAGTAATAAAAGTAAAACTCTCGAGTCCTGAGTATCCCGAATACCCGTACTATTCTGCGAGTAGCAAATAGTAACGAGTATACTTGTTCATCCCTAATTATATCCAATGGGGCTGCTCACATGTCCAGGTAATTATATGGACACAATGTCTGTGCAAAACACACAAAGACAAGTCAGTTTTTTTCTGGTATCATGGATGGCAAACGGCACTAAAAGTCTTTGATTCCAGGAAAAACACGTACAGAATTAGTCTGCCTTCCATGTGCCATCTGTGTGCTGTACACATTTAACATTAAAAAGTATAGGAGAAGCTTTGCCATTTATTTATTTATTTATTTAGCCATCTGTGAAAAAAACTGATCACTACTGATTGTAAAAATGACACACAAACCATACATGGATGACACACTGATGGTAAAACAACACACAACCATACACAGATGACATACTGATGTAAACACAATCACAAACTGTACAGAGATGACACACTGATGTAAAAACAACACAACAACTATATAGAGATGACACACTGATGGTAAAAAACCACATACAAATGAACATGACTGACACACTGATGGTAAAAGGACTCGCGAACCATGCACGAATCACCAATAATGGTGAAATTGACACAGAAACGCTGATAACACACTGATAAACGACACAGATACACTGATAACACACTGATGGTAAAAACAACACATGAACCATGCACATATGGCACAATGATGATAAAAACGACACAAGAACGTACACAGATGACATACTGATGGTGGAAACGACACACAAACCCTGCACGGATGACACACTAATGGTAAAAAACAACACATGAATTGTTCATGGATGACAACAACAAATGTACATGGATAACACACTGATGGTAAAAATGACACACAAACTGTACACAGATGAAACACTAATGGTAAAATCACCACAAGAACCGTACATGGATGGCACACTGATGATAAAAACAACACACAAACCATAGACGGATGACATACTGATGGTACAAACAACACATGAAAATGTACACAAAGACATACTGATGTAAAAATAACACACACAAACCATACACTGATGAACACTGATGGTAAAACACTACAAACCATACACGATGAACACTGATGGTAAAAACAACACAAAACCATGCATGGATGAAACACTGATGGTAAAAATTACATATGAATCATACACGGATGTCACACTGATGGTAAAATTGACATACAAACTATAAACGAATTACACACTGAAGGTAAAAACAATACTCAAAGCATGCACGGATGACACTGATCCAAAACCCTGACGATATGGTACCATTTTTCTATGTACATATTTATATAGGGACATGTGAAGCAGGCCTTAGAAAGACATAGATGAGGCTTTCATAGATTTGGCCCACTCTACCTCTTGATGATGTACTTTAGATTAGAGCAGTATTTTGAAACAAAAAACTGGTTAATGCTAGTAATATATTTATCACATTTTCACTCAGCAAAGGAGCACACTATTTTGTCGACAGTTTAAAAATCTTCTAGCTAGGCAGAAACATCTGTTTTTCTTGGCACAAATCATTAATAAGTTTATCTGCATTTGGCAAATTGTTGGTGCAACTGTCGCAGAATTCTGGCCCGACACCAATGGTACATCTGGCTATGACAGCAAATGTTGATACAACAAGCTGCCACTTAGTGAAGGAACAGTGGTGCACTGCCAATATTAAATGATGGCGCCAAATGACTGCCGTATGCCTGGGTGCCACGGTCAACCACTCAATGCACTGGAGCTTGGGAGTAAAGTCTTATATCTTGGCCTCTAATAACTTTGCTTGTCACTGACAAGATTTGATCAGTTTTCATTGTCCTTTAAGGGCCTGTCACACGTGTCAATGTCGCCTGCAATATCGCTCATGCGTCACAAATTATTAATCGCCTGAGCGATGTGGAATTATCGCAGGTAAGATGTCACACACGTCAATATGACCCAGCGATGCGGTGATGTCGCCATCTTGCGAGCGATTTTATTTAGTCGCTTGTACGTTGTCAAAATAGAAAATACGTCGCTGAGTTTAGTGTCACACGCAGCGATGCACAAAGTCTACTGAGCAATGAGCGACAGGTTTTACATCTGGCAGTGAAACCTGCGATCGGCGATCAGCGACATGTCGCTGGTTGCATCGCTTGGTCACACACTTCAATGTCGCTCCTGCGGCACTTTTATGTCGCTCGAGCGACTAAAATCCGTGACGTACGAGCGACATTGACAGCGATATTGACGCGTGTGACAGGCCCTCATGGAAGGAAGCAGCAGCAATGACTTAACAATGAATTAACAATGGAAGACTCATCCCTCTCAAATGTTTTCGTTATACGGTCTTGGAAAACAATCTCCCACCTCCATAAAGAGCATATGGCCTTGTTCACACATATCAGCCTTTTTTGCATTCTCTGCGTTTTTAGCTGTTTATAAAAAAGCACATGCGTTAACTTAGTAGCTGCGTTTTTTAACAACACTACATGCAGTGTTTTTGGATGCTGTAAAATAAACGCATGGGTTGTTGAAAAAACGCATGCGTTTTTTTAACATAGGGCCCTATGGGAAATGCATGCATTAACACATGGCAAATATAGGCACCTGCGTTAACGCATATGCGTTTTTAATGAAAAATGTCTAAGCCCATGGGCAGGCATGTCACCATTGCATCCTGCAGCATTTGATCTATGTTCCACTTTTCTATTTGGGGATTCTCCTGCCTAGACTACAGTGCAGATCAGTTTTATTAACCATGACCCACCACTACAGGGTACACTTCTCTCTTTTAACTACTTCCCTAACTCGAGGGCACTGGGGAGCTGTCCTTATCTTGGCCACTAGATGGCCACGTATATGTGGCGCCCCTGCGGGTATTAGCCACAGTATAAGATCATAATAGTTGCACTCACTTAGAAAGCCAAGCCACTGCACTACCACCTTTGGCCAGTAGGGGGAGCTCCAGAGACATCAGAGACTTCCCTAGAGATAAAACACTGGTCTGAGGTAAATTTTCAGACAGTTGGAGCCAGGAGCTCAGAGTGACAGGAGCTGCATTGAGTTCCTGAGGACTGACTGACAATTTCCAGGGCCAAGCCATCGGTCTGAGGAGGAGAAAACTGATAAGAGGAACACTTTCAGAATCGGGTAGCATCATTATCTATCCTAGATAAAAAGCGCAGATACGGATACCGGATCCGTGGCTGCATTAGTTATATACAATACAGCAACCGGAAAAAAACATGAGGTAACAACAAGCTTCACAGGGCCAGACACAGCAACATACTAAGAGTTCAGCAGTACTCCCGGAGGGGGTAAGCAGAGAGAGACAAAGGACTCAAGTTGCCTGTTGAGTGGGACCCAGAGAGGACAGATTTGGGCCGGCAGCGAGTTCACACACGGCAGCAGGGCCACATAGACAGCGCAAGCAGGAGGTAAAGGACCCGGTGGGGCCTGAGCAACTGAACCCCTATTGCAGACTCCAGAGACGGGACTTGTTGTATTATAGTTTGGTTGAAAGTAAACCAGTTAAACCTCATCTGTGCCTCAGCCTCTGATTTAACAGCTACCATCTATCCAGGATTGGGACCATCACCGCTGAGAGAATTTGCTGTGAATCAAGTAAGTGTCTGTGTCCTTAACATCTCCTCACCATACTTCCATCTTCATCCATCATTAACTTTAACATCACCTGTCCAGGGGACCCTACAGCCCTACCCGGAAAAGGGCTATACCATCTCAGCTGCCTCTCACCATCATCCCCTGGCCAGTACAAGGCAGCGGTGGCCATATATAGCCACATTATTCCGGGTGGTGTCACGACAATAACATCTACAAACTTTATAAATTATATAAACTTCTAAATCCCCTGTAAATACCCCCTTTTAGGAGTGTGCCAGCCTGGGGCCACGGCCTGGGTCCAGCCACCAGTGACTCCCCAAGGAAAGGGACCCTGCGCCGGGTATCCTGGTCCCCTAAGCTGGGCGGCACATCTCTATATGTGGTGCCCCACTACGTAGGTGCCACAAAAGGGGTACTGCACCCAGAAAAGCGGTGTAGTTACCCCACTGCAATTGGGACTATGGTCGCTAGATGGAACCCTAGAGCAGCACTCACACACTAGAATAGTGGGTGGGAGGGACCCCGGGAGGGAATATAGTGACGAAACTAGATCCGGGACTGCCCGGTTCAAACCAGACAGCCCTGGATCCATAAGAACGCGTTGTGAAGCCAGCCTAAGATTATGTCATTGTTACCATCCTTATGGTTTTGACCTAGTATGCTTATGTTTTTCCCTTCACTTAATATATCAGTCAGTAACTACTGAAAGGATTTAACCCACAAGTTCCTGTAGTGAATACAAAAATCCCTGTAGCAGAATGAAAGACTGAAAACTAGGAAAATCCTTTTTGATCCCAAGAGTTAAAGTGCTGGCAATTGTGAACCTTTACTGAGGAGGCGGTAGTCTTAAGTAGGACACCAGGGGGTCATTTTTACTATATCTACAGTATAGGGTGTGTGAGAATAAATAGTTTACTGGCAAGGTCCTATAAAACTGGTAGAGGCGCTGATGTCTATGTAGTGAATAATGGTGGACCATACATCTAGAGGCAGATGTACACATTCATCTGCACATTCTCCTGAACGAACAGTTATAGTTTTCCATAGAAATTTATTAGCACTAACTGTCTTTTCCTTCAGGAGGAGAAAGACACAGATTTTATCTAAGAGAATATATTACAAAGTTTATTATATTCACTTGCACAATTAATTTATGGAAAAAAATTTAAATTGACGCATCTGAGACCCATTCTAGGTTTCATCCTGTCGAAAATTGGGGCTATTTCTTTATAATGTGCATTGATTTCTTTTATACTCTTTAAGATAAATGGAACAGTTCTAGAATATTCTACAACATATCTGCCACATACAAGTATATCCCATGAAATAGTTTAATGGTAACTGTTATGTCTGTATATTTCCTCCCTGTGTGCTAGAGGGAGTTCATTCCATGTCTATTAATATGTAAAATGCATTAATATATCATCAAACCACATCTATGTCATGTTCATTCAAGCTCTATGAAATACAGAAAGTTCATTCCACATCTAATTATACATAAAGTGTAATTATCTGCAATCAATCTGCAAGTATATCCTACTCATATCATGTTGGGCAAGTACAAAATCTACATTTCATATATATTTATGGGATTTAAATACATTACTTCCCTATCAAATATACATATACATATACAGTAACTTCTTACCATGTCTGATAAGTGTAGGAAGCTCCTACTTTCTCCTTCTATATAGAAAGAATAGACATTGGGCATGGTTCATGGCTTTTACTCCAGAACATTGGCATAAATCACTTTGAAAAGTCACAGGTTGTTTTGCACAACACAGAAATGCAAATCATTTGGTGACTTTTGGCATTATCACAACAGTTTGACGCAGCTTTGCAAAAATCATTGGGGCGGGAAACGAGCCTGGGCCACAGTGACATGACATGTTTTAGCACCCCTGACCAAAATTACTGCTAGATAATGAAAAGTCAGGATTTATCGAGGCAGTAATCTTTCTGTGTTATAGAAGAGATTTCGACAATGAGATGGTTTGACCCTTTTGGGTCTTGATCACTTAAATCGCTGTACAAATTTAGGTTGAGTACAATGTCCTGATTCCAAAGTGGGTGCCAGCCACAAAATAGGATGTGATGCACTTGTTATGAATGTGGATAAGGTGCTCCTGCTCCGATATTCTAGGTGGCTGTAGGGATGAGAGATCAGTGATCAAGACCCAACTTGGTTGAAACGTCTCATTGTCACAATCCCTGCTGTACCACAGAAAGATTGATAACACAGATTGATACCACAATAAATCCAGATTTTGCATTTATCTAAGTATTTGCAGAGAAATGTCTTTGCTTTGATACGTGGAATTTTGCTTCCCATCCACAGGCATCTGACCCATTTCTGAGTGAGTGCACGTCAACTAATACTACATACATTGTGAACAGTTGAGCAAGGTGAAGAAATGATCTCTAAAAGGCATGAAGTTAAAGATGACATATTTCCTTTGTATTTTAGGCAAAAAAAAATATATTTTACATTTTAAAAATTACAGAAAGGAAAATCAGTCGATGGACCCTGACAGCCGCGGACCGGATCTGCACACAGGACTGGGGGGCTATTATGCCCTCCGGTCCTGTGTGCAGCGCACGCAGCTGCAGCCGCTGACAGCAACGGGAACTGCGTGCGCTGCACACAGGACCTGAGGGCATTATAGCCCCGCAGTCCTGTGTGCAGATCCGGTCCGTGGCTGTCGGTGTCCTCCCAGATAGAACCGGACCGGGTCACACCGCAGTGTGAAGCCGGCCTCAGTAATAAAAAATATCACTCTATTTTGTTCACGCTTTTAATCAATTACTTAAATAAGTTATCCATTACTATCCAGCTGCTTAATCAAATCAGTATCCCAATTACAATAAAAGCAATGAATATTCACCTCCCATAGTGGCTTTATTCTTGCTATGCTGGCACCACAATTCTAAGTGGGTGACATGATATTTTTTGGTCTAGAGATGAGCGAACCTTTGGAAATGCCAAACCTCCAGCCTTAAGTAAAACACTTCTGGGGGTGGGAGAGTAGTTTTTTTTAATTAATTTTGGATGCACACTACATCCAAAAACTGTGCTTTTAAGCCCAGTGTGAGTCAATAAAACACTGCATATTGCTCGCACTGGGCCAAGTAACAACTGTACTCGAACACAGTGATGCTCACTCCAGTGCTTTGCATACGTAAAGCACCCAAACTCTGAACCTGAAGCTCATCACTGGGAAGTTTGATGACCCGAACCGAACCTTTAGGAGATGAGTATACTTTTTTATTTTAATTTTCCTCAATTGGTTAACCAGGGGTTGTTCAGTAGAACAACCAATGGAATTTTGATATATTTTTATTGGATATCATTGTTAAGAAAATATTTTCTTTTTTGAACCACCTAAACAAATATTTGAAACCCTATATTAATAAAGGTTTCATCAAGCCTTGCCATGAGACCCATTTTTTTTATTTTTTTGCTTACTTTTATAGCACCATTAATTCCCCAGTCCTTTACACGCATCATCTCTGTCCTCGTTAGGGCTCACAATCTACCGTAAGTTCTCTATGGCTGGGGTCACACTTGAGCATTGGATCTATTAAATCCATCAGTTTTTCCAAGTTGAAAATGTTGAAAAACTGATCCGTTAATGGATCCATAGTCACCAATGCAAAAAAGCACAGTGTGAAAGTGCACTGCTAAATACGCTATGCGTTGGGTGCTGTATCAAAAACCCATGCACTTTTTTAACATAGGACCCTATGTAAAATGCATATGTTAACACATGGTTCCAAAAAAAGCCCCTTCAAGTATGACCCCAGCCTATCAGAAAGTCTTTAGAGTATAGGAGCAAACCAGAGTACAGGGGTAACTCATGTGACAATAGGAAAAGTATACAAATTTTTGCTGTGTTTGCTTACCACTGAGCCACTGTTCTGACCAAATCCAAATCAAGGTGGAACAATGGTTTTAGTTGAGCAGCACTTTGTCTCAGTAGTTAGCAGTCTTGCAGTGCTGGGATCCTCAGTTAAAATCCCATTAAGGACAACATCTGCAAGGAGTTTGTATTTTTTCCCCTTGATTGTGTAGGTTTCCTCCCACAGACACATACTGATAGAGAATTCTGATTGTGAGCCCCAATGGGGACATGATCCTCATGTTTGTGAAGTACTCTGGAATTAATAGTGCTATATAAGTTAGTAAAATAAATAACACATATCTGTATTCAATTTTATTAAGATAACCCTTATGATGATATATCCTTGCTTTCATCTGTTTTCCATTATGATGCAATTATCAGCATGTAGAGAATGGCAGATCTAGGCTTTCAATAGGGATAAATGGAAGAGTGTATCCAAGATACAGAGATCAATGACAAGGTAAGTGGAAAACAATATATATCACCATGTGCGCAACTACAAAAAATGTATATTTTATTATTAGGTATAGCACACAAACAATGGACATTTCAAGGTTTAAAACCAATTAAAAATCTAAATTCCAATATCTAAATACCTTGATGTAAATGATATTAGTGCTATCCAACAAATAATTCCACTATAGATCTGTATGAATCACACCCAAATGATGAAAATTATCAACAGTGTGTATGGTATTATCCAGTAAATAAAAGATATAGACCTCCTAGGATTTAGAGGAGGAAAATAGAAAAAATATTTTAAGCAAAAAATGTAGTCATGATGCAGTGTTATAGGGGAATCTTGTCCAGACATTGGTTCGGGGGTAATGTTCCCCCAATTCTATACTAATGTTTCCCATACTGTGCCTCTTTAAGGTATATGTGTCCCTCATCTTGATATATATGATCTCCATCCTGTTATAAATGGCCCTTATCCTTGTAACGTCATGGTATATATGGCCTGATACTGGTTTATATGGCCCTCATCTTGGCTCCATCCTGATATATACTACTCAAAAAAATAAAGGGAACATTTAACAACACAATGTAATGTTGACGTGTCCCCTTTATTTTTTCGAACCGCATATATTGTCCCCATCCTCACATATATGGCCCTCTTCTTTGTCTATACGATCCCATCCTGGTATATATGGCCCTAATCCTGGGCTCATCCTGGACTCCATTCTTTTATCTAAGGCCCCCATCCAGGTACAGATGTCTGCCATCCTGGTATATATGGCACACATCCAAGAATATGACCCCATCCTGCTAAATATGGAGCGCATCATGGGTTATAAGACCCAATCCGGGTATATATGGCCCCTATCCTGGTATATATAACCCTCAATCTGGTATATATGGCTCCCATCCTGCTATGTATGGCCGCCCTCATGGGCCTATCCTCGTGTACATGGATCACTTACACTGATGTCAGCTGCCAGGATATTTTCTGCTTCCTGCCTGGGATTATGGGTGTGGGGAGCAGTGAATTTGCACTGTGCTTCAATTTTCTGACTGCCTACAATAAAATGGCAGGCACATGTGTTCACCCCAATACCGGCTCCTGCAGCCTGTGACACAGCTAAGTACATCCAGACTATCAGTCATATCCCCACTTTCCTCTAAAATATTTTGGGAAAAAGTGTGTCTAATAATCTGAAATATATGGCAGATGTATAATTGAATGATGGACAACATGGAATTATTTCCTTGTTATAAAACACAAATTTGCTGCCATTCAGTTGGCACCTTCGTAAGGAGTAAGTATCAAAGATATAATCATAGACAATAATTTTGCTATCCTTAAGATACTATAAATACAATAGAAAGCAAAACTATGAAATAATTAGCGCTACAACAATATTAGAAAGTAAACAGTATACTTTAAATATAATAAATACTAATGAATTGAATTAAAGCATAATAGCACAGATCAAACATCATAGGCTAAAACACAGCAAAAGAGTCATAAAGAACCAATAATGTGATAATCAAGTAGCTGGTGAAATATCTGATGACCATATGTTGAGTGGCATTGCTCTAATTCCCACGTGTATCACTGCAAGCGGCAGCTTCATTAGGGGTATACAGATACAGAGATCAAATCCTTAATTCTACTCAATACTTATTGTCCTTAACATATTTCTTCAGCTCACTGTCATTTGGCCAATAAGGAATTAACCATTGAACACAATCATAATGTGTTTGCCATTGTACTTGTCGCAAGGTTGTATATCTTAAAATATATATGAGAGTAACGAAGGAATTGGATAATATGATGGAATGTCATGTATTCTTGTTGTGTAAGAACTATACTGGAAATGGCACTATTCTTGTCCATGGTCTATTGTAGATATTACAATTAATCTTACTTATTTCCAACTACAATACCAGTTATCTGCCATAGATAGGAATGGCCTGTTTTCTTACCAAAAATCAAACAAAATAGGTTATTTTTTTCCCCTGACAAAGATGTTATCAAAACGCTCAGCATGGTTGACGTCTTCCAGGAAGGAAGACTAGATATGTGTATGCATCCTTTATTCCCGATTAGGGTTGCTTTAGTATTTGGAGCACTAGTAGAATTTTCGTATGATTGTTAGTGTTGAGCGGGTTGAACCACATTGAGTTTGAGACCAATTTCCTGAAATTTAAAGTTTGATGCGAATAGAGCATTTTGAGATTCAATTTGTGGTTGGCAAAATTAAAAGACAAAACTTAACTGGCATCCCTTCCCACACTGCTCAAGCATCAGAGAGTGGGTTATTTCCATTTTTTTGTTGCCTCATGGGCCTCTGCAGTTATTACAGTTTATGGATTATCATATGCTTTAGACTGGTGATTAGTACCTGGGCCGTCACAGCTAAGCGTTTCCCAATGGAGCATAGCTTGTCTGGCAGAGTCCTGTTTAAGTCTCTAATGTAGAGTGTAAGCTTTTGAAGTCTTTGAGGCACTCTCTCTTTCTCTCTCCTCCCCCCACATGTATATTACAATTTTTTTCAGTCTTGTAATTTGCACAAATATTTTCACTGGAATCAAATAATTTTGAAGAAACTTAGTAAAGTTGTCAAATTTGATTTTCAAAAAATTCACTCATTTGCCTTTATTTATACACACAAAATTCTCTTTGAAATATGATTGTTTTAATAGTAATTATGCATGATACATATAAGACAGTACAGTATATGTTGTGGTGTTTTTACCACATTTATCTGATTGCTTTTCAGGTCAGGTAAGAGTCAGAGCTGAACGGGTTAAGCAGAGGCCTGCAAGACAATGATTAGGCAATGAGTAAAATGGATGAGGATTGGTAGTTATAGGAATGGGCCCAGAGGAGAGGGAGAAGGCAAATAAGGGGGTGACATTTGAGGAAAAAGTGTGGGAAAATGGGCAAATTTAGGGAGACCCTTACCTCCCCACCATATTTAGTAGGTGTCATTAAGGATGGAGTGATTTATAATTTGGAGTTCTGTTCTCCAGTTTTAATTGGTAATATGGCATTTCATCACTGGGTCCTGTGATGGTGGTGGGGTCCTTGGAAGTGGCAAATTGGGTGTGAATTAATATAAATCAGGAGGGAATTCACATTGGTGATCTGGCAGTTATTACAGTTCTGCACAGAGGTGGCTCCATGGGAGTTGGTGGTGGTGTTGATTTCACCATAAACAGTGTTCAATAGAGCACAAAAGAGGGAAGAACGTATGTAGTTCCGGGATCGGCCATGCTCACAACAACTATGAACAGTGAGATAAACTTTATTTAAACAGTAGGAAAAGGATACATACAAATATAAAAACAATTAAAAGGTGCGGACAGACACAAATGCATCAAATGAGACCACAGCTCAGCAAAATTACAAGATAACACCTCAGGATGACCTATCCGAAGGAAATAATGCACAGGATTCAAAGTAACCGCAAAATGATTGGCTCACCTCAAGGAAGATATATCACAATGCAAAAATGAAACTCCGAATGAGGAGCATATAATATGTATCACACGTATGAGTTGACACAGCTGAATGCAAAAACAATCACTGGTATAAACAAAGCAGTGTGACTCAATAGGAACAATAGGATTATTAGCAGGAATGGATAAATGGTGGCCACTTGACCAACCAAGTAAGTGCACAATAGTCACAGAATAAATTGACCAAAAAGATGATTGGCCAGACCCCGCTAATTGTCACCCTCAATTGACAAAGAAAGAAAGAAAGTCAGAGGAAATTCTCTGAGTACCTGTGCTGGCTCCTAGCCCCTAACGAAGCCGTTCCATGTAGCGGCGAGACGCGTAGGGCGTCTTGGTTCATTCAGCCTGCAGCCAGCTGCCAGCACAGGTACTCAGAGAATGTCCTCTGACTTTCTTTCTTGTAACCGCTCTCTCTAAGGGGTTTATTTTATTCCCTTACAGGCTTATGGACACCTTCCTGGGTTTCTCTTAAAGGGCTCCCTAACCCTTATTCCCTTTTACAACTACGTGTACATCACATGTTATTTAGACACTACCAGTGTATCAATTGAGGGTGACAATTAGCGGGGTCTGGCCAATCATCTTTTTGGTCAATTTATTCTGTGACTATTGTGCACTTACTTGGTTGGTCAAGTGGCCACCATTTATCCATTCCTGCTAATAATCCTATTCTTCCTATTGAGTCACACTGCTTTGTTTATACCAGTGATTGTTTTTGCATTCAGCTGTGTCAACTCATACGTGTGATACATATTATATGCTCCTCATTCGGAGTTTCATTTTTGCATTGTGATATATCTTCCTTGAGGTGAGCCAATCATTTTGCGGTTACTTTAAATCCTGTGCATTATTTCCTTCGGATAGGTCATCCTGAGGTGTTATCTTGTAATTTTGCTGAGCTGTGGTCTCATTTGATGCATTTGTGTCTGTCCGCACCTTTTAATTGTTTTTATATTTGTATGTATCCTTTTCCTACTGTTTAAATAAAGTTTATCTCACTGTTCATAGTTGTTGTGAGCATGGTCGATCCCGGAACTACATACGTTCTTCCCTCTTTTGGGCTCTATTGATTACATTTGACGTGTGTCCGGTAGATCCACGCAGTTGGTGACACCCATCCCTCCTTTTGCTCTGTACCATAAACAGTGTTGTGGCACTCTTGAGCTTGGGTTTATGGCTGAGGGTTAAATAATGGTGTCTTAAAAATAAAACAGAATTTTTGAGTTGCTATTGCGCAAATTATGTTAGTACAAGGAAGAGTGTAAAAAAATCACCGAAGTAGGACATAATACTATAAAGAAAAAAACTCACCGAAATTTAGCAAGGTAAAATATCCATTGCACCTAGCAGAGGGCTGCCAGCTCCACTGGTAGGCAACACAAGTGTAAGAACACCGGTGATCAATCCCCTACAACCCAAGCATGGAGGCAGCTGTGACGCCTGCGTCCAGCCATGCTGACAAGGAGGAAATTGGTGGCATTCATGGACACAAGGTTTCCAACAGGACGTCAGCCACATAGGTCTAAGTGAAGCAAAGTGTCAGAGCTCAGCCTGTTGGTCACACCCAACTATTAGATCAGTTGGGCTGCATTGCACCTTGTATATACATCACAAATGACCAACGCCCCCCCAGAGGGCTCAGCCACGTACTGTAAAAGGTAAAAAACATTGAGAAACATTGAGAGTTTTTTTCTTTATAGTATTATGTCCTACTTCGGTGATTTTTCTCAATGTTTGGTGGTTCTTGCCCACCAAACAAACATATGGTCAGGCATATGGTTAGGACCCGTAAGCATGAGGGCACTTGACGTGGGTTACGAGCTTACATATTTGGCCAAATATCCACTGACACCTCACATCTTTATTTTTAGTGTTTATTGCACATTTTTATCTTTTGCAGTACGTGGTTGAGCCCTCTGGGCTAGAACCCGGATGCTGTCAGAGCGCAGTTTCCTGTTGTGGTTGGCAGGCGCTGCCAACCACAGCAGGTCCGCAATTATGGGAGATACAGATGAGCTGCAGCTCATCTGTATCTCCCAGAAGCGATTGGACTGTGCAGCAAGGTGCCTCTTAAAGAGGCAGTGTAAAAATAAAAATCAATGAAAAAATAAAGTTTTTAAAAACCTGCAAAAAAAAAAAAAATAAAAGTTCAAATCACCCCCTTTTTCCCCCACTCACAATAAAAGTATTAAAAAAAGAAAAAAAATACACATGTTTGGTATCGCCACATTCAGAATCACCCGATCTATCATCCTATTAAATCCGTTAATGAGAGCCGTGAACTCCATAATGGAAAAAATGGTCCAAAAGCCAAAATTCCATTTTTCTGGTCACTGCAACATTTCTGTAAAATGCAATAACAGGCGATCAAAACTGCGGATCCCCCAAAAAATTATTTTTGGTAGAAATGATTGATTTAGTTATCATACTTGCATTTTATAGATTGATGTATTTTTTCAAGCATTTTTTGATCTTTTATTTATGGTAGATTGTTTTGCATGGATTCATTTTATCTAAAGTCTTAATATGTTCACCTTTGAAATCATGATAATGCTCTCCTCTTCGTATTTTTTGTCATCAAGGGACTCAGTTTTAAACCTGCATTTTTATATATTTATGTCAATAAACAGAATTATTTTATTAAGGTATGCATTGGTTTTCCATTTTATTTGTCATTTCCAGGTTCTTTCTTCATCTATGACTTCTGAAAAAGTTAAAGGAGTTATCGGTGATTTTTCTTAAAAAAAAATGACCCTAAGCTTTAACAGGCATGTAGCTGCCACCTCCATTCCTGTTGTGCTCGGTGTCATTCACTCCTACAGAGCAGGCACAGACCACTCCTGCTGGGGATAGCATGGCGGGGTAGCTGACCCGCCCCAAGGCCGTGGGGATTCGGTACCTGGTTTCTGTAAGGGGAATGTTATGGGTGGCCTGCCCAGGCTGCTGCTTCTTAAGCAGAATGAAACACCGGAGGCTTGCTGACTCTGTACGGGTACTTTACTGGTAACGGTTCAAGGTAACACATCAGTTTACAGTCACAGTCTTTGCGGGTAGCTGGCCGGCTAGTCAACTGAGGGTACAAAGTCTCTCTGAGGCTCCCCAAGTGTTCCTTCCGCTATGTTCACTGTCCTCTGTGTCTTCCTTGCGCCTCCTTTCTATCTGTGCGCTGCCTTGTGCAAACCTACTTCCTACCAAGCCCGTCGGGTGTGATGAGGTTACCTTTCTCTTCTCTAAGAGGCTCAACCTGGTTTGAGGGTACCTGGTGGAGTGTACATTTTGGACGAGGTCAGGGACTGCTTGGCAGACCTGCGACCCACCGGAATTGGCGGCTCAGGGTTAACCTCGCCTGCATTGCAATTCAGAGCTGGTACCCCATTGTGGACCGGGATTCCCCCAGACCATTTACTCTGACAGTCTGGCACTGGGTCTCCCCCGTCAGTCTGGGTCGCCACTCATTTTTGGGCGCCCTCCTTGTGTTGTCCCTCCAGGACTTGCTCCTTGCCTCTCTCCTCAGACTAGACTAGATCCATCTGTGTGTTTCCCACTCTTTCTACCCAAACGCTCCTCCCACCGGGACTGGTTACCCTGGTTATGGGTTAGCCAATTGGTCCCCTAATCTAGGTGTAGGGATGATGGGATGAGAGCCTCAGTTTACATTATCCCCTCCAATGATGGGATACCGCACATCTGTTTTGGGTGCAGTACCCCTACTGTGGCGCACTGACCAGTGGGACCCACATAAACAAAGCGGCGACTTCTTTTGCACTCTGCTCTGTGGAAGGGGCGAGACAGCTGATCTCCTGCTGATTGACAGCCGGCTTCCTGCTAACTGATTGGGGGAGCCAGCTGTTAATCAGCTTGTCATTAGCTCTTCCTCTGTAGATGTGATGTCAACGGAAGCTGCAAAATCATTGACACTAGTGGTCTGTGCTTGCTCTGTGTCAGCAGTGAATGGCGGTGAACAGTGTTGGGCACAACAGGCAGGTAGGTGGCAACTACATGTGTGTTAATGCTAGGCACTTTTTTTTTTTTTGCTTAAGTCCTGGATAACCTGGATAATCCCTTTAACTATTTGTCCAGTGTGTGTATGGGCATTGGTATTTTTTACTTACGGATATATCTGTTTTGATAGATTTCATCATTCTGCTCCTCTGAGATACGATGCAGCTTTATCTGAACTTTATTCTGATATAAGTCAGATTTGTGCTGTATCCCAAACAACAGAAATATACAACTTAACAAAAGTCAAATCACTGAGCACACAGTGTTGGCAGCAAGATAAAAGATGGCACGTAGAGCTACAAATCTACAATCTGATATTAGTTTAATTCATCACCATGGGAAACTTCTGAAGATAACACAGAATGAATTTGTCATTTCTTTTATTCTTTTGGGAAAAAAATACTGACAAAATAAATGATAAAAATAGCTATAAACTAAGATGATACAAATGTATTACTTTTTGCAATAATTTAAGAGAAAATCTTTAAATGTCCCTTGATCTTTATTTTGGCAACCTCTTTTCCATATATTGGACACACCCCAAGAAGCCAATCACATGTGCTTTATTTCATTGTTGGGCTATTCATTTATTTGCCTGTTGGACAAAATATGTGCATAGATGCCTATAGGTAGCAATGGATAACAATGCAGTGGTAACCCCAGGTATGATTAAAGCATTTTTAGAGGGTTAAGTAAAATATACCATTTATATGGCAGTGGCCTTTTTATAGGAAACACAGAAGCACTTCAAAGAGCAACAGAGCAAGCACTCCTGTGTGTTAGAGAGAGGAGTAAAGCTAAGGTCTGAATGGTCGGCCAAATGATGAGAGACTTCTTAAGTGTAAGGAGGGGCTTTATATTCTAGATAATGCTCCTTGGGAAAAAAAGCAACTTAGTTTTCTGAAAATAGAAAAAAATGTATGATTTAGTGGACGAAATTACCCTCAACGTCAACAAGCAAACTGTTTATAGGCATTTCAACCTGACCCGTAGTGCTGAAAAGTCTGATTAGGCCCTTTTTTATTCATAGGAATTTAACTATTAAAATGTTTCTACGTCTGAAATTATGAGATGAGCAAGTATAATATGTACATACTATTTATATTGCGAAAAGTTTATTCCTACTCGTTATTCTCGAAGTTCCTTGTATACTTGGCCAATGTCTGTTTGCTCATCAACTGCGACAAAGTGACTTCAGGTCTGATGAGTCCTATCTGACATCCCTGCCCTCCTTGTCCACCCCCCACTTGTCTGAAATTAGGGATGAGCGAGTATAATTGTAACTATTTGGTATTCGCCAAATAGTATGGTATTCGGGCTACTCGGTATTCCTCGAGTTTCCTTTTGATTACTCGTTAGGAGTTGCAAGAAGTACATTCACTTTCACAGTGTATCTATATACACGCGAAAGTGAAATAAAAGTTTATAAAAGGTGATAAAAAAGAAAAAAATAACATACTCACCTATCCGACGGCTGTCCCGGACCCAAAAATACACACCTGACGGTCTCCCAGGACCTTAAGTCTGATGGCCAATCAGATGGCCAGTAGCGATCAGGTGGTGTGTGAAGTCAGGTCCCAGGACAGCCGTCGGATAGGTAAATATGTTATTTTTTAATTTTTAACACCTTTTATTAACTTTTATTTCACTTTCACAATGTGTATAGATACACTGTGAAAGTATTTTGCATTTCCCATTGACTTACATTGGACTCGCTACTCGTAACCAGTACCCAAGTATTAAGGACCTAATCGTACGAGTATAGCGAGTCCAAATATTTCACTACTCGTTCATCCCTAACTGAAATGTGACTCATAAACAGTCCTGAACCAGCTTTGCTTGATGTTAAAGGAATTTTCCTTGAAAGTTGTGACCTGTAGAGGGCTTTCACCTCAACAACCATAGACAACTTTAGGAAAAGATCAAAGTACCATACTTTTTTCTTCTTAATAGAAGTGGTAAGGAATTAAAGTAGGCAATTTCAGAGCCCTCTAGCAATTAAGGCATGATCTAGGTTTTAACTTTAGATATCAGCTTTCCTTGTATATCCCACCACAATCATCATTTAAAGAAGCACTCCTATCAAAGTTTTCAACCTTTAATATATTCCAATAATTATATTATATGGCACTGTGTCCATATAATTGCTCATTTTGCCTTTCTACTCAGTAAATGTGTCTTTTTTTCTCTGCTCTGTGTAGAAACAAAATATTTTACCCCTTAATGAATTATTCCCTCCTTCAGTTCCTGACCCAGGTGCTTTGCTCCTCCCCGTCTATTGACTTTTGTGTGACTCATAACTTGTGCAGAGAAAATAGACATCGGTTTCTACATAAAACTTAGAAGGACTCTGCTAGTCTGTTCTTAATCACATGATGTCATAAACATAATGAAAAAAAGAAGAATTAATTGGGTGAAAGGCTAAATGAGCAACAGTAAGTACACCTTTGTATAAATGTGATAATACAATATAACAAGAGTATCAAAGCTTGATGCGAGTGCTTTTTAATGTACATATGGTCAGAAAGGCAAGTTACTGTCAGTTCAATATCTCTAAAAGAGAAAAAATATTGTGCAATACAAAAAGCTGAAGGTTGATATCCAAGGAATACAAGAAATTTTTATTTAAGTACAATTCTCTGAGTTGGCAATTCATGAAATCTGGCCTCATCTTCTAAGGCCATCATTTGTGACTTTCATGTGAAATCAATACAAATATGGAAGAAGAACAAAATACAGATGACATATTCCTCGCCATGAGTCTGTGCGCTCTAATAAAACAGAATTGTTTTCGCACAAAAACCCTTAAGCATTCAACAAATTTCACAGTTACTGTAACACAAAAACTGCATTTCAGCAATAAAAACGTTAACCAGAACTACTGTTTCACTATGTCACTAATCCCCTGAATACTTATCAACGTGGCAAGAAGCCAACACCAGGATTTAAAGTGGGGTCATCTACTTCAAGCACAGTGAATAGTTAAGTAGTTTAATCCTCCAATGGAAGTTTATGAGAAGACTCATCAATCCATTACTATATGAATATTTAAGGCCGTCTTGCACCCTATCTTGCACAGTAGCTCAGCACCTTATAAATTATTGTAGTAATTACAGCTACTGGAGAAGTCAGAGAGAAATACGGCAGCCGGTAAAAACGGGTGAGAGGAAAGAAATGGAGCTTTCATAAACTCCACGCACCTTATTACATTATCATTTAACACTAATTGTTTATATCATCACAAAGCAGCCCAAAAAATGGAAATCAGGCCTGGCATAATGAAGTTAAATATTCATATTACTATAGACAATGCAAAATACTGTGAAACAATGTATAACAGAAATTATCCTAATGAATAAACGGGGTGTACTTCTCGTTAGAGCAATCATTTTTATGCTTGGATTATTTGCATATTATTCGCATTTGCATAGCGGCTAATTTACATCTCGGCAATTTGCAGGCTTTCAAGGCTGCTTCTTTCAGACTCTTTTCTGCAGAACAGGGGATGAGTGTGAGGAGAGTCTGGGCCACAGTCCAGCTCAATGCAATTATATCTGTAACACATGCTGTGGAAAGCTGGATCTGTGCTGAGCTTGGAGTGCCGAGCAGCCAGAATTGTGTGCCAGAAGTCTCGGCAAGATAAAGAAAGAGTGAGATAAGGGGACTTGTGCAATAAATAATATGTGTGGTTTTCTCTAAATGTTGACACTTATTATTTACATCTTACTTGGTAAAACTGTACCTGCCTTATAGCCAAGCAGAGAGCGCGAATATTGATTTGTAGAAAAAAAATCTCGTGAGCAGTTTCCTCATCGTAACACACATAGACATTCATGATGAGTAAAAGATTTAGGTGAATGGTTTATTGTAATGTGGTTACAGTAAATTTAGCAAGATGATTCCAAAATTCTAAAAGACTACGGCTATACTGCGTGCAGAATTATTGGGCAATTTGTAGTTTTGATTATTTTATTACTGGACCAGTACCATGCTGTCATTCAATCCAAAAAGTTAATAAACCTGAAATCACAATATTTTGGAATATAAAAGTGAGGTACTTATCTTTCATAGGAGTACAGATGAACATCTGTATGTTTGGGTTAATGTGCTGCCTGTCCAGGACCCGCCTATGACTCTGTACTTCCTCGGAAGTCACTGATTAGCTGTTCGGCTCTCCGTCCACATGCAGTCAGCCAACAGCAAAAGAGCAGGGGTTTTTTTCATTCTCCAACCATTTTACGGATGATTACCGTACTCTGGATTTAACCACAGTGCAAGCTGACCACACACTGCCAGCTGCTCGCACTGCCCGACCACTCAGCATACAGGAGAACAGCGATCCAGGTGTTACAGGCCATATTAATCCCCTGCCCAGATTATATCCAGGGTTAAAGTGGCCTATGCCAGATTATAACCATGGCATTTTATGGCCTAGGCCAAATTATACACCGGGGTATAATTTGACCTAGGCCAGATTATACTCCTCCAGGCCAAAATATACCCAGGGGTTTAATTTTTTTCATAGCAGATCAAAGCACGGGTATTTTATAGCCTAGTATATCAATCAGTGGTACTCATGAGTGTGGAAAATCTGATCTACAGCAGCAAAAACACACCAATATTCTGTCTTGGAAGGGTATAGTCTAGTCTAGGCTACTTTACACCATGTGGTGTATATTCTGCACTGGAGGAGTATAATCTGGCCTAGGCCAATCTATACCGAAGGGTATAGTTTGGTCTAGCCTATAATGTGCCTGGGTTATAATCTGGCCTAGGCTACTTTAACCCCAGGTATAGTCTGGGCAGAGGGTAAATCTGGCCTGTTAGACTGGTTCCAGCACTTAGAAGATGGAATTCCCCGAACTCTAGCCTTGAATAGATTCATTGATCTCTATTTAGGAAAATATCTATGTATATAAAGTTATTGGGCAGCTATTAGTGTGCAGAATTATGATGCAACAGAAAAGAAAACTACATTTTCCCATCACATTTGTTTATTTGTATCTGTTAAAGTGAGAATAAAATGGAACAACTCAAAAATATACATACGTTCAATTAACACCAGTGTCCCTTCTTTTTAATAACAGTCATACACCATCCATAAATTAAGTTTGTCAATTTTTTAAAGGGAATCTGTCAGCAGGTTTTTGCTATGTAAACTGAGGACAGCATGCTGTAGGAGTTGAAAAACAAAAATCAACTGTGCCTCTCTTTTTAGGCTGTGTGCTATTGCTTATGTACACTAAAGGCTTTATCACCTGATGATTACCATTGCTGAACTACATTATTACACGCATATCAGTACACCCCTCCTCTGATTGACACCTGAGTGTCAATGTTCAATCTCTGTTGAGAGCCAAGCTTTTCTACATGTCTAAAGTAGGGATGGGCGAATCTACTCGCTAGGACTCGTTACTCGGCGAGTAGTAAGGGACTCGCAGGACTCGGTACTCTGCGAGTTTCCCAGCGTTTACTCGCACGAGTCCAATGCAAATCAATGGCAAACGCTGACAAAACTAGGATTGCCATTGTTTGCATTAGACTCGGCTACTGTGCCAGTGATAGCAGGTAAACTCGCAAAGTAACTGCTGTTTCTTTGCGAGCCGAGTCCAGCTGTCTTCTCTGTACAGCTCCAGGGTCCTAGAGCCCGCCTGCTCACAGAGATGATGTAGCAGAGCTGAGATTGTTCTCAGTCTGCTCATTCCCTGTGCATAGACATCTATATCTATGCACAGGGGATGTAGCAGAGAGGACATCGCGTTTTGGACTACGTCGGACGGAAGAGGATTTTTTAATTAAAGATGGAGTCCCTAATGGCTTTTTTTTTTATTTCAAATAAAAAATTTTCTCTGTGTTGTGTTTTTTAACCCTTTATTGGAGATTCTTAGTGGCTGGGTCAAACGTGGCCTGACATTAAGAATCTCAGGCTTAATACCAGCTTGTATAACAAAGCTGGTATTAACCCCTTTATTACCCAGCGTGTCACCGCCACCAGGGCTGCTGGAAGAGCGGGGTTCAGCACCAGAGGATGGCGCTTCAATGAACGCGCCATCTTCTGGGGCGGCTGGGGGCTGCAATTTGCAGCGGGGGTGCCCAGAAAGCTTGGGCATCCCTGCGCTGCGGATTCCAGCCCCCAGCTGCTTAGCTGTACCTGGCTAGACATAGAAATTGTGCAGAGCCTCACGCATTTTTTTTTATTATTTCATGAATTTCCGAGTCAGAGTCTCAGAGTCAGAGTCTCAGAGTCAGAGTCTCAGAGTCAGAGCCAGAGTCTAAGAGTCAGAGTCTCAGAGTCAGAGTCTCAGAGTCAGAGTCTCAAAGTCAGAGTCTCAAAGTCAGAGTCTCAAAGTCAGAGTCTCAGAGTCTCAGAGTCAGAGTCTCAGAGTCAGAGTCAGAGTCTCAGAGTCAGAGTCAGAGTCTCAGAGTCAGAGCCTCAGAGTCAGAGTCTCAGAGTCAGAGTCTCAGAGTCAGAGTCAGAGTCTCAGAGTCAGAGTCTCAGAGTCATAGTCTCAGAGTCTCAGAGTCTCAGAGTCTCAGAGTCAGAGTCTCAGAGTCAGAGTCTCAGAGTCAGAGTCTCAGAGTCAGAGTCTCAGAATCAGAGTCAGAGTCTCAGAGTCAGAGTCTCAGAGTCAGAGTCAGAGTCTCAGAGTCAGAGTCTCAGAGTCAGAGTCTCAGAGTCAGAGTCTGACTCAGAGTCAGAGTCTCAGAGTCAGAGTCTCAGAGTCAGAGTCAGAGTCTCAGAGTCAGAGTCAGAGTCTCAGAGTCTCAGAGTCAGAGTCAGAGTCTCAGAGTCAGAGTCTCAGAGTCAGAGTCTCAGAGTCAGAGTCAGAGTCAGAGTCTCAGAATCAGAGTCAGAGTCTCAGAGTAAGAGTCAGAGTCTCAGAGTCAGAGTCAGAGTCTCAGAGTCAGAGTCAGAGTCTCAGAGTCAGAGTCAGAGTCTCAGAGTCTCAGAGTCAGAGTCTCAGAGTCAGAGTCAGAGTCTCAGAGTCAGAGTTTCAGAGTCTCAGAGTCAGAGTCTCAGAGTCAGAGTCTCAGAGTCAGAGTCAGAATCTCAGAATTTCATGAAATAATTAAAAAAAAATGCGTGGGGCTCCGCGCAATTTCTATGTCTAGCCAGGTACAGCTAAGCAGCTGGGGGCTGGAATCCGCAGCGCAGGGATGCCCAAGCTTTCTGGGCACCCCCCGCTGCAAACTGCAGCCTGCAGCCGCCCCAGAAGATGGCGCGTTCATTGAAGCGCCATCCTCTGGCGCTGAACCCCGCTCTTCCAGCAGCCCTGGTGGCGGTGGCATGCTGGGTAATAAAGAGGTTAGGGCCAGCTTTGAATTATCAGCTGGCCCTAAGCCCGAAATTTATGGCGGTCACGCCAATATTAGACATGACCGCCATGAATTTCTATTAAATTGTTTTAAAAAAAACACAACACAGAGAAAATTTTTTATTAGAAATAAAAAAAAAAAAGCCATTAGGGACTCCATCTTTAATTAAAAAAATCCTCTTCCGTCCGACGCAGTCCAAAACGCGATGTCCTCTCTGCTCATCCCTGTGCATAGATATAGATGTCTATGCACAGGGAATGAGCAGACTGAGAACAATCTCAGCTCTGCTACATCAGGCAGCAGGCGGGCTCTAGGACCCTGGAGCTGTGGCAGCCAGCACACAGAGCAGACAGGACTCTTATCTGTGCGAGTTTCCCAGCGATTACTTGCAAAGTAAACGAGTCCAATGCAAATAAATGGCAAAACTAGGATTGCTTCTGGCTGAAGCTTCCGAGACACATCTGCGATTTGTAAATCTCACACTACTCGCTATTACTCGCTTCCTCATTCATTAACATTGGACTCGCTAGACTCGCAACGAGTAGCGAGTCCTGTGCTCGGACTCGCTAGAGTAATTTAGGATTCACCCATCACTAGTCTAAAGCTAAATGCTTTGATTTTGTCAGAATGGCTGCACCTAGTAATCTATCTTAAACATAGTTGGATCTAGAGTCTCTTTGCTTAGACCATGCTGCTCTCAGATGAGGTAGCAAAAACCTGTTGACAGATTCGCTTTAACCTCTTCACAACCAAGGGTATATAGGTACATCCTTGGTTGCCTGTCTCCCTGAGCCCACATCTTTCCCCACACATATCAACTGATCTGAACCGCCTAAGCCTGTAACCCATTAGATTGTGCTGTCAAACTCTGAAAGCATGATTTAATACACGCCGGGAGGGGATGACGCCATTCCCTGCTCCCATCGGCCGCCTCATGACATGATCTCGGGGCATCGATGACTTGTCATAGCAGCGAGGGGTCAGATGATTACACTTGTCACTGTGATGACTCACTTACTGTGAATGCTGGTTGAAATATGTCATTCACAGGAAATGGTCATTTGTGCTGTACAGAGCTGTGCATCAGCATTGCTCTGTACAACACAAGCGATCGGACAGTGCAGGCTTCAAGTCTCATAAGGTGATTAGTAAAAGCAAAAACTGTGAAAACAATGTTTTTAAAAAAATGATTTTTTTTTTTTTTAAATAAGCTCAAATCTCCCCCCTTTTGCCTCATTAATAAATGAAAATACAACAACTAAAACAAAACCATGGTATATGGTATTGCCGAGTTCAGAAATTAACGTTCTATCAAAATATAAAATAAATAATCTGATCAGTAAACCGCGCAATGGAGAAAAGTCCAAAATTACTTATTACTTAATTAACTTTTTGTTTCATTGCAGCCATTTAGTGAATTCAAAGAAGTACATTTTTTTCTCATTAATGTACACTCTGCACCCCATCTTGACTGAAAAAAACAGAAATGTAGACATTTTTGCAAATTTATTAAAAACCAAAAGCTGAGATATCACATGGTCATAAGTATTCACACCCTTTGCTCAGTATTGAATCGATGCAGTCTTTTGAGCTAGTACAGCCATGAGTCTTCTTGGGAGTGATGCAACAAGTTTTTCATGCCTGGATTTGGGGATCCTCTGCCATTCTTCCTTGCAGATCCTCTCCAGTTCCGTCAGGTTGGATGGTGATCATTGATCGATAGCCATTTTCAGGTCAGTTTTTCTGAAACCACTCGTTTGTTATTTTATCTGTGTGCTTAGGGTCATTGTCTTGTTGGAAGTTGAACCTTCGATCAAGTCTGAGGTCCAGAGCACACTGGAGTGGTTTTCATACAGGATATCTCTGTACTTGGCCACATTCATGTTTCCTTCAATTGCAACCAGTCGTTCGGTTCCTGCAGCTAAAAAACACCCCCATAGCATGATGCTGCCACCACCATGTCTCACTGTTGGGATTGTATTGGGCATGTGATGAGCAGTGCCTGGTTTTCTCCACACATACCGCTTAGAATTTATTAACAAAAAGTTCTATCTTATTCTCATCAGACCAGAGAATCTTATTTCTCATAGTCTGGGAGTCCTTCATGTGTTTTTATGCAAACTCTATGTCTTGCACTGAGGAGATGCTTCCGTTGGGTCACTCTGCCATAAAGTGAACCTCATACCGGTAACAACCATATCAATCCTTTGTGTGCCACATTGTGCAGGATTTAGACCTGGCAGTCTTTAGTTATTCTAATTGGGTGTAGTCTGCAGTATGTTGTAACTAAGCACAAGGACTTTACTGTAATGGTTGTATCAATCAAATATGTGACGGAGTGGTTATTACTTTTTGGTTGTAAGTTTGATTCAGTCATCCAATTTAACATATACTTGAGTGATCAGACCCTTTTGTGTCTTTATTATTTAAATTCTAGATTAACAAAAAAAACCTTTGAAATGTACCATTGACCTGTGAATGTAAACTGCCATATTGTTGCACTGCTTATAGCACTTTATTGTCTATCTGGTCGTATTGCCAGGATGGCTTCCAGCCACACTATTAGTATCGACTTTAAAACAGATCACCTTTACCTCCTTGAATCCTTTACTCAATTTTACTCCTTTCTATGTTTGTGGATATGTTACATTAAATTGTAATCCCTGTTTGCAAGACACCTGCTGTCCTCTTTATACTATATGGTTGTATAGTTGTGCAAATGTATTTCTAAAAATGATTTGCATACGCTACAATTCTGATCTGCCACTCTGCGATAAAGGCCCAACTGGTGGAGAGCTTCAGTGATATTTGACTTTGACGAACTTTCTCCCATCTCCCGACTGCATCTGTGGAGCTCAGCCACAGTGATCTTGGGTTTCTTCTTTACCTCTCTTACCAAGGCTCTTCTCTCACGTTTGCTCAGTTTGGTTGGATGGCCAGGTCTAGAAAGACTATTGGTGGTCCTAAATGATTCACCCAGGGGACTATGGGAACTCAGTACCCGGGCATTGTTCTGGGGGGTGCTGTCTCGGTGGCTGGTGCCCAGGCCTGTAGCCCTGGTAGTCAATTGTAAATTAGGAAAAGGGAATAAATGTCTCGTGATGCCACATGCAATTCTGGTGATGCTCGTCAGCGCCGCTGTCAGACTGCTAGGGATGATGATAATGCAGCTAGATGGTTCAGCTCCCAGCAGGCAGAGCGGGTCCCCGGGGCAGCGCGGCCACTGCAGTTGTTGTTGTTAGGGCAGCTATTCAACAGTTCATGTAGAAAGAAACACTAAGGCTTGTTAGCTCTATACGGGTACTTTACTGGAAGCTAGTTATGATGGTATGCAGGTTCACAGTTACACAGTCTTTGCGGGTAGCTGGCCGAGTAGTCACTGAGGAGAATAACGTCTCTTTGAGGCTCCCAGAGAGTACCTTCTGCTTGCTTTCACTGTTCCGTTATCTTCCTTGAGCCTCCTTACTTCCTTGCGCTGCCCTGCGCAGCCCACTTGTCTACCAGTCCCATCAGGTGCTATAAGGTACCCTTCTTCTCGTCTAAGGGGATCCTGGTGGGGCTGCACATTCTGGAAGGGGGAGTCAGGGCAACTAGATAGACCCACGACCTACCGGTGTTGACGGCTCTGGGTAGACTTCTGCACTGCGACTCGGAGCTGGTTATCCGTTGTGGACTAGGATTTCCCCGGACTGTAGAAGATCCGGCACTGGGTTTCCTCGTTCCATCTGGGCCGCCGTTCCTTTCAATTGCCCTCAGACTATGCTCCCGCTCCAAAAAGACAATGGATTAAATTCAGTTAGAATTCTTCTTATGGTTTTTTCAACAGGTTTCAGAGCTTAAAAAATCACAAAAGTCAGATCACAAAATCTAATGCATTCACAGGACGCAGAAAAATCCCTTTAATAAAGTTTGAGGCAACACTGTTTTACTAAATACTGATGACACTATCACTCACACACTACCAATTCATGGAGGAGATGATTGCCGATTATGTATTAGAATTGCACAGAAAAAGGCTTGTATCGGGCGCTGTTAATGTATCTTAGATTACAGTGCCTGGCTTACAGCCTATTGGTGACACCCATACAATTAGACTAGGCGGGCATCCCAGAACTATATAAGTGCACAAAATCGGGAAAAAGACCCTTAAAAGGCCTGAATTGATGTAATTTGCTGCATCCAGCATAAAAATATAATATTGGAAAAAAGATATGTAATATATACATAAGATGCACTTTTTTCCCCCCAAAATTCTGGGGGAAAGTGAGGGGTGCATCTTATAGTCTGATATACAGATTGTGGGGCTGTGCTGGAGGAGCAGCGGCTCTGGAGGAGGCTGGCGCAGGCTGTAGAGGCAGCCTATAATCATGTACCCCGCTCATTAGTCTACTGTAATATTCACTGTATCCCACTGTCCATCACCTCAATACTGAAGCTGGTGCTGAGAGGAAGGCAGAGGAGTGGTGCATATTACAGTACACTAACTGTACTCATCCTCCCCTTTCCTGGATATGGCACCCCCTGCTGGTGCACACACATAAAAAATAAACAATGCAACTTGCCTGTCCTTTGAATCTCTATAGCCCTCCCTCTGCAGCAGTGATGACATCACTCTGCTGTGCCTGTCACATGATCAGATGCCTTCACACACAAGAAGACATTGATGCTGCAGAGGGAGAGACGGAGGGGAGCGACGGACTGGTAAGTTACATCATTTATTATTTTTGTGTGTGCAACAGCATAGAGTGCCATATCCAGGATTGCGGGTGCCATAGCAAAGATGGGGGTGCTATATCCAGGATGGGGGTGCTATATCAAAAATGGAGGTGCCATATCTAAGATGGGGGCATATCCAGGATCACCACTCTTGGAATTTTGTTCTCATTTTCCAGTACACTATATGGTAAAATGAATAATGTTATTCAAAAGTACAACTCTTCCCACAATAAACAAACCCTCATTTGTTTATACTGACAGAAAAATAAAATAGTCATTACTCTTGGAAGAAGGAAAGGTAAAAATAAAAACTGAAAATCGCACAAGGGTTAAAGGGAATCTGTCAGAAGGATCAACCATGTAAAACTGTCTATATGTTCCTATTTCGTTTTTTTGCCAAGGGCCATTTGGAAATTTCAACAATCCTTCGGGAGCCGCACAAAATTATCAACTTGAAAATTATCCGCTATATTTTTTGGTTAAACAATCAATTCACCCCTACTGTTGTGGCTGGAGCTGCTTCTCTTTGGTGTGGGTGATATTGGTCTTGCTGCTTCTCAACTGCTTTTCCAGGTTTGCTAGAGCCCTAGACATCACAGGAGAGGCTGGGAGCATATACCTCATTGGGGAGGCTGAGGCTGGGGCATACATATCACTGGAGAGCTGGATTTAAAGGGCAGACAGTTGGCAAACCACATCTGCCAGCCTGAGCAATGCAGTCCCCAGGAATCTGCCTGGAGGCCTCAAAAAAGTCATCGAGGGCCGCATTCGGCCTGGGCCTGAGGTTCCCCATCCCTGCTGTAATTCATTTGAATTTGAAGATCTGATATCTGTGATCTGATGTCTTATTCAAGATGTATCTATGTTTTTCTTACAATTCAATGAGGTGTACCAGGCAATGGGATGGACACTGACGTCTCTGAGAATCTACCTCCAGAGCTTACTTTCCGTAAAAGTGGACGATATCACAGTGAGACATGGAACTAATGCAGAACAGTGGAACCTTGTCCTCTTACAAACACATTACCAGCTACAGCTCTACAGCTCTGCTGTATTCATTAATAATGCAACAGTGACAGATAATGTTCAGTTCTACTGTTCTGTGTTGGTTACATGTCTCACACCGATAACTCGTCCTTTTACTAAAAATAAACAATCGGCATATATGGTTATAATATTGGACTGTTACATCAAGGATGTGTGCAAAAAAATACAGTGAAACCTTAGATTAAAAGTAACTTGGTTTGAGAGTGTCTTGCAAGACAAGCTAACATTTTTAATAAATTGTAACTTGGTATAATAGCAAGATTTGCAATAAGAGGATCATGTGAGCTGTCCCACCACTTTACAGTGCTGTACCTCCCTCCCTGTGCAGATACAGTACAGTACTAGTAATACTCACCGCTTCTAGCACATGCACATAAGCCATCAATCACAGTCTTTTCCTCACTTTTGGGTTCCGGCCTTTGACTTCTTTACGCAAACTGAACATGGAGCCTCCATACTTCATACTGTACATGTGTGGCTCCACTACTATACCGACTTTAGATACTGTAACTGATTAACTTCCTGTACATATGTATACTGTATATACCATAGAACTGCAATTAATTGCAGAACTCTAACAATTTTATATTAATGCAGTAAATATTTTTGGGTTGTGGAACAAATCTTTTGTATTTCAATCATTTCTTAAGGGGAAAATTTGCTTGCATATACAAGTGATTAGGATTACAAGCATGTTTCCGCAACAAATTATGCTCGTAATACAAGGCTCTATTGTAATTTTTGACACTGGGTTAAAATTTCTGGATTATAGAGAATTTCTTTTGTCTAAACAAACATATAGCTTGTCCGTCTTACAAGCCAGAAAGCACATTCTCTGACACCAAGCTTTTGATTTTAGGTGTTTTATTTCACAGCAATATTAGGATAGGTGGATAATAAAAGGCCCACCCTCGATGTCAGTGTGCATAGAATTAAAAAAAAGTACTGGTATTGCTGTACTATTACTGCACTATATCAGTGATTAATTAATTCACAGTCACACTGACTATGCAAGTTCAGAGAGAAGAGCCGAGGTGCACCACAAATATCAAAGATAATAATTAAGAGATGCTCACCATGCCAAGGTAGCAACACTAGAACATAAGAAAAGACATGGCATATATGTGCTCCCTTATATATATATATGTGCTCCTTATATGCCATGTTTTTTCATATGTTCTAGTGACTATGCAAGTTTATCACCTCCCAATCTCTCTTGAATGTTTGGATTATTATTTACAAGTAGTGATTTGCGAACCCGAACTGTAAAATTCGGGGTCTGCACTGGACACCTAGTGTCCAAGCACATATCCCAAATATGGGTTTCCCTGGGTAACCCATGTTACTGTTGGAGTCTGAGGGCTGTAAAATAAAGCATATAATTAATAAAAATAATCGTTATACTTACCAACGGCGTGTGTCCTGCCATCTCGCTGTCCCGACCACTTCTAGTACTTCTGGGGCCACTCATTAACTTCCAAGATATTCATTTCACTGCTGAGAACTCAGCAGTGTTCGGCTGTTTTAGGCGGTGTTAGCAGTGACGTCAGGGTTCATCCAAGATCATGGCTCAGTTATGAACTCATTGAACTCTGACTGTCACTACATATTACCCGTGGGCAAAAGGTAGCTCCTGAACCACAGGTTGGGGACCCCTACCTATAACTTGTGTGTTTTGACCTCCTATCAATCGGCTGTGAAATTCTAAAATGACACAGCCCGATTGGCTTTAATCTTTTACACTTGCTGTGATAGTCTCTCATGATTGGCTGTGCATGACTATGTGATGTAATAACTGGAAAACATTTTTGACAAAGCCACGCCTTACGTCTTTAGCCTGCTTTGGCTGATTCAATCTTAGCCATATTGTTCAAATTCGTGATTACCTTTGAATCTCAGTAAATTTGATTGGCGACAAATCGATCCGCTCAGCACCTATCTCCTTCTCTGAGTATTTATCAGAAAAATCTCCTGCTGCAGCTTATCTCCAAAGTTAGGGACATTGATGACCCTTTCACTGCCATCATCTTTACTTCAAAGGAGTTTGCTCTGACATTAAAAGCAATCTGCCATGTCCCCAAACATTAACATGCTGATATAGGGTTAATCTGCAGGTCAATAGCCCTCCACAGCTATTTACTTTGGATCAGCAGCCTGTAAAGTTTGATGCCAAAAAATGTGACCCAACACATTATGATACCTCTTCAATAAATTCTTTCACAATGCCCTCCACACGCACAGCATATTGACTCTATAGAACACCCCATTAAAGTTTGATATCCCAACAGTAACCCACAACACAATATGATGTCCCCCACAAAGCCCATAATACAGTATGATTACCCTCCATACAGTATAGTGGCCCTCTATGAATTATAGTGGACCCATAAGTGTCCACACCGTATGATAACACCCATACAGCCCTAACAACTGAACCCTATGAACACAATAGAATAGCTAGTCCTCCAAAAAGTATAATGGCTCCCCATATAGCCATCCACACGGTGTTTTTGGCCCTGTACAACCCTCCTTACAGTGTAATGGACCCTGCACAACCCACCATTTAATGTCCTCCCAAACAACCCTCCACACTGTATATTACCCTGCACACAGTATAATTACCCATACACAGACTTCTAAAAAGTATAATGGGCTGCCACACAGCCTTCTAAAAAATACAATGGCCCCCACACAGTGCTCCAAATATTATATTAGCTCCCACATAATCCAACAAATAGTAGTATGATGGTCCCACAAAAAGCACTTGGAATAGTATAATGGCCTCATAAATAAACCTCAAAATAGTATAGCAGCCCTCACATAGGATGTCAAATAGTATGATGGCCCTCCAAATAGCCCTGCAAATATTAAAATGGCCCTCACATAGCCGCCCAAATTATACGATGGTTCCCCAAGTAGTTCTCCAAGTAGTATGATGGACATTTACATAGCACTCCAAATAGTATGATGGTCTCAAGTATCTCTACAAATAGTATGTAGGCCCCCACAATGCACTCATTATTTTTTTAAAAAAAACTTTCTGCATTCCCTCTATGCATTTCGTGGTCTGAAGCTCTGCACTGCTTGGCACAGTGGTTGTGATGTAGTTATTACATGCGTGAGACATCATGCATGAGGGAGATTGGTGGAGGAGGGAGCAGACAGCTCTCTGTTCCAAAATTGCTTTGAACTGTATCTTTACTGGTGAATACAATTGAAAGTGGGATGCCAAGTGGGGGAGGGGAGTTGACTTATGTGCACATAGCGACCACGTGGGCTGTCTCTATTAGTTATATACCACTGTATATAGACCAGGTAAAAATGACATATTTAGGACAATTCACACATTGAGAATACCGGGATACACGTGGATTGGTGATTGAAATGATGAGCTGGATACCATACTTTCAAGTGACAGGTCATCTTTAAGATAAAAGTCTCATTTCAAAATATAAATACATAAAAATTAACCAATTCTAATGATGCCTAGACATAGGAAGAGGTGTCACACTAAAGTTTTACAGATCTTTGTGAGTTTTGTTTGGTTTATCGTCAATGCTACCATGATTTTTTTCTTGAGTAAATTTATGTTCACGGAAGTGAAGAGAGTTGAGTTTGAACAACATCTAAGTCCTTCATCCTCAGTGAGCGGGTCCACCTGGCATGCATTTCATTGTCATCTTCCAACACAATCCTCATATAAAAGCTTCCCATTTATTTCTAAACAGGTGCCTAATCCCTTTACATGCTGCAATCTGTAGTAGTCCAGAACCTTGTGTCTTTTACAATGTAGTTGTGTTCCACTCCACGCATGTGCAGGGGCTGTGATATGATAAATCCTACAGTCTGTTTTTCCTCTGTGAAGAGCTGGTGTCAGCCTTTGATAAATCCCTCTTTGTTGCTTATCTTGCACAAGGCACAAACACTTAATAATGTAGAATAAATCTTGGCTGGCTTCCTTTCAGGCACGGAGCATTCAATGGTCCCGCCATAAATTCTCATGTCCATAATGTTTTCATTGGCTTTAATTTTGCTCTGGGGTGTGCAGGTCATGCCTGTAAGATAGTGAGAGACCGAATGTAGAGGAAAAACAAACATATCTTGTGAGAAATGGGCTTATAAAACACATCATGGTAATAAAAGAGTTCAAATAAAACTTTTCAAATTACCAAACTGGTCCACTATCCAGAAGAAATAGAAATATGTTATAAAGCACCAGAAACAAAGAATACACTTTTAAAGGTAAGCTATTGTTTGGTGAGACATTAAAGGATATGGACAGCTTTGCGTTGCATTTTTTTAATTGCCCATATGCTTTCTAAATTCAAAACTAAACAACTACCGGTATCTAAATAGTCTTTATTAAAAATTTTCACCATTTTGCTGCTGTAATGCATATCCTTCACAGCTACTGCTCTTAGTGCTCTACCCACCTTTAAACCCACTGTAGCTAAATTTTAAATGTACCAAAAATGAGATGATATTTTAGAAATAAATAAATTATCCTCTTAATATATTGCAATTATCATATTATATATCACTGTATACTTACAAATGCTCATTTTGCCTTTCTACCCAGTTAATTCTTCTGTTTTCGCTTAAAGGGATCCTGTCACCCCCAAAACACCTCCTAAGCTATTAAAAGATGTCCCTAGAGCATAGTAACACTTATCCTACACTCCTTTTAGCTCCTAAATGCATATATTGAAAATGAAGATAAACGTTATTAAACTACCTCATTAGTGATGTTAATGAGTGACTATTGTATGCATAGTCACCCAGGCAGGCTGTCCCTCTTCCTAATATCACGCCTCAATAGGCGTGATCTGCAACTCACATTCAAATGCGCGCCTCCCCGCTCTCCTATTCCGGCTGGGCGCTGCAGTGTGCGGCTGTATGACGCGAATCGCGCCATTTCCGGCTTCCGGTGACGTATGTACACCCGCACCGCTCTATAAGCTTCAAGACCCGCACTGCGCATGTGCATGCGCAGTGCGAGTCTTGAAGCTTATAGAGCGGTGCTGGTGTACATACGTCACCGGAAGCCGGAAATGACGCGATTCGCACACTGCGGCGCCCGGCCGGAATAGGAGAGCGGGGAGGCGCGCATTTGAATGTGAGTTGCAGATCACGCCTATTGAGGCGTAGGATAAGTGTTACTATGCTCTAGGGACATATTTTAATAGCTTAGGAGGTGTTTTGGTGGTGACAGGATCCCTTTAAGTCTATAACATTATGTGATTTAAAACTAACTAGTTGAATCCTTCTAAGTTGTATATAGAAACATGAATACTTGCATGAATCATGGCTCACTACAAAAGTCCCTGCTAGGGGGAGGAGCAGTGCAGCTGGGTCAGGCATTGAAGAGGGGAATGATTCGTGCAGAGACAAGAGATTTTCTGTTTCTGCATACAACAGAGAAAAGAGAAGAATTTACTGGATAGAAAGGCAAAATGACCAACTTCAAATACACAATGCCATATAATCTGATGCTTGCAATACATTAAGAGCATACAAACGTTGATGCGTGCTTTGTTAAAGCACCACTTCAGCATTTTTTTTTTTATTTCAGCATTTGAGTTGGTCTTTAAATGTAAGTCTTTAAATGTAAGTCTCCTGCCCTTTTTCATATACTCACCTTCCGATAGGTTCTATGATGTTTGTCGTCACTCCAGTTAAGGCGATGCCATATTGTGCCTGCAACTTCTGACTGGCCAGAAGTCAGAAGTTACAATACAAGATCTAAATGCATCTCTACAAGAGACAGAACAAGGCCAGAACAAGGCTTTCATAGAGATGTGTTGAGCTATCACCTCCAGTGCCCTCTTTGAAACACTGGAGCTGCCTACAGGTTACAAATGACTGGAGAATAACAGAAACACCAATCGAAATAGATGAAGATGATAGCAGTTAAGTATAAAGGCTAGGTCTCACATAACGATATCGGTAACGATATCGTCCTATTTGTGACGTAGGAACGATATCCTTACCGATATCGTTGTGTGTGACTGATAGCAGCGATCAGGCCCCTGCTGTGAGGTCGCTGATCGTTGCACAGGGCTCCTGACCATTTTTTGGTCGTTGGCCCCCCCGCTGGTCACCACACATCGGTGTGTGTGACCGGCGGGGGCAGCGATCAGCGACCTGTCAGGATCCCCCGCCATGTCACAGCGCTGCACAGCAGCGCTGTAACATGACATCCAGGGTGACAAGCGGGCTTAGAGACCCGCTTGTTTACCATGGTTACCGGCACCCGCCCGCTTCCGAGTTGCGGGGAGCGAGCGGGTGCCGACCTCTCCTATCCTGTCCCTCACTATTCTCCTCTCTCCCTGCTATTTCCCTGTTCCCTACTCTATCCCCTATCCTAAACCCTAATCCTATCCCTCTCCTTGTTCTAAATAAAGAAATCCCCCCCCGAGGCTCACCGGCATCAGAGGCTCCCATACCGGCATCTCTGTAATGGAGATCTCAGGGGTAAAGGACCTGTGATGAGGTCACAGTCATGTGACCGGCCTATACTATACAGTATACAGTATACAGTATAGGCGGGTCACATGACTGTGACCTCATCACAGGTCCTTTACCCCTGAGATCTCCATTACAGAGATGCCGGTATGGGAGCCTCTGATGCCGGTGAGCCTCGGGGGGGGGATTTCTTTATTTAGAACAAGGAGAGGGATAGGATTAGGGTTTAGGATAGGGGATAGAGTAGGGAACAGGGAAATAGCAGGGAGAGATGAGAATAGTGAGGGACAGGATAGGAGAGGTCGGCACCCGCTCGCTCCCCGCAACTCGGAAGCGGGCGGGTGCCGGTAACCATGGTAAACAAGCGGGTCTCTAAGTGCAGGAGAGACCCGCTGTTACCATGGTTACCAGCGTCCGTCCGCTCCCAGGATGCAGGGAACGAGCGGACGCTGGGTACCAACGATCTGGCTGCCCAGAGGTCGCTGGTGAAGTCTGTCAGTGTGACAGCTCACCAGCGACCTGATAACGATGTGTCAACGATGCATCAACGATGCTGATCGTTGTCGGCATCGCTGACACATCGTTATGTGAGACCGGGGCTTAAGGGTGCTTTTACACTGGCATATGAAAAATCAATCCATTCTTGCTCCAGAAAACTCCTCTGAGTGAGATGCGAGTGACATGCAATTTTCAATCTGTATGTCATGCATGTGCTATACTAGTGCGATTTTTATCTCACCTAGTGTCCATGTGAAATCCGTGTGACATCTGTGTGCAATCTGTGTGCTATACATTTTTAACATGATCTTTTACATACTTTCAAAAGTTAGAATAGATAGATGTCAAACAACTATATAATGTCACTCTCTATACAGTATATTGTAAACTTGCACTCTTTAGTGCATTAGATGTGGCATTAAGTGGTGTTTAGGCTTGTATTTAAGACAAAAACAAATAATTAATTAAAAAAAAATTACATGGGGACGCCAGCTGTCACCTTCTCCTTGGCTGGTAATCCAAAACAGCTATCAATAGTCAGCTGTCATTAACCCTATCACTTCCATCACCCCAATGCCACCACACCAGGGCATCAGGAAGAGCTGAGTAAAGCACCAGGAATTGGTGCTTTTAATGAATGCGCCAATTTCTGGGGTGGCTGTGGGCTACAACTCTCTAGCCTGGCGAGGGGCCAATAACTATGGGCCTCACCATACTGATAATTCTAACCTCCCACTGAATTTTTGATTCTCAGCACTTAAACCAGCCAGCTACCGGCTTCCACCCCCAGCTGCATGGTTTTTACCTTGGCTGGCAATAAAAAGTTGGGCAAAGCCCACACATATAAAAAATTTTTTATATTTAAATCATTTATAAAAAAGGTTCCCATGTATTTTGTAGTGCCATCCAAAGTAAAAACCAGGCAGCTTGGGGTGGTAACCTGCAGGTGGCTTCTTTATCTGTGCTGACAATCAAAAATACAGTGGAACCCTATGTTACATTTTTTTAATTATTTATTTTTACCACCCCTATGATGGCAGAATCTAGCCAATGGCAACTAATTACAGACGCCAGCACAATGGATGGGTGTGCAGCAGCCAATCACAGACACTGTCAAAGAGAATGGGCAACTGTGATTGGCTGTCAAAAGTCAGTGCAGTGAATACTCATGACCTTATTGAGCAGCCCAGAAGCGATTGTTTGCTGGCAGCGGGAGAATGGTAAGCTCTTTCTAGCTATCATCTATATCTCTCATCTCTAGCTATCCTATCATCTGTCTAACTTTTCTGGGATTTGGAACCATGTAAAAGATTTTTGTAAAATCGTGCTCCATGTGCTGTCCCTGTGGTGTTTTTTTTTTTCACGTACCCATAGACTTGTATTGGTGAGTTGTATCTTAAACTCACTGGCAATAGCAACATACTGTGATTGTTTTCTCATTTCAATTGGAGCTGAGGAAACAATTGCAGATATGAGAGGACACATTTATTAACATTTATTAACATCTCAGGTGCAGTGAGATTGTTTTATCGCCTTGCACAGATCAGTTTTAATCGCCAGTATGAGAGCACTCTAAGACAGGGGATAGAACGACGTACATTTAATCAGGGGTGGGGAACTCCAGGCCTTGAGGGCCGCCAACAGTTTAGGTTTTCAAAATTTCCTTAGTATTGCAGAGATGATAATATAATCACATGCACTGGTGATGATTCCAACCCTGTGCAATGCTGTGGAAATCCTGAATACTTGCACTGTTGGCGGCCCTCAAGGCCTGGAGTTCCCCACCCCTGATTTAAAGCATCACTCCAGTGGTGCAGTAAAAAGAACACTTGAGTGTTGCATTAAGTGAGGAGAGGAAGGAAGGTCACCAAATGAATCTTCAGGGGTTGTTGGTGGGGCAAGTTAAAACAGGATGTACTATGTCTGATTATAGAGAATGAGAAGAGCAGACATGCCAGTCTGGATGAGCAGGAGTATGCATACCATCTCTAATTTGAATGGATCTCCAATGCAAATCTTCATGCTGGAGAAAAATTGAGGTATAATTATCTATTATATAATCACGAATGGGTTTTTTGCCCCTTTTGAGTCCGCTCGCGCTGCGAGTCAGCGTGGTCATGTGGATACGACCAAAGCATTGGCCGCGCAGCGGCCAATGCGAGCAGTTCTAAGGCGACTCGCTATGCCCGCGCAGCGGGCATGGCGAGTCGCCTTAGCAGCGCGAAGCATTGGCCGCGAAGCGGCCATTGCGAGTCAGAGACTCGCTCTTCTAGAATCCCGATGCATCTGCATCGGGCACCCAGCTAGTTGATAATAAACTTAATAACCGCGCTTCATTCAGGTCCTCTACTTTGTTGGAAGACAAGATATTGTAGTTTCTGGTATGAGAAAAGACATTTCTTCTAGGGAAGACAGTATCCTTAAAGTATTGGCGTGACCATATCTTGAATATATCAAACATCAAATTTCTAATGAATAGAGAAAATCTTATGTTATGGTGATCTGTTACATTAACCAAATGTATAAGCTTGAGAGACGAGAAGGGGACTATGATATTGTCACATAAATATGTAAATAGCCCCAAAACTGTATTGAACATGGAAATGGTTAATGGCTTCAACAGTGGCGTAACATTCGCGGTCGCAGGGGTTGCAAGTGAGACCAGGCCTAGGAGGTACAGGGGCCCGGAGCCCGCCGACCCCTACGACCGCTGCACCTGCTTTACATGGATGTGAGTCCCTGAGGACACACATCCATGTCACTGCACGGCGCTCTGCCCAGCCGGTCACCAGACGGCTGATCATGGCTGCCGGAGGACTGGCAGGTGCGGCAGTTTTAAAATTCCCGCGGCCTATGCGTGCTGCACTGTGTGAGGTCATGTGACCTCATCACAGACAGGACGCAGTGGCCAGCATCTGTACCTCCACGATCTCATAGCCTGATGCCAGGGTTGTGCCCTCTCTCCGGGTGTACCCTGCAGCATTTGCTGCCTCTACAATTAGCAGCATGTGGGTCACAGTAACAAACATCTGCAGGATCTGCCGGGGAACCGGGACCTGTAAACAGTGAGCAGGTACAAAGCCAAGTGAGAAAGCAGGAGGAGGACGGGCAGGAGCGGGCTGGAGAGGGGCATATAACTAATCATGGGCTGGAGGATGCAGATACTAGCAGTAAACACTTTCCAGCAGGTTCATGTCTCAGCTGATACAAAGTTCAGCCTGCAGGTCACATGAGTGGACCTCAGTGCAAGGGTCAAAGTAGGCTGGCACTATCCCAAGTGGCATGGAGCCACACCTTGCCTTCCATTCTCACACTTCTCACTCAGCTGTAGGCTTCCCTGGCACTCCAACCACCTGGGAGAGCTGAGTGCTGGACAGCTCCTCAACTGCGTCGATAGCACAGCCTGTCTGGCAGGCAGGGACGTCGCTATGCATTAAGAATCGGGGCTGCAGCCCCGATTCTTATGCATAGAGCCCCGAATCTCGCCGGCGGCAGGGCATCATCATTAATGAGCCACTATGAGCACTCTGCAGTCTGCTCAAGTGGCGATAAGCTTCTGATGACAGGGGGCGGCAGCGCAGCGCTGCCCCCTGCAGGCAGATAATATGGTGCCGTGCTCCTGCAGCCCTGTTTGTTGCGAGTCCAGGCCCGGACTGACAACTGGGAGCAGCGGCGGCCGTGCAGCCAAGTTATAAACACGTCAGCCAGAGAGAGCAGCAGGGGCCATGACTGCTCTCCTCTGGCCGCAATACAGTGGAGCCACCGGGAGGTCACAGTGAGAAGCTTCCGGCCACGCCCCTGTAAATTCTGTGTTACGGATCATCAATGTTCTGCCCAATGTCTAGATCACGTGTGCTTTTTATTATTGAATAGTTTGGTGCCGCTCGTCCACCTGCAGGGATTGCTGGCCCTGTCCTGCGCCACTCTGTCACTTCGGCACTCCCCTCCACACACACATTGCTCTCTCTCAGCTCAGCTGTAGACAAGGATTCCTCGATCCATCTGCACTCCAGTCTGACACTGCACTCCCCGGCATCAGTGAGGGGAGTGGGGACGTCACTCTGTAGCAGGAGGTGGGCGGGGCCAACTCTGTGCTGGAGGAGGGGGGGGACACATGGCAGTGTGCCCTGAGGAGAGGGGAGAGAAGTGCTGGAGCCACCTCCCTCCTGTAATCTCACTGGAGCCCCCTCCCTCCTGTAATCTCACTACCTGCTCAACTGTCG
The DNA here is from genome assembly GCA_033576535.1 of Allobates femoralis. Classification (NCBI taxonomy): domain Eukaryota; kingdom Metazoa; phylum Chordata; class Amphibia; order Anura; family Aromobatidae; genus Allobates; species Allobates femoralis. Next base: position 77,369,315 of record JARQOC010000001.1, read on the forward strand.
GGACGGAGCAGGAGGAGGGTAAGAAGGAGGCTCAGGCTTCCTGTGGGATGATTCCAACTTCAGGCCTCCCCCACTGCTGTACTGCCACTGGGATGATGAAGAAGAGTGAGTATATATGTGTTCATGTGTGTATGACAGGATTTGTGATGCTGTGAGAGTGAGCGTGTGATGTGTGTGATGTGAGGGTGATACGTGTGTGTGAGGAATGTGTGTTAGAGTGATGCGTGTGATGTGTGAGTGATGCGTGTGATGTGTGAGTGATGCGTGTGATGTGTGAGTGATGTGTGAGTGATGCGTGTGATGTGTGAGTGATGTGTGAGTGATGCGTGTGATGTGTGAGTGATGCGTGTGATGTGTGAGTGATGCGTGTGATATGTGACTGCAGGTTACATCTTCATTATCTGCATTTAGAGAGTTATCACGGTCTTATCTGTGGTGTTACATGGGACTGCAGGTGACATCTACTACATTATCTGTACTCAGAGATATCACTGTTTTCTGTGGTGTTACATAGGACTGCAGGTGACATCTACATTACCTGTACGCATAGACAGGCTCAGTCTGGGCCGCCGGGTAACCGGTTAAAAGTAATGGTGGGCCCCCAGGCATTGTGGCCCCACCCCCTTAGCCCCGCCCCCAAACGGGTCTGAATGGGTCCCCCTGGAGCAGCGGTGGAGAACGTCTGGCCGCCTCAGTGCACAGCGTTAGCTAGCAACAGGTAACGCTGTGCACTGCAATATTGCTCCCTTGGCAACCCGACGTTTACCTTGCCAACCGGCTCCATTCAATGCTCCCGGATGTATACTTTAGGACAGTGCACAGGAAACGCGGTCTGCAGCGTTTCCTGTGCACTGTCCTAAAGCATACATCCGGGAGCATTGAATGGAGCCGGCCCGGTTGGCAAGGTACACGTGCATACCCCCCCCGGGCGCTGTAGGGGGGCCCGGACGCAAAGGGGGGGCCCACTGGTCCCCTGAGCGTCCCCACATATCGTACTAGGGGGCCCCTGACCCCTGCCCCCGCACGCTATCCTCGGGGCCCCCTTACTGCTGCCTCCCCCCTCTCTCCATTACCGGCAGTCGCGCTGATCTGCCTGTCATGTGGGCTGTAGCCGGCGCCGCTCTAGTTCCTGTATCGCGCCGGCTGCAGCATCACACTACATGACAGGCTGCGCTCGGCGCGACTGCCTGCAGGTAACGGAGAGCGGGGGGGACGCAGCACTAAAGGAGGCAGCGGTAAGGGGGCCCCGAGGATAGCTTGTGGTTGTGGGGGTCAACAGCCGTCAGGGACCCCCTTGAATGACGTGGGGGTGCTCAGGGGCCAGTTAGTGTGGGGGCAGCTCTCATGCCCCCCCCCCCAGGATGAGTGTGGGGGCAGCTCTCATGGGCCCCCCCCTCAGGATGAGTGTGGGGGAAGCTCTCAGCTCTCATGGGCCCCTGAGGCTGAGGTGTGGGGGCAGCTCTCAGGGGCCCCTGAGGTGTGGGGGCAGCACTCAGGGACCCACAAGAGCCCCCTGGTGGTGCTGGGCCCCCCTGGTAGTGCTGGGCCCCCCTGGTGGTGCTGGGCCCCCCTGGTAGTGCTGGGCCCCTCTACTGGTCCTGGGCCCCTCTGGTGCTGCCGGGCCCCCCTGGTGGTGCCTGGTGCTGCCAGGGTCCCCTGGTGGTGCCTGGTGCTGCCGGGTTCCCCTGGTGGTGTCTGGTGCTGCCGGGCCCCCCTGGTGGTGCCGGGCCCCCCTGGTGGTGCCTGGTGCTGCCGGGCCCCCCTGGTGGTGCCTGGTGCTGCCGGGCCCCCCTGGTGGTGCTGGGCCCCCCTGGTGGTGCCTGGTGGTGCCGGGCCCCCCTGGTGGTGCCTGGTGCTGCCGGGCCCCCCTGGTGCTGCCGGGTCCCCCTGGTGGTGCCTGGTGCTGCCGGGCCCCCCTGGTGGTGCCGGGTGCTGCCGGGCCCCCCTGGTGGTGCCTGGTGCTGCCGGGCCCCCCTGGTGGTGCCGGGTGCTGCCGGGCCCCCCTGGTGGTGCCTGGTGCTGCCGGGCCCCCTGGTGGTGCCGGGCCCCCCTGGCTCAGTGTTCTCCCGCTGCCTGTCTGTGGTTATTGTGCCTCTTCTGGGATGTCCTCAGCTCCGTGCTGTGCACAGTGTACCACCATGTTCCCAGCTCCGTGCTGTGCACAGTGTAGCACCATGTCTTCATCTTCGTGCTGTGCACAGACAGTGTACCGTACACTGTCTGTGCACAGCACGGAGCTGGGGACTTGGTAGTACACTGTCTCCCGCCGCCTTAAAATCGGTCTGTTTCTCATCCAGGAGAGTCGGATAAGTGACATCCGTTTTTTGGTCTGTTTGGCAACTGCTGTGCGAGTGTCTGACATTTTTCTCAGATTCTCAGATCACATCCGTGTGCAATCAATCTGTTCTTTCCTCAGCAGCTATTACTGTATAATCATTTACAGGAACATTTTGCAGTGTTCTGAGCTATAGAATGATAATGTATCCGTGAAAAAAACAGATGCCTCTCGGATGGTCAGTGTGCTGTCCGTGATTTTGTCAGACCCATAGACTTGCATTAGTGAGTCTCGCGTGGGAATCATATACTTTTGCAGCATGTTGCAACTTTTTTCTCATCCTGAATCTGGATGAGAAAAAAGCGTCCGACACTCACCAATCTGCTCTCAGAGATTGATTGCAATGTGAGAAAATCACACATTGCACTCATCAGAGTTTCACCCCAGTGTGTCCGTACCCTAATACTAAAATCCATATAGTAATCCTACTGGTATGGGGAGGGTTTATGGCTCAGTACACACTCCATACTTCTTGTTATTAACCAGTTAATGCTCTCTTGTCCACCACACTGCAGTGTCAAAAGAGGACGACAGCGAGACAGACAGCAACATGGCATCAGAGAGCCCCTGACCTCCAAATCGAAGATTATCAGATCCCGGTATTGTGACATAATATTAAGAATAAAGGTTTTTTGCATTTATATTGCATTATGAACTCCACAGCATGGCGGCGAAAATTGCTCCGGCCCCGGGCCCTTCCTTCACTCCTGCTTGTTGCCATACACTGGGGTTGTGCAGAGATGGCAATTGCACCCCTTCTCTTTTTGTTTTAGTATAGTAGTCATATTCTTGTATATAGGGGCAGACAGTGTATGCTATGTACACTTCCAGATTATCAACAACCAAAGTGGCGGCAAATTTTACGACCGCCCCGGGCGCCACAAACAGTTGCTACGCCGCTGGCTGTGCTGCACACCCGCGGCACTATTCTGGCACTGAGTTCCAGGAGGGGGGGGCCCCAAAAAATTTCTTGCACCATGGCCCACTACAGTCTGGGTCCGCCCCTGGCACAGCGTTACCTGCTGCTAACGCTGTGCACTGAGGAAGACATGACTAAGCTTAGTGGAGAACCTGCCTAACTGCTGCCTGTACTCTGCCTTTACTAGGGAACCTGCCTGACTACTGCCTGTACTGTCTATACTGGGGAGCATGCCTGACTGCTGCCTGCCTGTACTGTACTGGGGAACGTGCCTGACTGCTACCATTGCTGAGGAACCTGCCTGACTGCTGCCTGTGCTGGGGAACCTGCCTGACTGCTGCCTGTGCTGGGGAAAGTGCCTGCTGCCTGTGCTACCTGACTGCTGCCTGTGGCTACTGCCTGTGCTGCCTGACTGCTGCCTGTGCTGGGGAAAGTGCATGCTGCCTGTGCTGCCTGACTGCTGCCTGTGGCTACTGCCTGTGCTGCCTGACTGCTGCCTGTGGCTACTGCCTGTGCTGCCTGACTGCTGCCTGTGGCTACTGCCTGTGCTGCCTGACTGCTACGTGTACTGGCTACCTGCTGCCTCTGAGCACTGCCTGACTGCTGCCTGTCACTACTGCCTGTGCTGCCTATGCTTCCTGACTGTTGTGTGACTACTGCCTGTGCTGGCTGCCTGTGAATGCCACCTATACTGCCTGACTGCTACATGTGACTATTACCTGTGCTGCTTGACTACTACATGTGACTATTACCTGTGCTGCCTGACTGCTACATGTGATTACTGCCTGTGCTGGCTGCCTGACTGCCTGTGCTGCATGTGAATGCCGCCTAAACTGCTTGACTGTACTACATGTGACTACTGCCTGTGCTGCCTGACTGCTACATGTGACTATTGACTGTGCTGCCTGACTGCTACATGTGACTACTGCCTGTGCTGGCTTCGAGACTGCTGCCTATAACTACTGCCTGTGCTGGCTCACTGCTACATGTGACTACTGCCTGTGCTGGCTTCGAGACTGCTGCCTATAACTACTGCCTGTGCTGGCTCACTGCTACATGTGACTACTGCCTGTGCTGGCTGCCTGTGTTGCCTATGACTACTGCCTGTGCTGCCTGACTGCTACATGTGACTATTGAATGTGCTGGCTGGCTGACTGACTGCCTGTGACTGCTGCTTGACTGCTGCCTATGCTGCCTGACTGCTTCATGTGACTGTTGCCTATGCTACCTGATTGCTGACTGTGACCACTGCCTGATTGCTGCCTGTCACTACTGCCTGTGCTTTATGACTTGCTACATGTGACTGCTGCCTGTGCTGGCTGCCTGACTGCCTGTGACTGCTGCCTGACTGCTACATGGGACTACTCTCTGTGCTGCTGCCTGATTGCTGCCTGTGACGGCTGCCTGACTGCTGCCTGTGACTACTGCCTGTGATGCCTGACTGCTGCCTGTGACTTCTTCCTGACTGCTTCCTATGTTGCCTGTGCTGCCTGACTGCTACATGTGACTACTGTCTCTGCTAGCTAACTGCTGCCTGTGCTGCCAGACTGCTACATGTGACTACTGCCTGTGCTGCCTGTGACTGCTGCCTGTGCTGCTTGACTTCTGCCAGTGACTGCTGCCTCTGCTGCCTGACTGCTGCCTGTCTGGGACTTATCTTCTCCTCCTCTTCCTCACTCTCTGCTCAGCTCCTCTGTTCACAACACCATGCAGGGCTGACGACAGATTTTTGTGGGCCCCGGGCGAAAGAGTCTCAGTGGGCCCCTTTAACACTCACACACAGCACTGCTACATGCCCAATACATGCACATACAGATACGCAAAGCTCTGCTACATGAACTCTACATACCCAGGTCTGCTACATGTACAATACATGCACATACAAACACACACAAAGCTCTGTTACATGCACATACAAATACCCAGCTTTGCTCACATGTACAATACATGCAAATACAAACACACACAGCTCTGTTACATGCACATACAGATACACACAGCTTTGTTACATGCAAACACAGATACACAGCTCTGCTACTCGTACACTATATACTCAGCTCTGCTACATGTACAATACATGCACATGAAAACACACACATCTCTGTTACATGCACAATACATGCACATACAGATACACATACAGATATACGCATAGACATACACACACAGATATACACATACATACAGATAGACACACACACACACATATACAGATATACACACAGGCACAGATACCTACAGATATACACACACACACATACAGATATACAGATATACACACACACATACAGAAATTCACACACATACAGATATATACACACACAGATATACACACACATACATACAGATATACACACACATACAGCTATACACACACATACAGATATACACACATACAGATTATAATTGTACATTGCAGTTCTGCTGAGCGCAGAGTGATGTGCAGGAGCCGCCAATATAATGGGTATAATAACAGCTACCAGGTATTTACATATAGCTGGAGGGTGGGTGGGCCCCTGAAATCAATTTCCCTGGTGGGCCCCAGACACCCCAGTCCGACCCTGCGCATAGATATCACTGTCTTATCTGTGGTGTTACATAGGACTGCAGTTATTTTTCAGACTGTAAGATGCACTTTATTTACCATAAACTTTGGGGGAAAGAGGGGGTATGAGGACTCAGGACGCAAAGTTTGGGAAGCAGGTAGAGACGGAGGGGAGCGCTGGAGAGATTATATTGGTTATTATTTTCTGGTGTGCGGCAGCATGGGTAGCCACATACAGTGATGGGGGTGGCTATATCCAGGAAGGGAGCGATATCTAACATGGAAGGGGGGCTATATCCAAGATAAGAGGGTAACATACCTGGAGGGAGGGTGCTATATCCCAGTATGGGTCAGCTATATCCAGGATGAGGGGCCCATATACTTCAATGGGGGGCCATATCCAGGATAAGAGAGTAATGTACCTGGACGGGAAGGGGGGGGGGGCTGGGGGGAGTCACTATATCCCATGATGGGGATTATATACCAGGATGGAGGTGCCCTCTCCAGGATTGGGGACATATATTACCTGGAAGGGGCCCAGGATGGGGACTTTACCCCCCATAAGTGTCAGCAGCAAAGCCCATCCCCATAACACTGCATTATAACCACATTTTTTGCTTAATTTGTTATTTCCCTTATTTTCCTCCTCTAAAACCCGGTGGCGTCTTATAATCCGAAAAATACAGTAGTGCATTATCTGTTCTCAGAAAGTTATGTTATGGTATTACACTTTAATTTGGCGGGGTTGGTTGGCTGCAAAACATTTGCCTTGGGGCTTGGGCCCCGGATCTTTTCTGACCCTAGCAACGCCCCTGCTGGCAGGTAGGAACTTTCCTCTGACATGAAAATTGCTGATATATAAAATATAACTGGGGTAATTTCCTATTATAATTGATATATAATTATAATATTTCCAATTTTCCATGAAAACAGTGCCTCCCTGGACCATGGACTGTGACTGGTATTGCAGTACTGTCTGCTTGTTTTGCATAGGGAAGAGCTGCAATATGGATGAGTGTCCACTTCTGAGGAAAATAGGGGCACTAATGTCTCAAATAACAAAGGGGCATGATGATGAGATTATTATATTATTATGTATTATTATTGCGCCATTTATTCCATGGCACTTTACATGTGACAAGGGGCATACATAGACAAGTGCACTAATCAAGAACAATACAAGGTACACACAGATACAGGAGAAGAGAGGACCCTGCCCCAGAGGGCTCATAGTCTACAAGGAATGGGTGAGGATACCGTGGGTGATGGGAGAGGACCTTGCCCGCGAGGCCTCAGTCTACAAGGGATTGGGTGAGGATCAGTGGCATAACAACCACAGTCGCAAGTGCGACCGGACCCGCTATCTCCTTCGACCCCTGGCTGCGCCAGCTTTACATGGATGTGGTTCCCTGAGGACGCACATCAATGTCCCTAGGTGGCTGATCACGCCCGCCAGATGCATTAAGTCCGGCACCGTTCTCTCCCTGCCCTGTGCTGCTGTCCTGGCCAATCACTCTGGCCAATCACAGGCCTGGCAGTCAATCACAGGCCAGTCGGCACATGACATCAGCTTCTGGCCTGTGATTGGATGACCATGCGGCTCATGGCCTGTGATTGGCTAGGACAGTGGCACTGTACACTTACGGCATCTGAGGCAGGGAGATGAGTGCGGTGCCATGCTCCATGCATTGGCTGCATCAGTACACCTACAGGCTGAATGCGGCGCCGGTGGACCGGTGAGAAGTGTCCTTGAGTCTGTATGTGTCCCTGTGTCTGTGTGTCTCTGTGTCTGTGTGTGCCCCTGTGTCTGTGTGTCCCCCTGTGTGTATCCCTGTGTGTGTTCCTGTGTGTCCCTGGGGGTGCAAGGGTATGATGGGGATACCCAGTGATGTAACAATCGCGGTCGCAGGCTTCGCAAGTGTGACCAGGCCTAGAGGTACAGGGGCCCGGCGCCTGCCAACCCCTGCACCTGCTTTACATGGATGTGCGTCCCTGAGGATGCACATGCATGTCACTGTTTGGCGGTCTGCCTGGCCGTTCCCCAGGTGGCTGATCATGGCCACAAGAGAACTGGCAGGCACTGTACCTTTAAAACTCCCACGGGCGCTGAATGCTGCACTGTGATGAGGTCATGTGACCTCATCACAGTCAAAACGGAGCTGCTGGTGGGAGCGATGACGGTGAGCTCCATTCAGGAGCCAAGAGCCTCTGACAGCTTCTGGAGAGGGAGAGGTGAAGGGGGAGGGAGTGTGTGGGTCTGTGTTTCTGTGTATATGTGGGAGGACGGCTGTTCAGGCGCATGTGCATGTGTGTCCGTGTGTGTATGGGGGGGTACAGTGGGCAGTGTTTGTGTGTGGGGGGAGGGCTGTACAGAGGGCAGTTTGACTGTGTGAGTGGGGCAGGTTGTACAGGGGGTAGTGTGGCTGGGGAGGATGTATACTATATGGAGGGCTATGAGGCTGCATTATGCATTATACTATATGAAGGGCTGTGACGCTGCATTATATTATATAAAGGGCTGTGACACTGCCTTATATTATCTGGAGAGCTGTGACACTGCATTATACTATATGGAGGGCTGTGAGGCTTTGTTATACTATATGGAGGGATGTGAGGCTGCATTTTACTATAATGGAGGACCATATATACCAGGATAAGGGCATATTCTAGGAGGACGGCCATATATAGCAGGATGAGGGACATTAATACATTATGAAGGGGAGAGGGGTCAATTCATGAGTCTTTATAGGATTTAGAATGTTGCATGGAGCCCATACATCTGACCAATGTGGGCGTGCGGGGGAGGGGGGGATGGTCCAAATTTCGCACTGGGGCCCTTCGGACTCTAGTTACGCCACTGGGCTTCAAGGTATTTCCTAGGATAGATATTTGACTAAATAAATTGAAATGTGTGGTCAAATGTAAAGCTTTCTTAGTTCATTATACATATCCTATTTTTGTAAATATTATATTATACAGTATGAAGTCAGAATATTCCATACTTTGCACAACATTTTCACAGTCACCGGTGGGATGAGCACTGTTCACACTATCTGTCTCCATTGCTTTTCCTTTTACAGGATTCATAATAAAGATGTTGTATATGTGATGATGATCCATTATGTTCCATTTGATGGATCAATTATGATTCAATATGATTATGAATTGACTTACAATGGGTCCATCTCACATCTCAGATGAGAAGTGGATAAAACTATATCCAGTGTAGGTAATCCTCTGCCAGCTAATACATCAGCAGCTCCAATCTCTCTAATAGCTTTCTATAATGTGATAGTCTGAACTCCAGGCTGTCGAGCTTACAGAGCATTGCTTAGTCTGGGTCCATATGTTGCAGGCTCTATTGTTTTGCCAGAATTTTTCACATTTGTTAAAAACTGCACCATTGTAAAATCTATTTTTTTGTGTCTTGTCAACCCATCCAAAAACTGGGTGCTATTGCATTTACTTTTCAACTAACAGAGCAAGACTAGTTATGTACCAGTATACCACATATCAATGCAAAGAGGAAGGGTTTCATCATTGACATATAGGTTGTATCTTGAAAATGATGAGGCGTAATTTAAAACATGGGCCCAAATTCAAAAGCTCCAACAGAGACCTCAACTATTTCAAATCTTTAAAATCATCGTTTTTTTCATGTAGGCCAAAAAGAATTTTGGGGTCCCCTAGGCTCCAGCACCCAGGATGATTGCGACCCCTGCACCTTTTGCAGTTACACCACTGCTTTTAAAATAAGTATAATTCTATTTAAAGAACTGTTCAGTTATATAACAATTAAAGGGACTCTGTCAGGTCATTTTTCAGTATGATACTAATAGTACCCTTGAATAGTGCTCTGGTAGCCCTAATAAAACATGTAAAAATCATTACTGTTCCCTCTGTAGTTTTCTTGCTATAATTATCTTCACACCCTGGAGGCAGCTGACTGCACTAGTCGAGTTCATTACTTTCACTGCCAAGTAGTCCAGCATATGTAAGTGTTAATTTAAATATCCATGCCTAGCCAAGCTGGTATTTTCTCCCTCCCAGATATGCTCTGTGTTCCACTACTAGCTTTCATATTAATTTTCCTGCCATGCAAACTGCTTCTGAGTGGGATGAGGGGAGAGAGAGGGAGAGATGGCAGGTACATACCTAACTGAGCTTTGAGATAAGTCTCCTCCGTATGTGCTGACCTCCTTGGGGAGGTCTGAGCACAAGCCTGTGCTGTCTGTGAGAGATTAAGTGTGTTTATTTGAACATTTGTTTTCCTGCATACAAGGAAGAGAAGCAAAGACAAGAGGGTACAGCCCCCATGTGAATGATTTCCTGTTAACTTTGGTTATATGCTTGCAAGAAGGGCAGGGCTGTGATGTCACTACATTCATTTCCCGGGGAGTGGGCAGCAGAGAAGTGATCACTCACTGTGATTGACATGGAATCAATCTCTTTCTTTTTGCAGTTTAGAGAGGATAGAGAGTGAGTATAAATAAAAGAAATCTCTAGGGTGTTTCTGATATAGTCCTACATATTCTGGCCAGCTTAGACTGGTACAGTTTTCTCATGTGTTAAAGCTTATTGCTAAGTTTTGATCTTTCATGCACTTTCTGTAACTCATCCCACATCTCCTTTGCAGTTGCCCACTTGCATATATGCACAATCTGATCATCATCTACATGAAGGAGATAGTGCTTTGTGCTTTCTGATCTTTCTGTACCCAGTCATTGGTAATGGATGAGGCACTTGTTCCTGTGTATATTTCCATGGTCCTTCTCTTATGAGCAGCATCTTCATCTTGAATTTCCAGGACTGATAATTCTGATTGGTGAGAGTGTGCACTGAGAACAGTGATCCCTGTTGTGGACACCTTCTCTGTTGCTCTGCTGCTTTTGCTTCTGTTGCTGTATTAATCTTCTGTGTGACTCTGTGTTCTCTGTCACTCCTGGGGTTCTGTGTCACGCTGGGTCCATAACCTGTTGGCAGTGGATCACTCAGGATACACTGAAAGCGTGTTGACAACAGAACGTAGCTTTAATTAGCAAAAAACAGGTACAGATGTGAAGGGCTTTGTGGAAACAGGAATAAACATCTTAAATGTCCCTTTGCAGCATCAGCAAGCTGCTATGCTTCTCTTCACATGCACAGACACAGGAAACTGGTTACAGTCACATGGTCTTTCCTTTGTGTGAACCTCTGGGAGTTGTTCCTCTTTTTTTCTTTAAACTAACTTTACTGACAATGCACAAACCTAGCAATTCAACACTTACACATACAGGATTGGAGCTGCTGCACTTAACATATTTCAACAGATGCAAAAGGAAAGTTTTTTGCATGCAAGGGTTCTGAATAAAGGTTATGTCAAAACTAACGCCATCTTACATATGGCCTGCATAGAACGTGGGACATAGGAAAATCAATACATAGCCAATTACAATAAGACACGATATTTATATAACCAATCAAGAATAACCATTAAGTTATATAATTTCCTAGGTACAGCCTACTAAAAAATGGTTACATGAGGTGTTGTGGTGCAAAAAAAAAACAATGACCTTAAACGTGAAGTTGACCTATTCAAATGTCTTCTGTAAATATAGCATCTTTACTTTGCAATTACTTATTAATCTTGTTACCACATTCATATTCATGAAGTTTCTCATATTTCTAGTGATTTTAAAATAGGTTACGTTTTAAAGGGATTTTTTTAAAAAAGATATTTTAGGGGTTTATTGAAGGTTTATGAAAGATAAATAAGTATATCTCTCCAAGATTAGGTGGCAAAAACCTAATGACAGATTCCTTTTAGGGAAATAATAGACATCAAAAACCGTACTACACACATAATTACCAACACAGGCCTCCAACCCGGAAACGATTACCTGTTTGAGCCAAGAACGACTCTCACAACTGTGTAGTGACCCTTCATCAGACATCTCACATAAAATATAAACATGCCTTTGTTATATTCCCCTTGCAGCCCTTAACCCCGACATGTTTGATCTCCTAAGTCAGACTGTCACCTCCTCCGAGATAGAACAAACAACCAAAGCTCAGTAAAAATATGGGTCCAGACATCTTCACTGCTCTTTACTAGTGATGGGCAAACCCGAACTGTAAAGTTCATGGTCCGTACTGAACCCCTCTCTATCCTTCAGCAAAGTCTGCTGTTCAGCTGTAATATTTTCCCCATGTTTTGTACCACCTGTAACCATAAAGTTCGTACCTGTTATATGCAAAAGCAAGAAGTATGTAAGAATCATTCCCGCTACTAAGTGTACATAGGCTCAGTGTTCAAATCTAGTGCACAACAGTTTATTTCCTTAAATATCACCTGTCTCGTTTTTTGTAAAAATGAAGGGTCCCAGTATATTACATAATGCGGCAGAATGCGGTTTGAGAGCGACTGTAAATCGGCTAAGATTACATGCCCACACCCAAGGACTTCTGTATCAGTTGATTTGGGGGCTTGTAGCACAACTCAGCCAGAGAGGTCCCTTACAAGCTAGCCACAGGCAGTAAGAGTAGGAAGACTTAAACATGTTTTTAAAAAAAAAAACAAAAAAAACACAAATTTATAGTTTAGGTATAACACAGGGATTATTAAAAACTGTATTATGAGGCTCATAAAGTGCTTCTAATACTTGCTATGAGTAAATCTTGCTGTCAGGTTCCCTTTAGCATACACAGAAGGAAACTGGGATAAAACAGTTTTTTGAAAATCCATTTAGGCAATTGTAATGATCAAGAATGTCATAATTTCATGATTGATGGCCTTTCTAAACATACTGAATAATGAGTAAAAATGCGTTCATTAAACGAGCGTAAAAAATAATCATTCTTGGTAACACTTTTGTCATGCCGGCTTCAGACTCTTTTCACACTGTGGAGCCTGATGACCTCTTTGTTATTCAGCCAGAGTTTGGGCATTGGCAGTAGTTAGTTCACTGATGTTCAGCTTTGCAGGAGTCAACTTTTTGATTAGTGTCAACTGAAGGTGGAAGGTGCTGGAAAACCTTCTCCCTTTACATATGGCACAGAACATTCCTGGATGCCGACTAAAGCATTTGCATGCCTCTTGCATACCGGTCCTGTGTTGGAGATGCTGTTTAAACTCTAATCATTGCTAGTGTGGTGCCCCTGCGGTCCAGTCACCACTACCAGTCTGTGGCAACTGGGGTTGATAAGTCCAGTCACCCACACACACCCAACACACCCGGTCCTAGGGCTAGCGGATGAACCCAGGTAGTGGGAAGGGTCAGGCAGCCCATGGTAGAAAAATGGAGGGTGGGAATTTACGAAGAGCAGTCAGAAAGTGGGAGAAAGAACAAAGGGACAGCACAGGAAGTGGTCGGTAAGTCCAGCGAGGCAGCAGAGAAGAGAAAATGAAGGAGAAGGACCCGGAGGGTTTGAGTGGCGTGTGAGTCACCCCGGATCCCAGGACAGCACACTGCAGAGATACAGAGAGAGCCCAAGGGGTGCGGGATGAGAGTGTTCCAACTATATGCCCAAATCTGCTCTAAAGTGGAGGGGCAGGGTGAGAACCAGTGGCCCGTCCCTGAAGGTGGTGAGGAGGCTCCAAGCTCCAATCACAGAACCGAGGGCCACAAGATCTCCAAGAGCTGTTGCCAACGCCTGGCACAGTGCTGAGAAGACAGCCGTGCTAGGGTCAGGGGACTCAGATGGTCGCCCAAGAAGGCCCGTGGCTGCTGGATTGGGCCCTGTGTGCGGAGGTGCATGCAGGAATGAGGAGGACAGGCAGTGCTGAGTGAGAGGAAAGGAACCCAAGAGGGGTGTATTGGAAGAGCCATCCTGGTTGCCAAGGAGTACCGTGGCTGCAATGTATTTTTGCTTTAACCTGAAGTACCTGCCAAGAGGAGCCAAGTAATCCGGGCTGGAACTCAGACTGTGTGTGAGACTCTTATTTCCTGCCTATGGAGCGGTAGACTACCAAACCCTGCATGGGACCTGCCTTGACCCTACAGCATTCAGCTCTGCCCACTGGCCTTCCATCACCCCAAATCAGCTTGAATCTGGATGCCCTGGGGAACCGCTCCTCCCATGGGCAGCTACACCATCACAGCGGCAACTCTATCATTATCAGAGGCCCCCAACTGCAGCAGTGGCCACTAACGCCACCTTCCACGGGTGGCGTCATGATAAACTCTTAAACTTTTACTTTACTTTTTTTTTTTTTACACCTTTTTCAATTCCCCTTTTTTTTTTACTGAACGCCCATTCATGTTGCCACGGACCGGGTCACGCCATCGTGACATCCCGAGACCCGAGGACGATGTCCATAGGAACCGGCTCCAAGTACCCCATGGCCTGCACTGGGGTGAGTCACTTGGTGTCTGATGAAGTATACCTTGTTGTTTTTTCATTCCCTATTTGTGTTTGAGTTCTCCGTACACACATATTGTATCTTCCTGATTGTTTGCTGTGTGGTACTATTTGCTTTAACCCTGTCTGTCTATATCTGTGGGTTTCATTACAGTTCTCCTCCCGGGGTGGGGGTTGTGGGTTCAGCTCAAGGCTGGAGAGGAGAAAGGGACAGGTTGGAGACTCAGGTCTTTCTACCTTCAACCCCTGAGTTAAGGAAAGTCTGGGTTCCCCTAGCCTAAGGGAGAGTTCAGAGGCCCAGGTTCCTATCCTACTGTTCTCCCTAAGCTACCATGACATTATTGTGAGTAAACATCATTTTCTGTGAGAATGGAACAATCATATTACCAATCATACTGTGCACATTGTAGAGCAATCCACCTGTTTAAACGGTCTACAAAACAACCACCAATTGGTCTACAAGAAGCAAATCAATAGTCATTTAATGTCCGCTTTAGTACTATCTAAATGATCATTATTGTACAAAACTGGGACTATAATCAGCATGGCAAGTGATGAAGGTCCAAGAAGATTTAGCAGAACGTCACCCTAAAATTCCATAAAGCGGCCATGACTTAAATACTAATGTTAAATATCAATATATTGTCGTATTTTTGATAATATTGTTCTCCAGCTCTATATGCTCAGACATTAAAATCTTGAATTTACATCAAATTTTTATGTTTCTTTTTTTATGGCAGACAGTAACTATTTACAGAATATTTTCCAATACTCCCATACTTATGACGAAAGTTTTAGATGACTTTAACATAAAAACCTCCTCTTAAAACAAACATCCTTTGTACATGACAATGAATCTGCTAATCAGGTCTGATAACAAAATATGCAATTAGTCATAGGCCGGGCTTCGCTCTTGCTGAAGAGGAAACGGACACTTCCTGACACATTAGATCTAGCAAATTGAATATTAATTATCCTTGAGTACAGACACAGAAACACGACAAGGATGGGAAGAAACACCCCAGCATTTTCAGAACTTGTGCCAATCCTCACATTCCAAATTAAATAGCAATGAATTCCGACAGAAAACATTTTTTCTAAAATAAAATGTGTAATTAATTCGGAATTAACGAGGTGGTATAATTTGACTTCTCTCCCTCCTGGCTTTTTTCTATTTTCCTTTTTTCCCCAAAAAATAAAACATTGACCAAGATAAGTGAAGATATTTCTTTGTAGCAAGATTTAGTCACTAATTATTATTTCACTTGGAAGGATATTCTGAACTTTGTGAAAAGATCTCGGCTCTTTGACAATGAAGAATAGCTTCTCGCTGGAGTGTATTCAAAGGTTGAAATATGCATGAGAATGATTATGTGTTTATGCTTAAGTTCTGCATAGATTCATAATGACGAGGTGTCAACGCCAAGGACTTTGTCCAAGATACAACAATGCGGGAACACACAGTTCAGTACAGTAACACCCTAATCCGAGATCACATTTTGTTATCCCTTCTATGTGTACTGTTCACCACAATGGGTCATGCTTATATATTTGTATAGTAACATCATTGCATAAATCAATTCAATTTCTTTAGAAGTACCACTAGTGAGTTTCGAACTGGGATGACTTAGTTTGTCCACTACTATGAAGCAGTAGGCTTGGTTTTTATAAAAATAAAATTAAACAATTTTTACCTATCAGACCAGCTGGTCTTCTGTACTCCTGCTGGCATCCCCAACTGTCTTCAGGTGTACTCTTCTGGTAGTGAGTATCGGCTGAAAGAAACAGCTGACTGTTTCTTCTTCAGTGTATAGACCAGTGATAAAGAAATGGACAACCCCCTTTAAGCACGTTTTCAAATCCATCAGCGTATATGTGGATATGATCCAAAACAAGAAAAAAGTTGCTCCAGCTCCATAAAATCCAGAATGTATTTAACACCTCTTTCACATAAACGTTTTTGCCCGGATCCGGACAAAAAAACGCATTGTCTATGGGGCTTGTGGTAAGGTGTGGCAAGTGCGGTTGCGGAAGTTGCTGCATCTGCCACAACGGCACTTGCTGCACCTGCCTGCAAGCCCCATAGACAATGCCCATAGACAATGCATGGGGCTTGCCACAAGAGCGTTGCAAGTGCGGCCGTTAGGCGGCAGATGCGGTAAATCTGCTGCATCTGCCACATTTTGGTGAAAACGCTAGTGTGAAAGCAGCCTAATATTTGCACCAAAATGCATACATGGCATAGCGCAGTTAATTAAAGGTGACATATTTCGAACAACTGTTCTTCATCATAGCCAGACAGCTACTTTTTTTTGGGATAATTACTTCACATGTGGCCTTGCGGTTTCCTTGCTCCTATCACACACCCAGAGCCTGGTAGCATTAAGGTGAGCAGGTTATCTTTCAATACATTTGAAACTTACCTTTACTTAGCAAGTGTACAGAGACCTCTCTCTGACATGTCCTTTCTCTATCTTCAGTAACTTCAGAACACACCCAAGATGGCCATCGTTTTCTACCTGTGATTCAGATCTTCCCCAGCTTACAGCTCCACCTCTGCCGTGAGCTTTGGTTTGCCACATTGATACATCAGTTTAAGGATATCACAGGAAATTGCTTTAATGTGTGACCAATCAGTGTATATCAACATTGATTTGTTGTCTAAACACGTGTGCGTTTATGCACCACACATATCTATTACAGAAAACAGTAACCCTTGATGGCTGAATATCAATATTACTGCAGATAATTCAACTTCCTTAAAACAAGTACTATATATACTGATGAAGGCTCAGAGATACACATTGATACCACACTGGTGAACCGTGCACAACTCAACAATGACACACATTTAATTGCAATATATCCCAGTACAGAGTCACTGCAATGCCTATACCAGTTACCAGCCAATCAGAAGCCTGGAGTTGACATTTACAGGCGGCACATGATGTCACTTCCATGCAGCTTTTCTGCCTGCGGTGGAGGAGGGAGAGGATGCTGCATCACAGGAGTGAGGAAAGATTTGAATAATTGTTAAATTATTTTTTTAATGTGTAGGTGAAGTGCTCCAGAATTAGGGCTATTGGTACAAGACATGAGAATATTACAACAAGATGAAGCCAAAGATGGGGGACAAGTTACAGGATGGGGCTATAGCATAGAATAGGTGCTATTATTACAATATGGAGAAATTATTACATGAAAATTTATGCTATAACAGAATGGGGGCCATTTTAAAAAGATGGGGACATTACTACAGTAAGGGACATTATTACTGTACAGTAATTACAGTAATTACTGACAGGAGTGGGACATTAGAGACATTATTACTGAATGAAGACACTAATTAGACATTATTACAGTAAGTAGAACATTATCAAGGTAAGTTGGGAAAACATTACATAATGGGAGTTATTATATGGTGACAGGAGGACATTATTACAGGCAGGGAGACATTATTATTATTTATATTAATTCACATCCATATAGCGATAAAGTCCATTATTTACTTTACACACATTAGCAACACATGTCCCTCCTTTGGGCGTTCACAATCTAAATTCCTATCAGTATGTCTTTGTCAGGTGGAAGGAAAACAGAGAGCCCGAGGAAACCCACATGTGGAGATAAGCAAACTACTTTGGTTGCATTTGAACTCAGGACCCCAGCGCTACAAGATGACTGTTGCCACCATGCTGTCCACAACTATAACATTGCTGCTTATAGATGTATTTGGTTTATTATTACAAGGACGAGAGATGATATTACAGTACGGGGAAACATTGTAACAATGTGAGATGTGTGCCAGCTCACATTGTGGTATTGATGATTATATCTTTGACCCACATCAGGTAACAATGTTTCTGTTGTAAATAATGTTCATTTTTTGGACAAAAGGGGCCAACTGTTTGCTGCACAACTAAATGATGCTGTAGATACTGTATGTGCATTGTATAAAGCATGCAATGACTTTTTTGACAAAAAAGGAATTGATGATTGAAATTCACTGTTTGTAAACAATGTATGCAATCACAATGAGCCATAAGTTTATATTTTAATTAAGATGTGTGCAGTCTCGAAACATAGAGGGGGCCAGGTTGGAATAATTAGTGGTATTCCAGTATGTGGAACGGCAGAGCCATTATTGAGTGCAGTCTGAGATCCTGAAGTAGAAAGATGATGAACTAAATGGAGATCTAAGTACAACCGTGTGTGTGAAAATAGCTTGATGACTGGAGCATTGGCAGAGTGGAGATGATCATGTCCATTGATATATCCTGTTTATATCGGGGAAGATTCCAGCAGCATTGTAAGGATATGAAAAATGTGTTAATTAATGTGTAGAGGTGTTGGATGGCCGCTGATGAGTCAGGGTACAGTCCTTTAACGATACATGCTCACCTGGTGGAAGGGGCGCTGCAGCTTCCTGGATTCATTGTGCTTGTGGGGGTATACTCAAGTCGGAAACATGATTAAGGCCCACTGCATCTTAGCAATGGGTATCTCTGAACAAAACTCACTACAATTTGGCGCCAAAGTATCTGACACTGAAATGAGGGTTGATAATTAGTTAGTAATAACATATCATATTTGGTTAGAAGGAATTTTATATGCGTCTAAGAGACAACTTAGTACAGTTTTCAGGCAGATTTGAACTTTATCCCTGAGTGGTTTCTAGAGAACATTTTAACATTAGACAACTGCGTTGGCGCATTAGACTTCATTTCGGCTAAACTTCTGCAGCGTAGCCGGTATGTTGATCAACGTTTATGATACAACTGAGAAAAGGATCATTCCTCTGAGTTCTTATTAGTTAATATGGCGGGCAAACAGGGGCTATCGGCTGAGAAATGAAGGGTTACTTATTGTAGGATTGTAAGCTGTTTTGCTGAACCAAGGCAGGCCTTATTTAACACTCAAATATTCGTCAGTTTTCAAGGTGTTATCAGTTATATGGTACAATTTTGGCCGGCACGCTAATAGGTAAATATACAGAGATTATTTTTAGTTGAATATGTTGGAAGCACCCATTGCTGCCAGCACAATGGTATCGTCAATTCCTGGTTGAGTGTCCAGTGTAAGGTTTTGATTGTCCCACTTAATTGTGATTATTTATATAACTGCATAAATATTGTTCCGAGTAGAGCGAGATTGGTGTCAGAGTTGGTTTATATATCGCTTAGCATCACTGTATCCTTAGGAACTTACCTGGCCACATGTTGCAACAACACATGATAGAGGAGCATAAAGAAATGAGGGACATTGTCCATAAATAGGGTACATGATTATGGCCCACATAATAAACCAGCACTACCAGATTTGAACGATATTTTGCCAAAAATCTCACATTTATATATTACAACTTTGGAATGAATTATGTGTATTTGCACGCTCTTTTATTGCAAGTGTGAGGCACCGCCGGCATGATCCGCATGGCCGGGGTACATCACATGTAGGATCAGAGGATGATCCTGTGCACACTGGCCGGTTTTCCTGTGATGATAATACTGTGTGAACCAACCTGAACACAATGAGGTTTCATGAGCCTAATGAGCGGCAGTGAGAGTGGGATGAGATCCATGAGGAATAGGATGTAATGAGTGAGTGCTGACAACCCGGAACACAGGGAGTTAACCTGAGCTGTGTGACAGGCTGATTACAAGCAGCTGAGGGGGTGTGTCCATGTGGGAGTGGCTGGCACGATAAGAGCCGGCCACCTGAGTGATTGAGAGATAGATTCTGGAGGCTGAGTTTGATCCTGGAAGCTGAGATTGATTCAGATGGAAGCTGAGACCAGCCAAGTGCAGAGCAGTCTGGAGGCTCTGAGTACATGATGGGAGCATGCTAGCTCCATGCCGGTGCCGAGGTCCGTGGTCGTGTCCGCACCTGGAGGGGGAAGCCGTGGTTGACCCGTGGACGCTAGACCGGACGTGGTTCACCTCACGTCCGGGAAGGAGCCTGTGGCGATGCCTGGTGGAACCTGTGACACAGGGAGCGAGACCCGGATCCGTGCCCGGTAAGAAAGCAGTTCCCGAGCGATAGTGTGAACTGTGCACCTTGTGTGTGTAAATCATGTTAGGCGAGTATAGACCGCCCTTGGGACCGACTCAGTGGAGTCCGTTAAAGGTCCTGATGAACCGGAATGTATGTAGCCCTTGGAGGCAATTGTATGTAGAATGCCAGGCGGGCATAGACCGCCTTTAGGTCCGAGTCAGAGTGCTCAGTTAAAGGACCTGATGAAACAATGTGTTTAACTATGTGTATGAGGGCTTAGGTAATGGCCCTGAATGAGAGATGATGACCTATGTAAGACCCATGTATAATCATGTGGAGAGACAGTGACCCAGCTGGTATGGATGATGTTGGAGGCGTTCCGTCCTTGGGACGAGAGGGAGGCTTGCCCTGCTGCATGCAGAGGGTACCTGATCCCTCAACCACGACCTCTAATGGTGTGGGTGTGCCTGTGGTGCCAGAGGCAGGGGTAATAGGGCTCCTAGTAGGTAACGGATGTAGAGGTTCCCGTGCACTATGGTTTGCCAATCCCTGTAATGGGCCATGGAGGGGCCACAGTCCATGGATGTGGGCTGTGAGCAGGTGTGTGATCCATGGACGTTTGAATGATGGATCACATACGGTGTGTAAGGTCCCGGTCAGGCAGGATTCCTGACTATGGGTGAATGTATATCATCATGCTGGGGTGACTAAAGACAGGCGGCAGGTACCGCCATTGGGACCCACAGGGCCCGTTGAGGCGTATGTAACGAAGGTCAGAAGCAGGGGTTAGAAGGGCTCCCGTACTGGGTAACGCGTGGTTAGGCCGGAGGGCCGCAGCCCCACGGGTTACTAGGGTTTGCCAATCCCTGTTATGAACCCGGAAGGGTCATCATCGTACTGTAACTTATGTATAGTGTAAGTAGGCCGGAGGCCGTAGCCACCATGGGAGCTGTTAGTAGAGCTCCAATGGGGACAGAGATGGTTACAGGTCCCGGGTTACTATAAAACGTTATGTGCAATATAAGTGTTATGTGATGTTAAATGTAAATGTATGATGTATTTATGTAAAGTGTTGTTAATCAATGTGATATGTGTCAAACATGCTACCCGGGTTATGTGATTGATATGTGAAAATAAACGGGTAGACATTGGTTAACCTTATAAACACGTGTTTGTGGTCGTTTTGCAAGCGGGTTCCCCGGTTGCTACCTCACATATGGTGGAGAATGCGGGCAAGGTTGCCCGGTGAGGAATGCACCCCAGTTACAAAGGGGGGTTGGTACAGCCGAGGGCTGTGGTGCCGGAGCACCTTATATGGACTTTTATGTTGATGCACTTTAAATGGACTTGGTTGCTATGGGCGACCGCACGACGCACACCTAGCATCTTGCCGGTGACCTGGCGAGGTCACGAAGACGTCGTACTCAAAGTATCGGGCGGCCCTAGGGGTCCCGAAGTCAAAGTCGACGTGATCAAGGTTCCGGTGGCCCGAGGGCTCACGAAGTTGCCAAGACAACGCCACATCCGGATTCTATGAACTGTGTTTGCCCCTGCTGGTTTAAGCAAGGAGGGGGGAGGTTGGACAGGAGTCACAGGTATACAAACCGGGAGCTGTGCCACAAGGTGTTGTATGGTGGCCCGGCTCCTATGGCAGTGTGTTCATCCCCCACTGGTCTGAACAAGGAGGGGGGAGGTTAGGACACGGTTTACCGGTGTCCGAGGTGTACAAGCCGGCAGTGTGTGTGACCCTTATTCACAAGCCAGGAGCGACGCTGTCACCCGACTTGTCAGGGCCGTGTGTTTAACCCCTACCCACGGGTGTAAACAAGGAGGGGGGTATGTGAGGCACCGCCGGCATGATCCGCATGGCCGGGGTACATCACATGTAGGATCAGAGGATGATCCTGTGCACACTGGCCGGTTTTCCTGTGATGATAATACTGTGTGAACCAACCTGAACACAATGAGGTTTCATGAGCCTAATGAGCGGCAGTGAGAGTGGGATGAGATCCATGAGGAATAGGATGTAATGAGTGAGTGCTGACAACCCGGAACACAGGGAGTTAACCTGAGCTGTGTGACAGGCTGATTACAAGCAGCTGAGGGGGTGTGTCCATGTGGGAGTGGCTGGCACGATAAGAGCCGGCCACCTGAGTGATTGAGAGATAGATTCTGGAGGCTGAGTTTGATCCTGGAAGCTGAGATTGATTCAGATGGAAGCTGAGACCAGCCAAGTGCAGAGCAGTCTGGAGGCTCTGAGTACATGATGGGAGCATGCTAGCTCCATGCCGGTGCCGAGGTCCGTGGTGTGTCCGCACCTGGAGGGGGAAGCCGTGGTTGACCCGTGGACGCTAGACCGGACGTGGTTCACCTCACGTCCGGGAAGGAGCCTGTGGCGATGCCTGGTGGAACCTGTGACACAGGGAGCGAGACCCAGATCCGTGCCCGGTAAGAAAGCAGTTCCCGAGCGATAGTGTGAACTGTGCACCTTGTGTGTGTAAATCATGTTAGGCGAGTATAGACCGCCCTTGGGACCGACTCAGTGGAGTCCGTTTAAAGGTCCTGATGAACCGGAATGTATGTAGCCCTTGGAGGCAATTGTATGTAGAATGCCAGGCGGGCATAGACCGCCTTTAGGTCCGAGTCAGAGTGCTCAGTTAAAGGACCTGATGAAACAATGTGTTTAACTATGTGTATGAGGGCTTAGGTAATGGCCCTGAATGAGAGATGATGACCTATGTAAGACCCATGTATAATCATGTGGAGAGACAGTGACCCAGCTGGTATGGATGATGTTGGAGGCGTTCCGTCCT
This sequence comes from Allobates femoralis, assembly GCA_033576535.1. Classification (NCBI taxonomy): domain Eukaryota; kingdom Metazoa; phylum Chordata; class Amphibia; order Anura; family Aromobatidae; genus Allobates; species Allobates femoralis. Next base: position 77,392,261 of record JARQOC010000001.1, read on the forward strand.
TGGGACGAGAGGGAGGCTTGCCCTGCTGCATGCAGAGGGTACCTGATCCCTCAACCACGACCTCTAATGGTGTGGGTGTGCCTGTGGTGCCAGAGGCAGGGGTAATAGGGCTCCTAGTAGGTAACGGATGTAGAGGTTCCCGTGCACTATGGTTTGCCAATCCCTGTAATGGGCCATGGAGGGGCCACAGTCCATGGATGTGGGCTGTGAGCAGGTGTGTGATCCATGGACGTTTGAATGATGGATCACATACGGTGTGTAAGGTCCCGGTCAGGCAGGATTCCTGACTATGGGTGAATGTATATCATCATGCTGGGGTGACTAAAGACAGGCGGCAGGTACCGCCATTGGGACCCACAGGGCCCGTTGAGGCGTATGTAACGAAGGTCAGAAGCAGGGGTTAGAATGGCTCCCGTACTGGGTAACGCGTGGTTAGGCCGGAGGCCGCAGCCCCACGGGTTACTAGGGTTTGCCAATCCCTGTTATGAACCCGGAAGGGTCATCATCGTACTGTAACTTATGTATAGTGTAAGTAGGCCGGAGGCCGTAGCCACCATGGGAGCTGTTAGTAGAGCTCCAATGGGGACAGAGATGGTTACAGGTTACTATAAAACGTTATGTGCAATATAAGTGTTATGTGATGTTAAATGTAAATGTATGATGTATTTATGTAAAGTGTTGTTAATCAATGTGATATGTGTCAAACATGCTCCCCGGGTTATGTGATTGATATGTGAAAATAAACGGGTAGACATTGGTTAACCTTATAAACACGTGTTTGTGGTCGTTTTGCAAGCGGGTTCCCCGGTTGCTACCTCACACAAGCTATCTTCTGGTAGTGATTGCTTATTTGTTGCTTAGGGTACATTACTAAGGGGGACATTATTACAGAATAGGAACTATTATTACAGAAAGAGTGGTATTTTTATTAAAGCCAGGGGTATTTTTACAGTATGGGGACAATAACACAGAATAAGGGACAATATTACAGGATGGGGTCCATTATTGCAGAATTGCGTCCCTTATTACAGTACAAGGGTCATTATTACAGGATAGAGGTCATCATTATAGGAAAAGTGGCATTATTACAGAACCAAGGGCATTTTTACAGTACGGGGACAATATTACAGAATGAGGGACATTATGTCAGGATGGGGTCCATTATTACAGGACTTTGGAAATTACTGTAGTACAGTGTAAATTATTATGGAATGGGGGACATTACTGTAAGATGGGGTCATAATAATTATATAAAGCCATTTGCAAGAAAATATTACAGGATGGGGGCCAATTAGGGAACAAATAAAGAAAAAAAATCTAAATAAATGTAAAAAAATACAATGGAAAAATAATGAATGCAGTCCATCAAAATCAATTTTTTTCTTTTTGCGGCCCATTGACCTGGCCAAGTTTGAGACCCCTGATCTATTGGGTAGACTGCCATGACAGCCTGCTCTGTTGCCCTCACACCAAAACTCTTGACCCCCTTAATCAAGTCTCCACTCTGCATTTCCTCTTGTCCGGACTGTGGAGACCCATGGGTCTCAAACAGTGCCTTCCCCCCTCCACCAGCCCTGTAATGAAAATACAGACAAGTCTAGATGGGTTGAAACAGGTCCATCATAGTTTATTCATCTTCATGAGCAGAGAAAGGCACTTAATACTTCCTAACAGGCTTATCGCCGAAGGCCCTGTCTACTACAGACAGTCGAGCAGGTCAGTGAGCAGTTTGCCCTTTTCCACATTTTCCACCATGGAGGATAATGTTCATCTCCTACACAGGACTCCGACCCTCATCCATCCGCATCAGGGCCTGTCCGACTCCATCCTGTAAGCCGGACAGCAATACGTTAAGACCAACGACCGTGAAGTGAACTCTGACCGGTCTTAGTAATGCAGAATTATCTCCTTAACTCCGTCCGGTCTTAGTAATGCTGAGTTATCTCCTTCCCATTGGTGGTGACGTACCACTTTACCACATCTTCGTCTCATGAATTTTAACATTCTTGCAATGAGTTTCCTCCTTGAGCGCTCTATGGCTTTTGTATCTCTTGCCCAATGCCACATGGCTCGTGGTACTCTCTATGACCACATTCCAAAATCATATCTGGAAAGAAGCAGGTTACACGTTCTATGTCTGTTCTTATTTCTGTGCAGAGTTTGACGATCTTGCATGTGCCCAAACATTGCCACTGACATGTAATATCAATATTACTGACACCAATACCATCTCTGGGAAGAAGCAAGTTAAACGTTCTATGTCTGTTCACATTACCGGGCAGAGTTCGGCTGTGCCCAAATGTTGCCACCATGCCGATATTGCCAATATTACTGCCACCAATACCTGGGAAGATGCAGGTTAAATGTTCCATGTCTGTTCTCATTACCAGCATTCTCAGCAAGTTTGCAAAAGCTTCCAGGGGTCCATATGAGGGAAAGAAAATGTCACTGACCCCGGCACCTGAATTTAACCCCTGTAGGTGTTGCTGGATGCCCCTTTTCCTTTGATCCCATTGGCTAGTGGGGCAACCAAATTAATGCTCCAACTGAGGAGGGTTGGAAGGGGGAAAGTGGGCACTACTCAGTATTTTACTCTAGCTTTAGCCGGGTGGGCTCCACAGTCAGAGGCACGTTCCTTATTTAGTACCGTGTCTGCCAATTCTTGGCAGTTTCCCAAAACATAACCATTTAACTGACAATGTATATGTGTAATATATCAATCCACATTTTGTACCCTCCATTAGTCCTCTCCAAACCTTTAAGAGCAATATACAGACACCCACTTTATTTGAGGATATCTTCTTTTTCCACTCACAAATTTACCATGTATGAAATAAGCATTTGCTGATCGTCCAACGGCAACACATACATTTGTGTGCTGCCATAGGACTCCAAGAAATGAAAATTTCAGGTAAATAAATTATAGACTTTACTGATCGTCCTATGGCAGCACATAAGTGTCTGTGCTGCCGTAGGACTCCAAGAAATGAAAATTTCAGGTAAATAAATTGTAGACTTTCCTGATCGTCCTATGGCAGCACATAAGTGTCTGTGCTGCCGTAGGACTCTAGGAAATGAAAATTTCAGGTAAATAAATTGTAGACTTTCCTGATCGTCCTATGGCAGCACATAAGTGTCTGTGCTGCCGTAGGACTCTAGGAAATGAAAATTTCAGGTAAATAAATTGTAGACTTTACTGATCGTCCTATGGCAGCACATAAGTGTCTGTGCTGCCGTAGGACTCCAGGAAATGAAAATTTCAGGTAAATAAGTTGTAGACTTTCCTGATCGTCATAAGGAGGCACACAAATGTCTTTGCTGCTGTAGGACTCCAGGAAATGAAAATTTCAGGTAAATAAATTATAGACTAGAACTAATTGTCTATACTATGATGAAGTAGCATTTTCTCTTCCCCTCGTAGAAGAAAGTCCCTGCAACATCTCAAGTACAAGTTAGCAGCTGAAATACTCCAGGTCCTCCTCTATGAGCCTGTAGGTAATGAAACCTATTCCTTCTACTCATTAAATACATCTCCAATATCTTGACAAGAGACTCATTTTATCAATATTTTTACAAAAGTTCTAAGTAAGATAGGGAAACGGTAGAAATATGTTTATATAATTGCTGTCCTTATCTGGATCTTCTATTCCTTGCAGCACAATCACGTATAATAGCAGGTATTATTTTACTGTGGTTAACTGAGTCTTTTTTCTGACGGAGACTTTTAGATTGCAGATCTGGGGCTCCATAACTTCGGAGTCAGATTTTTTTCCCCTTATAATGTACATTTTAGTATAAGTAAGCAGAAATTGTTTCAATATCAGAAACCACAAGTTGACAAGTCGGTGGGAAAGATATTTATTATTTCTATTCATTTTGCCCAAAATATTTAATATGGTTGGAAGTTTCCGTTATAATAGCAACACATTTTATATACTACTTTCCCCACAGGGGTATTCAAGAAGAATAAATGCCGCTATATTTTATCTTGCTATTGAGTTTCGGCCCGGTTACGTAACGTATAAAAACATGATTTTGGTCCAAGAAGAAATATTATCCACAGTCCTGAGTGATATCTTGCATACAATATTGCACCATACTTGGAAATAATACAGTAGACAAAATCATATAAAGTGCATTTATCATTGTTGTGTTCAGAGAGGAGACACCATCGTCCTTCCCAATTAGGTTATCGGTTAGGCGTCGTAGCAAGTGACAATTATCAGTCACCTCTCCTAACGTAACCGATGACTTTGTGATTAAAAATTGAGATCGTCAATAGAACGTCTGTCAACAGAGTAAAAGATCGCAGGTCTGCCGTAAGAGGATAATGAAAAAAATAATTGTCATTCATTTGCATCAACCGGGATAAGGTAACAAATTGTGAACATGAATTTGGGAAATAAGAAGTGAAGGAGATGCAAGATGTCAGGACTCTTGCCAGATTTCAAGCCCTGTTTTTAAATATAAGGACAATTAATGAATCTCTAACCTTGAATTACAGAGAAATAAAATATCAGTCTGTAATGCTAGCGTTGATTTAGTTAAGAAATCACTCAATAAGACAAGCAGGATTATTATAGGATATGATTTCAAGACTTAATAATTCTATTTTTGAAGCGAAGATTGATGTAGAAACTTTGAACTACATTAACACACTTAGCAAAGTAACATAAGAAGGTGTATATCAGATTTCACTGACAGCAAAAGTTAGAAATAAAAAAGAAAAAACAGCTAAACTAAGTTATGTAACGTCAGGAAAGTCTCAAATACAATACTTCTTTATATGAAGAAAACGTATTTTCCATTAAATGTTTTACTCTTTATATAGTGGATTATGTCTTAAAGGAGTTCTATGAACTTTTTAAAAGCAACCCTAACAGATGATATATGATGTCTCATCCACGGGCAGCAAGTATCAGACACTGGCTGTGTGATATCAACCATATACTGGATGTTTAGCTGAAAAGAAAATGTTTCAGCTAATATCTAGTCTTATAGCAGCCAGTGACCGAGATGCACCGGAGACCAGTTAGACATATAGGTCCCCGGCATGTATAGTCAGAGACTTATCACTCAAGGACAATAAGTGGGGAAAAGGATCAGGGACAAACATGTCCAGCTAATGTCCCATATGGCGCCGTCCCCAGTAGCTAATAAACAACGTTTTTCTCAGAAATTTAGCAGCCAATTTCCCATATGGCTCCATCTCCGTTGGCTATTAAACTATGTTTTTATCTGAATTTCAACATATAAGACTTAACTGTATGGCTAGGGTCACACTTGCATTTTTTATTTCAAATCCTGATCCAGTTTGAGCTTTCAAAAAGCTCAAAACCGCATCAGGAAACGCTCCTCATATAAGCCCATTATAAAAACCGGATTGCATTACATGAAATCTGATTACTGCATCTGGCTCTGCAGCCAGCATAAAAAATCATGCAGGCTGCAGTTTCCGGAGCAGTTCTAAGCCCCGCAATGCGGTAACCACACTGCTCAGGATGTGTAATCCTGAGCAATGCGGTTACCGTATACTTTGCTTATCCCGGCTGCAGCCGGGATAAGCAAAGTGTTAACACTGTGCAAAAAGCTTTAATATTAATAATAATTGTGCTCATCATGTCTCTAGGGGGTGCCCACCCCCCCAGAGACATGCTACCTACTCAGGTGGGCATGTAATGTGTTAATATTGCCTGTACAGTAAGTCGGTTTCTGTCGGCTCTGTACAATTTTCTGAATGAAACCGCAGCTCCACTAACAGCTGTGCACATACTATACATAATTTACGTATAGTATGTGCCGCTCTCCAGAGTCCTGTAGGTTTTTACAGGCAATATTAACACATTACATGCCCACCTGAGTAGGTAGCATGTCTCTAGGGGGTGGGCACCCCCTAGAGACATGATGGACACAATTATTAATATTAAAGCTTTTTGTACAGTGTTAACACTTTGCTCATCCCTGCAGCAGCAGGGATGAGCAAACTGTACGGTAACCGGATTGCTCCGGATTACACATCCAGAGCAATCCGGTTACCGGATTGCTGCTTCAGCCACACATTTTGCTTGCAAAATGTGTGGGAAGCCAATTGCGTTCTCTGCATCCGTATCTGGATGCGGTGAACGCAATTCTCTGTAAAAGTGTGACCCTAGCCTATATGGCTGAAATCATGGTGTCACAGACTGTTATATGCCGCGCGTGGCTTTTGGTTCCATTTTATTTTCCATTTTAATGGGACATTTTAGAGACATGTTCTTGAGTTGAGAGGACCCTGTAAAGATGCTATTATACAAATTTGCAAATTACAGAAAAGGGCAAATATTTTACAACCTAGAAAAGGAAAAAAAACTGCACTCTAAAATGTATGGTGAAGAAGAGATAAAAAATTTTTATTCACCCACAAGGGCATTATTTTGTTCTTCCTTTATGAGACCACGCAAGGCTGGTTAGTGTTTGAAGTTATTCTCCACCTATATATGTAGTGTTCCTTTTTTTCTCCCCTTTTTTGATTTACTTTCATTTATAATTACATGATTTAAAAAATCATAACTATCAAAAGATTGTTTTTGATATTACAGTTCAGTTTCTTCCATGTAAAGGGTTAAGATTATTTATTATAACTTCATTATTTATTCCATGGTGCTTTACATGTGAAAATGGGTATACACAGTAGAGATGAGTACAATATTCGTAAACAATACAAGGCACAGGTAGGTACAGAAGGAGAGAGGACCCTGGTCATGAGAGCTAACAGTCTACATGGGATCAGTGAGGCTACAGTAGGTGAAGAGAGAGGATCCTGCCAGCGAGGGCTCACAGTCTACAATGGATGGGTAGCAATATAGTAGGTGAGGGGAGAGGACCCTGCCCAGGAGGAATCATAGTCTACAAGGGCTGAGTGGGGACACAGTAGGTGAGGGGAGAGGACCCTGCCCAGGAGCAATCACAGTCTACAAGGGATGGGTGAGGATACAGTAGTTGAGGGTAGAGGTCCCTGCCCATGCGGGCTCACAGTCTACAAGGGATTGCTGAGGATAAAGTAGATGAGGAGAGAGGACCCTTCCCATAAGGACTCACAGTCTACAAGGGATGGGTGAGGATACAGTAGGTGAGGAGAGAGGACCCTGACTGCAAGGGCTCACAGTCTACAAGGGATAGGTGAGGATGCAGTAGGTGAGGAGAGAGGACCCTGACTGCAAGGGCTCACAGTCTACAAGGGATGGGTGAGGATGCAGTAGGTGAGGAGAGAGGACCCTGCCCATGAGGATTCACAGACTACAAGGGATGGGGGAGGATACAATAGGTAAGGAGAGAGGACCCTGCCTGTGAATGCTCACAGTCTACAAGGGATGGGTGAGGATACAGTAGGTGAGGAGAGAAGACTCTGCCCGCGAGGGCTCACAGTCTACAAGGGATTGCTGAGGATAAAGTAGATGAGGAGAAAGGACCCTTCCCATAAGGACTCACAGTCTACAAGTGATTGGTGAGGATACAGTAGGTGGGGGGATAGAACCCTGCCCATGAAGGCTCACAGTCTACAAGGGATGTGTGAGGATACAGTAGGTGAGGGTTGAGAACCCTGTCCGTAAGGGCTCACAGTCTACAAGTGATAGGTGCGGATATACTAGGAGCAGGTACAACTGGTAATGCAGTGCTATAATTTTCTGAGGATCCTTACAATTTGTAGGCTTGTTGGAAGAGGTGAGTCTTCAGCTTCCCTTTGAAGGTCTCCAAGGTGGGCGAGAGTCTGATATGTGAGACAGAGAGTTTCACAGTAACATACACTCCTAAAGTGAAATAAAAGAAATCAGTGGCAATTAAAAATAAAAAAAAAATGCTCACCTGTCCCGGGATCCAAGGTGTCCACATCCGATACAGCAAGGATACTGCAAGGACCTTAATCAGCTGATCAACAACTGATTGGCTGGTAGCGGTCACATGACACATCAGCTGATTGCTACCGATCAATCTCAGCATCCAGAGGTCTTTCTTGAAGAATAGAAGGTGAATATTGCAAAAGGTCACCAACTTGTTTTTTCCATGCCTACAAAACTTGGTGCAGTCCTTAAAAATCATGAAGGTTATTCTGGCTGTTCAGTGCAGTGCAAAAATCTAGGTGCCTGAAGTATCAATCTCTTTGATATTTCTATTGACCATAGTACCCAAATGCCAGCATCCCCAGATAGTTACAACTCAACCACATATACTTGAAGTAAGAGTCCAGGAGAAATGGAAATGATTTTCACTGAAATCTTATATTGAAGTACAATGCAGTAGGTAAAAAGAGTGATACTGTAGAGAGTAGTAAAACATTTCTGCATTCTAAAATGGCTTTAGTAACATTACATGGGGAAGAAGGGGGGAGTAAATTGACATCACAGGGCTACAGGGAGAGAAAGGGGACAAAATATCAAAGGCAGTACTTCTGACTAGCAACAGGAAAAATGCAATACATAGCATACACTCAACAATGAATTATTGCCATTCATGGGACATAACAAAGGTCATAGAAAATACTGGATATTAGTTTTTTTTTTTTTTTTTTACAATAATTCTTTATTGAAATAATTTTTTCTTGTGATTACAACAAAATTAGAACAGAGCAGATATAGAACAGTTAAATATCTGCATGAATGGCCAACATGGCCTTCATAATCACAATAAATCACAATGAATGGGGTGGGGGGGAAGGGAAGGGGAAAGAGGAGGGAAGAAGTAGGGAGCGGAAAGGAAAGGTGGGGGTCCTAGACCAGTCTCAGCTCAGTTAATTAGATCAAATTATTTCAGAAGTGCTAAATTACACATATGTCATTATACCGGGAAGAGACCCATGGATCCCACCAGATTAGAACTTTATTCTTCCTTTTTGCATCATGCGCTAGGAAAAGTTCATATTGGAAATGAAGATTAATGGAGTTCAAGAGTTCCTCAGTCGTAGCTACAGTAGGTAGTTTCCAATATCGAGCCACACAGTTGCGTGCAGAGAGTAGGACAAATGTGATTATCGGACGCAGTCCCGGTGGGAAGAGTTCCAGCCCCAAGCCTAAGAGGGCCAGCGTTGGAGTCAGATCTACTGGGAGACCTATAAGTTCTGATAATAAGGACTCCACAGAGGACCAGAAGTGACGCATCTTTGGGCAATACCACCACGAATGCTCAATAGTGCCCCTGTGGTTGCATTCCTTCCAGCATAGAGGTGAAGTAGTGTTCGAGCCGGCTGTGAAGCGAGATAATTTCTCTGGGGAAATATACCAGTCCATCTGGGTTTTTTTAATTTGTTCCTGGTGATTAATACATTTAGAAAAAGCAGATACATGTGTGGCAGCCCTTTGCCACAAATGAAGATCTGTTGAGAAGTTCAGTCGTTTCTCCCATCTCAGCATATAAGGTTGCTTTGTGTTGCCCCTCTCTACTGCTAAAGCGTTATACAGAGTAGCTACCCCCCGGTCATTGGAGGAAGAAGATTTGAAGTATCTCTGTAAAAGTTGGTCCACGTCAATTAGGCTCACCTTTGGTAATTTTATAGCATCTAAAAAGTGACGAAGTTGAAGGTATCGAAAGAAGGAGGTACGAGGGATCCCATATCTATCAGACAGATCAGAAAAGGTTTTGACTCCTTCCCCCTCACGCACCTGTCGTAGAAACTCCACCCCAAGTGTCCTCCATGAGGAGAGAGAGAGAGAGTCCACACTAAGTTCGACAGCTCTAATAGAAATGTCATGATGTAGGAAAGAGAGTATTCCCCTATTGTGTTGTGTCCAGATTTTTAGGAGTGTGAGCATTGAAGAAAGAGGGGTGTCTTGTTTTCTGGGGAGGAGCATCGTTGCTTCTAATAATAATCTTGTGGAGTGTCTGGGGGCGAAGTGTTGTTCAATCTGCAACCATAGGCATTGGGAGTCCTCCCTCCACCAGACCTTGGCCGCAGCTAGATGGATAGCATAATAGTAAGCAGTGATGTCAGGGAGACCAAGACCCCCCAGACGGGTCGGAAGGGTAAGAGTTTTAGTGCTCACCCGATGTGTCTTGGACTCCCAAACAAAGCCGCCCAAAACTGCTTGTAATGACTGTAACAAGCATCGAGGAAATGCGAAGGGAAGACATCTTAGCAAATATAATATTTTGGGAAGATAAGTCATCTTAATAATTTGGATTCTTGCAATCCATGATAAATTTAGGGATGTGTGAGAGCTCAGTCCTGTTTTAATCATGTTGTAAAGGTTTTCGTAATTACGGCGTACAATGTCCGCAGTGTGTGTGATGTAAATGCCTAGGTAAGGGAATCCCATTGGGGACCAAACAAAAGGTAGTTCGGACTGGAGCTGCATAGCTAGATTCTGGGGGATGTTTATGGGGAACAGCAGGGATTTAGTTGAATTTAATTTGTAGTAAGATACTTCTGAAAATTCGGAAAGGACAGTCATAATCCGAGGGATGGATTTCGCAACATCTTTGCAGAAAAAAAACAACATCATCGGCGTATAGGCCAATTTTGTGCTCTCTAGATCCGACGCAGGGCCCCTGATCTCCGGGTCCTGTCGTACCCTCTCAGCTAGTGGCTCCATTGCTAATGCAAATATTAATGGCGACAGAGGACACCCCTGCCTTGTTCCGTTTGCTATAGGAAAACTAGAGGAGACAAATCCCGCAGTCTTAACCTTTGCGTTGGGAAAAGAATAGAGGGCCATAATAGAAGCTTGGAAACCACCCACGATTCCAAATCTTGTCAGTACCTCCCGTAGGTATCCCCAGTGCACTCTGTCGAAGGCTTTCTCAGCGTCCAAAGACAAGAGGGCACTGGGGATTGGGTCTCTTTCCATCAATTCTAATAAATTTAATAGTCGTCTGGTCCCGTCTGAGGCTTGCCTAGCCGGGATGAACCCAACTTGGTCCGGGTTTATCAGGTGTGGTAACACTACCATCAGACGAGTAGCTAGTAGCTTTGCGTAAATTTTTAAGTCGTTATTAAGAAGTGCAATAGGCCTAAAATTTGCCGGGGATGTAGTAGGCTTTCCTGGTTTTGGGAGTGTGGAGATTAAAGCCTCTAAACCCTCTGGGGCTATCTGACCCTCTGATCGCCAAAAATTGAATAGTTTCAAAAGAAAAGGAGCCAAGTGCTGTAGAAAGTAGTGGTAATAGGAGTACGTGAATCCATCTGGACCCGGTGCCGACCCCTTTTTCATACTCCTGATCACTTCCTGAACCTCTTGCAATGTAAAAGGGGCATTTAGAAAATCTATTTGAAAAGAGGACACTTTTGGTAGGCATATTTTGTCAAGGAAGTTATTAATGAGATCTGAGGATGGTTGGGGAGTTAGGACGTCAGTTTCTAAATTGTAGAGTGAGAGGTAGTAGTTTCTGAATTCCTCAGCTATATCAAGGGGGTTTCTGATTACGGACTTGTTTTGGGAAACTAGATGGTCAATTTTACCTTGGACTTGTTTTTTTTTAATACGGCGAGCCAATAGGGATCCTGCTCGATCTCCAAATCCATAGAACTCTGCTTTAGATCGTTTCAAATTATATTCAACTTTGGTTAATAGTATTCCTCGCAATTCCTGTCGGGCTTTGGAAAGGTCTACGAGTATTGAGGGAAGAGGTGTCTGTTTATGTAAGGTTTCCAATGAGGCAATTTTGAGTGTAAGGGATTTCGTTCGTTCTTCCCTTAATTTTTTCGCTCGCGATGCTATTTTAATGATTATACCCCGGATGTACGCTTTATGTGCTAGCCAGAGAATCTCTGGGTTAGTATCCCCATTGTCATTTTGCATAAAATACTCGTTAATTTGCCCCAAGATCTGTTGTGTATTGTCGGGTGAGGATAAGAGATGATCATTTAGTTTCCAAGTCTTTTGAGGAGAGAAGTGTGAGGGATCCGAAATTGATAAGGAAACAGGGGCATGGTCTGACCATGTAATATGACCGATGTCTGCTTGAAGACAGCACGGCAGTAGGGGATCATTTACTAAAAAATAATCTATTCTGCTGTATGTGCTATATCTTGGCGACATATAGGAATAGTCTCTTTCCTCCCCATGGATATAGCGCCAGATATCGTGGAGTTGATAATAGGATAGTAAATTGCCCATATCTGTACGGCAGTGGGCGGAAGAGGAGGAGTCAAGTCGTCTGTTTGGAGGCAGATTAAAATCCCCAGCTACAATCGTTGGGCCCTTTGTCATGTCCTTCAGTTTAGAGAATAATGATCGGTGAAATTTCACCTGTCCTGAATTGGGACCATATACTGAGACCAACGAGTAAGCTGTGTTATTGAGAAGAGCACGTATTACTAGATATCTGCCCTGAGGGTCAGCTATTTCCTCCAGAAGTTGAACTGAAACAGACTTGTGAATCACTATTGCTACCCCCGCTTTCTTAGCACCCGAAGATGCAAAGAACCTATGAGGGTACAGATTATTAGCCATTCTTGGACTATCCTGGGGGAGTAGGTGAGTCTCCTGTAGAAAGATTACCTCACTTCGTAACTTTTTGAGTTGGTTCCACACAAGGGTGCGTTTTCCTGGTGAATTGAGCCCATTGACATTGATCGTGGAGAACTTCAGAGCCATGTCAAATGCTAAGTAGACTGGAGTGGGAGAGAGGTAACTGAAATACAAAAATACAAAGATGATATCAATAATCCGTTTCTCAGTTTCAAATTACAACACTCGCCTTTTTGCTGAGACTGATCAAAGGCACGGGGGTGGGGGAAGATTAGGAAAATTCAGGAGGGAAGGGAGGGTATTGGGAAAACTATTTACAGGTCACACATATGACAAAGTGGGTGAATGCACCCAAAATTTGTATCAAGACCTCAATTGGGATGAGGAAAGGATACAGCAAATAGGTTAGGAGGTACCAAAATCGTACCGTAGGGGGCACTCAAATCCCAAAAGTTAGGATTTTCCAAATTTAAAATTAACACAGAAAGGAAATGTAGAAAAAAGAGATAGTGAGAATAGTATAAGATCTGAAGTGGATGTGAGAGGGTATGCAGGAGAAGGTGGAGTGGTACTAGATATGTCGGTGAGGTGTATTCGTGTGTTAGGAAATTAAGAAGAAGAGAGGTATAAGAACAGGGGAGAAAGACAAAAGAATATCAGGTAATGCTAAGATGATGGTAACTTAGGAGTAGTGGAAAGAAAATAGAGGAGGAGGAATAACGGAAAAGGCTGAGAGAGAAAGAAGTGTATGAACAAAATTATGAGAAGAGCTATTTAAGTAGGAAAAGAAAATAAGAAAAAAAAGCAGGAATAGAGTCCCCAAAGACACATAAGGCTAAGCATATGTATGTATCAGCATAATAACCGGTAGATACAATACTATAACTGATCAGACAGGGTCCAGGTGACGCTCAGGAAAGGCATCCGAATGCTCCACTGGGTCTCGGGTTGGAGAGTCGCGGTTCCTGTTTGGCAGAAGATCCCAGCGCCTTAAGTGTTCTTCAGCTTGTGGCGGGGTCAGGCAGGCATAGATCACGTTATCACGTTTAATCAACAATTTCATGGGGTATCCCCAGCGGTATTCAATCCGACGGGTTCTCAGGATGGCTGTAATTTCTTGGAAGGCTCTTCTCCTAGCCAAAGTGCCCGCGGATAAATCTGGGAATACAGATATGTGGCAAAATTCCTCCGGAGGTCCAGATCCGTTTCTAAGGGCTCGCAAGAAGTCATCCTTGACCTCGAAAAAGTGGATCCTAGCCAGCACATCCCGAGGTAGTGAAGGATCTATTGTGGAGGGTCTGGGAAGCCTATGAATTCTATCGATGACCACTTCTCCAGGTTGTAGGGCAGGAAGCACTTTGGAGACAAAATTCTGCAGCAGAGCCCTTAGATCCCCAGTTTGCACAGTCTCAGGGATTCCCCTTAGTTTCACATTATTACGCCTGGAGCGATCCTCCAGGTCCATGTGCTTCAGTGCCTGCCTGTTCACCTTTTCCTGTAGCTCAGCGTGAGCATCTAGTAGGTCGTTGTGTGACCTAACTAGCTCCCCCATCTTTGCTTCTAGGTGATCTGTGCGTCCAGACAGCGTTGAAACTTCCCCTTTCACCCCTGCCAGCATTGTTTGCATGTCCTCTTGTATGGAGGATCGTAATCCTGCCAGTAGCTCCCTCATGGCAGCATGGGTTAATGGTGTGTCAGCCCTGGGGCCAGAGGCCGAGGAGAGTGATGCTAGGGAAGCCGCGGATCCCCTCCTGGAAGCTCGTGTAGAGCGCTGGGGAGAAGAAGGCGGGAACGCCATATTGTTTGCAGCTGCAGGAAGGCTGGGGGATGGGGCCGGAATAAAGAAGTCCGTTACCCTGCGAGGAGACGCTCTCTTCGGGTGTCTTACCCTGCCCATCGGGTGCCCGATCCGTTCTGTGTTCCAGCAGTGTGTCACAGGCGGGGCTGATGCCGGTTTATGCGGTGATAAGTCGCTGTAGTGTCTCTGGGTCCTCAGAGCTCCCGGTCTATGCGGCCATTCCAAGTCGGCTCCAGGCCACGCCCCCTGGATATTAGTTTTTGATGTGGCATATTAAACAAATTGAAATGAAAATTAGGATTCTGCAATTAAAGTTATATTATTACCTTACTTTCTTGTGGATTAAAAAAAAATGTTCTATGAAACTCAGTCTTGTGAAAATTTTGGAAATTGTTCTCATGTTCAATGAGATATTGATTGAAATCTTAATTTTCCAAGGAGGTGTACTTATTTATGCTGAGCACTGTGTCTTGCAAATAATAATGCACTTTAGATTAGAAATCCTATGTTTGACAATGGAAGCAGAGACTACCTCCACCGATTCAGTAACAATATTGTCATTAGAGATGAATATAAAGGTTGAAAACATCTAAATCTTCATATCAACACTGCTATTTATCTCTTCCTAAATGAATAGTTAAATAGTGAAATAATAATTCACCAAATCAAGACATTGATTTTTAGCCATATCAAGAATACCAACTTTTTATATGTTAATTTTAGAACAAATTATATTCAACAAAAAGATTCATTAACCTTTGTCACCTTCTGCCTGATAAGTGGTAATTCAATAAATTATGAGCGATTAAGTTTTCCTTTGTTCCTTTGATTCGTCCTTGTGATCTACATATAAGTATGTTTCCGTCACTAATGCTAATACCTGGAATTAATCTGTGCTCAGGTCTACTTTTTAATGGCTAATACTATATGTGGACCTTTTATTCAGTAAAATCTCTGTAGACATAAAAAGGATGAATACCTTTAAGCTTTCCTTAAAGTGAACTTGGCAGAAATGCTTAATACCTTCAGACATAGGGGAAATCTGCAGGTAAATATCATTTAAACCCTAGAGAAATTAGGTTTTACTCACCCTGAAGCCACTCTCATCCAGCCATTGAAGCAGTGTAAACAGTGATTACAGATATCGCTCATCATACTGTTAGACTGGTTGTAGTTACTCCTCTGCGCTTTGATTGACAGCTGTCTCTGCAGCTTGTGTGTGCAATGACTGTGCAGAGCCATCTGTCAATCAAAGTAGAGAGATTACAGGCCATGCTCATTGCATTTTGAGTGGTGACTGTAACTGATCACTGCACCATGCCAATAGCTGAAAATGAATAACTGCAGGGAAAAAATATAACATTTTCTCCCTGCAGCCGCTGCTCCAGTAAGCCAGAAAATCAGGATTTAATTAATATTTACCTACAAATTACTGCTATATCTACCGGTAAATGCATTTATTAAAGTGACAAGTTCCCCTCAATAAAAACCTAGGAGAATCTAAATCTAAAAAATGATCAAAGACAATTTTTAAACATTTTATGAAAATTGATGGCGCTTTCTGAGACTTCTTCTGACAATAGGAAATTTGGGTTGCAGCTCAGTGATAATAGATTGTGATACTGCTGCTCCTTATAAAATAGCAGAATTATAGTTCACCGATGATACTTTCAAAGACTTCTGCCATTGGGAAAGCTGGGGTGCAGTGCAGTGACATTTCTCTGGGAAATGGCTGTTGATTTATCTCTTATATTTCCTGCCCACTTTCATCAAATCTTACATGGAACCAGTCAGGTGCTCCGTGCCCCGAGAACCATCAACAGTTGTGGGCAAATACCAAAATTTCCTGCCTAACATTCCCATTATTTCTTTGCACACATAAACAGATCTTTAGAAAAAGTATTTCTTAAGTCCATTTATGATATGCAAATTAGGGGTTTGACTAGTCGAGGGGGCATTAGTTCCCAAACTAGTCAGCCCACTTAGCATGTTATTCTGCCTCTGTGAGTGTGATTACATGCTTTACAACAGCCAGCGTCCTCACCAGCGCTAAACGAAGCTTGCACATGTAAGCGGTTTTATTTTCCCTAAAAGCATTGGGCTTATGAAGACGGGTGTATGCATCCCGGCTTCAGAAATGGTCACTGCTCATCATTGGAAGAGTAAAAGACATCTGATTATCCGCGGTGAGCCACTCCAAAGCCGTGACGCATACCCCAGTCTTCAGAAGCTCAATTATGTGAAGAGAACAAAGCTGCGCGCATACACGAGCTTTGCATGGTGCTTGCAAGGATGCCGGATTTTATAAAGCATGTTATCACAGGGGGCGGTATAACATGGTAAGTGGGCCTACTAGTCATGGAACCAACACCCCCTTGACCAGTAGCGTAACTTCAGGCACAGGGGCCCCAATGCGAAAGCTCCAACGGGGCCCCCAATTATTGCAAGTCTTTAATAATATTAGTCTTTTTCTATGGGCCAAAAAAACTTTTGGGGCCCCCCCTAGGCTGCAGGGCCCGGGTGCGATCGCAACCCCTGCACCTGTTGCAGTTACGCCCATGCCCTTGACTAGTTAAGGGACTAATTTGCATATCATAAACAGACTTTAGAAATACTTTTTCTAAAGATCTACGGTATTTATGAACACAAATAATACTGTTAGGTAGGGAATTTTGATATGTGCACAGTGACACATTTGCCAGGGTTTCTGGGGGCACGGAGGACCTGACAGGTTCTCTTTAAACATGTTACGCTATAGGTCGAACTCGATGGACATAATTCTACCTTCAACCTTAAAATCTATGAAACTAACTAAACTATCTATGTAGACTTTAATTATTGAACAAAGGAGCTGTCATTCTGCTAGTTATCCAATCTTTTACCTATTATTACAGCAACAGTAAACATAAATGCTGTCCATCTCAGGCCTAATATCCGTCTGGCATCACTGCTAGTAAAGAACAACATTCTGTATATAATTTTGAAATGTATAATTATGCCAGAATAAATTATTTTAAAGAAATGTTTTTTGTAGATATAACAACTAAAAATAATTTAATAAATAACAATAAAACATATTATTTTCTGATAAAAGTGTCCGTTTAAAATGATACACTAGGTATGGCAGAAAATATAGGCAAAGTCCATTGTGATAGATATTTTCAAAATTACTAAAATTTTGGAAAACTCAATATTTATTTATGTACTAGCTGTAGTACCCGGCTACGCCCGGGTTAATAAATAACTGATGTTAGCTATAACAAAATAGAATTTGAATATGTCATATTAATGACCTGTAAGAAAATAGAAGCTGAGCTGTGATTGATTGCTATAGGCAGCCTAATAAATCTCCAGCCAACAGTAAACCCTCCCCCTGGCCGGGCAGTATATGTTACCTCACACATACACATGATAGACAGCTCATGTGACTGACATCTGCCTTAATTCCCAATATGGCACAT
Organism: Allobates femoralis; assembly: GCA_033576535.1. NCBI lineage: Eukaryota > Metazoa > Chordata > Amphibia > Anura > Aromobatidae > Allobates > Allobates femoralis. Next base: position 77,409,960 of record JARQOC010000001.1, read on the forward strand.
GTGTTGCACATTGGCTGTTTTTAATCAGATGTTTATGTTTGGAAATTAAAGATAGCACACGTATGAGGCGAGTTGTGTGAGGTGATTTGTGCACATCTGTGTCTGTCTGTGTGGTGTGTGTGTCCCTGGGGTGTGTGTATGTGTGTGTCCCTGTGGGGTGAGTGCATGTGTCCCTATAGGGTGTGTGTGTGTGTCCCTGTGGGGGGGGTCTGTGTGGTGTGTGTCTCTGTTGTGTGTGTCTCTTTGTGGTGTGTGTGTTTCCCTGTGGAGTGAGTGCAGGTGTCCCTATAGGGTGTGTATGTGTGTGTGTCCCTGTGGGGGGGGGTCTGTGTGTGTGTGTGTGTGTCTCTTTGTGGTGTGTGTGACCCTGTGGGGTGAGTGCATGCATTGCTATAGGGTGTGTGTGTGTCCCCTTGGGGTGTGTGTGTGTGTGTGTGTCTCTGTGTTGTGTGTGTCTCTTTGTGGTGTGTGTGTGTTGGTTCGGGTGTGTGGTGAGTATCCAATGTTGGGGCTGCACCTTGGCGACTATACACTTGCTGTTACTCTTTGTGTGCATGTGGTGTGTATTCATGTCCCCTGCGTGGTGAATATCTCATGTTGGGGCCCCACCTTAGTGACTATATGCTGGTATGTGCTGTTAGTCTTTGGCGCTATCATTAAGCCCCTCTCATTCACAACTGTCAACTGGTAACTGTCACTTTTCCCCATCATGTAGATAGGGGCAAAATTGTTTGGGAATTGGAATGCGTGGGGTTAAAATTTCGCCTCACAACATAGCCTATGATGCTCCCGGGGTCCAGATGTGTGACCGTGCAAAATGTTGTGGCTATAACTGATAGCTGTCGATTTTCCTCCAACATTTTTCCATTCACTTTTTCCCCATTATGTAGATAGGGGCAAAATTGTTTGGTGAACTGGAACGTGTAGGGTTAAAATTTCGCCTCACAACATAGCCTATGACGCTCCCGGGGTCCAGACGTGTGACTGTGCAAAATTTTGTGGCTGTAGTTGCGACAGTGTAGATGCTAATCCCGGATATACATACATACATACATACACACATACACACACACACACATACACACACACACACATACACATTCAGCTTTATATATTAGATTTAAAGACTATGCATTAATGAAATATGAAAAAATATGCCATGTTGGCCAGTTATATAAAGAGTGTGCATTCAAACCTTTTCAGAATTGAGAAGATAGTATGGAATAGATCCAGAGGGGCTATTTTCTTATTATCAGCTTAGACATACCATTAAGGATAAAAAACAAAGTAAAATAGGACACATAAGGAAATATCCCTCAGGAGAAATAATAAACAAGAATATGAGGTGAAAAGGAGTAATGTCCATGCTATATAAGGTGTTTCTTAATGAAGTCCTAGGGGGCTGTCACACCACAGCAGTCAAGAAATGGAATGATGAGATAGATTCTATTAGGGCAGCCCAGCAGAATACAGAGAATTGATAATAATATACTGAAGATATTATATAATCCAGTTTATAGGTTATGGCAAATTCTTGTAGTTTATAAACTTTATTATACAACACAAAGAAATTAAATTTTCTCCATATATTCTAGATCTATGGTGAATCAGGTGACATTGACATGAAGTATTTTTGATAATAAAAATAAACTATGTGTCTTTATCAACTATTCCTTCCAATCTCATATTGCCTCAACAAGACAAGGCACAATATTCCTAATATTCCCCATTAAACAGGAAAGAATCACTTTATGCTGTAAAATTATTGCTTTATTAATAAAAAAAAATACTATAGTTAAAATTAGAGCAGCACCTCAAAGAGGGACACAGTCAACTGTATCAGTCAACAATCCTAATATAGCATATGAATAAATAGCATTATTATACATAGTATCATATCTATATATATGAGTGACAAGTAATAATAGATAATAATAATAATATCTTTATTTACATAAATAATAATAATTATAAAAATTAACTAAAAATAAAAATTAATAAATGTATTTATTTATTTATGGTGTATATAGCACCAACATATTCCGCAGCGCTTTACAATTCAGAGGTTCATAGTTAAACAATCATGAGAAACAGTTATCAGAAAATAAGATACAATACAGTACAAAAACAATACAATACAAAGCATAATACAATAATTAGAGCAAAATAATGACAGCCCTGCTTATAAGAACTTACAGTCTAACAATGAGGTGCTTACTTACAATCTGCTATATAATTGTCTAAGGGTCTGTCAGTCACAGAAATTGCGCCAGACAGAGGCCGCTCATTGGTGCCCGCTGGAGGCAGCCACCAATGAGGGCAGACTATGAAAATAGGCGCGCAAATTCAAAGTTGAATTTGGCGCCAATTTGTAGCCCGGCAATAGCTGCGTGTTTGCACCGCTGTCACCGGGATACACGGGTCCAGCCGACGGTGGCCACAGCACGCGCGAGCCAGCCAGGAGCTGACCGGCTAACGCCGCTCATCTCCCGGCTGGCTCGCCGCTGACCGGAGCTCAGCCGTGACTACCTGCGGCACAGAGGTCCGCGGCGAGCCAGCCCCTGGCTGCTCACAGTGGTGGAGCCCTTTGCGGCATTCAAACTGTTCGCCAAGCTCAGTACTCTTCTGATTGGTCGACTCAGCATCCAATCAGAGAAGTCGCGCAGCTTGGTATGCGGTTTGAATTCCGCGTCTCTGAGTGGTCGCCGCAGTCGACCAATCAGAGGAGCGGAATTCAAACTGCTCGCCAAGCCGCACTACTTCTCTGATTGGTCGCCGTGGTCGACCCTATGGGAAATGGATCCGTTAACAAATGGCACATATAGGCACCATCCGTTAATGGATCAGTTTTTGCTAGCATTTTTTGGCAAAAAGTGGCAAAGTCCATAAAACGCTTGGCTGCACAGGAGGCTCAAAAACCAGCCTTAAAAAAACAGATCTGGTATTGAAACCAGTGGAAAAAAATGATTGGCATGTGTGACCCTAGCCTTACTTGTACTATGATCATATTCTTTGCAGGGGCAAGTGATAAATGGGAATGATCACTATGTTTATGGATCTCCCTTACGTATCCACCTATTGGGAAACAAGGGCAATATAGGAATTCCATCACTATATATTGTGTGAAACAGGGGATAAGTTGATTGTTGTATTATACTAGTTGAGGACTTGGAACACAGTCCTAATTATATACATATATACTGTATGTATTTCCATTAATTTGAACTGACATTTAATTACTGTCAATGGAAAACATTAACATGTCCCTCATATGTATATGTGAATATGTATAATAATGCTGTTTAATTATTTAGGATTGTTGACTGATACAGTTCACTGTCTCCCTCTTTGAGGTGCTGTACTAATTTTCACTATTTTTTTAATTGTTAAGGCAATAATTTTACAGCATAATAACTGAATCTTTCCTGTGTAACAGGGGATTTTGTGCCTTGTCTTGTTGAGGTAATAAAAATAACCTTTAGTGAAAAATCTTCAAAAGGCCGGCTCTTTTGGGAGACCATTTATGTTATTTACTGTAACATATTTTGTGTTATACATCATTACTGGCCATCGTTCTTGAGGAAGACTACTCTCAGAAGACCTCATTTCAAAGTGATTTTCGGTTTTGCATTTTGGGATAAGGTAAAAGGCAAAACAACGTAAGAGCATAGACAAGTACAATCAGAAGAAGCAAAAAGGTGTTAGTGACCGCTCTGCCCAGATCGAAAAAACATCAAGGATTAAAGTTATAATATGGGTTAATTGTCAACGCATCAACCAATGTTGACATTGGTTAGTCCTGAGATAGGGACCAGAGAGCCTTGAAACGTGTTTAAAATAAACCTATGTTATATCTTTAATCCTTGATGTTTCATAGATACCAGCAGTGCTGGTTCCAGAAATACAGCGAAGCCCACGTCAAATTTTTTTCTGACAAATCTATAAAACAATGTAAATAAAAGGGACTGCATCTTTATTAACCCCTGGATCATGGGCAAGGGGTTAATAAAGATGCAGTCCCTTTTTTAGGATTGTTTTATTGATTTATAAAAAAAAATAATTACATGGGCTTCGCCGTATTTCTGGAACGAGCCGGATCCAGCAGGCAGCGACGGGCTGCCCCCAACCCCCAGGTGCCTATTTGTACCTGGCCGGACACAAGAATATAGCGGAGCCCTTTTTTTTAATTATTTCATGAATTTCATGAAATAATTAAAAAAAAATGCGTGGGGCTCCGCGCAATTTCTATGTCTAGCCAGGTACAGTTAAGCAGCTGGGCGCTGGAATCCGCAGCGCAAGCAGGCCCAAGCTTTCTGGGCACCCCCCGCTGCAAATTGCAGCCCGCAGCCGCCCCAGAAGATGGCGCATTCATTGAAGCGCCATCCTCTGGCGCTGAACCCCGCTCTTCCAGCGGCCCTGGTGGCGGTGGCACGCTGGGTAATAAAGGGGTTAATACCACCTTTGTTATAGTTATACAAGCTGGTATTAAGCCCAGGATTCTTAATGTCAGGCCAGGTTTGACCAGGCCACTAAGAATCTCCAATAAAGGGTTAAAAAAAACACCACACAGAGAAAAATTTTTATTAGAAATAAAAAAAAAGCCATTAGGGACTCCATCTTTAATTAAAAAAGTCCTCTTCCGTCCGACGTAGTCCAAAACGCGATGTCCTCTCTGCTACATCCCCTGTGCATAGATATAGATGTCTATGCACAGGGAATGAGCAGACTGAGAACAATCTCAGCTCTGCTACATCAGGCAGCAGGCAGGCTCTAGGACCCTGGAGCTGCACAGAGCAGACAGCTCTTACTCTGCGAGTTTCCCTGCTATCACTGGCACAGTAGCGAGTCCAATGCAAGACAATTGCAATCCTAGTTTTGTCAGAGTCTCTGACAAAACTAGGATTGCCATTGATTTGCATTGGACTCGTTACTGTGCGAGTAAACGCTGGGAAACTCGCAGAGTACCGAGTCCTGCGAGTCCCTTACTACTCGCAGAGTAACGAGTCCTAGCGAGTAGATTCGCCCATCCCTAGTTAAGACAAATTATATATATAGTGTCCTTTGCAAGAAAGGTTATTGTGAGGGAGTAGACTTTAGAAATGGTATCAAATACATCATAATTAATTGGAAAATAGGAAGAAAAGAAAATTTTCTGGAAAAATGTAACTTGTATTAAAAAATATCTAGTAATGTTGATGAAAATAATGGAAAGATGGAAGTGGAAACAATAAAATGAATGAAATATAATAAACAAAGGAATATAACATATTTTATAATATGATATATCATTTGCATTGTATAGAAGGCAACAAAGGGCCGCCTGAAGCTACCCATCATTTTATGCTTTCTACTTTATGAAAGTGTAGTATCCATCAAGGAGCAGCTTCCGTATCCAATCACTAGCTGTGCCATGGGTGATTGACATCTTGTGCTCAGATGAATAAGTTCCTTCCTGTCAATCAAATTTAAAAACAGATTAAATTTAGTACAATACAAGAATGTGCATACAATACATGGGGCATATCTGCTGCTAGGGGGCCCTTGAAAAGGGGCATGCCAGATGTGGTGTGCACGCTCACTGATTACTGGTTAGGTTTTATCTATGAATGTGGTCCACACAGGTGCTACAATTATTGAACTGAAATTTTAAAAAACATGCGGTTAAGGACAAAGAGTGACATGACTGGCACAAAGTTTGGTTTTCAGAAATATATCTATGAGGCGGGCAGCAATATGTGATAGTAGTGGATGGTTTGGGATGATTGAGAAATGTCAGAAGAGCTGGAATGTTTTACATGGAAGAGGGGAAAAGAGAGAGGCTGACATGTAGAGAGTGTGCAGTATGAGTAAGGCTATATTCACACTGCCGTGTTTTGCCATTCATGTATTTCCAGCTTAGACTAGATGCACCCGCAAATGTTTTGGGTCCCATTGACTTTCAATTGGGCCACAGGCACTGGTGGGTGCATACAATTTTTTTCATTTACACCCTGATCCTTGTGTACACAGTTTTTTACCTGAGACCAAAAATGCAACATGTTGCATTTTTGGTCTGTGTGTCGAAAACTGTAACCGCCCAGATCCAGGGCAAAGAAAGTAGATTTAAAATAGGTCTCTGTAACCCGGATCCGGCTGACTTTTTTGGTCTGCACATGCCCAGAATGCAGCTCTAAAAGACACCCCGGCCCTATGGGTGCACCGGTATTATAACGGATCCATGAGCCTGTTGCATCATTTTGGGGTACTCCATGGGAACCCGGGGGGGAAGGAAGTGAGATGCAGGCTTTACCCACATGCCCCAGATTCACAAATACAGTATTGTGAAACTAGCCTAAAAGGGCAGTAGATGTGAAAGCTGCATCTAGGACATAAATGAAGGAAAGAGATATGAGCTATAAATAATGAAGTAAAGCAAGCTAGTCTGTTTGAATATATGGCATAGCATATCTGTCTCTTGTCTTGCCATGTTTAATTGCACACATGTTTCCCAACACAAGTGCTCTACCTAAGCTAGACCTAAATATATAGAAAATATCTGCTAGGATTTAGGACCTAGTTAAATAATTAAGCATTTAAAATGAGAACAGAGAAGGTATTACGAATTATGAAATCTTGCAATATCAAGGGGAGATGTTGATACTTGAAAGATGTTACACAAGCAGATCAGTATGTACATATCTGTGTGAGGAGGAGAGAAATCAGAATTACTGCAAAATATAAAGAGGGGGGACAAGAGGCACAATAGTGCCCTATCATAGTGACACTAGTGTATATGGTGGTGCTGTGGAGCCACTCACCTGGTCCAGTTGTGATCCCCACAACTGGTTTGAGGGCGTTTGGGAAACAATGTTCCAAGCTGCTGCAGGACCTCCAACTACCATTGAACAGTGTATGTTCCAAGAGAGATGATGGGAGTGATGGTGTGCCACGGTCCGCGCTGCTCTGGGTTAAAAAATACTCCCTGAGGAAGGCGCCGGGTGTGGCGTTGAAACGCGTAGGAGGAATAAATCAGGATGAAAAGTTGTCTGGCTCTGGTGAGTTTTTTAACCAGAGCAGCGCGGACCGTGGCACACCATCACTCCCATCATCTCTCTTAGAAATCAGAATTAGGCCACGACAACCCTGTGCATGTGCAAGGTTTGGTCTGGGCCTAGTCATGGCCAAAGTCTGGCCTAAGTGCACACCATAACATCACAGTCCAGATAATGAAATAGCATCACTACATTGCCATGACCTTACCATACGCATGCGCAGAGACATGCCCCTTCTGAGTCAGGGTCAGGAGTCAAGGTATACAGTGCATGTCCCTGCACATGCACATTGTAAAGTAACAGCACAATATTGAGAATATAACATGTGCTGTGACTTTATGACATTCTAGGTTTTGGCTTTATTTGGCTGCAACTAGGCGTGGAAACTCGTGTGAAGATGCTGTGTGTAGCTACAATAAAAGATGCTCTCAGGACCATACAGAGTACAGTGAGCAGATGAGTATTATTATTTTTATTTTCTTTAACCCTCTATAGCTTAGTAAAATGGCATCCAACCAGCTGCCAATTCGCTAATTTATGAAGAGCAAATTACAAAAAAATTCACATTCTGGTGCTTTACGTTCAGGTGCTTTACATACACAATGTTGTTTATGGCTGGCTGTATGTGGGCAGAGAGAAAAACTGCCCAATCAGTGACTTCCAATAAGTTTCGGGTCAAGTTTGTGTCCAGAACAAAACTTTTTATAAAGTCCAGTTGAACCCCCAGAATCCAAACTTCAATCGGTCCGCTCTTCTGTATTGATAATGTCTTGAATTAAATTACAGGAAGGCCTTTGGACCTACTTAACTGTCCCCTAGTCACTGTTACATCTTTATGCCCAATATCTATGCCAAACGCTTCACATCTGTATACTGTTATTTACTAGAAACAGGTCGAAACATGTAATGGTTGACTCTGGGATCCATTATCCCTATCTGCCCATTTGGAACTATGTTTTAATTTGTTGAACTAAATGGACATTTAATCTAATAAGAAACCTAAGAAATTCTTGCTGGATTCTTCCTCTGTGAAATAGTTATTTGCATTTAGTCTTTCCTTGTCTTGCTCATTTATCTTTCTCCACTTTTCACTTGCACCAATTCCTTCATACAGAGCCAGTCTAAATTCCTAGCACATTTGCTAGCCTTACTCTAGATTGTAAATTTTACTAGCCCTCCAGGTGATAATATATATATTGTTTTGCATGGGAATATTACAATTTTTATAGTTATGTATCACTTGTGAATACTGTACGCCTGGAAATTTTATTACAAAAATAACTGGAAGCCACATGTAAAGGGGTAATAGTTGTGATCTACGATCCCGTTATCAATCTTCTATTGCCACTAAGCCACAGTTTTATCTCCTACATCTCTCATTGATGGCTAGAAGGTAGAAGGGGTTAAAATGATTTACATGCTCAATCTGAAAAGTCCTGAATCTGGCGAAACATGACTTGAAACAGTTCAGAGTCTTCTAGGGGAAAAAAATATTAATCAAAAGAGAATAATGAGGTTCATTAATTAGCTTCCCTTGCCTGATTCTCAGAGCGGCAGTATGGGAGCCTGGGGCAGCTATTAGCAGCTTCTACTTATTCTATTGATCTGTGTATATCGGAGAAATTCCTTTTTTTGTCCTAAGATGTTTTATTGATTCAGATATCCTTTCTTTTTTGAAACAACATGAAAGTTAAACTGAACTTTGCAGCAACTCAGAGGCAGAAGAAAGACTGATTTGTTTAAGCGTTTCATCCTCATGTCATGCAGACAATGCCACACTTTCCTTTTTAGCAAAGCAACTTTTATAACTTCTCTGAGCATCATCTAATCCTCCAGATGCTCCCTTCGTACTTTTTGTGCTGTACTCTCCCTATAATCTTTAACACTGATGCATTTAAAAACTACTAAGGGCCCTTCCACATCAGCCTGCCGCATCTGCCACGTAACAGCCGAATTACAGCAAGCCCCAATTCATTCTCTATGGAACTTGCGGCAGGTGCAGCAAGTGCGGTTTTTGCCATCATCCGGCAAATATGGTACTTGAGGCAAGTGAAGAAACCACCATATCTCCCCAAAACAAAGAACATAGAAGTGTTATATGAATGATACAGCTAGATGCCTAAGCTGTTGACCTCATTTGTATGTGTTCATTGCCAATATCAATGCAAGATCATTTTAAGGTACCTTTACAAGCCACAACTGCAGTGAATAAACTGCTACGCAATCGGGATTTTCATCACGGTTGCTTCAAAGTTGCGAAACAATTGCGGCGTGTAAATGTTCAACTTGCTCGGGATTTTCGAAGTTAAGCCGGTTGCAGTTTCAGAGCAGTGTTCTAAATCAGAGTCAACCCAACTCAACCCAAATCACGAGCAAGTTGTACATTTACCTGCCGCAATTTCATCGCAACTTCGAAGCAACCGTGATGATCCCGATTGCGTAGCAGTTGTTTCACTGCAGTTGCGGCGTGTAAAGGTACCTTTACAGCTATTTTGGTGGCCAACTTAGTTCCTCCAGTTTAGTATAATGGAAACATTAATGCTCCTCAAAACATTTTGTGGTACCTCCATATGGCACCAAACTAAAGAATTATTTGCCTCCAGAAGAAAAATTTGTTTTCTAAACTATGTCTTTCATTCATCAGTTTTCTTTGCCAGGAGTTTGAACAAACTTTCTAAAAATGTTGTTTTTTTTAGTCTTCATGATGGTCAATGGAGTTGCTTTAGTTCTGTTCTAGGGACATAGACATTCCATATTGCACTATATGATAGCCCCACATACCACCATATTAAAGAATTACTCTACCTTAGACGCTACAGTACAGACCAAAAGTTTGAACACACCTCATTCAAAGAGTTTTCTTTATTTTCATGACTATGAAAATTGTAGATTCACACTGAAGGCATCAAAACTATGAATTAACACATGTGGAATTATATACTTAACAAAAAAGTGTGAAACAACTGAAAATATGTCTTATATTCTAGGTTCGTCAAAGTAGCCACTGTTTACTTTGATTACTGCTTTACACACTCTTGGCATTCTCTTGATGAGCTTCAAGAGGTAGTCACCGGAAATGGTCTTCCAACAGTCTTGAAGGAGTTCCCAGAAATGCTTAGCACTTGTTGAGCCTTTTGCCTTCATTCTGCGGTCCAGCTCACCCCAAACCATCTCAATTGGGTTCAGGTCTGGTGACTGTGGAGGCAAGGTCATCTGGCGTTGCACCCCAACAGTCTCCTTCTTGGTCAAATTGCCCTTACACAGCCTGGAGGTGTGTTTAGGGTCATTGTCCTGTTGAAAAATAAATGAGTGAATCACCGTGGCCGGGATGCCGGCTTCTTCCTCCTTGTCACGGGTGGACCACGCCTGCCGGTAGTGGGGCCCGGTGGTGCAGATCAAAAGTGAAGACCAGCAAGCAATACATGGCATACAGTTAACGGGTAGTAGACCGGGTGGACTCAGCAGTAATAGGTGTCCCTCAGAGATCCACGGTGTTCCTCCGTTCTATCTAGCTTGTGTGCCATTGTCGCCCAAGAATACCAGGGAGGCTGCTTGAATGCCTCTCCGGGGTATATGTTGCGGATGCTTTGGGGAGCCTTGGGTCCCTTGGTGGGTACACTGCTGGTTAAATGACTGGAATTTGGCGGGTGATGGGGGGCTCCTGTAGAGCGGTCCCTCCACTCCTCTGGTTCGCATAGCAGAGCTGGACTGCTGCTAGCTTCGGTACCAGAAAACCGGCTGTAGGTCGGGCACGGAAGTTTTTGGGAACCCGTGTTTTGAAGCTCGTAGATCGGTTGGTAATGCACCGGGAGTAATGGTGCTCAACCGTGGTGACGGTAGGGAGATAGCCGGTAGAAGGTGGCCAGGGGGCCGCATGGAACTGTGCAACCCCCTCTCCTAGGTTGCAGAGCTTGCTCTCTTTCGCTCCTTCTCCTACGTTGTTGCAGGGGGAACTCTCAACTCCTTAACTAACTAATTGTACTAAACTTCCACTACACACTACCCTTACACTCCGCCCACCAGGACCTGATTGGCCCTCTATGCTAGGTGATGCATGTAGGGTATGGATCTCTGAGTTAACCGTGTGACTGCTGGGTCAGAGAATATTGCTGCTGCTTTTATGGCTGCAATACCCTTCTGTGACGCACTCGGTGCGGGGCGCCACACTCCCCCTTGGTGAAATACGCTTGTCCCCAAGTGTCGCGCTACCCAACATTACAGAGGTTTTTATATTTTATAACAGGCATAAAAGATACACTTTTATTAACAGGTAAAGATTTGCTCAAGATATTGCAAGCAAAGGAAACAGGTTAACACATTGCGCGGACCCGGCGGGCGGTCGGCTGTCCTTAGTAAGAGTCCAGGCTATAGCCGCCAAGTCGCGGTGTTATTTACCAAACAGGAAGAAGTCTCTTGCAAAGTCCAAACAACATAGTCACTTATGGAGGGCAGTGTTCCGGACCCGTATAGCGAACCACCCATCACAGCATACATATCGCTTGTAGGTTACAACGTCCCCTCTATACAAGTCACGGTTTGGATGCCCTCTTGGTAGGTACGACTCCACATCACGACGCCCCACAAACACTTCCGTACATACACCCTCCTCCCTTATGAAACCCCACCCGGTGGAAAGGTTGAATGTGCTCACCCGTCCGGTCTTGCGGAGTTCATCAGGCAATGGAGATTGGCGGCGGGCTTCAGTGCGAGCCTGCATGTTGGCGCACAGACGAGCCTGCCACTCCTCCCTTCGGATGTGACGTACATCTTCGTCGGAGCGGTGCGGAGTGTGGATAAAGTCACTACAGCGTGTCGGTTGTCGAATGGCTTGAGTTTGGTGGGCAGTCTGGATTGGAACCCGGTTGAACGGCACCGGAGAAGGTGTTGCAATGGCATCGGACCAGTGTACCCGAGCGGATTGCTCGGCAGGAGGATCCACGGTATCTCCCCAGGCGAACCCGGTGTAGAGGTCCTCAGCGGTGCTGTGGGTCTCGTCGTCGTCGTCATCCTCCTCTCACTCAACGATCACATCGGGCTGCTCGGCACACGGAGATGTTGGAATGAGGTCCTCTGGGTCGATGGGCGGCTGCGCTGCATAATTCTCCTCGAAGTTGTCTTTCAGGGCTTCCAGGCTGCCTGCCTCTTCTTCTGTTGCAGCTGGTAGTGGTGTCTCAATCCCGGTCACCAGGTAGGCCTCGGTAGGAGCAGAGGAGGTCTCCGATTTGGGGAAGAAACAGGCGACAGTCTCGGTAGTGGTTTAACTAGTCGCGGGTTCCGCAAGGGGAACCAGGTAAATGTCCATCTCTTCTTTGGAGCGGGTTACAAGCTCCGGCTCAAGCACTGTTTCAGTTCCAGGCTCTGGAACGGGGTGAGCTGTGGTCTCTACCGGGATGATGCAGTCTATCGGCTCCGGAGACGAGGCGGGACAGGTGGTCGGCGTGGGCGAGGCGGTGCTGAAACTTGAGATGTCATCCGGTCCTGGAGTGGTTGCACCCGAGTGGCTCTGCTGCATCGCACGATGTAGTCTGCTGCCCAAGCTCGCGCTCCAACTGCGGATCTTCCACTCTACAGTCTCGATTAGTCTCACACGGAGGAATTGTAGAGCTTCTTGTCAGAAGTCGGGGCTGCCATCTATGTTGAGGACAGGACCCGGACCCGGATGGCCAATTGCTGCTCTGGCCTCGACTTCCACTTCTCGCATCAGGTCATGGAGTCTGGTACTGGTCATTTTCCTTGTAGGAGCCACACCCGTCTCGACCCGGTAACTGTACTGGTGAAGAGCTGGTGAAGAATGGTCTGCCACTCCCACTTCCTTGGGGGCTTTTGTAGTCCACTTGTGGGAAAAAGTCTTTGGTCCGCCCCCATGGTTGATTCGAGCAATCAGGGCGGACAATGATTTTGGCGCCTTTGCCTTTAGCTCTCCCACGAAGAGGGGCGGTGGCTCACCCCTGGGCTTGCACGTGGCGGATTCTCATGGCGGGGACGCCATCTTGGGCGCCATCTTGGCCCAACGGTGAAAAGGCGGGAAAAGTTCTTTTAGGGACGAACAAAGTCCAAATTGTTGAAATAAAGTTCTTTTAAGCACAATATACCCGTTAGGTAACGAGCCTGCTCGTATCGCCATTTTCTGACTCACCGTGGCGGGACTCCGGTTTAGACAGGCGTTCGCTTCTTCCTCCTTGTCACGGGTGGACCGCGCCTGCGGTAGTGGGGCCCGGTGGTGCAGATTAAAAGTGAAGACAGATTTAGGGGTTAAATTGTTTCGTGACACCACCTATGAGAGATTCGGTAACTGTACCGACGCTGCGGGCCTCCGGGGGATGGAATGCAGCAAGATGTTACGCTCCCACAGGCTGAGCGGTGTTCCCGGAGCCAGAAGCTGCATAAGATGTTGTGCGGCAGCTGCGGTTACCTTAGCATGCGGAATAAACAGTTCATAAGAAAGCACGGACTCTGTAAGTCTCTGTAACGGGTTCTTTACTGTAACCAGCAAGCAATACATGGCATACAGTTAACGGGTAGTAGACCGGGTGGACTCATCAGTAATAGGTGTCCCTCAGAGATCCACGGTGTTCCTCCGTTCTATCTAGCTTGTGTGCCATTGTCGCCCAAGAATACCAGGGAGGCTGCTTGAATGCCCTATCGGGGGTATACGTTCCGGATGCTTTGGGGAGCCTTGGGTCCCTTGGTGGGTACACCGCTGGTTAGACGACTGGAATTTGGCGGGTGATGGGGGGCTCCTGTAGAGCGGTCCCTCCACTGCTCTGGTTCGCATAGCAGAGCTGGACTGCTGCTAGCTTCGTACCAGAAAACCGGCTGTAGGTCGGGCACGGGAGTTTTTGGGAACCCGTGTTTTGAAGCTCGTAGATCGGTTGGTAATGCACCGGGAGTAATGGTGCTCAACCGTGGTGACGGTAGGGAGATGGCCGGTGCGGGGCGCCACATGAGGGTCCAACTAAATGCAAACCGGATGTAATAGCATGCCACTGCAAGATGCTGTGGTAGCCATGCTGGTTCAGTATGCCTTCAATTTTGAATAAATCCCCAACAGTGTCACCAGCAAAGCACCCCACACCATCACACCTCCTCCTCCATGCTTCACAGTGGGAAACAGGCATGTAGAGTCCTTTTGTGCGTCGCACAAAGGCACGGTGGTTGGAACCAAAGATCTCAAATTTGGACTCATCAGACCAAAGCACAGATTTCCACTGGTCTAATGTCCATTCCTTGTGTTCTTTAGCCCAAACAAGACTCTTCTGCTTGTTGCCTGTCCTTAGCAGTGGTTTCCTAGCAGTTATTTTACATGAAGGTCTGCTGCACAAAGTTTCCTCTTAACAGTTGTTGTAGAGATGTGTCTGCTGCTAGAACTCTGTGTGGCATTGACCTGGTCTATAATCTGAGCTGCTGTTAACCTGCGATTTCTGAGGCTGGTGACTCAGATGAACTTATCCTCCGCAGAGTTGACTCTGGTCTTCCTTTCCTGGGGCGGTCCTCAAGTGGGCCAGTTTCTTTGTAGCGCTTGATGGTTTTTGCAACTGCACTTGAGGACACTTTCAAAGTTTTCCAATTTTTTGGACTGACTGACCTTCATTTCTTAAAGTAATGATGGCCACACGTAAATTCATGTATTTCGGCAATATGGAAACCACATCGCCTTTGCATGTGGCGTGAGACAGGGAGATTTTACAGTGAAAAATCACCGGTGGAGCGTCGCATGATTGCTCTGCACTGAAAATCAGGCGATAACCACCAGGCAATTTCTGCGCATCTTTGCGTGTGACAGGGCAATAGCAATGTAGAAAGTGACCTCAGACCATCTGGAAGCAACTCCAGAGGTGTGCCTGAGTGTCCTGTTTGGCTCGCCCCGTCTGCCGCGATTGGTGGTCACTCCTGCATTCCCATTGGCTGGCCATGGCTAAGGCGCCATATTTGAATAGCGATATAGTAGAAAGGACACATGCGTCATGTAGTGCGCAGACATCCTGACAAGGCTGACCAATGGTTACACAGTTGTGTCGACAATGGAAGTGGTAGGGGCACAGTGGAAAAGACTCTGGCACGCCTGACTCCTCGTCGTACTCACACTCTACGCCCACATCGCTGATGAGATGGTGGCATGTGACGCGGCGATGTGGAAAAGGGAAATTGCTTCCAGTGTTCTGCAGGCGATTTTGGAATGCAGGATCGCCGTAGAACGCAGGTGAGATCTCTATGTGTGACAGGGTGACGGCGATGTGCAAAAATGTTCCCGAAACATGCGTGCTCACTAGGGATGAGCGAGTATACTCGTTACTATTCGGTACTCGCCGAATAGTACGGTACTTGGGCTACTCACTACTCTGTGAGTATCCTTGCGATTATTCGCTAAGTAACGAGTACAATGTAAGTCAATGGGAAATGGAGTAATTCCTCAGCTGCCAGACCCTATATAGAGGTTCATTGCAGCAGAGGGAGAAGGCTGCAATTGGCCTACATGGATTGTTTATAAAAACTACGTCAATAAAAAGCCGCCAGGTTTTAAACAATCATTAGAGCTCCACTACTCGATTCCCCGCAGCCTCCCATCCTGATCCTCATGCTACCCCCCACCGACATTCCCCTTCCCCAATCCTAAGTTAGGATCGGGCGGGGAGTGCAGCACCAGTGAACGGGGAGTGCAGGAGCCGGGTGGGGAAGCTGGCGGTGAGAAGACTTCACCGCTGGATTTTCCTGGCCTGTGCTGCGCTCCCGCTCAGTGATGCCCCCTCCCCGCTGCCTGGTGCTTCGCTCCCCACCCAGTCCTAACTTAGGATCAGGCAGGGAGGGGGAATCAGGGAGCAGGGAGTGCAGCACAGACTGGCTTTCCCACCTGTAGTTTCAAAGGAACAGCTGATTCTGGTCAGCTGTTCATTTGAAGTAGTGCTGCTGTCAGGGTTCATGTGAGTTCATGCTTGCCTGCATGAACTCACATGAACTTTCCCACGGGTGCACAGCTCAGTTACATCTCTGGTAGAGGTTCTCTACCAGAGATGTAGTTGAGCTAAAGAAGAACCCTGGATTGGACTATGGCGGACGGAAAGGATTTATAATAAAGATGGAGTCTCGAAGTGTCTTTTTTTGCTTTATTTCTAATAAAATATTTTTTCTCTGTGTTGTGTTTTTTTGTAAAAAATTCACTAGAAATTCATGGCGGTCATGTCTAATATTGGCGTGACCCCATGAATTTCGGGCTCAGGGCCAGCTGATAACACAACGCTGGCCCTAACCCCTTTATTACCCAGTGAGTCATGGCACCAGGGCCCTGGATGAGCTTATACAGCGCCAGAAGATGGAGGTTCAATGAACGAGCCATTTTCTGGGGTGGTTGCATGCTGCAATTCACAGCGGCTGGTGCCCAGAAAGCTTGACCCAGCTGCCTAGGTGTACCTGGCTGGACATAGAAATAGCGCGAAGCCCCATGCATTTTTATTAATTATTATTTCATGAAGTTCATGAAATAATTAAAAAAAAGGGCTTCCTTCTATTTCTGTTTCCAGGTGGGTACAAATAGGCACCTGGGGTTGGGGACAGCCCGTTCCTGCCTGCTGTACCAGGCTGGACACAAAAATACGGCGAAGCCCACGTCAAATATTTTGGGAAAAATTCATTAAAAAATACATTTAGGGACTGAATCTTTATTAACCCCTACAGGCTGGATCGCTGCGGCATTGTAAAGGGAGTTAAATCAGGTCACCTGAGTTCAGCTCAGGTGGCATGACCTGAGCTGTCCTCAGGTGACCTGAGTTAACACCCTTACAATGCCACAGGGGTTAATAAAGATGCAGTCCCTAACTGTTTTTTTTAATTTTTTTATTATTTTTTCCCAAAAAAATTTTACATGGACCGTATTTTTGTGTCCAGCCGGGTACAGCAGGCAAGAACGGGCTGCCCCAAAACCCAGGTGCCTATCTGTACCTGCCTGGAAACAGAGATAGAAGGAAGCCCTTATTTTTTATTATTTCATGAATTTCATGAATAATAAAATAAAATGCGTGGGGTTCCGCGCTATTTCTATGTCCAGCCAGGTACAACTAGGCAACTGGGGGCTGGATTCCGCAGCGCAGGGAGGCCTAACTTTCTGGGCACCCCCGCTGCGAATTGCAGCCTGCAGCCACCCCAGAAAATAGTGCGTTCATTGAACTGATGTTCCCTGAGGAAGGAGCTCGGTATGTGGCTCTGACACGCGTCAGAAAATAAACCAGTCATCACTTTTATCCAGACATTCTGTGTCTCTGGTGTTTCCGTATCCATCTAGCAGCAGCGCGGACTTTGAGGTACTTTGTCCAGAAGATAGTTGGTGACTTTGGTTAGAGCTGTTTCGGTGGAATGGTGGGGTCGGAAACCGGATTGTAGGCAGTCAAAGAGGGAGCAAGAAGAGAGGTGGGAGGACAGTTTGGAACAGATGTGTTGTTCAAGTAAATTTGAGGTGAATGGGAGAATAGCTACTGCCCGAGATCTCATCATAATAACCCCTCATACAGCCATATCAGATCCCATACACTACACTGATGATGGGCATTCAACACGAAACATAGTGTCTGTAGATTGGGATTCTGATCTTGCATAAAGCCTAAATCATGTTGAAAGGCTTGTTAAAGAGTTAATTATGGTTTTTAGGATTTCTACTTTCAATGGGTGGCACTAGAGTTTGGCTACTCCCTTGCCGAAGAGACAATTTGCATAAATGAATGTCACAGTACAACAGAGACATCATGTCATATGTCATCTGACAGTAAGAGAGACAGTTTATGCATCTTCTATAGGGTCCGTAGAGAAAGGAAACCCTTAAGTCATAAAAATTGGATGGGGTTGCCAGGACATTACGGGTTACGTAATTATTGTTACAGGGTATTGGGATTGAGATTGTATCTAGCAGAACCTAACAGTGGCTTGGTTCTTATCTGTTTTCTTGGGTCTCCCACCCTCTTTATATTCCACAGAGTCATGATTATGACAATGACAAGAATTGTGACATGACATCTGGAGGAAAGCTGTAACTGTGGAGCTAAAAATGAACTTTTCATAGCTGAGAGGCTGTGGACCAGAGGATGATGGCAAATCTGCTCACACTTCATAGATTGAGTGCCAAACTACCAGCACTGTGTGGACTTACATGGATACTCTGCTCTTAAGAGTAGATTTCCAGGAAAATACATTACAATACAATTCTAATATGTTCTCTTCCTGGGCCAGAAAATAGTAGATAATATTTACCCGAGAGATTTCTGTGAAGGTAAGGCGAGCTTAGAAAGATTGCTCACCATCATGTTTCTGAATACACTTAATAATAATGCATTTTATTTACAGCCAAAAGTAAGTTTAAAGTTCCTTAAAACATTTCTGTAAAATGTTGATATTTTGATATGTTGTACAGAAGGGCAAGAATACTATACTTTATAAATGTCATAAAAGCTGTGTGTACTCAGAAAATAACTGAGAGGTTCTCACAGTACGCTGTCACTATGATAGGAAAGTGAGAAGCCGCGTTCTGTGGACGCTAAAGGCAAATAAATAGGAAATCTGCTGATCTCTGTTTAGATTAGAGAGGGAAAAAAACAAGCCCAGATAGCGAAAGTGGTTGAGAAATTGGATTGGTTATCTACATCTTACAGAATAGCGGTATTGTCATCAGGGTTCACATCCTTTTAATCAATTTCTTGTAAATGAAAATTACAAAAAGCAATGTCAATAGTGTTAATTACATTTGCAACTCAGCATAGATAACAAGGACATGGCACTACTATTACTAAAATAAGGATACCGTTAAGATGGCCATACACACGAGATATTTATCAGCAGATTATTGATAATTTCTGCTTATTTTAGGCGAACTTGATGGTAATATTATACATGACACCACCAGAGGCCCAGGAATCTTAAAGGGGCTTTACACTTTTAGGTTTCTGGTCCCTATCAGCGAACAGTGTGTTAAAATAATACAATCAGAAAGTGCACATGCTCCCTGGGTTCAAGGCTGGCTTTCCGATGTTACCTCTGTCACTTGATTACAGAGGTAGCTAAGTCCTTATCATTGTTACATCACTTGACATCCGGTAAGGATTTTACTATTTGACGCTAGGATAGACCACCCCGATGAGGTCACCTTGATGTGGTGGGATGGCTTTTACATTTTTTGAACAAAATAATGTTACCAAGTACCTGATTTTTATATTCATGCACTAATGCAATTTATTTATTTGCTTATTTTAGGGTACCTGCTCATTTTTGTTTCTTTTCTATGGTTTCAGAGGTAGCACACATGACTACAGTGCACATCACCACTGCAGCCGGTCACTGAGCTGAACGATATTGCTGATGTAAAGTTCAGTGATTGGCTGCAGCAGAATTGTGCTCTATAGTCATGACATGGAGGAGTAAAAAAGAAGTAGACATTTGGATGGCCGCCCTGCTGAAAAGGCACATTGGTTCCACACATATAGATGCACGTCAAGTAGCCTTTATTACATTACATTACATTTAAGCAAGCAATAATCTGGAGAGAGAATTATGTGCAGATATGGTCTTATCTTTATAATCAAAGTGCTTTAATAATCACAAAAAGGCTCACCATGGATGGCTGTGAGAGTTACAACCACTATATACACATAAAACTGCTGCTGCGGACCCTCATGGAGTTACAACGATATGTAATAATGTATGGGGTATAAACCCACACTGCTGTTCAGCGAATATCAATGTCCATGTAGATTTAATAGTCAGTGCATTTTGAAGCCACCACAAGCTTCTTTCTCAGGATAAATCATATATGATTGAGGAAGAAGGTAATGGTGGCTTTGAAACACGTTGCCTAATAAATCACTTGAATTCTACATGGACTGATCTCACGTTGATCTTTGGCCAAACAGCAGCGCAGGTTTGTAACCCACTCTTTATCACATATTGTTGTCATTACATTACATTTATTATAGTCGTGATTAGTGATCAGAAAATATACTTCTTACTAGCCTCTACTCACACAGATAGTACAGTATTTGCGATATTCGTTACTCGGCGAGTATCACAGGTGCTCGTGAGTGGTGTCAATCGTTATTGATCTGACACATATTGACAGCTTGCTTTAGTAAATAATGGGAGCTGGAACCTCAGTGAGAGCCATTTGAATGTTAGGGTCTCTGGGGGGCTCAGCAAGGTTTTTTATCAGTAGAAACATAAAAAAGCCAACCCTCCCACACTGTCCTGGAAATGCTTGTTTTATGGCTGGATGTGTGTGGGTGAAGACTGTCACTAATTGACTAACAACATGGGAGATGCTGATGGAAAAGATAGCGCAACATAGGGTCTTAACTGGTATAAAAAGGCACAATTACAAGGTATATGCTCACCTCTTAAGGGTTGCATGAGACACAACCACCTCTGAAGACTCAGGCTGCAGCGAACCACCCATGGAACGAGAAACCAAGTGGAGTAAGAATGGATGGATCCGAGTCGCGCTGCCCAATGAAAGGATGCAACCAACTATGAAAGAAGCCTTCATTCTGTAGCCAACGCGTTTTGTGTGGGGTTCTGCACAAACCGTTTTGGATACAGAATAAAGGCTTCTTTCATCATTTATTTCTTGGCTGCATCCTTTCATTGGGCAGCACGACTCGGATCCATCCATTCTTTCTAATTGACTAACTTTAGACTCGGTATTCGGACGAGTATGCGCGTATTAAAAACTACTAGCTACGAATCTCCCAAAGCCGAGTATTTCACTATCTGCTCATCACTAGTTGTGACCTTGGTTTCTTTCAGTGCACCTGCCATCAGTCAGTGACTAATCTAGGGATTGGAGTTGGGAAATCTGACTGGTAAAGTGAATACAGTACTTTACTGTTGAGGTTTAATGTGGAAAAATGATTAGATCCCTTGGACTTTACACCTTAGGGTGACTAATGTCAAACCACTGCAGTTCAGAAGATCTTCATTGTTAAAGGTAGACCAACCACTGTCATTGTCAAAATCTACATCGTCAAAGGTAGACCAACCGTTGTCACCTCCATATTTCTTACACATCATGTTCTTATTGTTTTATAATGTCATGTTAATGCAAGTAAAAAAGAAGGTCATGACCTTATAATTGTAACGCCGATGTATTTGTACCTTGTTCCTCGGCGTTACTGTGCATGACTTTGTTTTTACCCAATGCTCCTTTTCCCCCTAAGCAGCTTGGACACTGTTGCCTGTTACCTGTATGGATGCTGCTCTGTTCCCTGATCTTCTGCATAGCCATACTTGTGTTGTAGAGTCATTGCTCTGCTGCGTACCATCCGCATGTGCAGTCCCTGGCTGCAGCGGTGGAAGCTATATGCGGGATGTGAGGTCCTCTGCAGTTGGTGCATGACTTTCCATGTGTACCCATGCTTACAGTCGCTGCCAGGTGCCCTAAGCCTCAGTTCCTGTGCTGGCTATGCTGTATTGGTTCCTGTCTGTGAATATGGTGTGCGCGGCCATACCTTCTCTGCTTTTATTAGGAGAGGTGTGCGCCTTGAATTGCTGTCCCCAGCCTATTGCTGAGAGTCAGCTCCTATTTAACGTTCCTCTTCCTTGTTGGGCATTGTCAGAGCTTCTCATTAGGTTGCAAAACCTAGACATGTGTGTTTGGTCAAGCTAACTGCTCTTTGTCTGCCTTGTCTTCAACTCCTGTACTGTCTGCTACCAGTTCTGGGATAGCTGATGTGTGCCTGTCTTTGTCCCTGGACCTGTCCTGTCTATGTGTTGGTACCAAAATCCTCGCCCTTCAATGTGCATTCCTGCTATGTGATTTTCCTTAAGTCCTTCTGTGTCTTGAACTATGTACCCAGTCTGTGAGTCTTCCTATAACCAGTGTCTTGAGAATGAACCTGTGCTCATCTTTTGAAGATGGAGTGCCTGTTGAGCGTCTACTACGGTGTGCTCATGCTACTATGTTGTGTAAGCTCCATCCAGCTCTGGTCCACTCCTGCGGTGCATGTGTCTCTCAGCTCTGGTGCATGCTGCTTGTGTTTGCACTGTTCTGCTGTTCTCACACTGCTTGGCTCCATTCCGCTTCTGTGAAGCCCATGTTGTGGAGCTCCGGTCCACTCTAGCGGTGCTTGACCCGTCTTGCTAGGGTTCCTTTCCAGGTTGTGTTCAATGTCTGGGGCCTGATGACCGATGACAGGTGCCTGGAGTCCTTGTCCAATGTCCAGAGCCTGATGACTGTTGCCTGGTGCCATGAGCTCATGTCCAATGTTCAGAGTATGACGACTGCTGCTGCTGTCCTAGATGTCCTGCCGGTGTCCCAGAAGTTCTGACAGTGTCCAGATGTCCTGTCAGTGTCCATGATGACCGCTTTTGGTGTCCCTGATGACTGCTGTCTGTGTCCCTGCTGACCGCTGCCGGTGTCCCTGATGTCCTACTGGGGTCCCCAATGTTCAGCCTGCGTCCTAACATTCCCTGGCTGAAGCCATGCCCTACATATGGAGTGCAGATCTCCTGTCTTTGTCCTAGATGTCCAGCCTGTGTCCATGTGTGCAGTCCGAGGTCCTGGCAGTCCAGCCCGTGTTTCAGAGTTGGTCCTGCTCATGTTCCTGGACAGGCTCTTCTTCCATGTTTCTGGGGAATCTCCAGCCTTGTATACTGGTGACAGCTTTGCCTGTGTATCCTGGTTCTTACCAGCCGATGTCCTAAACTGCCATGTCAGTGTTCCTGGACCTGTGCTGCCTGTGTCCCACCTGTATCCCGATGTCTGGCTTGTTCCCTGGGGTCCATCCTATGATGACGTCTGTCTGAGGTTGGAGTCTGATGTTCTAAATGTTGTGCCAGTGCTATGCCTGAGGCCTGATAGAGAGGTTCTCCTGATATGCCCATGCTAGATGACCCTGGACTGCATCAACTCGTGATGACCTCGTGCCATGCCATTGCCTGACATCTGCCTACCTAAGATGTCTCCCACGCTTGATGTGTGGAATCGGGAGCCTGGCATTGTAATGTCTTGTACCTTGTACTGTGCCTATGTTTAGTAAACTTTGTTTCCTAATTCCTGAAATTGTGCAGTGTCATCTGCTCCTGCATGTTACCACTTTGCCCACATGCTCAGCTTCCACAGACCTTGGTCACTTCCCTAGTCAGGGCAGGCCTAGGCCCCCCTGTCGTCCAGTGGGTCCACATACTTATACCACCTGGGACACTTGCCCCACATTGCCATTGGCCTGGCAGCGTGGGAGCGTAAGGTAAGCTAGCTCGCGTCTCCGAGTAACTATAAATATGAGGTACAAAGAAATTACATTTCCTTGACTCATTTTGCTTCTCCTTTTTTTACACCTGGGTGTTTCTCTGAAACATTACCGTACTGAAGATTCTAAGAGGAATTTAAAAACAGGACATAAAGTTAAGTAAGTATTTTTTCAATGGCGTGAAGTGATGAATTTCAAGAAGTTTAAAGAGGTCAAGCCTCTGCAATAAAATGAACATCAAGCATACTGTACACCCAACTGGCTTTACCACTAAACTATTCTTACAAGACTTAAAGGGACCTTGTAGTCTGATTCATTCTACTCAAACTGCAGGCCGCATATATTGGAGCCTGATTGCAAAATGGCAGCTCGGTACATCAAAGAAAATTTAGATAGAAGATCCCAGCGCTACTCCAACTAATTGATAGGATTCTATGCATCTATTACATAAACACACATGAGTAGTGGAAAAGGGGGAAGGAGCAACCACATGTCACAAGTGCTTCTACAAACTAAAAGACCCTAGTTGCATACTTAGACTAGGGTCACACATAAGCCCTTGGTCCGTTTTTGGCTTCATTTTTGGCATTTTTTTTTTCTAAGTCCAAAAACTGATAGAAAAACGGATTGGATGTAATAAACACCCTGTCCGTTTTTTTTCTGCACTTAAAAACATTGCTATGTCCGTTTTTGAGCCAAAAACGATGCTAGTAGGGATGCCGCAGGGATGAACAAAGTGTTAAATGTTTATTAAAACATTATTTTTTAATAGTAGCTGTGGGCAACATGTCTCTAGGAGGTGCCCACCCCGCCTAGAGACATACTGCCCACTCCTGTAATAAATAATTACTATTTGATATCATGAGGGATAAAACAAAACATATTGGTTAAGATGGCTACCTCTTGAGGTCTGAACTCAGTGGAATGCCTGATTAAAGTATCAGAATTGTATTTGGTGTCAATATATCCTATAGGACAGGACTAGTCAATTGGAGAACCAAAAGATTCTCAGACGGACACAATAATGAGCTCCAAAGGTACTACAGTAAACAATTCCATTTAATGTTGACTTTTAAGTCATTAACTTCACACTAAGCTTGAAAAAATTCATTGAAATAAACTTGATTATTAACAACAAAGATTACGTTACAATAAATGTTGAAATTCACATGTTTTACTGCATAGAGATGAAAGTAGGTACTCAGAAATAGTTCAACTGGTGGATCCACGGAACCCCTATCTGACTCTGCCTACGAGGTCCTTACAACAGCAACTCCTGATTATCAATGTAGACCAAAAGAGTGAACTATATGCACCAAGTCAGTAAATGTAAAACAATAAAGTGAGACAAAAATATTAAAGGATATATCTGAGATTAAAAAAAAATAAAGTGTTGACAAAGTACTAACAGGCAGGTAGCTGCCACCTATCTGACAGCTGTGCCCGGCACCAATTACCTCTGTTCACACCCGTCACAGAGCGGGCAAGACCATCTGCCAGGGACAGCATGATGGGGTAAACAGGGCTGCAGCTTCTTTTCCACTCTGCTCTGCTGACCTCATGCTGACTGACAGCCGGCTCCTCGCTACCTAATTGGGAGAGCCGGCTGTCAGTCAGGGTAATGTGGGCTATGACACCCATCAACAGTGTGGAGAAGCCGCCTTTCTGTCGACGTGACATCAGCGGAAGCAGCAAAATCTCTGACAAGAGCGGTCTAGGACCACTCTGTATCGGCGCTGAATAGCGCTGGACACAACAGGCAGGTAGGTGGCAGGCACTTGTCTTTTAGTGCTTAGGCACGTTTTTTTTAAACCTAAATCCTGGATAACCCCCTTAAACTAGACATTAGTTTGAAGAGAAACTTTGGAAAGAAAACTTAGTTAATGAAAATTATTATACCTACAAAACTGAAAAATCCCAGAAGCATCATCTAAAAGAATAGATCCCAAGAGGGTCCTGGGCAGGAAATGGAGTGCAAGATGAAGAAGTGACAAAGCCAAAGGCAATAATCTTTTCTTTAAATGACAGCTCAGTAGAGAGAGAGATAAACATATTTAATGATGCAGAAAGGACGCAGATGTCCAAAGATCATTTGGTATCTGTGATCTGGCGGGTGCAGTTCTTTATGTGTGACTGGTGCTATGAGCCTAGTAAATGAATTGAGACAAACTATAAGTTGAAAAATATCTGCACACTTGTTTCCTCCACTTCTATAAAATATAAATGACAGATATATCTATATCAATCCAGAACACTGTGAACGTATAAAAAAAAATAACACTTTGGTGTCGTATTCACTCCAAGCGACTTTATAATGAAAATGTCATCCACTTTGCCCCCTTTCTGTTTTTCATTTTATACCCTTCTTCTAAAAGCCGTACCTTTTTTAATTTTTCCATCTTTTGAATGACATCATTCATTTTAACATTTAATTTACTGGAAAACAGGCAAAAAATTCAAAGTGGGGTAAAATTGAAAAAAAAAAGTGCAATTTTACAATTTTTTTTAATTTATCATATGCACTACATGAAAAAACTGACCCCCTGATTCCCTGGGCCAGTCCAAGTTCTTAGATAACACAGGTCAACAAAAAAAAATTTTTTTTCTGGTGTCCAAAATATTTTAATGAATTTGGGGTATTATTGGGGTGCTGATTCTGAATATGCTATCAGTTTTGCCAGATTGGCTCAAGTTTTTGAGATTTTTGGTATCTTATTTATAGCACTTGTTGGTAAATGCGACGCATCATCTCATTAATTTCTTTGGATTAGTACTTGAACTGAGCAGTTCTCAATATAGTTTTGTGTTAATTAGTGTTCTAAAAGTTTGTTCATAGCTTGATTTTTGCACTAACTTTATGTTGTTGTCTGTTTTCCAGTGAAAAGCATGAACTCATCAAGAAGAAGTTGTCTTAACGATCCAGACTCATTCTGTTACATTTGTGGTGAATATACACTGACAAAACATAGAAGAAACATAACAGACTTCGTTAAAAAAGTGTATTTTGCCTATTTTGGGGTTATGCTTGGGGACCAAGACAAGTTTTGGGCACCACACATAGTGTGCAAAGCATGTATCGAATTATTACGAAAATGGAGCAAAGGACAAAGAACAAGCTTCAAATTTGGTGTTCCAATGGTGTGGAGAGAGCAAAAAAATCATCATGATGACTGTTATTTCTGTGCAGTGCAAGTACAAGGATTCAATAAGCATAAGAAACGAAAATGGGAGTATCCTAACATGGAATCTGCAAGAAGGCCTGTCCCTCATTGTGAAGATGTGCCTGTACCTGTGTTTACCATGTTACCTGACCTTCCCCCACCTGATGCTGATGATGATGAAATGCAGGGCATGGAGCTAAGCATTAGTTCTGGAAGTGAACTAGAATATGAAGGAAGTTTCAGAACACCTACGCAATTTACCCAAGGAGAGCTCAACGATCTAATAAGAGACCTCAACCTCTCAAAAAGTGCATCCGAACTTTTAGCTTCAAGGCTAAGTGAAAAAAATTGTCTGACGCCTGGAACTAAAATTACATCTTACAGGACCAGAGAAGAAGCACTTCTTCCATTTTTCTGTGAAGATGACCTACTTGTATATTGTAAGGATATTCCTGGCCTGATGCTGCAAATGGGTTTACAAGTATATCGTCCTGTAGACTGGAGGCTTTTCATAGATAGTTCTAAAAGGAGTTTGAAATGTGTTTTGTTGAACAATGGCAATCAGTGTGCATCTCTTCCAGTAGCTCACTCAACTAAACTTGCAGAACAATACCAAAATGTCAAAATGGTCTTGGAGAAACTGTGCTACCATGAACATTCGTGGCTGATATGTGTTGATTTAAAAATGGTCAACTTTTTACTTGGACAGCAAAGTGGATACACAAAGTATCCTTGCTTCATCTGCATGTGGGATAGTAGAGCAAAACATCAGCACTGGGAGAAATTGAATTGGCCTCCAAGGGACACCTTGACAGTAGGAGCATCAAACATAGTGAACGAACCTTTGGTGGACAGGGAAAAAATCATTCTACCACCACTTCACATAAAGTTAGGATTAATGAAGCAGTTCGTCAAGGCATTAGACAAAGATGGTAATTGCTTCATGTACATCTGCAGATCTTTCCCTGGTCTTAGTAGCGAAAAACTGAAGGCAGGAATCTTTGATGGTCCTCAAATTCGGAAACTCATTAAAGATTCAAATTTTCCTAAGGAAATGAATGACATTGAAGCTGCTGCATGGTGTAGTTTTGTGTTGGTAGTGAAGAACTTCTTGGGAAATCAAAAGGCAGACAATTATGAAGAACTGGTACAAAACATGCTATTGAGATTTAGAAATCTGGGTGTACACATGAGCATTAAATTGCATTATCTTCACAGTCACTTGGACAGATTTCCAGAAAACCTTGGAGATTTTAGCGAAGAACAAGGGGAGAGATTTCATCAGGATATTATGGTGATGGAGGAAAGGTACCAAGGCAGATGGGACAGACATATGATGGCTGATTACTGCTGGAATCTACAGCGTGACTGCCCCAATAGCTCACATAGAAGAAAATCATATAAAAAGCACTTTTCCAGCGATTAAATGTCTATCTTTCATGTCTTGTTCATTTTTGAAGATTACTTTCTAAAACTAGTTAAAATAAACTAAAATCAACATTTACTTTGTTAAATTTATTGTATTCATGACAATATCAATAAAGTTAATGAGTGTGTAGCAAATTACGTCTTTTTTTTTACACATTTTACGAAAAATCTCAAAAACTTGAGCCAATCTGGCAAAACTGATGACATATTCAGAATCAGCACCCCAAAGTTACCCTAAATTCAATGAAATATCTTTGGCACCAAAAATGCTGTTGACCAGTGTAATAATAATGTATATATAATATTTATTATTCATTTATATAGCGCTATTAATTCCATAATTCTTCACATACATTTGCAACACTAACCCCATTGGGGCTCCCAATCTAAATATCCTATCACTATGGTCCTTGAAAATGTGGCAGGAAACTGGAGTGCCTGGAGGAAACCCACGCAAACACGGGGAGAACATACAAACTGCTTGCAGATGTTGTCCTTGGCAGGAATTGAACCCAGGACCCAAGTGCTGCAAGACTACAGTGGTAACCAATGAGCCACCGTGCCACCCGTAACAAACATGTATACGTTAACTTTTATCTAAGCGGTGAAAAAAATTCAGAAATTTGGCAAAAAAAGTATTGTGCTTTTGTTGCCATACTGCGAGGTCCATAGCGTTCTCATTTTTCAGGATCTGGGGCTGTGTGATGTCTTATTTTTTGCGCCCTGAGCTGATGTTTCAGTGATATAATTTTTTTATTGCAATGTTGTGATGACCAAAACAAAAAACTTAATTCTGGAGTTTTGATTTTTCGCTATGCCCTTTTACTGATAAGACAAATTTATTTTATATTTTGATAGACTGGGCGTTTCTAAATGTTGCAATACCAAATATGTGTTATTATGTATTTTTTTCTTTTTAGAACTTTATTTTCAATGGCGCAGATGGGTGGTGGTTTGAACTTTAATTTTTTTCCTAATTTTTTAATATTTTTGAAAAATGTTTTTTAGTTGTTTTTTTTAGTCACCTTAGGGGACTTGGAGCCTCCACTGTCTGACTGCTTTTGTGGTGTAGAGCAATACTTCAGCATGCCTTTGTACAGCAGAAATGCTGATCTCTTGTTAATGCTGGCACTTAGTCGGTGTTCACAGGAACTTTGTCATGATAGTGATAGGGGTCATCAAATGACCATCGGCTGTCATGGCAACCCATCGGCACCCCGTAATCGCATCACAGGGCTGCCGATGGTGACAAGGAACGGTGTGATCCCCGCCTACGTGTGTTAGATTGTGCTGTCAGAGTTTGACAGTACAATCTAACTAGTTAACAGGATCAGGTGGATCACTTTTTAACTGCGCGTGATCTATTCAACCGGTATGGGGGGGAATCAACATGTGAGCTTGCATAATAGTCATGGACCAATGATACCCTTATACATCACTGGTCGTTAAGTGGTTAAAGAGAATATATCACCAGTATATGGTACCATTAATTCCACAGCATTTTACATACATCAGCAACACTGTCTCTATAGGGGTTAACAATCTATATTTGGAGCATGGAAGTAAGCAAGAAAACCCCAAACAAACACTGATGCTGTCCTTGGTGGGAATTGAACTCAGGACCCCAGTAGAAATTAGCGGATTGATTCATGGAGGATTGTTTTTACGCCAAATTACCTGAAACATACAGTTACAGGCATACATTTTGAGATGCAATTTTCTAAGAAAAACCTTGACTTACACCACTTCATACAATTCTGAATCATCATAATGTAGCCAGTGTAGCACAGTTTGTACAGGAGAATTGTTTCCCATCTACAGAGTCACTGGGTAAGTCTTTTCTGTAGAGTGTAAGCTTTTCTGGTCATCAAGTTCCTCTCCCCTGTACAGTTTACATTTTTATGGTCAGTGAGGTCCCCTCTCTTTATTTCTCTTCTTGTCCACGTGTATTTTCTGAGAATCTAAAACCTTTTTAGTATGGAAATTTGTGCAAACTTATTCACCGCAAATAAAACATTTTGGGGAAGACTTGGCAAAATCAATGAATTTGAATTTAAAAAGATTTGCTCATCTCAATTAAAATGTTTTTGCTACTTCATTGAAGTGCTGCATAATTTAGGAGGAGATATCCCGATTCCAGTTAAAGCTACAAGGGGGAGAAAATGGAGAGTATTGTTAATTTTGTTTTTCAAGGCTTTTTAAATCTCATTTTCTGGGAAAATTCAGCAAATTCAAATTTAAAAAGGATGTCTCATCTTTAAAAAAATGACAGGGTGACAGAATTAAAGATAAGCCAGCCTCAGGCAATAAGGCAAAGGCCAGGGTCAGACTACCATTTTTAGCAGATGTCACGGACATCCACTTCCACTAAAAACTTCATTTTTTCAGCAGCACATATGTGCTTTCCAGTGCCGCTGCTGCTCAACGCTGTCCCTGGTTACCCGATGTTGATCATGGTAACCGACCAGACATCCAGCTGAATAGCGGCTGCTTTTGCTCAGCGCACAGGGAAACTCTACATGCAGCGTTTCACTGTCCGCTCTGCTTAAGCGGACACTATTCAGTTGGGTGTCTGGCCGGTTACCACGATCAACACCAGGGACCAAAATGAGCAGCAGCGGCGCTGGAGAGCGCATATGTGCTGCTGAAAAAAAGACTAAGTTTTTAGTGGATGTCCATAACATCTGCCAAAAACGGTAGTTTGACCCTGGCCAATAAGGGTCATTTATACAGCATCATTATACTGAACAAGCGTTATTAATCTAATGGTCATGTCGAATGATCTAAACACTTGTTCATTGGTAAAATGATATTTTGGTTTGCTTAGAAAAGTCATCATTCTCAGTAGACCATCATCCTGTAGGACTCACAATGCTGAGACCTATGGCAGCCTTTTCCCACTGAACAATCTATTACAGATTGTTCAAAACACATATAGTGTGGTAGACTAAACTATTAAATGCCTATCAGCAAACAAGTTGGTGATCATCGGTTATTTAGTGCCACCAGTCTCTGCACCATATGCTGCTATACCACAAATTGTCATCACTTTCCAAAAGTTACAGAAATCTAGTTAGTGAAATGACAAAGTTTTTACTAGTAGAAATTTTTTTTTTTTAAATTTAGATGTCAAAAACAAAGTTTCAGTGTGTATTTGAATTGATAAACCAGTATTGATTGTTTTGCATTATTTGGCATTAAACTGCCTAACTGTGCGCTCCGTACTATGATGTGCATTCATTACCCATGAAAAGAACTTACATTACTTATTTTTAATGTCTTTTTTTTCCGTATTGAACTTCCAGGAATATAACAATAGAAAAAGCATAAAAATCACTTAGATATGAAATAACAGTACTACTGAAACCTGGGGGCTGAATACATAATCAGAGATTATCTAGTCATTGAGTCCCGGGGGTTACTACACTGATGAATTAAACACAAAGACTCTGACTGTTCCCCAGGCCCTACTGAGACATTCCCTGGTGTCTAACCTGAAAGCAGCACATTCTTTTGCTGTATTGCTCCCTGTCACTCCACTTGGGAGGCAACAAATCCCGTGCAAGCCGTATATTGTCACTACAGGCTGATTATAAAGTTATGATTATATTGTAAATTGATAGCAACCAAGAAAAGACTTTAATGGAAGAAAATATATTATCAAATATGCAAATCTAAAAAGTGAACATAGACATTGTATCCTCCATGTTGTATTAGCTCATACTTATCTTTCATTGGGAAGACACATTGCTGGAGGCCAACTAAATGTAATAATTAAGTTGAGAAAATCTCAATTTGATTTCTGAAGAAGGAGCGAAGTATTGGCTCCGAAACGAGTCGGAATAAAAGGCACCATTTCACCAGACTGCATTGTTCCTGGTCTTCATTCCAGCAGTGCGAATATTTGGGCACTTCGTCCATTTGGTTTCTCAATTTGGTTTCTGACAGATTTGTACAATTTGAGGAATACTCAGTAAGCATCAAATAAAGTTGATGCAAATTGAATTAGCCAGGAAGAGATAAAAAAATATTAAATGTATCTCTTCTTGTACCTATCCAGTCATTGCCGATTATTAATTTGTAAGAAGACGGAGATCCAGAGGTTCTGTATGGGATGCTCGTCATGCATGTTGGTGATGAAAGTGGGATGAAGGTTGTTCCTTAGACTTTCTACTAAACGATTAGGGCAAGGATCCAGCGTCAACTCGTCAGTGACCTAAGGGACAGAGTATGTCAGCGGCAGAGAGAAGATTACCTAGTGTCCAAGCCGGAGTGGTGGTTAAAGGCCTGAGCGGTTACCGGGAGCCGGTTTTCAGTGGAGAAGTCATCAGGTATGATCCCCAGTGGGGTAAAAGCTTCATTCTTGAGTTTGAGACTGGTCATTAAGTCTTTCTTGAATGGTCAATAGTGTAAACTGTAAATAGCGAGAGACAACAAAGCGCAATAGGGTCTTATCTCAGTGATAGCTGGACTATTACTATGGTATTGGGTGTCATCTGGTAAGGTTGTGTGCCCCACAACCTGGTGTTTGCGTGTATACAGCTGCTGCAGGATCCACACTCCGCATGTAAACGGTATCCAACTGAAAAGATATTGCTAATCCCTGAGGAAGGAGCATAGCAGGCTCCAAAACACGTTGGAGAAGGAATAAAGAGCATCATTGCACCAACCCTTGGTTCAGCTCTCTAATTTCAGCAGCGCAGAGCGTGGTACACTTCGTCCTTTGGATTTCAATAGTGTAAACTGAGCACCTGCCTAAATAGATGGGGCTGGGGGGCTACACTTTCTAATCTCTGTCATATTCGAATATGGTTTCCACCTGAATGCAATTACCATTGTGATTTTATTTGTTATATGTAGGCGGGGGTTTCTGTTCACAATTCATGCTGATGATTAAGTACTTTATATGAAATGCATCCAGCTCTGTGGGACTGTGCTCCCTGAGCATAATATTTGATGCCATGTAATTTGCATGAATAAAATACAAAGAAATATGAAGTGTGCCTGAGTGCAAAACCCTTGAATTTACCCTTGGATCCAGACGTCTTTTCCTGCACCAATGGCTTTAGGCGAGCTCAGTTATAGCACTCTTCCTCCCACTCCCTCCTTTGACAACACTTTCTAATCTGCCCAAGTATCTGAATACCCTTAATCCACCCATGCTCACAATATATGCTCAATGGAGCTGCCAATGGAAGAGAAACAATTATTAAGCTGAGAAAAAGAAGAAATTCATCAAAGACATAATATTTAAGAGCAACCAAATCAACAGTTTGGTACATACTGCAAAAAAGAACGCACTGGGGAGCTTGGGAACTTAATAAAGATGGACATCCATGGAGAACAACAGTGATGGAAGATCACAACATTTTTTCCATGGTTAAGAAAACCTCTGCACAACATGCTCCCAAGTGATGCAAGTAGATTTTTAGGCTTCATGAGAGACGTCATGAGAGCAAATACAGAGGGTTCAGCACAAGGCGCAAAATATTAATTAGCCTTAAAAATAGAAAGGCCAGATTAGAGTTTGCCAAAAAAATAAAATCTACAGAAGCTGCCTTTATCTGTAAAAGCATTATTTAGGCATAAAACTAAGATCAACAAATTAAAGGTTCTAGCAGCAAAAGGGTTAATTCCAAACTTCTTAAAAGCACAGGTAACTGAGGCAATACATTCCAGACATAGAGTGGGGTGACTGGGCACCGGTTTGCGCTTTCCAGGTGTAGGCTACCTCTTAATCTTAAAACTAAGATCAACCTGTAGCAAATAATGAGAAGAAGAAAGTATGGCAAAGGATTAGGATGGCTCATCATCCAAAGCACTGCACACCCTCTGTAACACATGGTGGAGGCAGTGAGATGGCCAGGCATGTAGGGCTTCCAATGGTCCTGCGTGGCTAGTGTTTATTGATAATGTAACTGAGGACAGAAACAGCCTAAACATTTCACATGACATGTTAGTACAACCCCTGAAAGTACATTGCGTCTTAATTGTTTCAGTTTATATAAAAATAGCGGCATGCTGAGTCCGAATCACAAAGATTTGGCCACTGTCCAAACATTTCTGGACTTAACCATATGCGTGTGTATAGTGTATATAATAACGGGAACACTACACATTTTCTACACAGGGTCCATTTACTGACAGTGTCTGTTAATAAGTGTTTGAACCATATGTATAGATGGGGGAAGGTGAGGGTCTCCACTTTGCAGATACAGAGGGAGGTGGTCAGACTGTGTGAACAATGCTTACAATAGATATCACACTGCATTGCAATAAGAAAAATCTATAAAAGAAATTCCCCATCACAAATCGAAGGAGAGACATTTCTGACAGCTGCTTATCTTCAATTAGAAAAAGTATCAGTGGAAAGCAGAATTGGGTATGTTGGATTTTGACATATCTGATCCTTGTTTCCTTCTGCCCTTAGGAGAAAATCAGGATGCTCCATACACAACTATGCAGCTGTCAGTAATCTCTCTACTGATAAATCATGGAAATAGTTTCCACCAGTCTGAAAATGCAATGGACATGATCAAAATGTTTCTTACTGGGGTTATTGATGATCACTGTATTTATATTGATTGACCAAAAATGTCCCATCTGGGCTCACTATATGTTCGTTATTGTCATAACTTTTTTGAAGACTCCAATTATAATGTTTCATCAATGCATGTGTGAGATTAGATATATTATCTAAAATTGAATTAAAAAGATTGTTTTTGAGGTACAAATCATTAAAGGGAAGCCATCACCTAATCTTCCACATTATCTGACAGCATAATGTAGAGATCAGGTCCCTGATTCCAGTTATGCATCACTTATTAGGCTGCTTGATGTAGTTTAGATAAAATCACAGTTTTAGCAACATGAGATTATCACTAAAGATCTAGTATCTGCTGCAGTATTGTCCACCATATTCATGAGCATTGTATAATCCTGCAGCTACCACTACTTGGCAGCTTTCTGCCTATGCACAGTGTACACAGAAAGTTACTAATCAGTGGTGTGGGTGGGTTATACAGACCATGGCAATCAGATATCTGGGAAAACCTAAAACAGTAATTTTTTCAAAACTGCAAGAATGAGCCAAGTGTCACATCAAGGCCTCAAGGTCTCTGCCATTATATTTAGCTTCTCTCAGATGGGGTAGTAAAGACCTACAGACAGATTCCTTTTAAGATTGCAGATGCATTAATCTATGCCTTACTATAAATTGTAGGAATATTAGAAGTTACCAAGCAGTTAAGTTCCTTTATGAAGCATGCGAGTATGGGAGCATATGGAACACCAAGTCCAATCATATTTTCCAACTCTACTGGAATGTCCAAGAGGTTCCAGGTTAGATGGGAAACCTAAAATTGACTAATGTTTAACACTGGAACTAGCAGGGGATTAGTTGCATGGTGGAGGGCTTCACATCCCTTACCCACTTGTGCTGGGGGTCCTGTGTGTGACACCTCCTTATGGTTTGCTCGTAAAATTGATGATGGGGAGGACCCAGCGCTAACACTGTATTCCCTCAGAATGTACGTAGAGATCACTATCACAGTGAATGTTGTTTGATAATATATTTAGTTAGTCTTAAGAAATAAAAATTCAAAATTAAAAAACTTCATTTGATTAATGATTCTTTACTTAAAATTGCATAAAAATTTTAAAAATGTTGAAATAAAACAATAAACTGAATATACACAATTATATCCGGTATTTCTGAGGCCCATGAGTAATAGCTGTTGTATGATTTACGTATACTATTGACCTATGAAAAACACCAGATACAGTTGATATAAACCTTAGGCTATATGTGCCTTAGAAAGGTACTAATTACTCCTTGCATTATTCTATTAGCTTGTTCTTACCTTTGGAAGGTACTCCTATCCATATATGTGTAGACACTCCTTCTTTAACGATATGGAAAATAAGTGTGACCTGGGGATAAATGGTCAATATTATAATATAATTTCTTATATTAAATATGTAGGTATGCAAACATAATGAGTAGTTTGGAATATCTTAAGTGGTCCTCTAGCTGGGCTACATTGTGGTACTTTGCTTAGTTAGGAACCTAGGTAGTGACATAGCTTGTGAGCAGCACATTTCAGACAATGCAGAGCATTGCACATTCAGCTTTCTAATTAGTGATCCTGTTTAGCGACATTGATGGATCTCTACATATAAGGGAAGACAGCTGACTGACGGCCATCCTGATGAAGAAGGATGCCCTCCTTCAAAAAGTGTCGAGAGATAGACTCCTGACAGCCAGCATATGTATGCAAACTTCCCCCGTCAATCTCCCTGCCCACCCAGTCACATGACATTTACAACACTGTGACGCGGCATGTCAGCTGACGAGCAAGAAACCCGGAAATGCACTGCCACCAGCCACGGCATATGTTCAGTCCACACTCTCCACCAGCAACCCCGAAACCCACGAGCAACCAAAACCAAACCTACTGATGAATGGACGCTAGGCACCTATACAGAAACCTGAACAGCAGAGAGTAAAGTATAGTGCTTATTCATCTAATTGTATTTATTTAAGAAACATAGCTGGGCAGTATATGTGTCCAACACACGGCACGAATCCAGGGTGCTTTGCATATGGTCACATATACCATTTTTAACAAGAGGCATTTTGCTGCAGTTAGGCTATGGTCACATTTGCGTTATGACCCTAGCCTGACGGAAGCGTTAAAAATTTAGTGCAAGGAAGACATAGCACAAAGAGTTAACGGCAGGTGACGCTATGCGCCACCTGCCTGTGCCTTGCAATGCTAACCTTATGCAGCACGCATCCGCTGGCTCCACTGAGCAGACCTGGATATGGACTTTTGGACAGAGCACAGGAACACGCTGCAGACCGCATTTCCTGAGCGCTGTCCAAAAGTGCATATCCGGGTCTGCTAAGTGGAGCTAGTGGTTGCATGATACATAAGGTTAGCATAGCAATGCAAAGGCAGGCGGCGCATAGAGTTACCTGCTGTTAACGCTATGTGCTATGCCTTCCTTACACTACATTTTTAGCGCTTCTGTTAGGCTAGGGTCATAACGCAAATGTGACCCTAGCCTAAGACGCTCAAAAAATTATTAATCAAAGCCGCTCTGCCTAATAAGCTCTTAAAGGTACAGTACCTGGACTTAGCTTATTAACAATAATTACAATATCAGCCACTAAGCTATTATTCTTTGCCACCTCACTTAAACATACCATTATAAGAAAACAGAATAAATGTAGCACTTTATTATAAGAGAATTGGAAAAGGCACACAATATCTATAACTAAGCGAAGTACCACAATCTAGCCCAGCTTGAGGACCGCTTAAGGTATTCCAAACTCCTCATTATGTTTCCATACCTACATATTTAATATAAGAAATTATATAATAATATTGACCATTTATCCCCAGGTCACACATATTTGCCATATCATTAAAAGAGGAGTGTCTACACATATAAGGATTGGAGTACCTTCCAAAGGTAAGAATAAGCTAATAGAATAATACAAGGAGTAATTAGTACCTTTCTAAGGCACATAAAGCCTAAGGTTTATAACAACTGTCTCTGGTGTTTTCAGTAGGTCAATGGTATACTTAAATCATACAAGGGAATACAACCATCAATCACGAGCCTCAGAAATACTGGATATAATTGTGTATATTCAGTTTATTGTTTTTTTTTTAAAGTATTTTAAAGTAAAGAATCATTAACCAAATATAGTTTTTTAATTTTAAATTTTAAATTTTTAAGACTAAATATTTTATCAAACAACATTCACTTTGATAGTGATCTCTACATACATACTGAGTGAATACAGTGTTAGCGATGGGTTCTCCCCCATCATCACTTAGATGGGAAACCTCCCAGACTACCAGAAGAGTCGGCAAATTCCTTAGGAGTTTAGGGACCCAAAAGAAAAGCAGAGTAACCTGAAATTTTTTTTGGGTGGGGTTTAGTGTTTCATTTGGTTTAATTGTGGAATTTGGGACCAGGTAGTGTAAAGAGGTTAGGAATGCAAAAATCGGATCCAAGATGGCTGCTGACCAAGGAGGCTGCACTGCACAGAGCTCCTAAAACAACCTGCAGCATCCAAGCCATCCATCAGCAGAGAAACTCCAAACTGCCCACAGCCACCCATATATAGCTGCCCGCTCCACTAAGGAACCCGGAGGTGAGATTGGAGACGCTAGAAGCACCTGGCGGCTCTCCTGAGGGGCGCCTTGCACGTGCCACCATCCCCCCTCCATCTTGGGCCTGGCGCGGCCTCACCGCGCTCCCTGGACATAGACCCAGTCTGCCAGTGATCCGCACCTGCCATACACTGACCGGGAGGGGAGCCGACGCTTCCTGATATCGGCGCTTCCGAGGAGCCAGGCGGGGAGACCTGCTGGGCTGACAGGAGACGCGCTGGAAGAGGGAGAGGTGCGCGCCACTTCTCCTTTCCCTCCGGCCGTGCGACCAGCGCGAGCAGCCTGCAACAGGCGCGGGATCAAAGGTGAGCGCCCGGGAGGCCTGTGGGGACGGTAGAGGAGCCAGCGGTCTGGGGCCCAGAGAGAGAGGCGGGGGCCCGGAGGACTGTGGAGCTCAGTGTGCTCCTATAAACCCGCAGCCAACCCAGAGGACTTAGGCTGAGACTATAGTAGCTGCAAGGGCTGTGATACAACCGCGGCTCCAAGTTAAACACTCGCACAGGAGCGAGGGGCTGTCTGAGGCAGATCAAGGCACCATATTGACTGCTATTGTGCTGGTAGCAGACAGGGAGAAGAATTGTGTCCCTAACCTGGTGCCTTATACATACTGGAGGCTACAGAGAGACTGTGCATTGAGCCTACCCCTACATCCCAGTGGACTGCACTGCTCTTTATTTTCTGCATCTGATGTAAAACATCTAACATCAGTAGGATCCACCAACCATAAATTCTGACTTTTTTCCATTCAGCACTGATTGATAAACTATGACATACTAAAACACCCTTTAGCCAGCAGGGGGAGCCTGAATACCAAAATTGCCTGCAATCTATCATCAAAACTATCCTGACTCAATATGGGAAAATCAAGTGTTAAACCACCCAAAAGCACATCTAAGGCTGTGAAGTCTGTTACCCAGGCCGATGTCGACCACTTTATGAAGGCACAGAGCACTGTCACAGAGTATACAAAACCAGCCAAACACTCAAATATGGCCTATGGGGATGACTCCGACACAGAGGGAGAGAGCGACTCAGAGGGAGAGCCCCAGTCTAAGGACACCATGGTTACCCGCTCCTTCATAAAACGCATACTGGCTAAAGCCCTTGAGCCGATTGGTCGGGAGTTGGCAGAAATAAAACAAGACATAGCATCACAGGGC
Organism: Allobates femoralis; assembly: GCA_033576535.1. NCBI lineage: Eukaryota > Metazoa > Chordata > Amphibia > Anura > Aromobatidae > Allobates > Allobates femoralis. The sequence goes on from JARQOC010000001.1 coordinate 77,449,144, forward strand.
CACAGACTTGAGGCGCTTGAAACATCCCAAAATGTGGTGTCGCAACGAACCAATGAAATTCTTGATAGCCTTAATGTCCATGAGCAGCAACTACATCTAATTCATTCCACCCTGGAGGACCATGAAAACCGCGAACGCCGCAACAATATTCGGATCAAGGGCCTACCAGAATCTGTAGCGTTTGAGGCACTGGGCACCACTGCCTTAGAGATTTTCAGGAGCTTGCTTGCTGACGATGACTCCCGAGACATTGAGCTAATACGAGTCCATAGAGCCCTTCGCCCCAAACCGCCACAAGGAGAGGTACCCCGTAATGTGCTATGTCGCTTCTTGGACTATCGTGTCAAAGATTTGATTCTCCGCAAGGCAAGGGAACAGAAAGAGATTGTCTATGACGGTGCACGGGTCCAACTCTTCCAAGACCTATCAGCGGTCACCCTGAAAAAAAGGAGACTGCTGAAACTCTTTACAGATGCCATACTACAGCAGGGTTACCGTTTCCGATGGCTATTCCCTTTTGGAGTCCATATTACGGCAGGGGATAAGAGGCTCACCGTCAGATCATCTGCAGATGTGAGAGCCACCTGCACAGCGCTTGACATAACCCTTGAGACCTACCCAGACCTGGAGTCGTTTCAATCGGCGGCACTGCTTCGCCCTCTTCCGGGTCAAATGCCCTGGCAGCAGGTGACCCCGAGATCTCAACGTACGAAGAGAAGGTTGACAAAATCACCTACACCTAAGGAACCCGACAATGCCACATGAACATCATTACACCCAGTGTTGACTCACTCTATCTCTCGACCCCTTTGAGAACCATCTGCCGTCGAGCAGAGATTCTAAATTGGGGTTCAAAGATGTGGTATGAAAGACCCAGTTCACACCTTTCTCTTTTCTTTTTCTTTTTTTGTTGACAAGACTATGTTAGACAATGTTAGCCATACTAGCTCTATATACCCCCCCCTAAGCTGGCTACTACTGCCACATATCAATAGTGGTGTTTAGTATTGAATCTAGAATTGTTAAGCTTAATTATTTGTTTCTAAAACCAATGTTTCTTTATTTCTTCCCCCCTGAGATTTCTGATCTCTCCCGCTTTCTCCTACCCTCTACTACCCTTTTTCACTCCCCTAACATCCCAGGCACAAGCAAGTACTCTGCACTGGAACCACCAGAAGAAAATAATCGCCATGCCAGACTCCAATAAGGTAATCACCTTTGCATCCATTAATGTACATGGACTCAATTCCCCGAGAACCAGACACCCTATACTACACAGACTCAAAAAACAAAAGGCAGAAGTATTATTTGTCCAAGAGACACACTTTAAACCTGACAAAATCCCGAACTTTGAAAGATCAAGTTATGATACATGGTACCATGCCACATCCACCCAATCAGGCTCGAGGGGAGTCTCCATTGCTATGCAGAGAGGAGTCTCATTTCAGCTACGGGAATCTTTAATAGACCCGCAGGGGCGATATATCTGCGTGAAGGGACTTTTAAACGGTTCGCTGACGACCCTTTGTAGCCTGTATGCACCTAATAAAAAACTGATGAAATGGTTAATTTCAACCCTAAAAAAGATAGAGCAATTCAGAGAGGGTGTACTCTTGATCGGAGGGGATCTAAATATAGCATTAGAACCAATGTTAGACACATCAAGGCAAAAAAGCGCTTTCTCCCCTAGAGACTTGTCGAGACTGCACACTATACTCAATTCAATGCAGCTAATCGACTCATGGAGATACTTGAACCCGTCCGTGAGAGACTACACCTTCTACTCCAACCCTCACAAGTCCTATCACCGTATAGATTACATTCTAGTACCAAGATCATTTCTCCCCAGATTGTCCAATGCTAATATAACCCCAAACGTGTATTCAGACCACGCTACCGTATTACTGTCTATAAATATATCCAAATCACACACAGGAGCTAGATCCTGGCAGATTAATGAATCACTACTAGACTTACCCGAGGTGCGAACACGACTTAACAAAAAACTTCAACAATATTTCCAACAAAATGAAACAGAGGAGATTTCACCCCAAACTCTTTGGGAGGCACATAAAACAGTACTGAGAGGCGAACTTATCTCCATAGCTTCCTATTACAACAAAAAGAGACACCAGAAAGTTCAGAGCTTATATGACGACATAGCTAAGCTAGAGATGCTCCACAAAACAAACACAGACCAGGCTACTCTGGAATCTCTGATTGATAAGAGACAAAAATTGAAAGACATCATAAATGCCAGCTCTGCAAAATGGTACGCGTCATGGAAGAATAGGATGTTTGTACATGGAGATAGGGCCTCTAAATTCCTCCTCACACAGCTCCGTAAAAGGCAAGCTCGCACACAAATACATTCTATCAAGAATACTCATGGGGTGACAGCGCAGAACCCCACACATATAGAGACAGCCTTCTTAGAATACTACAAACAGTTGTATAATTTACGCCCAGGCGACACTGAAGCTACTAAACTTCAGAGAAAATTAGATACTGTTTCCTTCTTGCAGAAATTGAACCTCCCTACACTAACACAACTTCAACAACAGAAGCTAACTAAGCCCTTCACGCTGAGTGAGCTCCAGTCCGCCCTGTCGAAGTGCCCCAAAGGTAAAGCCCCTGGTCCAGATGGGTTTTCGGCGCAATATTACAAAACCTTCGCTTCGCTCCTCCTGCCCCGTCTCCTTAGGATATGTAATGACACGTTGGAGGGACGTCCACTCCCACAACAAATGTTGGAGGCAAAAATCTCCCTAATACATAAAGAAGGCAAAGACCCGACCTCCTGTAGCAGTTACAGACCAATATCATTACTAAATGTGGATCTGAAACTTTTAGCCAGTATGTTTGCAAGAAGGGTCGCCGAGTTTTTGCCAGATTTGATATCACTAAACCAAACGGGTTTCGTGGGCGGGAGAGAGGGAAAAGATAACGTTCACAAAATCCTACACCTCCTCCAATATACCAAAGCTCATAAACAGCCACTAGTATTGTTGGGCACAGATGCTGAAAAGGCCTTCGACAGGGTGGACTGGGCTTACCTGGAGGAAACATTATTACACTTCGGCTTCCCACACATGATAGTTACAGCCATTATGGCAATGTACCAGGACCCAACTGCACGTATTAAGATCAATGATGCATTAACGCAAAGATTTACTATCCATAATGGAACCAGGCAGGGCTGCCCGTTGTCTCCACTGCTGTTTATTCTGGCGCTAGAACCCCTTTTGATTTCTATACAGGAAAATCAAAATATAGAGGGTATCAAAATAAACAAATCACAATTTAAAACGGCAGCCTTTGCTGATGACCTACTAGTCCTTTTGACCAATCCACTAAAGGGACTCCCAGCCTTGGTAACCCTGATGGAGACGTACGGCAGCCTCTCTGGTTTCAAGATTAACATATCTAAATCCGAAGCTCTAGACCTACATACACCTACACACACATTGACAAAACTGAAAAAACTATACCCGTTTACTTGGCCTAAGTCCCATATTACTTACCTAGGAGTGAAGATAGGCAGATCAGACACAGAATTGTTTAAATTGAATTTTCCCCATCTATTCGACTCTGTAGCAACCCTTATCAAAGGGTGGAGAGACTCCTATTTGTCATGGATGGGTAGGAAAAATATAATAAAAAGTCTGGTCTTGCCTAAATTCACCTACTTATTCCAGATGCTACCCATAAAAATACCGTCGTCTTATCTTCAAAAAGTGAATTCCCTCTTCTCTACGTATATTTGGAAGAATAAGAAACCGCGCATATCCTATCGTCTACTGTCACTCTCAAGGAGGGATGGAGGAATGGGTGCGCCAGACATCAGATGCTACTATAGAGCGGCCATTCTAACTAGAACAGTAGATATAATTCGTAGCTCCAAGGATAAGCAATGGCTCGAGGTAGAGGAAGCGCTCGTCCCTCTCTCTCTTAGATATCTCTTCTTAGTCCAGATGCGCCTTAACTCTGAAGTTTGTATATTAAACTCCCACACTAAAATTACACTCAAAATATGGCAAGATTCCATAAACATTTTGGCCCCACCTCTATCTCCCCTACTTAAGCTCTCAGACATTCTCGCTCATTCACTGCCACACCCAGGACAGTCAGAGGGGGAACTAAAATATTCCAACATTTCTGTAGACCAGCTAATTCAGGAGGGAACACTTCTCCCACTCTCTGAACTACATCAAACTCCAGACTTATCGTCTTTAAATTTTATACATTATGGCTCCATCAATGCACTCCTAAAACGTCATATTAAAAATACTAACCTATCTAGAACTTTAACAACCTACGAAATACTCTGTGCCAAGGCCTCCAGACCCAAGAAAATATATTCCACCATCTATCAAGCTTTAGTAACCTCGGACAAAGGTCTAAAAAGAGCATATGTCTCACATTGGGAAAGAGACTTGGGTTACGAATTCACACCGACCCAGATTCTACACATATATAAGCAATCCCATGGTCCCTCCCAGTGTGTCCGTGCACAAGAAAACACATTCAAAATAATAACAAGATGGTACCACACGCCAATACGGAGCTCTGGCTGGTGCGAGGATAATAACACGCTGTGCTGGCGATGTGGAGCGGGCCCTGGCAACTACATCCATATTTGGTGGCAATGTCCAGCCATTGCTGTATTCTGGCAGCAAGTTGAGAACCTTATCAGCACTATAATACGAAAGGATTTAAAATTAAAACCAGAGACAGCCTTACTGAACTTCTGGATCTGGCCAGACCACCAAAAAGCATCTCATTTGGCCCAACATATACTCAATGCAGCTAAATTACTAATACCGGCACACTGGAAAACTACTGGTCTCCCGACACTGATGCAACTAAAAGACAAAGTACACTCATTTTACCATGTAGCTGAAACGGTATCCCTGGTGAAACATACCCGAACCACCTTCTTGGATGTCTGGCAACCATGGGTCAACTATAGAACTTCAACCCGGAATACATAAGCTATTCTATGAACATTGTAATACACGCTTACTTGTGCCCACCCTCCCCCCCCTTTATTACCCCTCCCCTCACATTCCATATCCAACTGCCCCTACCTCCACTAAGTATACCCTAACTCTACACTATCTTAGTTTATCTTCTTGTTGTTAACATTACGCACTGTCCGTACTTTACTGGGAACAACTACCTTAACCCATTGCTTATTAAACTAGCCTGAAATGTCAGAACAGAAGATATGTTCCATCTGACAGAAGAGCCCATTTAACTACGTCTTTCTTTTGGCTACGATTGTACGGCATGTATTTTATATGTATTTCATATGTGATAATATACTATGTAATGTTCATTTTCTCTTAATAAAAAGAATTTTGAAAAGAAAAAAAAAAAAAAAAAGGAATGCAAAAATCATATTCAGAGGATGGGGACAAGGTGGGAAAAGAGATGTGGTCCTTTAAATGGTGCTGAACTTCCAGTTCTCCGACAGGAGAAATTTTAGAGGTTGGCTTGTATGCTTTTCATTAAGGCATTTGGCACATTATTTCTAAGGGCCACTTTACACACACCAACTTATCTGTCTAACTTCTGAACAACTTGCTGGTTGCAGTGAAATCATGGACACATTGCTCCATTTTGTGGCTGTGTACAAATGTAATAATGTGTCCATGATTTCACTGCAACCAGTAAGTTGTTCAGAAGTTAGACAGATAAGTTGGTGTGTGTAAAGTGGCCATTATACCATTGCTCAACTGCTGCAGAACGTCTTTTTAACCTCTTTACGACCAATGACGAGTATACTCGTCATGAAAAGATGTCAGTTCCCACATCATGACGAGTATACTCGTCATGGCTTTGAACTGTCACTGCTCCTAAACGAACAGTGACAGCTCAAATCTAAAAGCTGTCAGTGACAGCCAAGGGTTAGGGGCAGAGGTGTGGGCACCCCTGTTAACCCCTTCACCCCCCTCCCCCACCGCAATCACTCTTATCTGCGTGCGGGTTGCACCGCAGCCGCCGGCCATGAGCTGATGCTCCAGCTCCCCCTGTGTCCTGTCCCCGCCCCCTGGGTCCAGCTCCCCCTGTGTCCTGTAGCCCCCCCCTGTGTCCTGAGCCCCCTGTGTCCTGTCCCCGTCCCCTGTGCAGCCCCTCCTGTGTCCTGTCCCCGTCCCCTGTGCAGCCCCTCCTGTGTGCGGTCCCTGTCCCCTGTGCAGCCCCTCCTGTGTCCTGTCCCCGCCCCCTGTGTCCAGCTCCCAATGTGTCCTGTAGCCCCCCCCCTGTGTCCTGAGCCCTCTGTGTCCTGTCCCCGTCCCCTGTGCAGCCCCCCCTGTCTCCGTCCATCCCCGCCCTCCACCTTGCACAGTTTGTTTGCCGGCGGGCTTCTGCGCCCACCGGCAAAGCTGCAGGGCCCCCTCCTCCTCCCTGCTGGCCCCAGCCCCCGGGACTCGGTCCCCAGCCCCCGATCCCTGGTCCCCAGCCCCGCTCACCTATCCCGATTCCCGGCGGGCTGCACGCTCGGTGCACCCGCCCGCACCGTCGGGCCTCCTCTGCAGTGTGGCTCCTCCTCTTCTCAGGGGCTCCTCCTCCTCATCGCTGGGTAAGTATGAATGAATGAAAGAATGAATGAAAGAATGAAAGAATGAATGAATGGATGGATGGATGGATGGGTGGATGGATGGGTGGATGGATGGATGGATGGGTGGGTGGATGGATGGGTGGATGGATGGATGGATGTGTGCGTGCGTGGATGTGCGTGTGTGGATGTGTGTGCGTGGGTGTGTGCATGCGTGGATGTCAGCACGTGGATGTGCGTACGTGGATGTGCGTACGTGGATGTGCGTACGTGGATATGCATGTGTGGATGTGTGTGCGTGGTTGTGTGCATGCGTGGATGTGCGTACGTGGATGTGCGTACGTGGATGTGCGTACGTGGATGTGCGTACGTGGATGTGCGTGCGTGGATGTGCGTACGTGGATGTGCGTGTGTGAATGTGCGTGCATGGATGTGTGCGTACGTGGATGTGGATGTACGTGGATGTGTGTGTGGATGTACGTGGATGTCAGCATGCGTGCGTGGATGTGTGCATGCGTGGATGTGCGTGCGTGGTTGTGTGCATGCGTGGATGTGCGTACGTGGATGTGCGTACGTGGATGTGCGTACGTGGATGTGCGTACGTGGATGTGCGTGCGTGGATGTGCGTACGTGGATGTGCGTGGTGAATGTGCGTGCGTGGATGTGTGCGTACGTGGGTGTGGATGTACGTGGATGTGTGTGTGGATGTACGTGGATGTCAGCATGCGTGCGTGGATGTGTGCATGCGTGGATGTGCGTGCGTGGTTGTGTGCATGCGTGGATGTGCGTACGTGGATGTGCGTGCGTGGATGATGGGTGCATAGGTGGATGGATGGGTGCAACAAGGGATCAAGTGTCCTCTTGTTATAGTCTCTGGGATCATAGTCATGGTGCACTGTATAACTGATCATTGTCATACAGTGCACCATAACTCTGACCCCTGAGACTGTAGGAAGAGGACACTTGATCCCTTGCTGCAGTCTCTGGATTGAGCAGAGGCGATCGAGCGTCGTGGGACCTTCGTTGTGGACTACGTCGGAGGCAATCGAGCGTCGTGGGACCTTCGTTGTGGACTACGTCGGATCTTCATAATAAAGATGGAGTCCGAATTTTGTTTGTGTTTTTTTTTCAAATAAAAAGATTTTTCTATGTGTGTATTTTCTGACTATTTACCAGAGATTCCTAATGGCGGGTCTAACATTGGCCCTATATTATGAATCTCGGGCTTAGTGCCAGCTGCCAATAAAAAGCTGGCATTAACCCCTTTATTACCCAGTTTGCCACCGGCACCAGGGCAACTGGAAGAGCATGGGTACAGCGCCAGAAAATGGCGCTTCAATGAATGCGCCATTTTCTGGAGCGGCTGCGGGCTGCAATTCGCAGCATGGGGGGCCCAGAACGCTTGGGCCTTTCCATGCTGAGGATTCCAGCCCCCAGCTGCCTAGTTGTACCTGGCTGGGCCAAAAATATGGCGGAGCCCTACGTCATTTTTTTTTCTAGAATTAGTTCTAGAAATAAAAAAAAATGGGCTTCGCTGTATTTTTGGTTGCAGCCAGGTACAGCGAGGCAGCTGGGGGTTGCTGGCAGTCTGTAGCTGCCAAGTTGTACCTGGCTGGACCAAAAATATGGCGGAGCCCTACGTCATTTTTTTTTCTAGAATTAGTTCTAGAAATAAAATAAAGCCTTCGCTGTATTTGTAGCCAGCCATGTACAACTTGGTAGCTGGCTGACTGGAATCCTTAGCGTGGAGAGACTCAAATGTTGTGGGTCCCCCACGCTGCAAATTTCAACCCACAGCCACCCAAGAAAATAGCGCATTCATTAGAGGCGGCATTTTCTGGTGCTGTACCCCAACTCTACCAGTTGCCCTTGTGCTGGTGGCACACGGGTTCTCCATATGCGACATAGTGTCCGCTAACAATTTCAATAGAAAATTAGCTCCAATTGTTAGCGGAAACCATGTCGGGTATGGAGAGCCCCTCCCTGTGTGCCTGAACATTGGAGCTCCCCCACAAGTGACCCCATTTTGGAAACTAGACCCCCGAAGGAACGTATCTAGATGCATAGTGAGCACTTTGAACTCCCAGATGCTTGACAAATTCATCCATAAAAATGAAAAAGCACGTTTTTTTCCACAAAAAGTTTCTTTTTTCATTTTTACGGATCAATTTGTGAAGCACCTGGGGTTCAAAGTGCTCACTTTGCATCTAGATACGTTCCTTGGGTGGTCTAGTTTCCAAAATGGGGTCACTTGTGGGGGAGCTCCAATGTTTAGGCACATAGGGGCTCTTCATATCCTACAAGGTGTCCGCTAACAATTCCAATTGTTAGCGGACACCATGTCGCGTATGGAGAGCCCCTGTGTGTCTCCACATTGGAGCTCCCCCACAAGTGACCCCATTTTGGAAACTAGACCCCCAAAGGATTATATCTAGATGCATAGTGAGCACTTTGAACCCCCAGATGCTTCACAAATTGATCCGTAATAATGAAAAAAGAAATTATTTGTGGAAAAAAAGTGCTTTTTCATTTTTACGGATGAATTTCTGAAGCACCTGGGGGTTCAAAGTGCTCACTATGCATCTAGATACGTTCCTTTGGGGGTCTAGTTTCCAAAATGGGGTCATTTGTGGGGGAGCTCCAATGTGGAGACACATGGGGACCCTCCAAACGCGACATGGTGTCCGCTAACAAATTGAGCTCATTTTCCATTCAAATTGTTAGCGGACACCATGTCGCGTTTGCAGGGTCCCCGTGTGTCTCCACATTGGAGCTCCCCCACAAGTGACCCCATTTTGGAAACTAGACCCCCTAAGGAACGTATCTAGATGCATAGTGAGCACTTTGAACCCCCATATGCTTCAGAAATTCATCCGTAAAAATGAAAAAGCACTTTTTTTTCCCACAAAAAATTTATTTTTTCATTATTATGGATCAATTTGTGAAGCATCTGGGGGTTCAAAGTGCTCACTATGCATCTAGATATGTTCCTTTGGGGGTCTAGTTTCCAAAATGGGGTCACTTGTGGGGGAGCTGCAATGCGGAGACACACAGGGACCCTCCAAACGCGACATGGTGTCAGCTAACAATTTGAGCTCATTTTCCATTCAAATTGTTAGCGGACACCATGTCGCGTTTGGAGGGCCCCGGTGTGTCTCCACATTGGAGCTCCCCCACAGGTGACCCCATTTTGGAAACTAGACCCCCTAAGGAAGGTATCTAGATGCATAGTGAGCACTTTGAACCCCCAGATGCTTCACAAATTCATTCATAAAAATTAAAAAAACACTTTTTTTTCACAAAAAAATTCTTTTTGCCTACATTTTTTCAGTTTCACATGGGCAAAGGGATAAAATACATCCCAAAATTTGTTGGGCAATTTCTCCTGAGTACACCGATACCTTATATGTGGTCATAAACCACTGTTTGGGCGCACGGCAGGGCTCAGAAGTGAAGGAGCGCCATTTCACTTTTTGAACGGAAAATTGGCTCTAAAATTCAAATTGCGCTCCCTCCCTTCTGAGCCCTGCCGTGCGCCCAAACAGTGGTTTATGACCATATATGAGGTATCGGTGTACTCAGGAGAAATTGCCCAACAAATTTTAGGATGCATTTTATCCTGTTGCCCATGTGAAAACGAAAAAATTGAGGCTAAAAGAACATTTTTGTTACAAAAATTAAAATGTCCATTTTTTCCTTCAACATTATTTTAGTTCCTGTGAAGCACCTGAAGGGTTAATAATCTTCTTCAATATAGTTTTGAGTAGCTTGAGGGGTGCAGTTTTTGGAATGGTGTCACTTTTGGGTGTTTTCTGTCATGTACACCCCTCAAAGGGACTTCAAATGTGATGTGGTCACTAAAAAATTGGTTTTGTAAATTTTGCTGGAAAAATGAATAATTGCTGATGAACTTTGAACCCTTATAACGTCCTACCAAATTTTTTTTTTTCTTCCAAAATTGTGCTGATGTGAAGTAGACATGTGGGACATGTTATTTATTAACTATTTTGTGGCACATAACTCTCTGGTTTAGCAGAATAAAAATTAAAAATTTGAAAATTGCTAAATTTTCAAAATTTTTGCCAAATTTTTTATTTTTTCACAAATAAACGCAAAAATTATCGACCTAAATTTAATACTAACATGAAGCCCAATATGTCACGAAAAAACAATCTCATAATCGCTAGGATCCGTTGAAGCGTTCCAGAGATATTACCTCATAAAGGGAGAGTGGTCAGAATTACAAAAAATGGTCTGGTCATTAAGCTGCAAAGTGACTCGGTCCTTAAGGGGTTAAAGAATAAAGGTGTTTAAAGGGAGATTCTTAGCAACCATCAATTTTTACAATAGCTATAAAACACCGTCACGGTAGTGACTCCTGGATCAGTGGTGGATTGTTATTTGCTATATTGTTTTACAGACTGCAGCACACTGCAGCTACTGAGGAAGCTCTTTTCTAAGAAATTAAGGGAAAACTACATGTCAATCCTTTAATGGTAGCCACAGCAGAAGGAACTTTCTGTAATAACCTAATTATACAGTAAAATAAAAGTAGTGGTTATTTTGCACAATCATTAAGTCCTGATGTCAGAATATGATGTTTTTATTCACGGACTTGTCAATAGTTGAGATAAGGGCATCTTAAAAGATTTGATTTCGCCAGGTTTGCTGAATTTTTAAAATGTGTTAAATTTTTAGTAAATCGATTTGCTGCAAAGACTCAGATTGCCTTGAAAGTTGAGTGTAACAGTCTGAGGTCTCCTAGGACTATATATCCCTCTTTCAAGCTCGTTAAATAATAATTATTTTTTACCCCTAATTTAAAAGTACAGGTAAAAATAAGAAACTTTATAATATACTGTATCTTATTATATAAATCTGCTTCTTTTTCCTGGACTGATCTTGTACTCTTCATATTCTTAGTTCAGCTAATATCAGTGAAGAAAGATTACTGATGACTGAGATAGAAGATGACAGTTGGTGCTCATAAAGTTCTATGGAGAGTGGAGGGCGGAGGATGAAGGCAAACACAGACATTCTGTTGCACTGTTCTCCTGAAACAACAGGTATACTTTATCACTGTCATGATAGTGCGTGTGGACTTACCCTGGAGGGGTATGGCTAAGTGCTTACCGAGTTTATACGATAGACTCTGATGGTGAAGAGGGACTTCACTGCCAGTGGACACCAGGAACATCGTCGAACACCGTCAAATACCATTGAAAATAATGGCAGGCAAACACAAACACATAGAAAACACCTTCTAAGGTGTCCAAAAGGTGACAAACTACTCAGAAGACACAAAAAACACATGGAAAAGTCACAAATACATTTAAAAATGCGAAAAGAAAAGAGCTGGACGAGTAAAAGGAGGAGGAGACACAGATATAGGCATGTCATGCCCTTCTAAAATCATGTAAAACACAGCAAGGGGATTCCAAAAAGAGTGTCCATTTTTTCCAAAAATTTGGGCACAGACACCACTTGAGTGGTATCAATTGCCCCAGAGTTGCAAGCTTACAATGCTTGGAGACTTTCATGCAGCACATTCCAAAAACCAGAAACCTTTAGTCTCCCCATGTTATCTGTAAGATTTGTCACCAAAATCTAAGAAGAGGCAAAAAAAATCAATAGTTTCAGTACTTCATGCATGAACCGTCACATGGATATGAAGCAAAAGTCGCAGTGGGAAGCTCACTGTGTTAATATGCGGCCTAGCGGGCCTGGCCAACCACCGTCTGCCCCATCAAGTCCATCCGCGGCCTCTTCATCCTCTGTGACTGTGGGGACAGCAGTCACACATGCTTTTGGACGCAGACCTTCCACCTCTTTACCTGTTACAGCCAGTGTAATTGGCAGGTCGTCAGTTCTTTTGGAAGTGGAAACACCTGCTGGTGTTGAACGTTGTCAGACATCGAGAGCACCACCTTTGGATGAAGGCAAAATAATATCTCCGCCTGCACCTTCCTCACAGGCCAGCAGTTTACCAGGGATACCCTACTCAATCAAGTGCATCCCCATGCTCTTCATCCTCTGTGACTGTGGGAACAGCAGTCACACATGCTTGTGGACGCAGACCTTCCACCTCTTTACCTGCAAAAGGCAGTGTGATTGCAGGTCGTCACTTGTTTTTGAAGTGAAAATGCTGCTGGTGTTGAGCTCTCTCAGACATCGAGAGCACCACCTTTGAATGAAGGCAACAATATATCTGCACCAGCACGTCCCTCACAGACCAGCAGTTTGCCAAGGACACCCTACTCAACCCCATCTCAGCACAGCAGCCATCCCTCAGTCCCTCAGATGTGGCAAGTAAAAGACTATTTCTTCCTAGCCACGGCGAATGTAAGAGGTTGAATTTCACCATCTGCAAGCTGTTGGCTACAGAAATGCTGCCTTTCCGCCTGGTGGACACAGAGGATTTTCGAGATCTTATGTCCGTCACAGTGCCCCAGTACCAGATGCCCAGTTGCCACTACTTCTCAAAGAAAGCTGTGCCTGCGCTACACCAGCATGCCGCACACAACATCACCGCTTCCTTGAGAAACTCTGTGTGTGACAGGGTGCATTTCACTACAGACACTTGGACCAGTAAGCATGGACAGGGGCATTACGTGTCGGTGACTAGGCACTGGGTAACTATGGTGACAGCAGGAGAAGGGGCTGCAGTCCAAGAACTTGCCGTCCCCACGAGTTGTGCATCAATCCTCTGTATGTAGAAGTTCCTCCACTGCTTCTGCCTCCTCAACCTCGTCTTGGACCTCCACCAGCACCTAAAACCTGTCTGATAATGCCACCCGCGTTCTAACTGCGCAGAAGGAATCCTGCACACCTCCTTATTATGCTGGCAACAGGGCTCAACGGCATCAGGCGGTGCTTGCATTGAAATGTCTGGGAAATGTGAGTCACACAGCTGAGGAGTTGTGAACAGCTTTGGGAACCGAGTTTCATCAATGGTTGTCTCCACTGAACCTGCAGCCAGGGAAGGCCATGTGCGACAATGCTATAATGCTGGGTGCGGTCCTTCGCCGGGGCAATGTGACACACGTGCTTTGTATGGCTCACGTCTTGAACATGGCAGTCCAGCAAATTTTAGCCCACTATCCCGACCTGGATGAGCTTCTGCAAAGGGCACAGTTGCTGTGTGCTCACTTCCCGCAGCTCAACGACTTGCATCTCTACAGAAGTTGTTCGGCCTGCCAGTTCACTGGCTGAAATGTGATGTGCCGACACGATGGAATTCAAGTCTGCACATGTTGCAGCAGCTGTGGCAGCACCGACGAGCCCTGGTGCAATACGTTATGATGTATAACCTGGGCCAACGAGATCCAGAGGTGGGGTAAATCAAGCTGTTGGAGTGGTCTCAGATCAAGGTACTATGCACCCTTCTGTACAGTTTTAAAATGGTGACGAAGATGTTTAGTGCTGATGATGCCATTATCAGCATGAGTATTCCGGTCATATACATGCTGCAGCACACTTTAAACAGTATTTGGAGTCAGTTGGTGGGACAAGAGGAGGGTGAGGAAGTACAGGAGGAGTCATATGCAGAAGGGATGACAAGATCTCCAAGGTCCAGATGGTCGGTAGCACCAAGGCAGCAGGAATGGGAGGGTGGAGGATTCTTACCTCATTGCCACCAACACAGCAAGGACTTGGGCTTCCTGGATGCGCAAGACACATGAGTGCCTTCTTGCTGCACTACCTGCAACATGACTTTCGGATTGTGAGAATTCGAAGTAATGCTGACTACTGGGTTGCCACACTCTTAGATTCCCGGTACAAGAGTAAATTTGGTGAAATGATTCCTGCCATAGAAAGAGATTCCCGCATGCAGGAATATCAGCAAAAGCTGTTACAGAATCTTAGATCTGCCTTTCCACAAAACACCAGTGGTGCACATAGTGAATCTCAGAGTTTTAACTTGCCAACCGTGGACTGTCGAGTCATCTCTCAAACCGTCACAGTAACACTATATCTGGTGGTAACAGCAATTTTGTGGAATCGTTTCACCAATTTTTTAGACCATCCTTTGCAAGGCCAGAGGAGACACGAAGTCTGACACATAGTCAACGCCTAGAGAGGATGGTACAGGAGTATCTCCAAGTATGCATCGATGCCATAACTGAGGACCTGGACCTTTGCTCATTTTGGGCTTCCAATCTGGAAAAATGGCCTGAGCTCACCATTCATGCCTTGGAGATCTTGTTGTGCCCTGCAGCCAGCGTTCTGTCTGAACGTGTATTCAGCGATGCTGGTGGTGTGCTGACAGATAAGCGAACGCAGCTGTGTCCAGTGACAATGTAGACAGACTAACGTTCATCAAGATGAACAAGTCATGGATCCGCAAGGACTTTTCTACCCCTGTGTCATCTTAAGTTGGCTCATCCTTTGCGATCTCAAAAAAGGCTCAGGCTAGGCAAGGCTAAGAGCCCATGTGACCTGAAGAAGAGCGACCATGACGTCTGCTCAGAGGCAGAGTTGTGGTTGAGGATGCAGTTGTTGACATGCTTCCAGTACTCTGTCTCTGTCTAGGAAGCCGCAACCTAACCTCGTCATCACAAGCATCCTCCTCCACCTCCTCTGCTGCCCCTCATCGACTGGCTGACTGTGGGTTGAGAGTAAGTGGGATATCCAACCTCATCATCACCCTGTGTGCTCTCACTCCTGTCGTCCTCAGAGCTAACCTCTTCTTTCCCTGACAGAAAAGTCAAAATGTCGTTCCCATCAGGTATCTCAGTCTCATCAGCATCTTCCTCATTGTCTCCACCAACAGGACTTACAGTTTGGGAATGAGGGTCTACATTATGCTTGCTCAGAACCTTCTTCATCTGGGCCTGGATCTGACTCACAAAGCTTCTGGGCATCAGTGCAGATCATTTCCTCGTCTGGACTCACAGAAGTTTTGGAGCAGACCTCTGATTCCCAGGCTATAGTATGAGTGAACAGCTCTGCATACTCATAAATCTGTCTTACCCCATACTCAGACGGGTGGCTGGAGACTTGGGAGCTGTAAGGAAGCAAGTGCGATTGGTGTGACACCTCTGAGGACTGGTGTATTTGTGATGTTGAAGTTGAGGTGGAGGAGAGCCCACTTGATAAAGCGCTTGCTATCCATTCCAGCGCCTGCTCTTTGTGCTTCATCTACAATTGGTAGCGATAGTCGTGTGACTCGTGTCTGTACCAAAGGGATAATATCAGATTCTTTCTTCAGCGGATGTTACTGTTGCTTTACCACCACGGACACCACGGACACCACGGACACAAACCTTTTTCCCATTCCACCACGCCTATTCCCCTTTCCACTAGCAGCAGGCCTTTTGTCACTCATTTTGTATGTGAACAAATTGGCAAATCTGCAGTTGTTGGCAAAAAAAATTTGGATGGAAATCGAGCAGAGCTGACTGGCCAAACAGTGCTACTAGGCCCAAACTCTTTACCTGGGCTAGGTGCAGTTAAAAATTAGTCTGAACTAGACAGGCGGTGTAGTGTATTTCACAAGTGGGCTTCACACCACTGTCTAAATGACACTGCTACTAGGCCCAAACTATTAGCTGGGCTAGGTGCAGTTAAAAATTAGTCTGAACTAGACAGGCGGTGTAGTGTGTTTCACAAGTGGGCTACACACCACTGTCTAAATGACACTGCTACTAGGCCCAAACTATTAGCTGGGCTAGGTGCAGTTAAAAATTAGTCTGAACTAGACAGGCGGTGTAGTGTGTTTCACAAGTGGGCTACACACCACTGTCTAACTGACACTGCTACTAGCCCAAAAAAATTGCCTGGACTAGCTGCAGTAAAAAATAGGCTACTAGATAGACAAGCAGTGTAGTTTTCTTTACAGCTGGGCTACACCGCTGACTAGTGATGGGCGAATCCTAAATTACTCGGAATCGCTTGACTCTAGCGAGTCCGAGCCCAGGACTCGCTACTCGTTGCGAGTCTAGCGAGTCCAATGTTAATGAATGGGGAAGCGAGTAATAGCGAGTAGTGTGAGATTTACAACTCGCAGATGTGTCTCGGAAGCTTCAGCCTGAAGCAATCCGAGTTTTGTCATTTATTTGCATTGCTCGTTTACTTTGTAAGTAATCGCTGACTCGCACAGATAAGAGTCCTGTCTCCTCTGTGCTGGCTGCCAGCTCCAGGGTCCTAGAGCCCGCCTGCTGCCGATGTAGCAGTGCTGAGATTGTTCTCAGTCTGCTCATTCCCTGTGCATAGAGATCTATATCTATACACAGGGGATGTAGCAGAGAGGACATCGCGTTTTGGACTGCGTCGGACGGAAGAGGATTTTTTTAATTAAAGATGGAGTCCCTAATGGCTTTTTTTTTTATTTCTAATAAAAAATTTTCTTTGTGTTGTGTTTTTTTTAAAACAATTTAATAGAAATTCATGGTGGTCATGTCTAATATTGGCGTGACCGCCATAAATTTCGGGCTTAGGGCCAGCTGATAATACAAAGCTGGTATTAACCCCTTTATTACTCAGCGTGCTACCGCCACCAGGGCCGCTGGAAGAGCGGGGTTCAGCGCCAGAGGATGGCGCTTCAATGAACGCGCCATCTTCTGGGGCGGCTGCGGGCTGCAATTTTCAGCGGGGGGTGCCCAGAAAGCTTGGGCATCCCTGCGCTGCGGATTCCAGCCCCCAGCTGCTTAGCTGTACCTGGCTAGACATAGAAATTGCGCGGAGCCCCACGCATTTTTTTTTAATTATTTCATGAAATTCTGAGATTCTGACTCTGACTCTGAGACTCTGACTCTGAAATTCATTAAATAATTTTTAAAAAATGCGTGGGGCTCCGCGCAATTTCTATGTCTAGCCAGGTACAGCTAAGCAGCTGAGGGCTGGAATCCGCAGCGCAGGGATGCCCAAGCTTTCTGGGCACCCCCCGCTGCAAATTGCAGCCCGCAGCCGCCCCAGAAGATGGCGCGTTCATTGAAGCGCCATCCTCTGGCGCTGAACCCCGCTCTTCCAGCGGCCCTGGTGGCGGTAGCACGCTGGGTAATAAAGGGGTTAATACCAGCTTTGTTATACAAGCTGGTATTAAGCCCGAGATTCTTAATGTCAGGCCACGTTTGACCCAGCCACTAAGAATCTCCAATAAAGGGTTAAAAAAACACAGAGAAAATTTTTTATTTGAAATAAAAAAAAAAGCCATTAGGGACTCCATCTTTAATTAAAAAAATCCTCTTCCGTCCGACGTAGTCCAAAACGCGATGTCCTCTCTGCTACATGCACAGGGAATGAGCAGACTGAGAATAATCTCAGCACTGCTACATAATGTCTGTGAGCAGGCGGGCTCTAGGACCCTGGAGCTGCACAGAGAAGACAACTGGACTCGGCTCGCAAAGAAACAGCAGTTACTTTGCGAGTCTCCCTGCTATCACTGGCACAGTAGCCAGTGATGACTCGCACGAGTCTAATGCAAACAATGGCAATCCTAGTTTTGTCAGTGTTTCTGACAAAACTAGGATTGATATTGATTTGCATTGGACTCGTGCGAGTCATCACTGGGAAACTCGCCGAGTACCGAGTCCTGCGAGTCCCTTACTACTCGCCGAGTAACGAGTCCTAGCGAGTAGATTCGCCCATCCCTACCGCTGACTACCAGACACTGCTACTAGCCCAAAAAGATTGCCTGGACTAGCTGCAGTAAACAATTGGCTACTGAAGACAGGTGGTGTAGCTTGCTTCACAGCAATGCTAAACTTCCTGCCCTAAAGGATTGCTTGAGCTAGATTTGGCCAGATGCTGTGAAAAACACTTGCACAGCACTGGCACACATCTGCCTGGCAAAAACTGCTAGGAACTGCTCTAACCTAGCCTTCAAAAGGGCTGGTATTATAACTAGTTCCTACTTCTTTGAAGTAGCGCTGAAAAGGGCTGATATTTACAACTAATCCCTACTCCCTACCTGTCTGAACTAGCCCTCAAAAGGGCTGAGGTTCTAACTAGTCCATACTCCCTAAACCTATCTGTCATTCTAACTTGAGATTTGCTCACTATCTAACTAAGACTGTATAGCGCCCACAGCAGCAGTAGTGGTGCCTGACTGATACACAACTGCAGCACTGAGGAAATGGTGGCGATGGGGAAAATGTCCGGGTCTTACAGAGCAAGGACATGTGACAAACACAGCCAATGACGCATGCCCTTGGTTGTGTACAAATAATGCACTTAGCTCTGTGTGTGTGTTTTTTTTTTTTTTTTTCTTCCCTCAGATGGGGAAGTTTTGAGTCATACAAAAAAAAACAAGACTAAAAAACTTCAAACAAAAAACAGCATTTCTAACGTGCTGTCCCATCATCATTGGGAAATCACAATCGTTAATGTAGAAATGCAACACAACAAAACACAAAAATAGAACAAAAAAAATCAAGAAACATCAACAAAATCAATCCATTTTTTGGTCTTCCAGATGCCCTCCGCATCAAATTTGCCATTTATTTTTTTATCCCGCAAAAAACAAGTATAGATTTCTCCCAAAACCATCGTAACACTGTCCCTAACTGCTGTCTCTGATCTTTTAAACACATACACATTCCTCACATCCCACAACACTTCTTTCACACATGCCAACATCAACCACAACACTCTCTCCTTCGTCCCATCACAAACACCCAAACCAAACATAAACAACTCAAAAGTAAAAAAATTCACACCAGCCAATTCCCTACACAAAGGTCCCATTTTCCAAATCACATCTCTTCCATACCCACAAATCCAAAAAACATGCAAAACACTTTCACGCCCACCACATCCAGCCCTTGGACAACTCTCACTCCTCACCAAACCCCGATTCCTCTGAAATTCCCTAACAGGTAATACTCCCTGCAGAGACTGCCACACAATGTCACTCTGTCTGTTGGACATCCCATCCATCCTCACTTTCTTCCACACTTTTTCTACATCACTCCCTCTAACCCAATTTATACCACATTCCAACTCTTTACACTCAACCATTCTATAAACAAATTTTTATTGCACAACATCCGCACATCCACCTCACCTAATTCAAATTTCATCAAAAACTTATACACCCACACATACCACACTGGCACCTCACCCGCAACCGGCTTCCGTAAATCTCTCACACACCCATTTCAATTTTAACATATACACACCAAACAAATACCGACACATACAAGAAGACATATCATCCTTACTCAAAATCTTTAACATAAAAAGAACCATATTTACGCCAAAGAAAACCTCCAGGTTTGGAAAACCCAAACCGCCTTTAACCAGGCTTTTAGTCACAATATCCCGCCTTGCCCGTTCCATCTGAGAACCCCAAAAAAATACAAACAAAATTCTATTTAGGCACCGTAAACACTGATCACCTGGTGGACAAACCAAAGCGATATACAGAAAAATAGGCAGAATGACACTTTTAATTACCAAAATTTTCCCAAAAAAGGAAAGGGTGCGCAACTTCCAAAACCCCAATTTTTGTTCTACCTCACACTTCCCATCCTCCCAACTCTCTTTCACATCCAAAGCTTCCGTGAATTTCACACCCAAAATCTTAATAGGACCACTTACCACATTTATCCCTAAATCTTCACTCACAGGACCATTCCCAAAAACCTTACATTCACTCTTATCCCAATTCACTCTAAACCCAGATGCACCACAGAAAATAGAAGTCAACAACTTATCCCTTTTCATTGAACACACTCAGAATCACACAACACACATACATCATCCATATAGCCATTCAACTTCCACTCTCTTCCACCACCACCAGGAACTTGCACACCCTTAATCACCTTATCCTTTCTTAACATACATAACAATGGTTCAGTTGCACATATGAACTTAACAGGTGACAATGGACACCCTTGCCGCACACCACATTGCTGTGTGTGTGTGTCATTGGCTGACAGCCTGCACCACCCCACTGTTATGCAGTTAGGAGAAAAAAAAATGGAGATCGGCATTATTTCAGCAGCACTGATCTAAACCCCGCCCCCCCAGCACACTATACACTGAACGTGAATATTAACATTCATTAACAGTATTAGGGTTAGGGTTAAGCTTTTGGTGATCGAAGCGTTATCGAACATAACCTCGAACTGCCGAATTTGAAGCAAATTGTTCGCATTCGTCGAATGACTCGAACATCGCCAAACACAGCTCGAATTTGAGATTGGCGAATATTTTGAATTGAACGTCGCTCATCTCTATTGTCATGCACTTTCTGGCCGTTGGACTGTGGATGGTATTTGGATAAGAAATCGAAGGACACATTCAGAAGTTTACAAGTAGCTCTCCAGAATCTGGATTTGAACTGGATGGCTCTATCAGACAATATGTGAAGAATATGCTGAATTAATTCTTTTGCATGCTCAGGGCCTGATGAACGACCAGGTAGCAAAACTAGCCATCTTCAAGAAGCGGTCCACCGCCACTCAGATGACAGGGCACCTAGCAAACATAGGTAGATTTGTAATAAAATGCATGATTATGTGCTGCAAGGGAGCAAAAAGGGAAGAAACAGTCTGGAGGGTCGTTGCTTGGGGGTTTTGTTCCAAGCATATGAAGGGCACACAGAAACTAATTCAAGGATGAACTTTCTCACGGACGGCTACTAATAATGTCAAGAAATGAGCTGAATGTTTTTTTTGTGCCGGCATGGTCATCCATTTTAGAAGAGTGAACCCACGGCTAGACTTGCTTTTTATCAGCCTCATACACAAATGTCTTCCCAGGGGAAATTTGTGAAACCTTTACTGGAGCCAGAATAACCAGTTTTGATAGGTTGGAGCTCCTCCTCCTGGTTGAAGAAAAGACACACAGAAAAGACCTAGAAAAGGCCTAGAGAGGGCATCTACCTTGAAGATATTTTCTTATGGATGGAAATGAAGAATTAAGTGGAAGCATGCAAAAAACAAAGACTATCTAACTTGGAGCAGATTTATCCTTTGTGAAGACTGAAGATAGGCTATGGTTTGAGGATCTGTGTAACTAATAACTGGATGAATAGCCCCTCAAGCAGGTACTGCTATTACTCAATTAATGGCTGCTGCATTCCTTACCTTCTGCTTTTTTATTGCCTTTTAAAGTCAATCCTGATTTACTCTGCAATACCATGTTCTGCAATAGCTTTATGACATTATAAAGAAAAGCAATATTAAGATTTTATGAACAAAGTTGTCACTATAGGCATTAATAACATTGTTAGTAAGTTAGAGTGTACTGCTAAACTCTGCCATGGATGCAGAATTAACATTTGACATATGAGGGAAAATTAAAATAGGCCCGCGGCCGCAGTACTCCCCGCTCGGCCCCAATCATTGCAGGGGGTGGCCCTGAACATGGAAAGTACCACTGGCCCAAGGGGGCAGATGCCTCCCTGTCACCTGGGCCAGTCCGCCCCTGATATCTGCCAACTTAATAAGGAGGAATCCCGATCGCATGTGCCTGGGGTCATGTTATACTTCTCTGGCTGATGCAATGTGTAAAAGGTGAAGGACACTTTAGATGATTTGCAGAAAGTGAATCAAAAATTGTTCAAAAATTCCCAAAAATTTTTTGACATACTGTAAATTTGATTAGCATTAAATTATTTCGCTTTATGTAGCCAGTAGGAGATTTCCTTGGATGTGTATCCCTTACTATTTCCATTGAAGAATAATTAAAAGATGAACAGATTCTTAAATATGATCTTACGAAACAACTTCAACAATCTGATTTTCTTCAAAGTTGAGTTTTTTTTTACTTTTCCCCATTGAGGTGTGTACTTGCTGTCTGTGTCAGTGTGAGGTCTTTGTTTATTTTTCACTTAGAAAATAAAGCTAAAATTGTCTATATATTGCTGTGTATTTCTCAGTCAGCTCATTACAGTGTTTTCGGCTTTGACACATGACAACTTCTTATCATAAATATGCAACAGAGAGTTCTTTTTTAACCAAGTGAACAGAAATGACTGGCTGTCGGCATAGATTAGGAGAACTCTGATGTTGTTTCTATAAATTTCAAATTTTAAGGCTTTTTCTACCAAACGGCAATTAAAATTAATATCTTCATTTTCGGGTTATATATAGCTTATTGATGGAGAAATGTTCAAACCATTTTTTTAACTCTATACTTATGTGGGGCCCCTGTGGTTGAGTCGCCACTATGATACTGCACCTATCTAATAGGTGTTGCATCATGTGCATAGGTAAGAGGGGAAAGCTTTGCTGTGACATCCAGCACACATCAAACTTTATCCAAACTCCAGGCCAGGGAGATGCTGGGAGGAAGAGACTCACATTCAGATAAGTCCTGATCTTCTGGCTGGAGGGAGAAGTTAGGTAAGGGGTGAGAGGCAAGAAAGGAGACAGTTCTACAGAAGTTTAGAGTTAGTAAACAGCCAGGACACACGTGAAGAGTGTGCTGGTCCTACACCCAAAGACTCAAATCTGCATCCGGCTGAACAGCCAGGCAGAGAAGCTCGCTGCAGCAGGTGTACCAGCCCCAATTCGGTCTGGATATTTTCAGGACCAGCCAAGAAACTTGAGGTCACTGTGCTGCATGTACAGTGACTACCATTGTGGACCCTCCAAAGGCTAAGGAACTATATAGGGTCAAGAGGACTTGCAAGGAAGTGCTCAGGGGACCTGCAGTCACCTGTCTACTGGGACTGGCAACCGCAGGGCAATGGGAGAACATGGGATAACAGTGCCAGGATGAAGAGGGCAGCAAGGAAGGCCATATTACCTGTGTCACAACAAAGTGGACTTTGATTACCTATGAGCTGGCCAGGTTGCAATCCTGGTGAATACAGTACACTGGCTGGGTTGTGTCTGCATCAGCAAAAGAGTCAAAGGGTAAGAACTGCAAAACCCTGTGTGTCGTTTGGTCCTCCCTGCACCTCTCTGCACCCCCAACACCTTGAGCTACTACAAACACCATCATCACTTCACTACCACTATACCCCAGAGGCCCACTCCGTCTGAGGGGAGTGCCCCAACTAGCTGCTTAACCATCTAGTCCATAGGAATTACCATATGCAGCGCTGGTCATCCCTGACCAGAAACCTCAGATGGCGTCATGACAAACTAATCCTCTTTAAATCCCCCTTTAACATGTCCGGTATGGTCAAGTACCTTGGCCAGGCGACTGCAACACTTACAAATACTATTAGCTGTACAGCAAAACTGTTGCCTCTCCTGTTATGCAGAGCACCAAACAATGCATACTAATAAATGAGTAAAGGACAGTCCTAGCAGCATTATTGCAAGCAGAATACTGATAAAGGAGCACCTCCACTGGTGATGATGTGACGTGTGGATGTGATGGGCTGCATCCACTGAAAAGACAATCCAGTTTGTATAAAATGTTTATATACCCCCAATATACATGTCATGCTCATGAATAATCATTTACCACTGACACCACTAAGGTTTCGTTCAAGAGCTAGCATTTATCATGTCTGTCAGATGTCACAGGCTCAAAAGGCTATCTTGGAAAGACTTGGCAAAAGTCACTCTTCTGTCAGGTTGCAGAAGAATGCTGATCTTCACACCCTAAACCTTGTAAAGGGATCTGGTCTTACGACAGAGTCCACTGGATTGTTTCTATTGAAGGGCTACTGTCCGGAGGAGTGAACCTTTGGCAGTTAGAATCACCAAGTAGAGTCAAAGCCAAGAAGTCATGTCAAGGACAAAATCCTAAAGCTGGAAGGTAGTCAAAAATTAAGCCAATGTCAAGAACAAAACCAATCAGGACAAAGCAACAGGAGCATAGCAATATATACCAGGAGAGCAGAGTTATTGACTGTCAGTGGGAGTCAGAGGTTTAGTCATATGAAAAAGTTTGGGCACCCCTCTTAATCTTACTCTTTTTTTTTTGTTTAAAATTGGGTTTTTGCAACAGCTATTTCAGTGTGATATATGTAATAACTGATGGACACAGTAATATTTCAGGATTGAAATGAGGTTTATTGCACTAACCGAAAATGTGAAATATGCATTATTTCAAAAATTGACAGGTGCAAAAGTATGGGCACCTCAACAGAAAAGTGACATTAATATTTAGTAGATCCACCTTTTGCAAAAATAACAGCCTGTAGTCGCTTCCTGTAGCTGATAATGAGTTCCTGGATCCTGGATGAAGGTATTTTTGACCATTCCTCTTTACAAAACAATTCCAGTTCAGTTAAGTTTGATGGTCGCCGAGCATGGACAGCCGCTTCAAAACATCCCACAGATGTTCAATGATATTCAGGTCTGGGACTGGGATGGCCTTTCCAGAACATTGTAATTGTTCCTCTGCATGAATGCCTGAGTTGATTTGGAGCGATGTTTTAGATCATTGTCTTGCTGAAAGATCCATCCCCGGCGTAACTTCAACTTTGACACTGATTCTTGAACATTATTCTCACGAATCTGCTGATACTGAGTGGAATCCATGCGACCCTCAACTTTAACAAGATTCCCGGTGCTGTCATTGGCCACACAGTCCCAAAGCATAATGGACCCTCCCCCAAATTTGACACTGGGTAGCAAGTGTTTTTCTTGGAATGCTGTGTTTTTGTGGCGCCATGCATAACACCTTGTTGTATGACCAAAGAACTCAATCTTTGGTTCATAAGTCCACAGGACCTTCTTCCAAAATGAAACTGGCTTGTCCAAATGTGCTTTTGCATACCTCAGGCGACTCTGTTTATGGCGTTCATGCAGAAACGGCTTCTTTCGCATCACTCTCCCATACAGCTTCTCCTTGTGCAGTGTGTGCTGTATTGTTGACCGATGCACAGTGACACCATCTGCAGCAAGATGATGCTGCAGGTCTTTGGAGGTGGTCTGTGGATTGTTCTTGACTGTTCTCACCATTCTTCTTCTCTGCCTTTATGATATTTTTGTTGGCCTGCCACTTCTGGCCTTTACAAGAACTGTCCCTGTGGTCTTCCATTTCCTTACTATGTTCCTCACAGTGGAAACTGACAGGTTAAATTTCTGAGACAACTTTTTGTATCCTTCCCCTGAACAACTATGTTGAACAATCTTTTTTTTCAGATCATTTGAGAGCTGTTTTGAGGAGCCCATAATGCCACTCCTCAGAGAAGATGCAACTAGGAGAACAACTTGCAAGTGGACACCTGAAATAGCTTTTCTCATGATTGGATACACCGGTCTATGAAGTACAAAGCTCAATGAGGTTACCAAACCAATTTAGTGCTTCAGTAAGTCAGTAAAAAGTAGTTAGGAGTATTTAAATCATGAAAATCAGAAGGGTGCCCATACTTTGGCACCTGTCAAATTTTGAAATAATGCATATTTCACATTTTTGGTTAGTACAATAAACCTCATTTCAATCCTGAAATATTACTGTGTCCATCAGTTATTACATATATCACACTGAAATAGCTGTTTCAAAAAAACAATTTTAAACAAAAAAAAAAAGAGTAAGATTAAGAGGGGTGCCCAAACTTTCATATGACTGTAATTTCCTTGTAATCGATAGTCCTGAGTAATGTCAGATATGCCCAAGTTGTCTTCCAGAAACTGGCAGTAGGTCCGGGAGTTGAGCTTCACTGCATTCTCAAGCTGAAAAGGTCCCACAAGTTCATCTTTGATGATGCCAGCCCATACCAGTACCCCACCTCCACCTTGCTGGCGTCTGAGTCGGAGTGGAGCTCTCTGCCCTGTACTGATCCAGCCTCTGGCCCATCCATCTGGCCCATCAAGAGTCACTCTCATTTCATCAGTCCATAAAACCTCAGTTTTAAGATATTTCTTGGCCCAGTCTTGACGTTTTGTCTTATCTTTCTTGTTCAAAGGTAGTCATTTTTCAGCCTTCCTTACCTTGGCCATGTCCCTGAGTATGGCACACCTTGTGCTCTTTAATACTCCAGTAACATTGCAGCTCTGAAATATTGCAAAACTGGTGTCAAATGGCATCTTTGCAGCTTCACGCTTGATTTCCTCAATTCATGGGCAGTTATTTTGCGCCTTTTTTGCCCAACATGCTTCTTGCAACCCTGTTGTCTGTTTGCCATGAAACGCTTGATTTTTCAGTGATCACGCTTCAAAAGTTTGGCAATTTCAAGACGGCTGCATCCCTCTGCAAGACATCTCACAATTTTGGACTTTTGAGAGCCCGTCAAATCTCTCCTCTGACCCATTTTGCCTAAGGAAAGGCATTTGCCTAATAATTAAGCACACCTTATATAGGGTGTTGATGTCATTAGACCACACCCCTCCTCATTACAGAGATGCACATTACCTGATTTACTTAATTGGTAGTTGGCTCTCAAGCTTATACAGTTTGGAGTTGGACAACATGTATAAAAAGTATCATGTGATCAAAATACTCATTTGCCTAAAAATTCTGCACACAGAGTAGATATAAAAAGATGCTAACAAATGACATAGAGGAAGGCTAAGGTCACGTTAGCATGGTGCCCCACTGGTCAGGCGTCACAATTGGTGTACTGCACCCATAAATGAGCGTGCGGTTACCCCTGTCACAGTGGGAATGTAGGGTTTGTAGGAGGATCCCATCCCAGCACTCCCACCCACCCACCTAGGCAGATGGTGAGGGCCCATACCCTAGGGGGGGAGTTAGGGGAGGAGGGAGGTAGAAAAATGGGGGATTCTAGTTTTAACTCGAGGGAAGAAGGAGCACGGGAGCACTGAAAGAGAGAAGGGGACTCTGAGAGAGAGGGCCTGGAGAGAGAGAACAGGCAGCCCAGACTGAAGGACTGAATGAGGTGACCCCCCAGATCGGAGCAACTATTCTCCGAGAGGGAACCCTGGTCCATACCCCAGAGTGCCGGTTCAGAAGACTCGGCATAGGGAGGTCAGCCCCTGAGTAACACCGGTCGTCGAGGGTCTGTCTATCGGCCCCAACACCCTGTCACAAGGAAACCATTCACACCAGGATAACCCACCGGGGTCGAGTCCCAGTGCAGGAGAGAGAGAGAGCGGGAATCCGAGATACTCAGAAAGCACCCCAATTGGGCCTGGTACTGTTCCAGGACAGGCAGCAGCAGCGGGACACGGGTCAGAGCAAGGAAGGCATACCACAGGAGACTCTGAGAGACCTTGCAGCCTACTGTGACTACCTGGCCAGCTACTTTTTCCTAACAACTGTTGTCCTCTGTGAAATGTATGACCACCAGCATTGTTCCAGTAAAGTACCCGGGTAGCGTGAGAGAGTCTCCATGTACTTATTTCACTGCTGCACTGCAACTTGTTTATCTCCATCATCAGCACTTCCATCACTACAGGATCATCCCTGCCCCGGAGGGCCAGCTCTACCTGCAGCGAGCTGTACCATCTTAGCTGCTGTACCATCGCTTTCCAGAGGTCTGAAGCGGCGCTGGTGCTTAATCACCAGAATCTGCAGGTGGCGTCACAATAAACTTATAAACTTTTATTCCCATTTCAACTTCCCCCTTTTTAGTTGACTACCAGGGCCACGGGTCTGGGCAGGCTACCAGTAACATCCCTACCGCAGTAGAGGGCCCAGATACCCGAGTCACCATACCCTGGGCTAGGCATTAGCACCATGTATCTGCTAAAATGTAACGTTTTACATTATGAAATTTGCGAAAAACGCATGCGTTAAAGGAATGGAATGCAAAAAACGCATTGCAAATGTGCAATGTGTTTGACGCTATGCGTTTTTGCATCAGCAACAAAAACACTGCTAGCAGCGTTTTTGGGTGCTTTTGCAAAAATGCAAGCGTTTTTTTAACATGGGACCCTATGGGAAACGCATGCGTTAATGCATGGTACATATATGAACCATGCTTTAACACATGCGTTAACGCTAGTGTTAATTTGGCAACAAAATAGCAACAGAAAAAAACGCCTAGTATTAATGCAGGCTTCCCAAAAACGTCCCTCCAAGTGTGACCCTAGCCTAGACTGTTAAACCAGTGAGATATGTCACACAAAATAGTTAATAGATAACATTTCCCACATGTCTACTTTATATCAGCACATCTTTTTTTTGTTAGGAAGCTAGAAAGGTTCAAAATTTATCAGCAATTTCTCATTTTTCCAACAAAATATACAAAGCCACTTTTTTGGGATCACATCATATTTAAAGTGACTTTGAGGGGTCTGTGACAGAAAACATCCAAAAATGACACCATTCCAAAAACTGCACCTCTCAAGCTACTCAAAACCACATATACCATGTTCCAAATTATTATACAAATTGGTTTTAAGTGTCATAGGGCTTTCTTTTTGTCAATGAAACCCATTGATGGTATTGTGTCTCAGGGTTCTTTGGATCGCTGAAATCAATCTCAGATACCTGTGATAATTAGTTTGGCAGGTGAGCCTGATAAAAGGAAAACTGGGTGTTCCACAATATTAAGCAGGCCATAGTTTTCAAGTAACATGGGAAAGGAAAAAGGATCTCTCTGCTGCCGAAAAGCAACAAATAGTGCAATACCTTGGACAAAGAATGAAAACATTCGATATTGCATGAAAACTTAAGCGTGATCATCGTACTGTGAAGAGATTTGTGGCTGATTCCGAGCATAGACGTGTTTGTACAGATAAAGGCAGAATGAGGAAGGTTTCTGCCAGGCAAGTTCATCGGATTAAGAGAGCAGCTGCTAAAAAGGCCTTACAAACCAGCAAACAGATATTTGAAGCTGCAGGTACCTCTGGAGTCCCTCGAACCTCAAGGTGTAGGATCCTTCAAAGTCTTGCTGTGTTGCATAAACCTACTATTCGCCCACCCCTAAACAGTGCCCACAAGCAGAATCGGTTGCAGTGGGCCCAGACATACATGAAGACTAATTTTCAAACAGTCTTTGTTACTGATGAGTGCTGAGCAACTCTGGATGGTCCAGATGGATGGAATAGTGGATGGTTGAT
Source organism: Allobates femoralis (assembly GCA_033576535.1). NCBI lineage: Eukaryota > Metazoa > Chordata > Amphibia > Anura > Aromobatidae > Allobates > Allobates femoralis. The sequence goes on from JARQOC010000001.1 coordinate 77,478,535, forward strand.
GGATGGCTACCATGTCCCAACAATTCTGCGACGTCAACAAGAAGGTGGAGGAGTCATGTTTTGGGCCGGAATCATTGGGAAACAGCTGCTAGGCCCCTTTAAGGTTCCTGAAGGTGTGAAAATGACCTCTGCAAAGTATATAGTGTTTCTGACTAAGAACTTTCTTCCATGGTACAAAAAGCAAAAACGTGCCTTCAGGAGCAAAATCATCTTCATGCATGACAATGCACCATCTCATGCTGCAAAGAATACCTCTGTGTCATTGGATGTATGGGCATAAAAAGAAGATAAGCTCATGGTATGGTCATCGTCTTCCCCTGACCTCAACCCTATAGAGAACCTTTGGAGTATAATCAAGCAAAAGATCTATGAGGGTGGGAGGCGTTCACATAAAAAAAACAAGCTCTGGGAGGCTATTCTGACATCATGCAAAGACAGAAATACAAGCAGAAACTCTCCAGAAACTCACAAGTTCAATGGATGTAAGAATTGTGAAGATGATATCAAAGAAGGGTTCCTAGTTAACATGTAACTTGGCCTGTTAGGATGTTTTGCAGTTAAATAGCTTTTTATTTCAGTGAATGTGACCTGTTAATGCGGCAAATTCAACAAATGAGCATTTTCAGTTATTTCAAACATTAAATGTTTAGAAACTCTACTGTATCTAATAATTTGGAAACAGTGCATTTAAGTTTTTATTAATTTTGAAGATTATACTGTTATCATTGGGAGGTTTCTTCAAAAAAATTTGATGTATACTCTAACAGGTGATGACTTTTATTACACTGACTGTCATTTGCACCGTCCATTTTGTAAAATCAGAGAAAAAGAACATTTGCATAATAATTTGGAACATGGTGGTACAAGAAGTTCATTAACTCTTGCTTCACAGGAACTAAAGCAATATAGAAGGAAAAAATGAACATATTACTGTTCAAGCAAAAATGTTATTTTAGCCTCAAATATTGCATTTTCTCAAGGGTAACAGCAGAAAACAGACCCTAAAATTTGTTGTGCAATTTTTCCTGAGTACACCGATATCTCATACATGGTCAAAACCCACTGTTTGAGTACATGGCACGACTCGGAAAGGATGGGAGCGCCATTTGACTTTTTGATTGGAAAATGAGCTGGAATCATTTATGGACGCCATGTTGTGTTTGGAGAGCCCCTTATGTGCCTAAAGTGTGGAAACCCCCAAAATAAACCCATTTTGGAAACTAGACCTCCTAAAATATTCTAGATGTCTGGCGAATATTTTGAACCACCAGGTACTTTATACATTCAGCCGTCAAATTGAAAAAGTACTTTTTTTCACAAAAATGTTCTTCTAGGCTCAATTTTATCATTTTCACAAGAGTAACAGAATAAAATGGACCACAAAATTTGTTGGGCAAGTTCTCTTAAGCACGCTGATACCGTATTGTTGTGGAAAACAATTGTTTGGGTGCACAGCAGGTTGGATGAGGAGATCTATGAGATTTGAATGGAAAATGGGTGGGATCATTAGCTGTCACCATGTTGCATTTGGAGAACCCCTAATGTGACTAAACAGTATAAAAAAAAACACAAATCAACACATTTTTGAAACTAGACCTCCCAAGGAATCTGTCTAGATGGGTGGGAGCACTTTGAGCCCCAAGTGCTTTATAAGATTTTATAATGTTGAGCAGTGAAAATAAAAAATACTTTTTTTTCCCACAAATATGTTCTTTTAGTCTCAATTTTTTCATTTTAACAGGGGCAAAAGGATAAATGGATAATAAAATTTTGGGGGCAATAAGTACGCCGATACCTCATATGTGGTGAAAAACTACTGTTTGGGTGCATGGCAAGGCTCCGAAGGGAAGGCGTTACATTTTGGAACGCATATTTTAATAGAATGGTCTTTTTGTGTCATGTCACATTTGGTGAGCCCCTGATGAACCTAAACAGTGGAAACCAACCACAAGTGACCCTATTTTGGAAAGTAGACCTACAAGGAATTAATTTGGATTTGCGGTGAGAATCTTGAATCCCAAGGTGCTTTAAATATTTTTATAACATTGAGTCATAAAAATGAAAATATGGAGGCTAAAAAAAAAATTTGTGGTAAAATAAATTTGTTGGATGATTTCTCTCGAGTATACTAATATTCCATATGTGGTGAGAAAACAATTTTTGGGTGCACGGCCAGGCTCAGAAGGGAAGGAGTTTTTGAGCCGGGAATTGATATGTGAATTTTAGGCTACATGCCTATGCTGTGGATTTCTTCCATTTTTGCCACAATTTTCCTATGATTTTTTCTGTGTATTGTTGACAGTTCTGAAGTACAGCACCTTAGAGTTGTTGTGCCCACAGCGGTATTAGCGCACATTTTTCTCTGTAAATATCTGCAGTATTTCAATTCTTTCAATGTATTTTGCACGATTTTCAACCATAGAACTCAATGTCAGCTCCAAAATACTCAGCAAATACACATCACTGTTCACACAGTGAATATTTCTTATGTATTTAGTGGGGATTTTGCACTGATGATGTGGGCTCCACTGTAATTTTGGTCACCAGCACAGGTGTGGGCTGACACCCATCCTCAACTGCCTAGTTTTACCTGGCTGGTAAACAAAAATAAAGCAAAATACTTTTTTATTTATTTCTAAAATAATTAAAAATAAAACAATATGGGCTTTGCTGTATTTTTGGTTGCCAGCAAGGTACAACTAGGCAGCTATGGGCTGACACCTACCTCAAGCTGCCTAGCTGTACCTGGCTGGCAACAACAAATCCAGCAAAGCCAGACATCATTTTTTTTATAATTATTTCTTGAACTAATTTTAAAAAAATGACGTGGGCCTTTGACATATTTTTGAATACTAGCCAGGTACAGTTAGGCAGCTGTGGGCTGGAATCCACAGCATTGAGATGCCCAAGCTGTGTGGGCCTCCAATACTGCGAATTGCAGCCCTCAGCGCTGCAGGAAATGGTGAATTCATTAAAGCATCATTTTCTGGTGATTACCCAGACTCTTCCAGTTGCCCTTCTGCCGGTGGCAAACTGTGTAATACAGGGATTGATGTCAGCTTTTCAATTTTTGGAACTAAGCCAGTGATTCATAATGTGGGTCAATGTCAGACCATTATTTACAAATAGCAAAGACATCAAAGAATGGTGAACCTTTCCAGGAGTGGCCAACTGACCAAAATTATCCCAAGACTGCAGTGACGACTCATCCTTGAGGTCACCAAAGACCCCAAACCAACATGCAAAGATCTGCAGGCATCACTTACCTCTGTTAAGATCAGTGGTCTTGATTTCAACATAAGAAAGAGACTGGGCAAGAATAGCCAAAACAAAATCACTGCTGACCAATAAGAGCGTAAAGGCTCATCTCAGTTTAGCCAGAAAACATGTCGATGATCCCCTAGGCATTTAGGAGAATACTGTGTGGGCTGATAAGACAAAATAACTTTTTGGAAGGTGTATGCCCCATTACATATAGTGTAGAAGTAACACAGCATTTCAGAAAAGGAACATCACACAAACATTAAAATATTGTGGTGGTAGCGTGATGGCAGTTGAGGTTCATGGGCCCTGATGCAAAATCTCCAACGGGACCCCCAATTATTGCAAATCTGTAATAGCATTAGTCTTTTTCTATAGGCCAAAAACACTTTTGGGGCCCCCTAGGCTCCAGGGCATGGATGGATCGTCAACCCCTGTACCTGTTCTAGTTACGTCCCTGTGTGATGGTCTGAAGCTGTTGTGGGGCACGGGGGTCAGTGGGTGCTGTCATCCGCTGGCCCAGCCCCTTTGGAAAGACAACGTGTACCAGGGCTCATCCCCAAACTGAACGCCCAAGCTCCTTAAAACGTGGGGGAACACTACTCAGACAACACAGGGTGAGGGAATCACAATATTAAGACTTTATTGGATCCCCAACAGTTATCAGCATATAACACATAACCAGCAAAACATACAATGTTACAGGCAACAGAGTCTCACCCTTCCGCTGGCTCACCAGGGATTAGAATATTTGTGCCTCAGATCTTTCAGGGCTATTTACTCCAAACCAGTGGCACCCTGCTTTTGGCAGGCACCTAACGAGAAAGAAATAATGCCAGATTTAGGAAGCTGAGTCATCCCAGCAAAGTCTGTAGGCAGGTGACTGGATTGTCCCAACTGCGTGGCTTTCTTATGCAGTCTTTGTTATCTCAGCCGAATCCGATAAGTCAACGCTGAAGTCCTTGTGGTTTTATAATCCAGGTTCTGATCCCCTCGGTCGGCACCAAAATGACTAGGCCTGGGGTTATGGCCAGCTAATTGGACCCGAATATCCTAGATTAGCTGCCTGTATCCAATCCAGTGCACCTCTAGCCAGGACCGAAATCCATAGACTGAGGGCACTAGACAGAATCAAATTCACCCTGGTTAATGAACAGGTCTCCTTCAGCCCTTATTGCAGGATATTGGGGACTTCATGATTGGTGGAATAAGACTGTACTCTCATTGGCTTGCTTTCAAGCTGCCTGGATAATGTCCATTTAAATGATGATTGACAAAGAGGGGTCAAGGAGGGTAGTAAAGACATTTAGATATTTTACAACAAAGACAAGTACGTTAGTATATCAACTTAAAAGTCACAGTCTACATGTTAAATGGGACATAATGTACTACTGTTCCCACAGGGAACTGTTACTGTACTCTCACTGCGTGACAGCCTCTTCCAGAGGCGGAAAGAACAGTACTGTGCAGCGGTACAGTACTGTGGTTCCCTATGGGGAACAGTTCCGCTTCGTCAGAAACATCAGGTACATCTGATACAAAAGTGTATCCCGAACTATTAAAGAAATGCTTTTTACATTGACTGAAAAAATAACATATAATACTGTACAGTACAGTACTGTACTGTACTAAACAATTTCAAGATACTGTGCAGTATGTAGTACAAAGCAAAATTATGAAAAATAAAGCTTGTTCACAAACAGTATGAATTTTACTCTAAAACCCTTCAAATATGACATCATCATCGTCACTGTCAAACATGCAGGTTGTGTCATCAGGATCTTTCATCTGAAATCGTCAACAGCTGACGGCCCTGGTAAGGGAGAGGCTGGAGCAGAGAGGGAGTCTGTTACTGAGACAGGGGCAGGCGTAGGGGTTGAAGCCTGGGTAGGAGTCAGAGTTTGTTCAAGAAGTCTAACATGGACGACTGTTTTTTTTTTTTTCTTCTCATCATAAATTTCACGATAACAGGCAAAGGCTTCTTTCAAGTGTCTTTCAAATTTCGACAACCTTTCAATGTTGGGGTCCATTGCCTCTAAATCACCCACAATCTCATTCACTTTCGAAAACTCTTTTGCCAAGCCCTTAGTCGTGAACATTTTCGGTGGTGATACATCTGATTGCTCAATTTCTTCTATTTTGTCCATGTGTTGTTGCTCTTCCAACTCAATCAAGTCTTGGTTCCGTCAATTCACCTTCTACGAAATTCACCAACTCCGAAACATCCTCACTTTCCACTTCTAGCATCAACTCATGTGCAAGATTTACAGTTTTACTATTGATTTGTTGTACTGCTTCCTCTTGGTCAAACCCTTCAAAGTTATTCACAAACCTTTTCAAACATTTCTTCCAAACACCTTGCATACATTTTTCAGTCACTTCACGCCATGCGCTGTCAATATTCTTCATGCAGTGAAGAATGTTGTAGTCTTTCCAAAATTCGCGAAGAGTCATCCTGTCATTCTCCGTTGCTGTTACCGCCTTACCAAAAGTAATGTCACAAATAATGCGTCCTTAAACGCTGCTATGGCCCCCTGATCCATAGTTTGCAGAATTGAAGTCGTATTTTTGGGGAAGATAAAACACTTTGACATCACGATGCAGGTTATCATATGTTGGGGATGTCCTGGAGCATTATCAAGGAGAAGCAGAATCTTGAAAGGAACATTCTTTTCAAGGCAGTATTCTCTGGCAGCAGGAATAAAACAGGTCAGAAACCAGTCTTCAAATAAAGTCTGAGTCATCCACGCCTTGTTGTTTGCCCGATAGATCACTGGCAGTGTGTGTTTGTTCACGTTCTTCAGAGCCGTGGGTTCTGGGAGCGATAATGAAAAAGGGTTTTAATTTATGCCCTGCCACATTTCCGCCTAACAGCAACGTCACACGATCTTTAAAAGCCTTAACCCAGGCATGTTGGCAGCTTCTTTATGAATGTATGTTCTTTCAGGCTTTTTTTTCCAGAACAAACCTGTCTCGTCGACGTTGAAAATTTGTTCTGGTCGATAGCCGCCTTTCCTCGATTATCTCATCCAGCACATCAAAAATTCCTCAGCTGCCTCTGTTTTCACACTTGCTGCTTCACCATGAATGCTTCTGTTGTGTAGGCTAAATCGGCGTTGAAAGCGATGGAACCAACCTTTGCTTGCGCTGAATGTTTCAGTGCACTCTTCTCTCTCCACGTGCTTTCAGCGTAGCGAAGATGCTAAGTGCCTTGCTCGTTATGATATGGAGACTAAGGGGCATTTTCTTGCTTATTTGGTCATCAAACCAAATCGCCAGCAGTTTCTCCATTTCATGGATCAGGCCCTTGCGCTGCCTGGTGATAACAGCCTTATATCCCACAGTACTCTTCACCGTCTCCTTCACTTTCTCTTATCCTAAGTATCGTTGAAATGGTGGAATGAGAAAACCCCATGCTACTAGCGATTGCTAAGACTTTCATTCCACCTTCATATTTCTGTATGATCTGCATCTTCGTATCTAGGTCGATGGCTTTTCTAGGCTTCTTAGCAGAAGATCCTGTAGGAGTTGTACTCTTCCTTTTGTCAGCATGTTGTTGGGAGGTGGTGGAGGCTGCCAACTGCCTCCAGCCAGGCCACTTACTGTACGTACTACTGTACTGTCCTGTTTTGGGCTCTCTTCAGGGTGGCTCCGGGTCTCAGTACTCAGGTACACTGTACTGAGTCACACTTGTACTGTACTGTACTGTTTTGGGCTCTCTTCAGGCTGGCTCCAGGTCTCAGAACTCAGGTACACTGTACTGGGTCACACTTGTACTGTACTGTACTGTTTTGGGCTCTCTTCAGGCTGGCTCCGGGTCTCAGAATCAGGTACACTGTACTGGGTCACACTTGTACTGTACTGTACTATTTGGGCTCTCTTCAGGTGGCTCCGGGTCTCAGAACTCAGGTACACTGTACTGGGTCACACTTGTACTGTAACTGTACTGTTTTGGGCTCTCTTCAGGGTGGATCCGGGTCTCAGTACTCAGGTACACTGTACAGTATGGGTCACACTTGTACTGTACTGTATGTTTTGGGCCCTCTTCAGGTTTGGGCCTCCGGTCTCAAGACTCAGGTACACTGTACTGGGTACATTGCTACTGAGTGTATGCTGTTTGTGGCTCCTCATGGCATGCTGGTCTCAGAACTCAGGTACACTGTACTGGGTCACACTTGTACTGTACTGTACTGTCTTGGGCTCTCTTCAGGGTGGCTCCGGGTCTTAGTACTCAGGTACACTGTACAGTACTGGGTCACACTTGTACTGTACTGTTTTGGGCCCTCTTCAGGGTGGCTCCTGGTCTCAAGACTCAGGTACACTGTACTGTGCAGTACTGTATTCTCCAACCGGAGTCCAGTTATGCTGTCCAGTTGCTGCTCCCATCTGCCCGCATGCTGTGTTCTACAGCTTCCGGCCACCCATGCTGTACAGTCCAGCATTCTGGGGGCCGCGTTTAAACGGTGCACAGGAAACGTTTCCTGTGCACCGTTTCAACGCGTCCCCCAGTGCGCTGGAATGTACAGTGTACAGCATGGGTGGCCGCAAGCTGTACAACACAGCGTGCGGGCAGATGGGAGCAGCACCCGACAGCAAAACAGGACTCCGGTTTGCGAATACTGTACTGTACAGTACTGTACTGCACAGTACAATGTACCGGAATCCTGAGACCCGGAGCCACCAGGGAAATCACCTTTCATAATCGCAGGAGACATTCTGGTAAGTGTTGTACAGTACTGTACTGTACTGTACTGTAGTTAAGAATGGGTGAGACAGGAGGTAACCATGTTTGGAAAGCAGAGATCTCTGTTCCACAATAATAAAGCACCACTTCAGCAGGGATTTTTTGCATGTAATGTGTGACCCTAGCCTCAACACTCCACTGTGCTGCCACTCCCGTGCGAAATCTGTCGTAACTTTGAAATTCGGTCGTATAGCGGTCCATCGTAACTTTGAAATTCGGTCGTATAGCGGTCCGTCTTAACTTTGAAATTTGGTCGTTCTGAAAAAACTGACCGTCGTAAGTGCGAGTCGTCGTTAAACACACCCGTCGTTAAGCGGGGACTCACTGTACTCATAGATTAGTTAAAAAGGTCAGACAGGGATGTGTTAGAAAGTATTGTAAGGCTGCAGGGACAGGTATTAATAGGTTAGGAAGGTGATTTGGGGTGACAAGTTCCCTTTAAAAAGGTGGTTCATGCTTTGAAATCACAAGAGTCCAGCTCACCTAAGCTTTGTACTGCAATTCCCAGTTAGCATGGAATCAGGTCCTACCTTGATCCAAGGATATCCCAAAAATGTAAAGAAATATTTCCAGCACTTACACATGAAGGATTTTTTTATTTAAAGTTTTTTAGTGCAAAACATAGATAATGTGCATATTTGCGTGACAATGTCAACACGTTTCGAATGTAAACATCCTTTTTCATGACTTATTTATGGTCATAAATTAGACCCCTTTCACATCAGTGTTTTTTTCAAAATGTGGCAGATCCGGCAAATTTACCGCATTTGCTGCATCTGCCGCCTAATGGCTGCATTGCGCAGCTTGCGGCAAGCCCCATGCAGTGTCTATGGGGCTTGCGGCAGGTGCAGCAAGTGCAGTATTGCCACGGTTTCTGCATTTGCGGCAAAAAAAACGCTGCTGACCACTGTTTTTTCGCGGCCGCAACTGCCGCAGGTGCCAGAACCTCGGCAATACTGCACTTGCGGCACCTGCCACAAGCCCCATAGACACTGCATGGGGCTTGCCGCAAGTGCAGCCATTAGGCGGTAGATGCGGTAAATCTGCTGGATCTGCCACATTTTGAAAAAAAACGCTGATTTGAAAGGGCCCTAAGGATGTTTCCATCTTGAATGTGTTGACGTTGTCTTGCAAATCATGCAATTCCCTATGTTTTGCAATAAAGAACTTTAAAAAAAATCCTTCATGTGGAAGAGCTGGAAGCATTTCTTTCCATTTATTGGTCATGCTTGGAACCTCTCCAATGTGGCTGAATTACAACAATTCTGCAATGATGAGTGGCCAAAATCTCTCCTGAGCATTGTACAAGACTCATTGCCAGTTTTTGCAAATGCTTGATTGCTGTTGTTCCTGCTAAGGGCGGCACAACCAGTTATGTGGTTTACAGGGTAATCAATTTTTCACACAGGGCCCTGTAGGTTTTGACTTCTTCCCTTAATAATAAAGACCTTCATTTATAAACTGCATTTTGTGTTTACTTGTGTTATCCTTGTCTAATATTTATATTTGTTTGGTGATCTGAAATATTTAAAGTGTGACAAACATGCAAAAGAATAAGAAATCCGGAAGGGGGCACACACTTTTTCACACCATACATTCATTCATTTCATAAATACATAAAATAATCTACATTTCCTTGTTGAGATATATATATTTTTCTGTATTAGTCTATTGTCGTAGGTCTGCGTCATTGACTGATTTCTATGAGCCTTTCTATTTCTAAATCTTACAGTTAAAGAAGAAAAAAAAAAAATGGCACTTTTGTAAAAGATTAGGGAGCTGCAAAGGGAATTAGCGGTTAATCTCTTTTATTTCTCTATTTCCTTTTGTCAGTCCCTTCTAGAGCTCCCTCTGTCTCATCGCCTTGTTGTGCAATTAATTCTCCGTTTTATGCACTCATGAATTTTCTCGCTCTTTATGACTCTTACGTCTTACTCCCGCCCTCATTAATTTTCTGTCTTCTCCTATCTTCTTTTACCATCGATGGGCACATATAACAAGTGTAGCCCATTGTTTTCACGAAAGGAGCGCACATATTTTTTACTCATCCCATAAAAGAGATCATCATCAGCATATGTTCTATAAATCTGGAATTGTTCCACGTGCAGTGCATTCAGGGTGATAAATATTCTTCATTAACGGATCGTGTCTTGAAACATAAAGCACAACTTGGTCCTATGTATCATATGCACGGTCTCTTATATTACGTTGGAAGCTTTACTATACATCATCGAGAAAGGTGGAAGAATACATAGACAGCTACCATAAAAGTACATCCGGGCTGCGGTAATTTATCACTACCTTGAAGGTGTTCTGCTGCCATGGCTATATACACACACACCCTTTTCCGTCGCTTCTGTCATTATATTCTGTGCCACTTTCATCTTTCTTGGGTTAATGTTATTCCTCTTTGACATCTTTATAGAATTGCAGTCCTAGGGCACTGGGAAGGTGAGAAGACGGTGAACAGTTGTAAAGAATAAGGGAAGCACAAGCTGTTAGATATAGCAGCTTATATATTAATTGTATGGATGTGCATTATGTCAATACTTGCACTGGGAAACTACGTAATTATTTGGACTAAGTAACTATTTGCAAAAACTAAGTAATTATTTGGATGCAAAAAAATATGTTACATTTTCAAAAATCATTTTAATTACAATTTTGTCCTACTATATACTTTTAGAAAATTGCTTATCCAGAATGAAAAGAAATGCCAAAGAAAATTACATATTGAAATAAATAATTAAGATCAATTCTGTCAATTGAACTATAAAAATACATGGATTTGAATAGGACATAGAGTAGGATGAAGAATCTGTCACTCAGTCCTGGTCATGCTAACCCGCCCAAGGCCGTTGGGTACTCGGTTCCGGGTGTTGATTCACAGGGGATGTCATGGGGGCCTGTGCCCGGTCCCGTGGCCCTGGTGGTCGCTAAAAGTCAATAAAAACAAAAATAAAAGTAGTTTGTGACGCCATCTACAGTTCCGGTATGGTTACCGGAGCTGCAGGTCAGAACTCTGGGGTGATGGTAGGGCAGCCAGATGGTTACGCTCCCTGTAGGCGGAGGGAGATCCCTGGGCAGTTGTAAAATCTAAAAGTTGCTGAACAGTCTATCCAGGGAGTATAATCAGGGGCCGTAACAACAGTCACACACAGGGTTGATGTTTCCGTACCTTTACTGATGTTACAGGTATAGTCCAGGGTACAGGCTCTCATGTTATAGGCCCGGGTGGTCTGGAAGCAGTTTGGGATCTCCACACCCTGCAAGCTATGAGGCCTCCCTGCTGCACTGTGTCTGCCTTTTGTCCTAGGCTGCCTGGAGCTAGGCCCTGGCTCTCTCCTACTGTCTTCACCTGTATGGCAAGAGGCAGGAGTTCTTCTGGAGGGCACCACCGTACTCCCTGCGGTCCCTGAGTTCTGAATATCGGCTTTGCCTTCAGGTGCTGCTGTGGCCAGGAGATCTGGAATCTCTCTGGCCTCTGGTCTTTACTGCTGGTTAGTTAGATCCCTTCCAGTTTCAGACGCCAGTGTCCAGTAGTTAGTGCTGTTCCTCTGGGGTATACCGGTATCGCTCCACTCCCCTGGCAACTACTCTTTGCCTCCGACCCCCGCTCTTCGGTCCTTCCCTCTAGCTAACGGCTCTCACTGGTACGGGCATAGCGCAGCTCCGTCACTAGGACGTCTTCACTGTCCTCTCTGGAACTGAACTCCTGACTCACCCTCCAGGCATGAATTTTATAGGGGACTTTGCCTGAACTCGGCTGAAAGAGCTCCCCCTTCAGGTCTGGAGTGGAAGGTGTTGTTTGCGGGCTTACCTGATGTGGAGATCCTTCTCTGCCCCAGGTACATCTGTGGAACTGAACCCTGTGGTGCCACAATGCTACATTCAGATATTTTTCTCCTGTGTATGATTCTGTAGGTTGCAAGACTTCTTCTGATCATGCAGGTAATATGACATGAGTCAAAAATGATCTTACTCTAGCTGAAAAATGTATTTAAAATAAAGAAATACATTAATTTTCAACATAATCTCCCTGATTTTCAATGTACTTTGCCCATTTGTCTACAATATTTTGTATTCTCTTATTAAAAAGTATTTTAGGCTGATCTTGCAAATAAATCTTTGAGAATATCTACACCAGATATACTGTCGAACCACAGAAAATTGAATCACAACACATTGCTCTTGTTTGTGCAAATGACTAGTGGCAATCTTACTCCGTCATCACAGATGAACTGATGTAATATGTTCAATCTTGCACAGCAGTGGCTGAAGAGAAAATGGCCTTCTATGGAAAAGGCTAATTAGACATTGCGGCCAACAGAAGCTTTAATTTAACTAAAGTGTGGACATTTTTTGACTCACCTGCATACAATAATTGAGTGCAAAAATGAATACCAAAAATTTCATAGAGTCGCTACGTCACATGACGACTAGAGATAAGTAGACCTTTTGAAGTTACTATTCATTTCCTTTGCCAAACTTTACCAAGAAATGTAATGCTCTTCATAAAAATGTGCACAAATCTCAATTATGGAAAGTTTGAAATTAACTAAAAAATACACATGGGGATAGGTAGAGAGAAAGAAAAATACCCACTGACATCAAGAGTTTACATTCTATAAGAGACAAATATAAGGAGAGAGAGGATCTCTTAATTATAAGAGCTTACGATCTGCAGAAGAGGAGAAGAAGCTATGGAACCTGTACTTCATTGGGAGCTTCTAATCTGTGATGACCCAGGTACTGACCACCACTGTTCTGGTTATGATAATCCAGAAAATGTCATAACAGCTAAGGATTATGGGGGAGTCATGCAGTGCCACACAAAAAATACATTAGCCCATTCTCTGATTCTTCAATAGTGTGAGAGATGTCTTAGGCAAGAGTCAAGCCAGTGACAGTTAGGTAGCTGGTACAGTGTGCACATGAACTGTTCCTACAGCTGGGGGCCCTTAGGCTAGTCCTTGTTCCCAAGATTATGCCTGAAGGTGGAGATACCTTGGTCTTGTACCTTGCTATGCTACTGGATGCGACTTACCTAAATGTTATCCCCCCAAGGGAGTGAAGGAACAGGAGAGCAAGGAGACACACAGGAAGCAAATATAAGGCCATGAGTGTAAAAAGAACTCAATAGAGTCAAGAAAGTAGCTTTGCTGCTGCAAAAGGAGCAACACCTATACTATACAGGAACAAGCTGAACGACCATGGGCAAAATGCGAGTTCTATATCAAGCATGGAGGGAGGCAGGGGCAGGTAGAAATAGCATAAGGGGAGACAATCACAAGCTGCAGCTCGAATGAAGGCTAAGTGAACACTTAGCCAGCATATAAGTGTTCCTTAACCACTTCAGCATAGAAGTGAATGAGCAAAACAGCAGCTAAGTAAGCTCTATAGATGGCTTGTGATAGATGAAATACTGAGACCTCCTGACACCAGGTTGAGCGGTAACATCAAGATGCGGCAAATTCATGACAGCAAGTTATTTTTTGCAAACAGCAAATTAAATGTCAATGTTTTTTAATTCATGTGAAAATGCAAATTTCAGGAAATTTGACCCAAACTCAATTCTTGTCATGCTTGGACCTGAGGATTTACCCTCTTCTTCCTGGTGTACCTACATGGGTTCTTTTACCACATCACCAAGCAGGATACCAAGTCCCAGCAAGAGCATTAGTCCTACCGCTAAGCTAATATAACACAAAGTGAAAGAAAGACAGAAGAAAACACTAAGGATAAAGGAACATCATGGCTGTGACAACCTCTTACACAGCAATAACTTTGACACTAATTAATTCACTATGAGCTCCTTCCACCCAGGTGACTTGCAATGAATGGAATTCGATCACCAGCACTAGCTGATGGGTAACATAACTATTTGAAGGAGATGGGATTGGTCACACCAAGAAGCTTGCTAGCAGCAGACCTGATATTAACCCATAGTGTGCCAAATGAAATTAACTATGTTTAATAGCCAGCGTCTCCTAAGGCTAAGAGATCTGGGCTCAAACTTATCACAAGTCTTCAAGGCACAGGAAACCAGCATGAAAATATCCCCCTTTAACGAGGGGCTTCTTAACCGTCAAGATCGTAATTATCCAAATAACACCTATGGAAAGAATGTCTCAAAACCCCTGTGTCCATTTCCATTACCCCCAGTCACTTAAGGTTATAATCTGTGCAGCTTAGTAACGATGGTACAAACGTTGGCTATTAAGACACAACAAGTTTCCTAAGCCACGACATGTGAAAAACATATCATATGAAGTCTTGGGATAGCATTACCTAAATAGCTAACGTCTGTTATTCAATATAAACTGACAAACCTACAGCCCAGAGTCCAAAAGCACACTTCCACTTAAAGGCATTAGAGTACACTCCTACGCAGTCATTCACACACGGTTCCGGACCTGAATTTAACATTGGCTCGTTTTCCTTTTTATAATTTTCAAACTGTTAAAGATGAAATCATATATTTTTTTAAATTAAAATGCAAAGGAAATATTTCAGCATTAACGTTATGCCTTTTAGATATCATGTCATCTTCAATTTGCTTAATTGTTCACAATAACAGTAATTTTGACCAGTGGTGCCCAAACATTTGCATTCCACTGTATATCAGTATACAGGAAGATACTTATCCATCAAGCCATACCATCATTCATCTGATGCACTCCAAATGTATTCTGCAACAGGACAATGATCCCAAACACTTCAGCCAATGTCATTAAGAACCATCGCCCCAGTCTAAGGTCTTTTGCAGCCTCTAACAGGTTTTCCTCCAGGATTGCCTTATATTTAGCTTCATCCATCTTCACATTAACTCTGGTAGCTTATCAGTCACTGCTGAAGAAAAGTATCTCTACAGAATGATGCTACCACCACTATGTTTGGCAATGGTGATGGGAATGGTGTTCTCAGGGTGATTTGCAGTGTTAGTTTTTCCCTACACATAGTGACATGCCCACCATGCCCGTGGGGTAGTTGGAGCCAGGTCAGACCTTTTTTGGTGAAGTCACAGGGCTGTGACCCATTTTGTGACCCTAGCTGTGTCGTTAAATGGGGAAATAGGGGGATTATGTGATGCCACAGTGGTATTTGGCTATATAGGGCCAGCGCTGCAGGTCAGGACCACTGGGACAGTTGATGAGGCAGCAAAGATGACACAGCTCCCCACAGGTGGAGCAGGCTCCAGGGCAGACAATACAGTCAAACAGGGCTGTGGTGATCATTGGGTTGCAGGGTGACAGACGCAGGGAAAGAACCGGAGGACACAGGGTTTTGGTTTCCGTTACCTTTACTTGGTGGTTGCAGATGCAGTCTGCAGCAATTATTACAGATGGTAATGGAGGTCCGGGTGGCCTGGAAGTAATTGGGTGATCCACCACAACAGGGGAATTTGGAGGCCTCCCTTTTGCGCTCTCCCTTTTGGTACTTGCTGCCTAAAGCTACGCTGGGACCCTCTTCCTGTGTGTTTAATTGTTCCTACCCATATGGCAGGCAGCCTGGGCTTTTTTCAGGTGCCGCTACTCTCCTGGCAGTTCCAGGCTCTATTTGCTGCTGTGCCGCCGGGTATTTGGTGTGGCCAGAAGGCTTGCAGTCTTCTGCCGTCCGTACTCAGCTGCTGGCGTCTTCAGTGCCCCACAACTCAGGACTCCGGTGTCCTTTTCTCTGGTGCTCAGCTATGGGATGAACTCTGTCACAGCTCAATTTCCTGTCAGAGCTCTCCTCGACGTCTCTCCTGTCTTCCTCACCTCAGACCGTCTCCAACGGTTACCTCACACTGACTGAACTCCCACTTCCTGTTTGTCCCCTATTTTACAACTTGTTCAACTGTCTTTCTACTGTGCACTCCCTACTTCTCCCCTGAAACCGGCTAGAGCTCCCCCTTAAGGAGCAAGGAAAATTGTTGGATGCTGAGTATTAACTGGCTTGGGGACCCGTTCCTGCTTCAAGGCATGACATCACCCCCTGGAGGGAGGTAACCCACTGTGGCAACCGGCCCCAGGAGTGCCACAATAGCATTTTACATTTAGCAAAAATGTTCTACTTTGGTTTTATCGACCATTTAACCTTCTTCTAGCTGTGTCCCTTATGATAATAATCCCTTCTATGGATTTTTGCAAAATGCTAGCGGAATTTCTTAAGGCTTGCTTTCAAAAATGACTTTCTTCTTTCCAGTCTTCCATAAGGCCAAGATTTGTGGAGAAAACAACAATTAGGTGTGCTACAGAAAAAACTATACATTTTTGAAATCAGGACAAACAGATGATTTAGAAAAGTATAAAGTCACCTGTAATGATTACAAAAAATATTTTTTGTAGACCTGTGTAATTAGTGCTCTCCTTTGCTTGCGATGTTAGTTTAGGTAGACGGCCATGTCTTGGTAGGTTTGCACTGGTGCCATACTCCTTCCACTTTTGGAAGATGGATTAAATAGTACTCCTCAGATGTTCAGAGATTTAGCTACTTTGTATAAACCAACCCTGTTTTACTATTCTTTACAACTTTATTCTTGACTTGTCGATGTGTTCCTTGATTTTCCTAAAGCTGTTTGATCTCTAATGTTTCCAAAAAATCCTCTGAGGCCTTCATAGAACAGTTGTCTTATACTGAGAATAAATTACACACAGTGGACTCAATTTACTATTTAGGTAACTTCTGGAGGTAATTGATCACTCAGGATTTTATTCAAGGGTATCACACTACAGGGGGCTGAATGCAAATGCAAATGAAAACCACAATTTTCAGAGTTACCGTATATTTTTACAATGTATATAGAAAGCCAGATATCATTTTCACACTTCACACATACATTTAAGTTTATGGTTGAATCATGAAGAAATGTAAAAAAGGGTATTTTTCAAGACACTGTATAGAGCGATCTATATTTATATACCTAGAAGTGGGCAAAACTTACTGGCAGGTGTAAAAAAAGTAAATCAAATCACCCTTTGTCTTCAAAATCATCAATTCTTCTAGATACACTTGAAGTGTCAGAGTCAGGAATTTTGTAGTATTATAATGTTGGCAGCATATCATCCAGGATACTCTCAAGTGTGTTGATAACAGAACAGAGCTTTAATTAGCAATAAACAGGTACAGATATGATAAGATATGTATATTCCTGATTCCACAAAACTTAAGTGTCTCTGTGCAGCATCAGCAGGCTACTTCTCCTCTCATGCACAGACACAGGAAACTGAGTACAGTCACATAGTCTTTCCTGTGTGTAAGCCTCTGGGAGTGTTTTTTTTTTAATCTAACTTTATAGACAATACACAAACCTAGCAATAGAACACTTACATATACAGGAATGGAGTTGTTGCACTAAACATATTTCAACATATAATCATGTGTATGAGCAAACGTCTTTGAAAAAGGGTATTTAACTGGGCGATGAATCTTCAAACTTTGCTAAAAATGTGAAGATATGAAAGACCGTTTCATATGGAATACTGCGTCCAATTCTGGGCACCACATTTAAAAAAGGCCTCAGCAAACTGGAGCAAGTTCCGAGAAGGGCGACCAGAATATTGACCAGTCTGCAAACAATGTCCTATGAGGTACGGTTACAGAATTTGGAAATGCTTAGCCTTCAAAAAATATGACTTAGAGGAGACTTAGCAGCTGTCTACAAATATCTCAAGGGCTGTCACACTGTAGATGTATCAGCTTTATTCTCATTTGCATAAGGAAAGACTAGAAGCAATGAGTTGAAACTGAATGATGGAGGAACACAATTAGATATAGAAAAACCTTTTTGACAATGAGGTGATCAATGAGTGAAACAGGTGGCCACGAGAGGTGGTAAGTTCTCCTTCAATTAAAGACTTCAAACAAAAGGTTGGGATGATTTAGGGAATCCTGCTTAGAGCAGATGTTTGGACCAGATGACCTAGGAGGTCTCTTCGAACTCTGCCATGCTATGATTCACAGGTCATACACCATGGCAAGTACAGCAACAAGAAACACTGTGCTTAAACAGTATTAAAAGGTATCTCACAGACAAAGATTACACAGCAGACTGGGGAATCAAGACAAGCCGATGAAGCTTTTTTTAGTAAGCACCAAGAAATGGGCAACTTTAAGGACCCTGAATGCAGTGATTGGCCAAATAAACTTAGTTAAGTAGAAATTCTTTTTGATTGCGTGATGCCCAGTAGTGCCCCTTATAAAATAATTGCTGCTAAAAGCGATACCCTCAACATCGAAACAACGCCAAGCAACTGAATGCACATGCACTGCTGACCCCATCTCTTTCAAACACTCGATCATTACTCCATTATTAAAGAAAACTTCTCTTGACCCATCCTGCACAAAGAACTACAGAACAGTCTCCAATCTCTCCTTTATTTCTAAACTCCTGGAGCGCCTGGTCTACTCCTGCCTGACTCATTAACTCTCCACTCACTCTCTTCTAGACTCATTACAGCCTAGTTTCCTCCCCCTACATTCTACAGAAACTGCTCTCACCAAAGTGACCAACGACGTTCTGACAGAAAAACATAATGGTGACCACTCTCTGCTTATCCTTCTTGATCTCTATGCATCCTTTGACACTGTTGACCACCACCTCCTGCACTCCATTGGAATCAAGGACACGGATCTACTTGTTCTCTTCCTATCTTTCTGACTGCTCTTTTAGTGTATCATTTGTTGGCTCTACTTCTTTACCTCTTCATCTCACTTTTGGGGTCCCTAAGGGTTCAGTCCTTGGACCTCTTCTCTCTCTATATGGCCCCGATTGGACAGACCATCAGCAGATTTGGCTTTTAGTGCCATCTTTATGCTGATGACACACAACTATACACTTCTTCCCTGACCTTACTCCCGCTCTAATAAAGAACACCAATGACTGTCTAACTTTAGTTTCCAATATCATGTCTGCTCTCTACCAGAAACTCAACCTTTCCAAAACTGAACTTCTTCTGCTCCCACCCTTCACTAACTTCCCTAAATATGACATCTCTCTCAGTGTGTGGCACCACGATAATGACTAGTCAGCAGGCTCACTGTCTGGGTGTTTTGTTTGACTCTGATCTTTCGTTCACCCGATATATACAATCTCTCACCCGCTATTGCTCCTTGCACTTGAGGAACATCTGCAAAATTTGCCCCTTTCTCACCTTGGAAACCACAAAAACCCTCACTGTGGCCTGTATTCACTCCCGCCTTGACTATTGTAATTCTCTATTATTTGGCCTACCCCCGCATTCCTAGACTCTTCCCTCTCCAGTCCATCCTTAATGCAGCAGCCAGGATCATCTATCTAGCTGACCATTACTCCGACTCTTCTGTTCTATGCCAGTCATTGCACTGGCTGCCTATACACTATAGGATCCAATTCAAACTGCTTGTTCTCACCCACAAAGCTCCTCACAGTGCAGCACCACCCTACATTTACTCCCTCATCTCTATCTATCAGCCCTACCCATTCTCTTCACTCTGGAAGTGACTTTAGACTCACTTCTGCATTAATCCGAACCTCCCACTCCTGGCTCCAAGACTTCTCCTGAGCTGCACCAATTTTCTGGAATGCTCTACCCCTAGAAGTTAGGTGTACCCACAACTTACAGCGTTTCAGATGATCCCTAAAAACGCATCTTTTAGGGCGGCCTATCATGACCCTTAATCAAAGTCATCTAGACATAGCCTATTCACTCCACCAGTCTCAAATGCATCACAAATAATGGTTGGTGGCCACTTATACTGCCCCTATCTGTTCCCCATCTCCTCAAGCTGACTACACCATCATTGTAAATAAGCACATGTACTTTGTGTCACCCCCACCTCATTGTCAGATTGTAAGCTCTTATAAGCAGGGCTGTCATTATTTTGCTCTAATTATTGTATTGTAATATGCTTTGTACTGTATTGTATTGTTTTTTGTATTGTATTATATTGTACTTTCTGATAACTGTTTCTTATGATTGCTTAAATATGAACCTCTGTATTGGGAAGCGTTGCAGAATATGTTGGTGCTATATAAATAAAGATTAGTACTATTATTATTACACAGAACTTATGAACTATGGTGGGGAGCGGTACAATAATGAGTGTTTTCAGGCAATACTGACGTATGGAGGAAGTTCCTTGCAAATCGTGGGCTCCATTTCAGCAAATGGAGTTGGGGGTTTGGTTGAGATTAATAGTTTCTTTCCACATTGTACCTAAAGAATTGATGGTGTTTTGAAGACAATGGGGATCACACCAAATATTGATATGATTTCTCTTTAAATCATTTACTTTACATTTTGCTCTCTGATCGAAAAAAATATTAAAGGAAAACTGTCACCTCAAAAGACTCATATACTGACATGTAGTCTTGGTCCATAGTCTGCGGTGGGCGGCACTGGGGCTCCATTCCTCCATCTCGCTTGCTTGCAGCACGCCCCGCTGGCCATCATCGATCCATCCCTTGATCTCCTCATTTAAAAATTCCCACCTCTTCTGATGTATATGCACTGGCCGGAACTTCATATCCAGCCTGGTGCATTGTGGGGCTGATCACATGGTACGGCATGGCTCCAGCGCATGTGCAGTGCGCATATTGAAGCCAGGCCGTATCATGTGACCAGCCCCCACAATGCATCAGGCCAGATATGAAATTCCGGCCTGCGCATATACATCAGAAGAGGTGGGAATTTTCAAATGAGGAGGAGATCAAGGGATGGATCAATAACGCCCAACGGAACCTGCTGCAAGCAAGCGAGGAGGAGGAATGGAGCCCCGGAGGCCGCCCACCTCAGACTATTGACCAAGACTACATTTAAGTATATGACTCACCGTTGCCGGGTTCTCAGGTCTCAGGCGCTGGCTGCAGTCATGGTTCGGTGCCTGAGGCTGTAAGGGCTCGGTGGTCAATGCACGGTTAAGCATAAATAAAGTTTTGTTTCGTTTCGCCACCTGTGGGTGTCCGGTGATGGCACCGGTGCTGCTTCGACCTCTGGGGGATGGGCTGCAGCTAGATGGAACCGCTCCCCACAGGACGAGCAATAGTCCCCGGGGTCAGGAGTTGCACTGGTGGAATACGGCATCTCAGTTGATTTGGTAGGTGAATAAGTTAGCAACAGTTCAGAAAGAATGCTCGGACACAGTGCTCCTCTGCATGAGTCTTTTCTTTGTTCTTTCAGGTTCAACAGGTACATGGTATGACAGTTTCAGACTTTCAGGTAACGGACCGGGCGATCCCTGTGATGAACAGTGTCCCTCCAAGGCTACACAATGTCTTTCTAATTCTCGCTGTCCCTGTTTACTCTTCGCTGCTTTCATGCACCGGGTCAGGATACTGGGGAACCTCTGTTGAGGACCCCAATGGTGGGTACCCCTCCTGGCACAGCTGCGGTGATGGTGGTTGTTGTGATACCCTCCTAAGAAGCCCTCTATCACGCCGGTTGTGTAGCGCAGCGGTGGACGTCTGCACTGCCTCGGAGCTGGTACTCCGGGTGGACTGGGCTAGGGTCGACTTTTCACCTGTTACTTGTTTACTTGGTTATTGGTTACTTGGCCCACTTCGCTTCTGGGTCACCGCTTCCCGGTGCCCTCCCTGTTAGCTGTCTTGTTAAGACTTCTTCCTTGTACTTGTCTCTCCCACTTACTAACTCTCTTTCTGCGCTTTCCCCACACTGTACATCTCACACTCCTCCCACCAGGACCGGTTGCCCGGTGAACGGGTATCTGATTGGTCCTCTACTTCTAGATGTTGCATGTGGTGTATGGAGCCTTGGGATTAACCTGTTCATCACTGAGACGGAGGATACCGCACCTTCAGTCAGGGATGCACTACCCTCCTGTGACTCATTCGTTGCGGGGCGCCACATATATGCTTACAAATTCTGGAGGCAGTTGTATAGATATCTGGTATCAATCACTAACTGGAGCCATCCGTGGCACTCCTAAGGATAGAAATGGCAGGGATTTAAAGAATTAAAATTACAAGTTATACTAAATCTTTTGTCATAAAACTATAGATCAAGCTGCTCCTCCTTCTCTATAACATGTTGTTCATGTTCAAATCCCACCAAAGACAACATTTGCAAGGAGTTTGTGTGTTCACCCTGTTATTGTGTGGGTTTCCTCCCATATTTCACAGACATTCCGATAGGATGTTTAGATTGTGAGCCTCAATGGTACCAGTATTACTGATGTATGTAAAGTGCTATGGAATCATTAGTGCTATATAAATAAATAGATATTATTATTATATATCGATTGCACAATAATTCCAAGGTAGTATGAATGGAGCCAGTATATAAAACGAGATACGGAGAAAGAAAAACGATTGCCACCCTGTAGCTCAAAAGCAGTAGTATGTGAAAAGTATATTCAGAAACCTAAGTATACAGGTATGACCAAGCAAAACTACTAAAACTACATGGCTGACATTGGACAATCAGATGAGACATGAAACCTTAGAGCTGGATACTGTACCTTGCTCAAAATGTTTCAAATGGAATCTATTCAATTTGAATTGATTTGTGAATTGTTGATCCCCCATTGTGAGTGAAGAGATTCCACCATCACACTGCATCTGAAGATATGCAAATAGCATTTTATGCACATAGTCCACCCTAAATGAAGCCTTAAAACAAGTTTTCTCCAATAACTACAGTAGAGATAATGAATCTAATCCTATCAAGCCTCAAATACCATCCTGGCAATAACACATACCATACCAAAAATGTTTGAAGCTGTCCAAAGCTGTATTCTAATGAGCACCCCTGTGCTCTGCAACTGCCCCACTATGCCTATGGTTGATGTAGATGGCCAGTAAAGTCTCATGTGAGCAGAGAGAATGCCCATGGGTAGGCCTGGGGCTTTGTCAGCTGTGTGGATGCAGTCAATTGGATGAAAATTTCTACTTCATCCACACAGCCATCAAAGCCTCACACCTAGCCATGTGCATTCTAGGCGGGCAGCATTAAAAGGCAGAGAGAGGGTGACGAGCATGATCTAGAGATAACAATCAGGCCACTTCATGGCTTTTACTATACAATGCTCAACAACCTAATGCTTTTTTATAAGCCATCTGTTGTTTCCTTGGTGATAAAGAGGGTTTTTCAGGAATATATTGAAAGGCTGAAGAATCTGGCAATAACTTTTATAGGATAAACCTAACAACAAGTTCCCTTTAAATATTTATTATCATCAACAAAAGGTGTGAACACTATGAGGCTGGGTTTGTTGTAAGAAGATATGGTTGAGCAAGAAAGAGCATTCAATGGTTGAGCATGCGCACACAAACTCTGATGGTACATTTACACGCTGCTACCAAAAGGTAGAAACCAGCAGGTGTCGGAGACAATTGTACCTGATACCTTCAAAACACCGCGAAGTGGTGGCGTGTAATTCAGGTTATTGCTCCCTGTCTCTTTGGATACCTGTTTTTCAGCCGTGGTGAAAAACAAGCAGGTATAAACCCTATGGTAGCGACGTGTAATCGGGGCACAGGTACGGTATTTGAGTTACCTGGGGTGTGCTTGAGCGTCATGTATACCACGCCCCATCAGCTATCATTGGTGGAGACTACTGTATACACATTGGCTGTCCCTGCACAGGGCGGCATATTTAACGAGCTGACCAGTCACAATACACATTTGCTATAGCGTCATGTATTAGGCAGCCTTCCTGCGCTGGCTGCCCAATCATGATGTTATTGCATTGTTCAATCACCGTACGAGCGCCACGTAATACACAACTCTGTCACACCTATGTAGTTACAGCGCACAATATGTACGCCCAGATTCCCTTGTGGTAGCATCGTGTAAATCAGGGAAGGTGCTGCACAGAAGGTAACCTGCGGCACCCGTCGGCACTTCCGGGGAACGCAAATACCTTCTGTGGAGCACCTTGTGGCGGCGTGTAAATGCGGTATCAGGTACCGTTAGGGCCCGTTGAAAAAGTGCGGTGCCTACCTGTTGCTACCTCCGGTAGCGGCGTGTAAAGGTACCATGAGAAGTAACTGATGAAAAACTCCTTGAAGATTTTCCAAGTCTTTCTGATTATGATGTTTGATAATAGTGATGAGCAGAGTAATAATATATTCGGGTTTGGATAGTTCTAACCGAATATATGAGCTGTTTCAGTATTCAGATCCGGGTGAGTTCCCCATTGACTTGCATTGGATTTGCTAATTGTTACAAATTCAAAATATTTGGCTAGCGCTATCCGAACCCAAATATCTTAATACTCGCTCATCACTATTGGATAACCATTTGTATCTGAATACTTGACTGTGGAGGAAATTTGCTATTTTCTGCTTACTGTAACTTTTTTTTACTTTATGCTTTTAGCCTCAATTTAGCACTACCTGCTTATACACATCATTGTTATTAATCCCTCATTATCGCTCTATTTGTCACTGCCACCGCCGAGGTTTTATCTATAATTCGTTCCATTTTTAATCCCATCCTGTATTATTCATTACTATTTAAATGTATCTGTGAATATGATCTCTGGATACGTCTTTGTTAAACTTTATGTCCTTTGAGATCTGATCTCTTTCTTTGCTCTATATTTATTTATAGCGCATGATGTTCTCTTTTTCATTGTCCATTATGTTAACTACTGCTCATTAACATTTGTAGGCATAATGCACGAGTAGAGTAGCACTAACGAAATTAACCCATTAATTTAGAAGACTTTTCATGCTGCTTTACGTTTTGAAAAAGTGTATTGTCATATGTTAATCACCATAAGACATACAGCAGAAAGAAGAGCTTTTCATTACTTGGGAAACAAAAAGATTGGACCTTAGTAATTACAGCTGCAGAGTATTTGTAGTATTATAGAACACTGGTTAAAGGGCACATAGTCTAATGCAGGGGTCTCAAACTCGGCTGGGTTGGTGGGCCGCACATAGAAAAACATTTATAGCGGGGGGCCGCATCCCTTGTAGGACTAAGCGATATTTTTAGTAATACCAGGATTTTTAGCTCAATGTAGTAAAGTACAAATCCTGATCCTCTTCTTGTAGTAATGTCCCCATTCTGTAGTAATGTCCTTTTCTACTGATGTCCCCCATTCTGATCCCCTTTTCTAGTGATGTCCCCCATCCTGATCCCTTTTTCTAGTGATGACCCCATCCCAAACCCCTTTTCTAGTGATATCCTGCATCCCAATCCCCCTAAGTAGTGATGTCCCTCTTCCCGGTTCCCTTTTGCAGTGATGTCCCCCATCCTGATCCCCTTTTGTAGTGAAGTCCTCACATAGCAGGGACTGCAGCGGCCCTCTGCACTGGGGCGAAGCATCATTAAGTTGTCCAAGGTGCCGCGGGCCGCATAGTGAAGCCCCAGGGGCCGCATGCGGCCCTCGGGCCGCGTGTTTGAGACCCCTGGTCTAATGTATCACTGTAATAATAATTGTAGTAGTGTGGATCTAATGATGTAAAAACATATGGCATATGGCAGATGTAGTAACTCTATTGCAAACTAATAGTTTTCTAGTCTTAAAGAGGACTTGTCAGCATTCCTGGATTGGTGGATGAAGGAACCAGGAAGCAACTATATGAATTGAGTATGGAGGTACAATGTGGACATCATCTGGACTATATATATAACGATCCTAGATATGATGAGCATCGGTACACAATAAGGACTGGAATGTGTATGGATGGGGTAATTTTAATCCTTTGTATTGTTATGGAATATGTTAATTGCTTTACATAGTGCACAATTGGTGGAATGTGATTAAGGGGAGTGGTTTTATCTACTTATATAATCGGGAGTTGGAAATTCGGACGTTGTAGCCGAATCCCAAGCTCCTTTGCGCGAGCCGCAGCCGCACTATTGTTTACAAAAAAAAAAAAAAAAAACATGCTCACCTCTCCCCGAGCCCCCGCCGTCTCCCGCCGTATTCCTGCAGTGTCCCGGTGGCTCCCGCAGGCTGCCGGTGTCTGCACAGGTCTGCTACTGCAGTTCAGGACCTGTGGTGATGTCACAGTCACGTGACACCAGCTTACTCCATGCTAACCTGGTGTCACGTGACTCTGACATCACCACAGGTCCTGAACTGCAGTAGCAGACCTGTGCAGACACCGGCAGCCTGCGGGATCCACCGGGACACTGCAGGAATACGGCGGGAGACGGCGGGGGCTCGGGGAGAGGTGAGCATAAACTGTCATGTCTCTGTATGCTCTGTCCCTGTCATGTCTCTGTATACTCTCTCCCTGTCATCTCTCTGTATACTCTGTCCCTGTCATGTCTCTGTATACTCTGTCCCTGTCATGTCTCTGTATACTCTGTCCCTGTCATGTCTCTGTATACTCGGTGCCTGTCATCTCTCTGTATACTCGGTCCCTGTCATCTCTCTGTATACTCTGTCCCTGTCATGTCTCTGTATACTCTGTCCCTGTCATGTCTCTGTATACTCTGTCCCTGTCATCTCTCTGTATACTCTCTCCCTGTCATCTCTCTGTATACTCTGTCCCTGTCATCTCTCTGTATACTCTGTCCCTGTCATGTCTCTGTATACTCTGTCCCTGTCATGTCTCTGTATACTCTGTCCCTGTCATGTCTCTGTATACTCTGTCCCTGTCATGTCTCTGTATACTCGGTCCCTGTCATTTCTCTGTATACTCTGTCCCTGTCATCTCTGTATACTCTGTCCCTGTCATGTCTCTGTATACTCTGCCCCTCTCATGTCTCTGTATACTCTGCCCCTCTCATGTCTCTGTATACGCTGTCCCTGTCATATCTCTGTATACGCTGTCCCTGTCATGTCTCTGTATACGCTGTCCCTGTCATGTCTCTGTATACGCTGTCCCTGTCATGTCTCTGTATACTCTGTCCCTGTCATGTCTCTGTATACGCTGTCCCTGTCATGTCTCTGTATACGCTGTCCCTGTCATCTCTCTGTATACGCTGTCCCTGTCATCTCTCTGTATACGCTGTCCCTGTCATCTCTCTGTATACTCTGTCCCTGTCATGTCTCTGTATACGCTGTCCCTGTCATCTCTCTGTATACGCTGTCCCTGTCATGTCTCTGTATACGCTGTCCCTGTCATGTCTCTGTATACGCTGTCCCTGTCATGTCTCTGTATACGCTGTCCCTGTCATGTCTCTGTATACTCTGTCCCTCTCATGTCTCTCTATACTCTGTCCCTCTCATGTCTCTGTATACTCTGTCCCTCTCACGTCTCTGTATACTCTGTCCCTCTCATGTCTCTGTATACTCTGTCCCTCTCACGTCTCTGTATACTCTGTCCCTCTCACGTCTCTGTATACTCTGTCCCTCTCACGTCTCTGTATACTCTGTCCCTCTCACGTCTCTGTATACTCTGTCCATCTCACGTCTCTGTATACTCTGTCCCTCTCATGTCTCTGTATACTCTGTCTCTCTCATGTCTCTGTATACTCTGTCCCTCTCATGTCTCTGTATACTCTGTCCCTCTCATGTCTCTGTATACTCTGTCCCTGTCATGTCTCTGTATACTCTGTCCCTGTCATGTCTCTGTATACTCTGTCCCTGTCATGTCTCTGTATACTCTGTCCCTGTCATGTCTCTGTATACGCTGTCCGTGTCATGTCTCTGTATACTCTGTGTCCTGTCTCTACACTCTGTGTCCTGTCTCTACACTCTGTCTCCTGTCTCTACACTCTGTCTCCTGTCTCTATACTCTCTCTATTGCGTGTATACTGTGTCTATACTGTGTGTATAATATGTGTAATCTCTGCATACTGTCTGTCTATACAATGTCTCATGTATGTATATACTGTGTGCTTCTCTCCTCACCCCTCCACCACTGAGCCGCATCTCTCCTCAACCCTACACCATTGAGCCTCTTCTCTCCTTACCCCTCCACCACTAAGCCGCTTCTCTCCTCACCCCTCCACCACTGACCTGCTTCTCTCCTCACCCCTCCACCACAGACACCCATCTCTCCTCACCCCTCCACCACTGAGCCGCATCTCTCATCACCCCTCCACCACTGAGCCGCATCTCTCCTCACCCCTCCACCACAGACACCCATCTCTCCTCCCCTCCAACACTGACCCGCATCTCTCCTCACCCCTCCACTACAGAGCCGCATCTCTCCTCACCCCTCCACCACAGAGCCGTATCTCTCCTCACCCCTCCACCACAGACCCGCATCTCTCCTCACCCCTCCACCACAGACCCGCATCTCTCCTCACCCCTCCACCACAGAGCCGCATCTCTCCTCACCCCTCCACCACAGAGCCGCCTCGATACTCTGCTACCCACAGAGCCGCCTCGATACTCTGCTACCCACACAGCCGCCTCGATACT
The DNA here is from genome assembly GCA_033576535.1 of Allobates femoralis. NCBI lineage: Eukaryota > Metazoa > Chordata > Amphibia > Anura > Aromobatidae > Allobates > Allobates femoralis. The sequence goes on from JARQOC010000001.1 coordinate 77,506,796, forward strand.
CTGATAGCCACAGAGCCGCCACTATACTCTGCTACCCACACAGCCGCCTGTATACTCTGCTACCCACAGAGCTGCCTCTATACTCTGCTACCCACAGAGCCGCCTCTATACTCTGCTACCCACAGAGCCGCCTCGATACTCTGCTACCCACAGAGCCGCCTCGATACTCTGCTAGCCACAGAGCCGCCTCGATACTCTGCTAGCCACAGAGCCGCCTCCATACTCTGCTACCCACAGAGCCGCCTCGATGCTCTACTACCCACTGACCCGCCTGTATACTCTGATACCCACTGACCCGCCTGTATACACACAATTCATTTCACCGCACTCCCGATGCAATTGCATCGGGCCTTTTTACTAGTACTATATAAAGCGGACTATTTCTGTGTATACTGTTGCTTGAGAAAGGACACAGTCCGAAATGTCGCTTGATGTGCTGGAATAAAGAAAGTGTGAAGGATCCCGTTGGGTATGTGGTGCTGTCTCTCTCCATTTAACTGCTATCTGACTGGGATGACTCCCTGGTAGGACGTGCACCACTGTGGAGGCTTGATATTCCCTCATTTACCATGGGTGCTGCTGGCTCTATATTGAATGATTGTCAGCATTCCTGTCATGCTTCTTTGGGAAATATTTCTATTTCTGTGAGGGAAAAAAACAAACAATTCTTTGGATTCTTTTTTTTTCAATCTTTATTGTTATTGGTTGTGCAAATGTATGAATAAATGGTTAAACTGGCATGTCCCTATATAACCTGACACAGAGAGCACTGATTAGACAGTATGAGAATGTCTGAAGGTGAGTATAGGATAGAAAGATCTACCGTATATACTCGCGTATAAGCTGAGTTTTTCAGCCCAAAAATTGGGCTGAAAAGTACCCCCCTCGGCTTATACGCGAGTCAGTGCGGGGGCTGCAGTATACAGCGGTATAAAGCAGCCCCCGCATCCCCAGTAATGCAGGGCCCCCCCCCTCATGCTCCGGTCACCTGTAAAGCAAATTATACTTATCAGTGCCCGCTGCCGTCCGCGCCCGCATCTGCCGACATGCGATCCTCCATCTTCATGCATCTTCTTCCTGCTTCTGTGCGCGTCGCAGGCAATGACGTCATTACCGGCGACGCACACAGGAAACAGGAAGAAGTCGCATGAAGACGGAGGATCGGGATGTCGGCAGATGTGGGCGCGGACGGCAGCGGGCACTGATAAGTATAATTTGCTTTACAGGTGACCGGAGCATGAGGGGGGGCCCTGCATTACTGGGGCTGCCTGTATACTACCACTGGGGCTGCTGTATATAGGGGCCCTGCATTACTGGGGCTGCAATACCACTGGGGCTGCTGTATATAGGGGCTGCAATACCACTGGAGCTGCAATACCACTGGGGCTGCTGTATATAGGGGCCCTGCATTACTGGGGCTGCAATACCACTGGGGCTGCTGTATATAGGGGCTGCAATACCACTGGGGCTGCAATACCACTGGGGCTGCTGTATATAGGGGTTGCAATACCACTGGGGCTGCAATACCACTGGGGCTGCTGTATATAGGGGCTGCTGTATACACCACTGGGGCTGCAATACCACTGGGGCTGCTGTATATAGGGGCTGCAATACCACTGGGGCTGCTGTATATAGGGGCTGCTGTATACACCACTGGGGCTGCAATACCACTGGGGCTGCTGTATATAGGGGCTGCAATACCACTTGGGCTGCTGTATATACCACTGGGGCCTGCTGTATATCATACTGCTGGGGCCTGTATACCACTGCTGGGGGCTGTATACCTGTGCTGGGGTCCACCCTTGGCTTATACGCGAGTCAATAGATTTTCCCAGGTTTTGGGGGCAAAAGTAGGGGGGTCGGCTTATACACGGGTCGGCTTATACACGAGTATATACTGTATTTTATTTTGTGCAGGTTTCATTTTGATTGTCTGCAATGTATCTCTGCTCTGTGTATTGGAGAAGTCTGTTTATTTTAGATAAGCACAAAAGGTGATTTCCTTAAGGCCCCGTCACACCCGTCAATATCGCCTGCGATGTCGGAAGTGATGCCGGGGGTGCGCGCTTGCTTCCGACATCGCAGGCTAGCTGTCACACGGCAAGATGTTGCCAGTCACGCTGCGGCGATGTGGGCGGAACCATCGCTCGCTGGGCTGGGATCAACCCAGCGAGCGACCAGCAGCAATGCTGCGGTATAGGCTGGATTGCCGCCAACATCGCTATTGCGGTGTCAGACTAATTGCTGGTTGCAGATTGACAGGTTTATGAACATGTTCATAAACCTGTCAACCTGCGACCAGTGATATATTGCAGTTGCGTCGTGCTGTCACACAGCACGACGCACTTGTGATATCGCTAGCGACATCGCTGAACACGTCCCTTTTCGGCGATGTCGCTAGCGATATTGACACGTGTGATGGGGCCTTTAGGGGTACGTGACACACAGCAATATCGCTTGTGATATAGCTGAAATCAGTGACCTCTCCAGCGATATTGTTGTGTGCGAAAAGCAGCAGCGACGGGGCCCCTGCTGTGAGGTCGCTGATCGCTGCACATCCTTCAGGACCATTTTTTGGTCCTTAGTCTCCCACTGGTCAGCATGCATTGCTGCGTGTGACAGCAAGAGACCAGCAATCAGCGACCTCACAGGCTGGTAACTATAATAAACACCGGGCAACTAAGCAGCAAGCGCTGCCTAGATACCCGATGTTTATCATGGTTACCAGCGTCCTCCCGCTTACAGGCTGCACCAAGCAGGAGGATGCTGGTAACCATGATAAACACAGGGTAACTAAGCAGCGTGCGCTGCCTAGATACCTGCTGTTTATCATGGTTACCAGTATCCTCCCGCTTACCCAGCGATGTGGAGGTTGGCTCCCTGGTCCCTGGGAGCCGACCTGCCTGTTTGACAGCTCCTCAGCGACCACACAGCGATGTTGCAGCGGTCCTGGTCGTTGTCGGGATTGCTGGAACATCGCTGTGTGTAGCGGCACCCTTAGTTTAAATCGAAACTAAGAGATGCTGAGGAATGTGAAACTTAAGACGTATAAGTCAATTCCAGACCTTTAGAGCTGGGTGTATAGGATACTCACATTTAGCCAATAATATAGATGTATTTGTTAATTGCCAGCACTATGCAAGAAATAAGTTGAGCCTACTGGAGTGTTAGGATGTATGTCCAAGAAATGGCTATATCATTTTGAGAAGATGATGCAATAAACACTTCTTTTGCGTCAGAGGGAGAACTTTTTCTGATATATGTGTGTCTCAGGGCGGCTTTCTACATAAATAAGTGGCCTCTATAATTTTATTAGGATCATCACACACAAAGTCTTAGGCCGGTTTCAGACTGCGTTTGAGATCCGATCCGTAGCTGTCCGCTTGAAGCAGACAGCTGCGGACTGGATCAGCACACAGGACTGGGGGGCTATTATGCCCTCCGATCCTGTGTGCAGCCGGACACAGTTCCTGCTGCTGATAGGTGAGGACCGCGGGAGCCGCGGGCGTCCGGCTGCACACAGGATCGGAGGGCATAATAGCCCCCCAGTCCTGTGTGCTGATGCGGTCCGTGGCTGTCTGCTTCAAGCGGACAGCTACGGATCGGATCTCAAACGCAGTCTGAAGCCGGCCTTATACATCACACACCGACAAATAACAGCCAAATGTCCATTTATTCAATTATTTCTAGGAAAACAGAGAAATTACTCAAATTAGAGTTATGAAAATGCTCTAGAATTGATTTTGCTAAAAAAAAATGAGAGAATTCAAAATACCCCACTTAACTTATTAATCTAGATTTTTGTTTACTATGTAAAACACATTAGATTTACACAGCATTGAATTTAGAGTAAAACTTAACAGTATAGGCAAAACGTGTGCATGACTTGAATCCTGAAGAAAAGCTTGTCAAGATGTTCTTCAAGTGTTAAGACAAGCTGACAAACTTTTATCTTAGGATCAGAGTTTCCACATTAATAAGGAATATAATGGTGACTGAATCCGAAACAGTCTAGTTTACTAGTTCACTCTTTTGTGGCTCATATAAATTCAACAGAATGTTGCAAAACCCTTGACAGACAGCGGTGCACATCATAACCTTTTGGTAGCACTGTACAGACACATAGCATAGATATCTCCTGATGGAGAACCTATAAATTACGGTATATTTTTGTTTTCTACTTTTCAGTTTAATTAAGCCTAGAATTTATGTAAATATCACCATTATTACATAAATTACTCACCTTTAAAGGCCCAATGACACAAAACGACGCACCAGCAATCCCGATAACAATAACGATGTGCAGAGATCGCTGGTGCGTCATTTACACATGTCAAACAGGCATCTCACCAGCGATGTGAAAAACGACGCACTAGTAATCCAGAATTATACCGAGGTCGTGGGAATTGTCACTCCATAGCGTAGCATTGAGATCATTGGTCATTGTCCTAGTCAAACACAACGATGTAGTGCTCCCAGCCGGAGCGCAACGACGTAGAAATGATCCAGAGCAGAGTGTAACGATCAAAGATGCACTACAACTTCCATAGTGACCTTTCTGAGTTCTATTGCAGAGAATAACTTGCTGAACTACAAGTCCCAGGATACATCACAGCTGCAGTGACTTAAGCATGAATGAATATACTTCCTACAAATCGCTAGGTAAAACTATGGATCAATTGCTATTATTTTGTTAGTCATAATTTTTTTATTGTATGGACTTGTTGATTATTTTACTTGCAACTGTGGATGTTCCTTTTTTTGATTGTATGAATTAATACTGTATTTTATTTTATCTTGTATTACCGTATATACTCGCGTATAAGCCGAGTTTTACAGCCCAAAAATTGGGCTGAAAAGTCTCCCCTCGGCTTATACGCGAGTATATACGGGACCCCCTCACTGTTTGGCGCCCCCACCTCAGGATGGCCCCCCCCCGCACGCAGCGCTGCGCTCATACATTACCAGCCTGTCAGCTGTCATCCTCCGGTGGCGGATCGCGGCTCCCGGCTCCGGCTTCCATCTTCATCTGTGTCTTCCTGCTTGTCACATGACCGGCCGGCGTCGCGATGACGTCATCGCGATGAGCCCCGGTCACAATGCAGGAAGACACAGATGAAGATGGAAGCCGGAGCCGGGAGCCGCGATCCGCCACCGGAGGATGACAGCTGACAGGCTGGTAATGTATGAGCGCAGCGCTGCGTGCGGGGGGGGGGGGGCATCCTGAGGTGGGGGCGCCAAACAGTGAGGGGGGCCTGGGGCTTCTGTGTACTACCCCTGGGGCTGCTGTATATACCCCTGGGGCTGCTGTGTACTACCCCTGGGGCTGCTGTGTACTACCCCTGGGGCTGCTGCGTACTAACCCTGGGGCTGCTGTATATACCCCTGGGGCTGCTGTGTACTACCCCTGGGGCTGCTGTGTACTACCCCTGGGGCTGCTGTATATACCCCTGGGGCTGCTATGTACTACCCCTGGGGCTGCTGTGTACTACCCCTGGGGCTGCTGTGTATTACCCCTGGGGCTGCTGTGTACTACCCCTGGGGCTGCTGTGTATATCCCTGGGGCTGCTGTGTATACCCCTGGGGCTGCTGTGTATACCCCTGGGGCTGCTGTGTATACCCCTGGGGCTGCTGTGTACACCCCTGGGGCTGCTGTGTACACCCCTGGGGCTGCTGTGTACACCCCTGGGGCTGCTGTGTACACCCCTGGAGCTGCTGTATATACCCCTGGGGCTGCTGTGTACACCCCTGGGGCTGCTGTGTATACCCCTGGGGCTGCTGTATATACCCCTGGGGCTGCTGTGTACACCCCTGGGGCTGCTGTGTATACCCCTGGGGCTGCTGTGTACACCCCTGGGGCTGCTGTGTACACCCCTGGGGCTGCTGTGTATACCCCTGGGGCTGCTGTGTATACCCCTGGGGCTGCTGTGTACACCCCTGGGGCTGCTGTGTACACCCCTGAGGCTGCTGTGTATACCCCTGGGGCTGCTGTGTATACCTCTGGGGCTGCTGTGTACTACCTAAGGGCTGCTGTATACCACTGGGGCTGCTGTGTATACTGCTGGGGCCTGCATACCACTGGGGAGGCTGCTGTATACTACCACTGGGGGGGCCTATATACCACACTGCTGGGGGCTGTATACCTGTGCTGGGGTCCACCCTCGGCTTATACTCGAGTCAATAGGTTTTCCCAGGTTTTGGGGGCAAAAGTAGGGGGGTCGGCTTATACACGGGTCGGCTTATACACGAGTATATACGGTACTCAGTTTCAGCCATATCAAGTAAGCCAGATCCTGCCGAAACATCTATGCAAATGACTGATTTTTTCTTTATAAATAAACTCAAATTCTTTGGATGAACTCATAATCTCAAGCTTCTTTTTCATGTGCCGTAGTTCTACTGTTACTGTAATGTGACCTGTCATTGCAATGTAGCACAGGTGAGAAGCTTTGAGTGACATAGTTGTGAATTCACCGTCTGAGAGTATGTTTGGGATTTATAAATGGGTATAAGTGGGTGTCTGCGTGTTTTATTTAAAATAAAGGATTTTTCCCACTGTGTGTTTTTTAACTATTTACTCACCAGATTGGTAATCCAGGGCTTGATGACTGTGCTCAATTCTCAGCTGTCATTAACCCCTCCTATTACCCCGTCTATTGCCAATGCACCAGGGCAGCGGGAACATCCGGTGTGAAGCACCAGGATTGGCGCATCTAATGGTGGCATCAGTTCTGGGTCATGCTATTTGTAGGCTGGGGAGGGTCAGTAATCATGAATACCAGAATACCAGATCCCAGCTGTTGGATTTACCTTGGCTGATTTTCCAAAATGGGGGGACCCTATACCGTATCTTTCAAATTACTTATTTTTAAATAAATAATTTTTAAAAATAGCATACGGTGACCTTTGTTTTGGATTACTAGCCAAGGTAAAGACACCAGCTGTGGCCTGAAGGCTGCAGCTGTCTGCTTTACCATAGGTGGTGATCAAAAATTGGGGGGACCCAACATCTTTTCTTTTTTTCAAAAAATTATTCACTTTTTTTACCCCAGTATTGCTGCCTCTATTAGATGCACCAGTCCTAGCTCTTTGTCTCTGCGTTCCTGCTGCCCTGGTGGTTTGTCAAATGGGGTAATTGTCTTTGTATGTGATTTGATCTTTATTCAATAAAAGGGTATTCAGACTGAGATTCAAAAGCTGGAAAACTGAGAGTTAATGCTGTTGATTAGCATTGTATTGAATCATCTGCCATCCTCTTTCACATATCACTATATGTTGTGAATGACATTTTCGTTATACAGTTAAGTTTTAAAATCTCTGCAAAATGCACTTACTCTGGGACTTATCACCTACAGAGCCTCATCAGAACAGATCTAAAGACCGAAGGCTGAAGGTGAGCACTGCAGAATTCAATTTATGAAATGAAGGAACAATTTTACAATATTGTATGTCCTTGTTTCATTGCATCTTTGCTGTTCTTTCTCGTTTTCAAAAGCCCAGTGGGTAACTGTAGTAGTATTAATACACAAGTAAAAAGAATAGCATTTTATTATTTAGAGCCTCTAAGAAATAAGCTATAACTTATTATCACCTCTCCTCAGGACATGGTATCACTTATGTGGGAACTGATATGAAAACCAGTGATGAGCAGAATCCTCGATGGGCTTATGGGTTCTGACAAGCCATTATACAATGTACAGTGTTCAGCTGCAGAGCATTTGGTTCTGTTTATTGTCTCAGGAGACCCACCATGCCTTTAGAAGTGACAGTGTTCTATGAGTGGGAGTAAATCCAGAAAGATCTACTGAAAATAGTTTATTGCAAAAAAAGAAAAATCACACTGTTCGGACATTGGGACATGAAAATAAGGAGTACATAAAGAGTTAAAGAGTCACTATTTTTAATGTAGATTCCAGATGCTTCCATTCCAATCCAGCCAGCATCATACACTACAATTTTTTTTGTATATACTGCATATATATATATATAATATATATTAAATATATACACACACGTATATTATATATATATATATATATATATATATATATATATATATATTCCAAAAATAAAAGTAACTGGGCACTATAAGGTGTAATCCGGGCTGGTCCCACTAGTGACCAATCAGTGCAGCCTCCTATGGTGTTGCATGCTGTGCAAGAAGGGTTAAATAACATCCAAATATAGAGGAAAAAACAGCGGCACTCACCGGAGTCGATCTTGCAAATTTTATTCAAGGTTCCACATGGTTTCCATGGAAAACATTAGCAGGGAGGGGTGAAGGGACGGCAGACGACGGCCTGCCGTTTCGCGGCTAATACCGCTTCCTGTGTAAGCGGTATTAGCCGCGAAACGGCAGGCCATCATCCGCCGTCCCTTCACCCCCTCCCCTGCTAACGTTTTCCATGGAAACCATGTGGAACCTTGAATAAAATTTGCAAGATCGACTCCGGTGAGTGCCGCTGTTTTTTCCTCTATATTTGGATATATATATTCAAAATCGAAGTTGTTGATAAAGTAATAAAAATATAAAGGAAAACAAAATTATTAGACAAGTCACTGGAAGCAGCTGAGAAAGTTGATGTGTAATAGAGTCTTTGTAAAGCCGCTACAGGTCCCTTCTGCACATCATGACCTTCCATTTGAATGGTCTATTTACAGAATATAGGCTTCAAACAAGAAAGCTGTATTATGCAGAATTTATGCATTTATCCAGATCTGTTTTGCAATCACTCATTGACTCACTGCTCAGGTAAATTACATTAATTTTCTTGTGCATCTTAAAACTATATTATGTTATATAACTTGGAAGTAGACGCGCACAGTAGATAGGTTTTGGTCAATGATTGTTTGGCCAGCAGCTATTTCTCCCGAGTCCCCCACACCCATGACAGCTTGCTTTAGCTAAGCTCTTAGGCTATGTGTGCATATTGAGTATTCGTTGCAAACATTTTCTACTCCAAATTTGCATCTCCTGGCAGATAAATGCACCAAACACGCAATACATTTTTGACATGTTTGTAGTGCATTTTCTTTACATTTTTTGCATACGATTTTTTTGTGTCATGTTCACAACACAGGAGAAATTTCATTGTCTTTACTGGCATATGATAGGTGTGCAGATTTGTGAGAAAACTGCACCAAAAATGCACCAAAAATACTGTGTGCACAGGGCCTAAGTGTTCTCTATTAGAGAGCCGCTGACAGACTCTTCCGGCTAACAAAAGGATTGCCCTTGAAAATCCAATATGCTGAATCTTTTGTTTGGAGACCTTTGTATCCATTAGACTGTTGGCTTATTTCACCACTGCCAGGGCTGTTTCACATTTATTTGCCCTGTATTTGCCTGCACTGCACTGGCGCAATTGCAAGCTCAGGTGCATGCACAGCCCTTGCGCTCACCTGCCCTCCTGCCGCCATTACCTGCTATGGCCGAGCGCAGGAGACTGCAGGAGCCCGAAACCCGGAAGCGCAAGTGTGATTGTACCGACGTCACCGCACATGCGCTTGTCTGGCTGCACCCGGAAACGCGTAATGTGACATTTCCGGATGTGCTCTCAGTGTTTTGGGGAAAATGTAGTTTAATATATATTGGGCAATAACAAAATATGCACCATAGCGCCATAGCACGGAGTAGGTGGTATTAAACAGAAACTGTCAACAAATAAAGCAGAAAAAAGAGCATAAACAAACACCCCTGCAATAAATATGTTGAGTATAGTTGAGTGAACCTACATGTTCCCCAATTTCAAAATCGACATGAACATTGCAGATTCTGTTCGTGTTCGGAAACTGGAGCAATGTACCAAAAAATCTGTGAAATTTAAAATGGCCCTAAACATTCCTTATTGTTGGGGCTAAACACTTTCTGGAAGACCTGCTGGCTAGGAACACCAACATAGGGTTAGGAGTGTTCCAGCTATCAGATCTACCATTTCATTTCAACTGTGATAATACAAAAATCAAACATTTCATGATGCGGAAATTTAGTATATACTTAACTTAGAATTATTACATAATGTAATGTCCAAAAGGGCTAGGTTTATAATAAAGAGCAAATCACTATAAATACTGTGGCGACGTACGCTTAGGGGACCGCTTGGCCACGGAAAACAGTGCAAACAACAAGTGTCTCAAAGCAAAACAAAGTCCAATGCTTTATTATCACTCCTCATAAACTGCATAGGTATACAGGGCATTCATGAACAGGACAGGCACACTATGTCAGGCTATCCCCACTAACCGAGACAGACACCAGGTTAATCCATAATAGCAATCACTGACCTTTAGTCCATCAAAGGGATCGTTGGCTACAGTCTTTAGCTGGGGAATGCCCCTCTGCAGGTTCGCAGACTCTGGTCAGGTCCGGGCTCAGACCGGGTGCAAGTTTCCTGAGTCCAGGGTGATCCAGGCTCCCTAAGGCTTCCTCAGCTATTGTGCATGCTGGGAAAACACCACCCTTATTCCCCAGGCTCCTTCCTCTCATGTGGTCAAGGACCTTTCATGACCTCACAGCCCATGTGACTGAGAGGGAGTCTGCTTATCTGTGATAATCACACCCACAGGAGGATCCAGGTTAGACAGCCACTCCCCTGGCTGTCAACCTGCAGCCCCAACACATCTAATGCCTTACCAGAGCCATGGAATCGCAAGTCCCCGTACCAACACCTGTGCGTCAGTTAACCGCTGCACCACAATATATACAATATTTTCTCCTTTTTTTTCAGACTTGTAGAATTTTTGGAGCTTTTAAATATTTTTTTAAAGCTTCCTGGTGATTTCAAGTGTTTTTAACACCTGCAGGTTGTGAATTCATGAAACAGTGCCAGATGTGTCAGCAGGTGCTAAATCCGAGAACCTTACAATGTTCTTAAAACATCCGTTTGAGAGAGCATAACATTTTTTTTTAGGAATTTTTTTATTTTATTTAATTTTTTTGGATATCAAACCTTTGTTTTTGCAGATGGTCAGTAGAATGTGAGGCCATGTCTTCTACACTTATGTAATTCATGTTAAAATAGCATATGGCTATTACCGTATATACTCGCGTATAAGCCGAGTTTTTCAGCCCAAAAATTGGGCTGAAAAGTTCCCCCCTCGGCTTATACGCGAGTCACTACACGGGCGCCCCCCCCCCAGAGGTACACAGGCCCCCCATCAATATCCAGGGCCTCCCCCCATGCTCTGCAAACCTGTAAAGTAAGAAGATTATACTTATCACTGTCCCGCTGCCGCTGTCCCGCCGCTGTCATCGCGCTCCTCCGGCTTTATCCGTCTTCTTCCGGCTTCCTGTCGGCGCAGGCAATGACGTCATTGCCTGCGCCGACCACAGGAAGCCGGAAGACGCTGCATGAAGACGGAGGAGCACGATGGCAGCGGCAGGGACGGCGGCGACAGGACAGTGATAAGTATAATCATCTTACTTTACAGGTTTGTCGAGCATGGGGGGGGGGCCCTGGATACTGATGGGGGGGCCTGTATACCTCTGGGGCTGCTGTATGTAACTCTGGGGCTGCTGTATACTACCTCTGGGGCTGCTGTATACACCTCCTGGGGCTGCTGTATACTACCACTGGGGCTGCTGTATATACCTCTGGGGCTGCTGTATATTACCTCTGGGGCTGCTGTATACTACCTCTGGGGCTGCTGTATACTACCTCTGGGGCTGCTGTATACTACCTCTGGGGCTTCTGTATACTACCTCTGGGGCTGCTGTTTACTACCTCTGGGGCTGCTGTATACTACCTCTGGGGCTGCTGTATACTACCTCTGGGGCTGCTGTTTACTACCTCTGGGGCTGCTGTATATACCTCTGGGGCTGCTGTATACTACCACTGGGGTTGCTGTATATACCTCTGGGGCTGCTGTATACTACCACTGGGGCTGCTGTATATACCTCTGGGGCTGCTGTATACTACCACTGGGGCTGCTGTATATACCTCTGGGGCTGCTGTATACTACCACTGGGGCTGCTGCTGTATATACCACTGGGGCTGCTGCTGTAACACTGCTGGGGCCTGTATATACCACTGGGGAGGCTGCTGTATACCACACTGCTGGGGGCTGTATACCTGTGCTGGGGTCCACCCTAGGCTTATACACGAGTCAATACCGTGTTTCCCCGAAAGTAAGACCCTGTCTTACATTAATTTTACCTCCAAAAGTCCCACCCTGTCTTACTTTCGGGGGAGGTCTTACATTAGCAAAAAAAAAATGACAAATTTTTTTTAACAATAAAATTTAACATTTATTAACAGGCTGAACAGTATGGTCAAACAAATACTCAAACAAATGTATCAAGAATATCTTGGTAATACGGTACCGTATCATTACGGTATTTCCATGTATAACATGCAAAACAATGAACAGTCAAGAACAGTCTCAATATGTAACACCGTAACATAAAACAAGATTTATTCCAGGACAACCATGTCATCATCATCTTTTTTTCACCGCAACTGCCGTATACACACACACCCATACCCACCCATACACATACAGTACACACACACACACACATACCGGTACACACATACCCACTCATACACATACAGTACACACACACACACACACACACACACACACATACACACACATATACACACACACAGACACAAATGTTTATACAGTACACACGTGTCATTACGGTACCTGTTTTCGCCGGATCAAGTTCGTTTTCCTCTGCGGTGCTGGGTGACGATTCCTCAGGGCTGGGCGGCCAATCACAGGTCGCGCTGGGCGGAGATCGGCGGGGCACAGCAAGTTAGGCAGTGATTAACCCCATGATCTCCGGACCAGCGGCTGCACCAGGGGGACAGAAGGAGCCTGGACGGCAGCGTACGGTAAGCCTGCGGCAACCTAAAGGGAGGCCCGCGACCCCCCCCCCGTAGGCGTCCTTACATTTCCCCGCGACCCCCCCGAAAGCGGCCTTACAATCGGGGGGTGCCTTACATTAGAAAACCCTGGGCACCCCCCTACCCTGCCTTACTTTCGGGGGGGTCTTACTTTCAGGGAAACAGGGTAGGTTTTCCCAGATTTTGGGGGCAAAAGTAGGGGGGTCGGCTTATACACGGGTCGGCTTATACACGAGTATATACGGTATATGCTTCACATATATGGTCTTGTAGGTCCGTTCACACTCATGAAACACCATACTATGTATATTGATTATTGGAAATGTGCAATCACCATATTTTATTTTATTCCATACTTTTATAATGCAGATTTTTGGTATGTGCATATGTGTGCTATATATATCATTAATACTGAACTTGTCCATACATTGGTGCCTACTAGCCTTATTCAGCATTCCGGATGAGCTGAATAAACATATTTGTTTCCCTTATTTCTTCTCTAAACACGGAAGGCTTTAATAATCACTCCACCCAACTGCAAGTTGAGGTGTTACCTGTGGAATGGGCAATTGAAGTTTTAATGTAAGTCAGATGCCTTCTGCAGCCCACCCCATGGAGGGGTTAATGAGAAGCTTGGCTCCAAAGTTGTGCAAACAATAATATCCTGTAAGCAACTGTGTCCTGGAACTGGAAAAGGCAGCCCCAAAAGCAAAGCAAAGAGGTGTCACAGCAGAGCCCAGTGCCATCTTGGTAGTACAGTGCAGCTACACTGTGCTACACTTTGCTACCATGTGCCTGCAGTAAGCAGCCAGTGAGTGATGTTAATAATGGATCTACCTCAAGATATGCCAGCCCTTGAGGATGTAATCTTCCTCACCACCACAGGGGCAGAGAGTGCTTCAGCACCATAACCGGAGCAGTCCGCACAGGACTCATATGTCGCCTGGAGATCCAATGAGCTACCCATATTGGGCCTTATATGAAGTGAGGTCAGGATCCAGTACTGGGCTCAGATGTCAGAGGAGGACCTGAGGAGCTCAGTCAGGAGGAGAGTCATTCCCCATGCAGCCGGGAGCAGCAGGTGTCAAACTTAGGAGACTTTTGAAGCATGCCTAGCATTATTGCTCCTATAGCCGATGCTGCAGCTGCTGGATTAGTAAATTCTGGACCAGGAGCATCAGGATGAGTAGGAGGCTGTGGAGAATAAGAAAGTAGTGGAGATAGAAAGCCCTGTTTCCAAGCCTTGTGTAGCACCCCAGCCAGAGGTCTTCATCTGGGAGAATGCCATGTGGAGACACCTACTCACCCAAGCAGCTATCCGATATGGCATGAACCACCCCGTCCTGTCTCCTTTCTTGAGGAGATTCAGCTCACAGATGCCGTCCCAAAAGAAGTTGCAGTGGCATAAGGCCAATGACTTTGAAGACCAATATACAAGAGGCAAGGTGGTGGGGTTCATCCAGCAGAAGGGTTTTGGCATCATAGCTGAAAAAGGTACTGGTCATTGGTGCTGTTTCAACCAGTTCACCCTGCTATGTGAATATCTTCCCAAAAGGCGCTGCACAATCTATATTGGGGAGGAGGTCACCTTCATGAAGGTGATGGGCAGCAAGGGTGATTCACAGTTGGCGTAAGTTGGGTTACCACCACCGACGGGTTTGAAAAGTGGCAGCAGGAGGCAAACCTGAAGAGAAAGATGCATCATATGGAGCCCAGACTTTGCTTGATTAACCAGTAAGCTGCATCTAAGCTCACTGGGGCCATGGATCCTGTAGGGCCTGATGGTGTTTCCAAGTTATTTCCATCTTTCTTACAATGGTGGCCATGATGGGGTATGCTGGGGGGCAGATGGTGGAGGAGAATGCCCCTAGAGGAATATCCCCTGTGAGCCCCCCACTCCCTGGAGACCGTCAGCAGAGTACCATGATGAACAGCGACCTCATTCCCAGGCATAGCTGAAAAAGCTGCAAGAGAGTTTTTACTCCAATTAAAGTGAACTTTCCTAAAAAAAAGCCATGTTGTTGGGTTACTGACCCATCCTTAGTTGGCGTTTTGTCTGGAGAAGGACTTTTTTAGTTGGTTTTGAATTTTTTGAAGAGTCAGACCTTTTCACTTGTTGATTTTACTTTTCATCTTCCCAAATTTAGTGCACTGTGCCCATAGTGCATTGATTGATGCTTTTTGTGACGCAGATTTTTAAAATCTGACGCTATGTGTTTTTGCAAGTGCAACAAAAAATGCGGTATGCAGCGTAATTTGGTGCTTTTGCAAAAACTCAAGCGTTTTTTTAACATGGGAGTCTATGGGAAATAGATATGTTAACGCAAGGTACATATATGTACCATGCGTTAACAAATGCGTTAACACATGCGCTAAAAATGAACATACATGCCATGAAAATGGCAAGGGGAAAAAAGGATCCTTTAATGCATCCTTCCAATGGATGCAAGCCTTAGGGCTTCAATGAGTAGCTGAGGAAGCACCCAGAACAGCTACTGTGTATTTGACATGATGGAACAGTTTTTTTCTGCAATTGCGAAAATCTGACAAACCTCAGCAACAAAGGCCAGGATCACACATACCATTCGTTTTTGGCTTATATCTGTTTTTGGGATCATTTTGGACTTTTTTTTTTCAAAGTAAAAAAACGCATGTGCATTAACACATGTGTGTGCGTTTTTCAAAATCGCATGCGTTTTTGTGCAGCATCAAAAAAATGTGTGCATTTTATTAACATGGGGCCCTATGGGAGACGCATGCGTTAATGCATGGTACATATAGGCACCATGCATTAACGCATGCGTTTTTGCCTGCGATTTTGGGGGAAAAAATTACTAAGTCCAAAAAATTCCAAAAACGTCCAGGACCTCAGGGGACACTATTGGCACCCTTAAAAAACGGATCTGTTTTTCTAAGTGCTTAAAAAGCGTATTGGCATGTGTGACCCCAGCCAAAGACACTTCAGTTGTAGAGGCAGGTTCAGCCGTACCTTGACAGGATAACTTCTAAAAAAGAACAAAGAGTCCTAATCGCTTTGACGTCTGGGTAAACAGATTGAACCGGTGGCAGGAACTGGGCCAGTTTTTCTTATATGCATTTTTATATCTATTCTCTTGTGTAATGTCAGGGGGGTTTTTGACCATGGCTGTTGGCTTTGCATTGCCCAAGCAGACCAGGTTATCTGAAACAAGTGTGAAAAAAAATACATTTGTTAAAATATCAGTGTGGTGACATTCATTCACCTATGTCTGATGCCACTGATTAGCTCACCCATGTCTTGTGCCTGCCTGACTGTTCATTGTTTGACTCTAACGGTGGGTTTACACGTTGCGATATCGGCGTCCAATTTCAATGAAAAGTCACGTGGTTCAATCGTTGGAGCCGATATCGTTCCTGCGTTGTATGGTTTGAACATCCAATACGATGCAAGAACCATGTCAATGCGATATCGGGGATTGAATGAGCGTGCTATTCAACCGCCCGATATCGGATGCCTGTTGGAGCCGGATCGTTGCGTGTAAACATCCAACTCCGATGTGTACTCGCACGTCACCCATTAACTCCCATGTTAAATGGTCGTTCCTGGGTTGGTGGGCGTACACATCGTCGGAACGCTGTATTCCGATATCGCAGCGTGTAAAACGCCGATGCGATCAGGGAGCAACACTCACAAAATGCGCGCTCCCGCGCCATTGTATTGCGATATCGGAACGATAACGCGACGTGTAACCCCACCATTAGGGCCGCTTTACACACACCAACTTCTGTGACCAACTTCTTACAGATCTCTGGTTGCAGTGAAATCATGGACACATTTGCTCCATTGTACACAGCCACAATGGAAATTGTCATGATCACTGAGCAGAGATTGTTCAAGTTGTGTGTGAACGCCTTAGGCCAGGTCAAACATGTAATCCTTTTTTCAGCCTTAGAAATGGACCCGTTTCTAAGGTGCAATAGTGTCCTAGGTCTGGACGGTTTTTAAAAAAAATTTTGAACTTAGTCATTATTTTCCCCTAGAGCGCATATGTGTTAACACATGATGCCTATATGTACCATGCGTTAACACATGATCTGTCACCCCCATGGGCTCCATGTATTAAAAAACAATACATACATCTTTTCTTAAAGGACGCCAAAAAAGCAAGCGTTTTTGGACTTGCTGCATAAAAACGCACATAACACATCCATTAACACACATGTGTATTGGACTTTGAAAAAATTCAAAAATGTTCCCAAAAATGGATTTAAGCCAAAAACGGTGGTATGTGTGACCCTGGCCTTACCGAAATTTTGGGGAAAATTTGGTTGTAAGCTCTAAAATTCTAACTTCTCTCATTATAAACCTATGAAAAATTAAGAAAAAATTGAGAATTTATCCATCAGGATGACACATGGAGTAGAAAATATATTCAGGTGATATGCATCTTTTACTATGAGACTATGTAATTAATGACTAAGGTTCATGAAATGTATAATAACCAGAATACTCTCCAGTTCTTTAGACAGCACTGTGTTCTGAGTGTTTATCCATCAACCTTCCTCCATTCGCACCTGGGCTTAGGCAACATGAAATGAAGGACAGAAGCTCTACAGTGTTATCATAGCATCCAATAAGAATAGACTAGTTTGAAGCCAGCAGTCAACGGCAATGTGTCTAGTGGAAATATTTTTCACATAGTTTGACCACAAGAAAACTATATTGTAATTTTTACCTAAGTTGAATGACATTTTACATTTATTTCTATGTGGCTCTATAAAGCAAACAATATGAAGTCTGACTTTAAAGGTAAAGATCACATTTTATATTTCATTTTAGGTGTTTTGCTCATTTTATGGTAGCATTAGATATTTTGAATTTGACGGAAAGATTCACTGAGGCCTGTTTCACATCTCAAGTTTTTGCATATTTGAACGCATGCGTTTTTGCAAACGCTGGCCAAAACGCCGGGAAATGCGTCCAGCGCGGCGTTTGCAAAAACGCATGCGTTTTGCGTTTTTCGAAACGCTCATGCGTTTTTGCATGCGTTTCCATCAAAACCTATGGGGCCAAAAACGGTAAAAGCGCCTAAAAACGCAAATTTAGCAAAATGCACACGAACCTTAGATGTGAAAAGAGCCTCTTAGAAACGCATGCGTTCAAATATGCAAAAACCTGAGATGTGAAACAGGCCTGAGACAATCGGTAACTGTGGTACTAATTCTATGATATGCTTCTGCATGGGAACAACAGAGGCTGGCTGTTATTGGATTAAGATGGATATTTACCTACTAGAGCAAATCAAATGCCACAGCATTAAATCAATGGTCACTACTGTGGCCAGTGGTTGACTACAGTGGCTACATGCCAGTCCTGCTGAAATAGAAAATATGGAGATCAGCTGGAGATCTAGGGGGTGTTGTAACAGAACCCTAAATTATTGTTCCTTTTTGGAGTTGAAGAACAGCTTAGGGTGTTTCCCTTCACAGTCTGTCATCAAATCAGACTGAAAGACACACCTATTTGACATAAAGAACGATAGCACAAAAATAGCAATCCATCCATAAATTTAGGAGCCACAACTTAAGAGAAAAATCCAATATAAGGGTATTCTCACACTGGATTTCGAATCAATCCAATTTTGCTCCTGAAAACGTCTCTGAGTGAGATGCCAGTTTCTATCCATATGTCATGGAACTGCTATGCAACTGTGATTATTTTTCTCACCTAGTGTCCATGTACAATTCATGTGACATCAATGTGCAATCTGTGAGTTATGCGTTTTTAACAATATATTTGACATGCATCTATACTCTATGAACATTTTTATTTCAAGAGTAAAGCAAGCATAGAAAGATATAGATATATGCTAGAAAACATTGATATAGATAGATAGATAGATAGATAGATAG
This sequence comes from Allobates femoralis, assembly GCA_033576535.1. NCBI lineage: Eukaryota > Metazoa > Chordata > Amphibia > Anura > Aromobatidae > Allobates > Allobates femoralis. The sequence continues at coordinate 77,525,542 of JARQOC010000001.1, forward strand.
ATAGATAGATAGATAGATAGAAAAAAACTGCACAGCACTCAAGATATAGTGTGAACTGGTGCAAGCTGCGATGCTGGAACAAACAAGCAGAAAAAATTCACTGCAGCACTCAGTTACTACCAAAAATGTACACATGCTAATAAGCGGTTTGTATATGAGGAAAAAATTAAAAAACTTACATTTTTTCAAAAAACTCAATATTCTTATCTTTTTATTTGCTGGGGTTCTTGGTACATATATTGGCCAATATCTGCTAGCTCATCAACCACTCCACAGTGACCCCAGATCTGATGATTCCTACACTGACATCCCTGTCCTCCTTGTCCTCCCTATCCCACTTCTAAGTGGGTGGACACCATCCCAACCTCAGACCACCTGGGGGCGATGAGGGGGTTGAGAAGGTAATTGGTTGATTGTTGCCTGCTTTCCCACCCCTTTTGCCATGATTCGATCGACTCCCCTGCATGTGTGACACATTACATGCCAATAGATCCTCCCTAGTCTTGCCGTTGACTATATTCTTAGCCCAATTTATCATCCAGCCTTTATAGGCCCTAGCATACAGCTTATATTTGATGTCACTTGTCCTCGAACACATCCTTTTCACCCTTGTAAACTCTCCGACAGGCAAACTTTTAATTATATGGGAAGGATGGCAGCTGTCAGCATGGAAAAGAGAATTACCGGAGACAGTTTTCTTATATAAACTAGTCGTAATCTCTTCAGTGTCCTCATTGCCCACGAGTGTGGAATCCAGATAGAATGCTTTGCTGCCATGGTCCTTCATAGTAAATTTGATGTTCCTGGTGTTATCATTACAATAAGAGACAAATGCAGCCACATCTGTAATGGGAGACACACCGAACAATCTGTCCCAGATGAGGATCAGATCATCGATATATCTCCCATACCACCCAGGACCACGCATGAAGGGTTACCTGCGGCATAGAGATACTCCCTTTCCCATACAGCCATGTAGAAGTTGGCCAATATTGGTGAGAATTTCGCCCCCATCGGACAACTACACGTCTGCAGGAAAAAGGAGTTATCAAATTTAAAGAAATTTTTCTTTAGAAGAAAGTGAACTGACATGAGAATAATTTTATGTTGTTTCTCATCTATTACACTCAAAGCCAACCTCTCATCAAGTAACACCCTCAGGTTTTCTGTGCTGTCGATGTGGGGCTGGATTTCAAAACAGAATATGTTCTATGGCCCCTAGAATGCCCATGATTTATTTGCGGTATACAGCGGCATCTAGAGTTACAACCGAGCCTCCGTTATCCGAGCCCTGGATGACAATATTAGGGTTAGTCTGCAACTCTTTAAGGTCTTGTCTATGGAAAAAAGAAAGAATGTCTGCAGAAGCACTGTCAGTCATCAATAAATTCTTAATCTCACCTTCCATTATCGAGGTCCTCGATTTCAGAGGGTTAAAATATGGATTAGAGACAGAGCTGCTAACACCAACAATCTAAACTTTGGGAGGGACATCGCCCCCCTCAATTTCCAAACCATTTAGGATGGAAATCATACACTGGTCAACAAAAGGTATAGATAGATCATCAGGATTAAATGTACCCAAATCATTGGCAATGCTATCAGCGATGTTTTCACATGCAACAGAAAGTGTCTGTATAGCAGGAATTTCATTAGTCTGCTGGCCGGTTTCAGACTGATCAAGGAAGTGGCGTTTGATGGTAAGATTCCTCACAAATTTATTGACATCCTTGATCAACTGTAACAGGTCAACTCTGCTAGTAGGTACAAAATTCAAGCCCTTCTTTAATAAGTCATGTTGATCAGAAGAAATTATGCATGCAGAAAGATTTAATACGTTAAATTCAGAAGCTGAATAAACATCAGTACAATACCCATTGACATTCAGTAGTGATGATACTTTCATTAACTCCCACGGAGCTCACACTGGTGTCTATATGGGATGACAAGAAACTCAATTTACGATGTGAATCAGGAGTGTTCTTAAGTATTGGTCTGGGTCTGTGTGTTTTATTCAGATTCCAATTATAGACCTCATTGGTCTCAGAGTCCTTGCAGTCTCTAGTATTTATTTTTCTTGGTTGCCGTAATCACATCCTCTAGCTCTCCCACTTTCCTTTGTAGGTTGGTATTTAAGGTCAAAAAGTCTGAATGGGATTCAAAACTTTTCACTATAATATTGATTTCCTCAGTAGATTTTGCCAGCATAGATACCTGTCCAGATTCCTCCTTAATAATCAACTCCATTAACTTGATGGAACATGAGGAAAGAATATCATACCACTGTTTTATGAAATCATCCCCATAGTTAGTTGTTGGCAGTCCAATGTACTTTTCCAATGTCAGATGGTCCCACGAAACTTTGAGGTGCTGAATCAAGACTTTTACCAGGAACAAAAAGGTGCTGTCGATGTATGTGACAAAATGGACCCCTTTAATGTATAACTTATGAAGACTTCTTATTTTTCCAGACAATATTGCATTTTGGTTTGTAAACTTGTAATATGCCACTCATGGGTTACTCAAGATTTCTAGGAGCCTGCTAGTATTTAAAGTGGGTAATGTAATTATCTACCTTGTGATAAGCAACTCATTGTAAATACAAGTCTTGTAGATGTTTGGTGATGTGGACTTATGTAATGCAATTATCTCTCCTCTGTAAAGCCCCAGTCACACATAACGATATCGTTAGAGAGATCGTTGTAACTGTGACGTTACAACGATCTCTCCAGCGATGTCGTTATGTGTGACACTTTGCAGCGATCAGGCCCCTGCTGTGAGGTCGCTGATCGCTGCAAAGTGCTCTGGGTCATTTTTTGATCGTTGGTTTCCCGCTGGTCAGCACGCATCGCTGCGTGTGACAGCGAGAAACCAGCGATCTGTGACTTCACAGGGCTGGTTACTATGGTAAACACCGGGTATCTAGGCAGCGCGCGCTGCCTAGATACCCGGCATTTACCATGGTTACCAGCGTTCTCCCTGCTTAGCACTGCCTGTAAGCAGGGAGAACACAGGTAACTATGATAAACAGCGGGTATCCAAGCAGCGTGCGCTGCCCGGATACCGCGCTGTTTATCATAGTTACCAGCGTTCTCCCTGCTCTGCCAAGACAGCGCTAAGCAGGGAGCGATGTGGGAGGTGGCTCCCAGGGCCTGATCGCTGGGGAGATCTGCCTGTTTGACAGCTCCCCAGCGATCAGGTAACGACACTCCAGCGATCCCGGCAGGTCGTTATCGCTGTCGGGATCGTTGGAGCGATCGTTATGTGTGACTGCACCTTAAGGTCAGAGAAACTTAATCCTGTGAGAATGCCATTGTATTACGATGTGGATTGTTGACTCTATGTAAATGCTCCATTGTTTAATGTCATGGATTGCAGACTAAATGTATCCTGCTAGGTGCTATGTCAATCAGTATGTGGCTCTCCCTTGACAGGACTGCAATACTATTAGAAATGTGTTAGGCTTGAGATCCAGCCAATGAGAAGACAGTTTTACTTCACCAATAGTGAAGTCGCCAATATCCTGCAATGAGGGCTGAGGGTATATAAGGAGACCTGTTCATTAACCAGGGTGATTTTGAGACTGTCTAGTGCCCTCAGTGTAGGAATTTCGGTCCTAACTAGAGTTGCACTAGATTGGATACATGCAGCTAATCTAGGATCTTCAGATCCGATTGGCCGGCTATAACCCCAGGCCTAGGCATTTCAGTGCTGACCAAGGGGATCAGAACCGGGATTATAAAACCACAAGGGCTTCAGCATCAAATTATCAGATTCGGCTGTGATGACAAAGACTGCATAAGGAAGCAACCTAGGTTTGGACAATCCAGTCACCTAGCTACAGACTTTGCTGTGCTATATTCTAATCCCTGGTGAGCCAGCGGAAGGGTGACACTCTGTTGCCTGTCACATTGCTGTGTTTTGCTCCTTATGTGTTATATGCTGTTAACTGTTTGGGGATCCAATAAAGCCTTAATATTGTGGTTCCTGTTATGAACTGATGACTCAGGAGTAACATTCAGATTCCGTGGAAGTCATTGGTAACTGTACTGACCGCAATCCCTGACTACACACCACAACTAGAAGTAGCCGTGGGATGTAACTAACCAGACCTAGACACCTCTGCACAGCCAGAGAACTAACTGCTCCTAAAGATGGATGTAGGAAAAGCTAATTTGCCTCAGAGCAGAACCCCAAAAGAATAGCAAGCCCCCCACAGATATTAACTGGGAAACAAGAAACAGAAAAACAAACACAGGCAGAGTATAAGGTTTAGCAAAAGAGGCCACACTAGCTATATAGGAAAGACAGGATAGAATACTATTGAGGTCAGTATAAAACACTATCTAAAACCACCAACAGCAGATATTACAAAAATTACCCTGAGTCACTAAGACTTGGCGAACTCTATATCAGCAGACTTCTATGAATGAAATGCCAGCAGTACTGGAAATAACAGATAATAGTGAGTGGTAAAATTCCTAGGAAGAAAACTTCCTATCTGAGAGCAGATAAACAAATATACAAACTAGATAGCAAACCCACAGCTCAGAATAAGACAAAACATAAGCAGAACCTTAAGCACACAAAAGTGTGCCACAAAATATCAAAAAACCATCCACTTATCTTGCAAAGATCTCCACAGAGCAGAAGAAACCAGAGAGATGTGAACTCCTCCAGGAACAAAAGACAACTGGCAAGGAATGATCCACTTTCAACCATTATATGCTCCAAGAACCAGATTGCCAATCCCCATCAGCTGTGAAGCCCACACAGTCAGCTGCATCACCAGCAGCAAACACCGGAGGGAGCTCCAATGAATTCACAATACATTTCCTCACCCTGTGTTGTCTGAGTAGTGTTCCGCCCACGGTTAAGGAGCTCGGGCGCTCAGTTTGTAAATGAGCCCTTGTCCACATTGCCTTGCTAAATCGGCTGGCCCAGCTGACGAGATCACCCACTGACCCCCGTGTCTCCACAATTGGTGGCAGCAGTGGGATACTACTCAGCCTGGTTTATCCAGGGGAGATGCAGGGGACTGGTGTTCGTGCACAGCGTAAAAGGACTCAACAGCCAGGGAGGCATATAAGCATACCCAGCAGGCCATAGGTGAGGCATTCTGGTTTTGGACACTGCCATGTCCAACCCCACCAGCTCAGCCATAGGACAAGGGCCAGAGAGGAGATACGGCGGCAGCAGTAAATAGATGCTACAGGATCTGTGCCAGAGGCGAAATATTGAATACAGGAGCGCTGACACTCGGTCGGCTTTGATTCAGAAATTGGTCCATTGGGATACCCAGAATGATGGGGAGAATGATGAGGACCCTGCCGACATAGTACCAGAGGATGTAAATTGTGTACCACATCATGGATCCAGTGAATATCGGGAAACCATGAGGTCCAAAGCAGTCCAAATCAAAGAGTGGTTGGCTGCATTGGGGCCCAAAGCCTCAAGAGAAGAGAGGGCTTGGGTTCTGGGACATGTTTTGGGAATTCCATATCACCAACTGCTATCACCAGCCGCTCGAGTAGGATTAATCTGCTTCCCATTAGAAGCCCCACCAGGACAAAGGTATACAAACAGGATCCGTGACTTGCCCAATCCACCATGCTGTTATACGAGTGGAAGTTTTGGGCATATGGACAGAGATTGTCTCCAATGCCAGGGCCCCATGCCTGGAGCTCATGTGCCAGCACAGCCAGTCCAGGTCAGTGACGTCAAAGCCCCGGAACTACAAGAAACTGATTCTGTTAGCACCCTGGTAAGCCCAGCTATTGTTTCTCCAGACCATGTCCCTGGTTGAGGGTCAGTGCTCAGACATCCCTCTGGAAGGTGTACAGCTCGATGGGGTGAATGACCAAGGAAAGGGCGAGTTGGAACTTAAAGATACGTCCCCACCCCTGTTATTTTGGAGCCTTAGCAGGGAGAGGACAAGTTGGAGTTTATGGACATCCACCCTATCCCTGTTTCTTTGTGAACTGACCAGGAAGAGATTGTCCCTGTTGCTTTGGGAACTAACCAGGAAGAGGTGGAGCTTATAGACAGTGTCCCTACACCTGATATTGTGAAAATTGACCTGGAAGAGGTTGATGTGGGATTTGTGAGCAGCCTTCTCACACCTGTTGTTTCAGGGGCTAACCTGGAGGAGGTTGAAGTGGGGCTCATGGATGGCTCCCCGACATCTGTTGTTTTGCATACTGACCCAGGACAAGGACTATTCAGCCACTTTGTCACAGCCATCCCCTACATCCAAGAAGCCAAGCAGCACCCTCATGTGGATCTTGCTACCCCACCTTCAGAGGATAATCCATGTTCCCACCTCTATCATTCTCCTCTAAGCCATCAACAGTGAGTAAACCTAACCAGACTGTGGCCATTGACTGGGGGGTAATTGATAAAAAGGCGTTTGTGGGAACCCAACTCCTGAATCACATTTTAGTGCTTGTCCACAATATTTCTGCCCATCCAGTAGAAGGTAATCTGGGGGAGGTGTATAGATGGAAGCCTCGATTGCTGACTTCACCATTAAAAAAGACAATGCCGCCAAGAGGAGAAGGATGACCAGAGACTTATCACATCAGACTATCATGTCTGGCTAAATAAGAAGGGAGAGGTATGTGACGTAATGGACCCCTTTAATATATAAACTATGAGGATTTCTTATTTTTCCAGACAACATTGTATTTTGGTTTGCAAACTTGTAATATGCCACTCATAGGTTACACAAGATTTCTAGGAGCCTGCTAGTAGCCTGCTAGTATTTAAAGTGGGTAATGTAATTATCTACCTTGTGATAAGCAACTCATTGTAAATACAAGTCTTGTAGATGTTTGGTGATGTGGACTGATGTAATGTTGTTCCCTGAGGAAGGAGCTCGGATAGAGGCTCTGAAATGTGTAGGATAGAATAAAAGAAAAATCTGCCCAGTTAACTCTTAGTTTTCTGGTGATTCTTGGTGGCAGCGCGGGCAATCCGGCATTTTGTCCCATTACAGCATTCCTGTTTCCACGTTTATCGTGAAGGTGCGGCCCTGCAGCAGCCATTCTACAAGCCATCTTACAGGCGATTATACCGGCTGTGGGTGACACAACCGAACCAGGTGAACAGTTCCTGATATATACCGCTATAACCCTTTGTAAAAAGGATAAGACCCTATGCGCATTTATCTCACGTTTACATATGTGGATTGTTGACTCTATGTAAATGCTCCATTGTCTCATGTCATGGATTGCAGACTAAATGTATCCTGCTAGGTGCTATGTCAATCAGTATGTGGCTCTCCCTTGACACGACTGCAATATTACTAGAAATGTTTTAGGCTTGAGATCCAGCCAATGAGAAGACAGTTTTATTCCACCAATCGTGAAGTCCCCAATATCCTGCAAAGAGGGCTGAGGGTATATAAGGAGACTTGTTGATTAACCTGGGTGATTTTGAGACTCTGTCTAGTTCCCTCATTCTAGGGATTTCAGTCCCGACTAGAGGTGCACTAGATTGGATACATGCAGCTAATCTAGGATCTTTGGATCCTCTGTCTTAACAGTAGATTTCCACGGGGCTTAAACTTCAGAAATGATCTCATTGAATACTATTAGTAAGTGTTTTCCCTGCATGTTAGATCATCTATCCCCATGTATGTGTGGCATTTTTCTAATAGTGGCCACATGTATATATGCATATTTTGCACATGGTGTTGAACTTCATGCTATTATGTGGGATTTAATGAATGGATATTTTTCCTCAGGCATTTATTATACGTTTATTGGTATTTTGTTATGATGTCCAGTTCCCATTTTCATTCATTTATTTGTGTGTATACGTGTATCTTCTATTGATTTCCATCTTGTGTTGTACATACAGTACAGACCAAACGTTTGGACACACCTTCTCATTCAAAGATTTTTCTGTATTTTCATGACTATGAAAATTGTAGATTCACACTGAAGGCATCAAAACTATGAATTAATACTCAAGGAATTATATACTTAACAAAAAAGTGTGAACAAAAGAAAATATGTCTTATATTCTAGGTTTTTCAAAGTAGTCACCTTTTGCTTTGATTACTGCTTTGAACACTCTTGGTATTCTCCTGATGAGCTTCAAAAGATAGTCACCGGAAATGGTTTTCACTTCACAGGTGTGCCCTGTCAGGTTTAATAAGTGGGATTTCTTGCCTTATAAATGGGGTTGGGACCATCAGTTGTGTTGTGCAGACGTCTGATGGATACACGCTGATAGTCCTGAATACATTGTTAGAATTTGTACTATGGCAAGAAAGAACCACTTACTTTAAGAAATGAAGGTCAGTCAGTCGGAAAAATTGGGAAAACTTTGAAAGTGTCCCCAAGTGCAGTTGCAAAAACCATCAAGTGCTATAAAGAAACTGGCTCACATGAGGACCGCCCCAGGAAAGGAAGACCAAGAGTCACTTCTGCTGATAAGTTCATCCGAGTCACCAGCCTCAGAAGTCGCAGGTTATCAGCAGCTCAGATTAGAGACCAGGTCAATGCCACACAGAGTTCTAGCAGCAGACACATCTCTACAACTATTAAGAGGCGACTTTGTGCAGCAGGCCTTCATGGTAAAATAGCTGCTAGGAAACCACAGCTAAGGACAGGCAACAAGCAGAAGAGACTTGTTTGGGCTAAAGAACACAAGGAATGGACATTGAACTAGTGGAAATCTGTGCTTTGGTCTGATGAGTCCAAATTTGAGATCTTTGGTTCCAACCACCGTGTGTTTGTGCGACGCAGAAAAGGTGAACGGATGGACTCTACATGCCTGGGTCCCACCGTGAAGCATAGAAGAGGAGCTGTGATGGTGTGGGGGTGCTTTGCTGCTTTGAAGCTCATCAAGAGAACGCCAAGAGTATGCAAAGCAGTAATCAAAGAAAAAGGTGGCTACTTTGAAGAACCTAAAATATAAGACATATTTTCAGTTGTTGCACACTTTTTTGTTAAGTATATAATTCCACATGTGTTAATTCATAGTTTTGATGCCTTCAGTGTGAATCTACAATTTTCATAGTAATGAAAATACAGAAAATCTTTGAATGAGAAGGTGCGTCCAAACTTTTGGTCTGTACTATACATACGCACATCCGGTCTGTGAAGGCCGGAAACCACGAGTGATGGACGGCGCGGCCGTGTATATGCGGTACAGGTGCGGGGAGGCAATTAGTCAGGTGTAGGGACATATAAGGACTAGAGGCTGGATAGAGAACATGCCCCCTGAGGAAGCTGAGGGAAACGCGTCGGGGTACTCCAGAGTGCCATCTACCTCCAGCTGTGGCTATGGGTAAGCAAGAAACTACTCCTGGGTGTATATAGTGGGATAGGAGGGGAACTGGTTGTTAAATACCATGCAGGGCATGTGAATCACGGAGGATATAGTGACTATGTGGCAGATAGTTACCTTTCCCCTGATCTTCTGACCTAACCTCTATAAATATTCCCACTATAACCTATCTGGTGATATGTTTGTACCCCAATGTCACTGTTTGCTGGTAGTAAAAGGCCATTAACCCGTCTCTAAGATACCAGACTATATTACATTTTTTTATCACTTATGTGCAATATGTAGCTTGTTTTTATCGTGTGCATTACTTTATAATAAAGAGCATTGAGATAGAACAGGCTTGTTTTTTGCAATTTTGAAACTATGTATGAAATTGACAAGGCACTATGCCTGCTTAGATGCTTTTAATTTTTGTTGCGATTTTCACATAAAAATAAAGTAAGTTTGTTGACATTGGATCGGTTGCCGGCTTTTTCTTCATTTAATTATGTATTGTCAAATGACTGTGTTATCTAATTTTAAATCATAATGACAATCAAAAACATCCAAATGACCCTGATCAAAAGTTCCCATACGCTGGTGATTTCGTCCTGATAACATGCACTGACGTTGACACAAATAAGTTTGAATGACTAATAAAGATAAAATTCTCACCTATGACCTGTTTGCTTGTAATCAGTGTGTGTGCATAAAAGCTGAGTGAGTTTCTGAGATCCAGACAGACTCTTGCATCTTTTATCTAGCTACTGACATTTCTGGATTGTGAGTCATGGGGAAAGCAAAAGAAGTGTCAACAGATCAACAGGAAAAGAGTTGAACTGTATAAAACAGGAAGTGGATACAAAAGGATATCCAAGGAATTGATAATGCCAGTCAGCATTGTTCAAACCGTGATTAGCAAATGGAAAATCAAGGGCTCTGTAAAATCCAAACCACGATCAGGTAGACCAACAAATATTTCAGCCAAAAATGCCAGGAAAATTGTTGAGGATGGAAAGAATAACCCACAAATAACATCAGCTGAAATACAGCACTCACTGAAAACTAGCGGTGTGGCTGTTTGAAGATGCACAATAACGAGGCACTTGAAGAAAAATCGGCTGCATGGTCGAGTCGCCCAAAGAAAGCCATTACTATGCAAGTGCCACAAGTATCTTGTTACAATGCACCATACAGCACAGAGTCAGGCCTTCAAGCTTCTAGAGCAAGGTAATTTGGAGTGATGAGACCAAAATCAAATTTTTTGGCCACAAGCATAAATATTACATTTGGAGAGGTGTCATCAAGTCCTAAGATGAAAGGAACACCATTCCTACTGTAAAGCACGGAGTTGGATGACTGATGTTGTAAGGATGTGTGAGCTACAAAGGCACATGAAACTTGGTCAAAGTTGATGGAAAGATGAATGCAGCACATTATTATAAAATACTGGAGGCAAATTTGCACGTACTTGAACATTCCAAAATGACAATGATCGAAAACACAAGGCCAAGTCGACCTGTCATTGGCTTTAGCAGAACAAAGTGAAGATTCTGGAGTGGCCATCTCAGTCTCCTGATCTCAATATTATTGACCCACCCTGGGGAGAACTCAAGCACAGACTGCATGCAAGAAAGCCCAGGAATTTAAGAATCGGCAGCTTTAATCTCTGAGAAAACAAAGAGCCTCATCTTCAACTACCCAAAAAGACTTCAAGCTGTCATTGATGTTAGAGGGAGAAATACATGCTATTTAGAACTGGGATATTTGAACTTTTGATCTTTTGATCAGGGGTCATTTGGATGTTTGGAAGGGAAAACACAGTAGTTTGACAAAAAATGGTCAACCAACCATGGTGGGAAAAAAGTTTTTTTGTTATCATTGTTAATCTCTGAAAAAAAGGCCAAGAAAGCAAAATATCTGCCAGAGTATGTAAACTTTTGAGCACAACTGTAGATAGATAGGTGTGAAATGCATTTATAACACACCACCCCTATATATTCTAAACTTGCATCCTTTAGTTCCTTTCATGTGACACTATAGGGTGATTAGCCTTGTTTTTATCTACAAAACAATAATTATTTTAAAAGAATTGATGTGGAGCCCCCTTATTTTTGATTGCCAGCTAGAGTAAAGTGGACAGCTGCAGCCTGCAGATGGCAGCTTTTCCATGGTTGTTAAAGGGAACCAGTCACCTGAATCTAAGTGCCTACACTATCACTAACTGTCCCTACACCTTCCTAGCTGCTCCCTATCTATCCCTTTCTCATCTAAAGTGTCCCTATTAAACATCTGAAAAATAAGTTTAAACTTACTGAAGTCGTTATCGCTGTCGGGATCGCTGGGGCGTTGTGTGTGACGGGACCTTTAGGCAGTAAGCATCGTTTTAACTTTTATTCTCTAAATTAGTGCTTTGGGTCTATCAGAAAAGTTAATAAACCTTAAAATGTAAGAATGTAAAAGTGAGGTTTTGACTTTCTTAGGAGAATATCTATATGTGCATAATTATTGGGCTACAATTAGAGTGCTGTGCAGAATTATTGTGCCTAGTATAAGGTGCATACACTAAAGCCATTAATAAAAAGCAAATTACTGCATAAGACTGGAGAAAAAAACTGTGATGAATCAGGTCTTTGTTTTTCTTTGTTTTTTGTTTGTTTTGGAGTTGTTCATCAAGTTTTGAAAATGACACTGGGATTCAACCCTTAACAGGTCAAACCTGCTGAATATTTGTATAATACACACTAGAGTATGAATAGGGCCTTTATATGGATGTGTTCCTGTTTGAAAACATGTTATATTATGGGACGTGATTACGGTGTGTGGGTCACAACATGGTTATACATAACATCTTCTGCCATCAGACCATTTTTTTGCATCCAACAGATCATTTCCTTCTGCTTGTCGTCCCTTGTTTAAGAACTTGACCTCTTTACTTGACATTTCTGTTCAGTAAATTCCCCTCCGCTGTAGTTCATTGTCTGACTTGATATCTTGTTTCTTTGTGAGTCCTGTGAGGGCAGGCTTTCTCAGCAAACATTCATTTATCAGAAAATGCAATTATCCAATTATTGTCAATAGGTTCTTGTGTACATCCGAATAAACTGCACTGGCACTGCGGATCGCTCATTAAATAGCAAGATCTCGGAAGGGGAATTACCGAGCAAGAATCAAATGGAAGAAGAATGGGTTTATTTACTTTCCAAACACTTACTAATGTCATAATGAGGGGTTTAACCTTAGCAGTAAATTTATAAGTATGTTAGCCCCTATTAGGCTAGGACCCCTTTGTGTTTAAGGACTGTTCAAAATTGTCTATTGATTGGATGTTACAGTAGATATGTGTAAGAGTGAGTCATTATGAAGACGTCTCCCAAGAATTGCTATACAATACAGCTTAGGCAAAGGTACACCAACACTTATTTGCCAAACATATGCCTAAAAGTTATAAATGCCGAAGGAATATACCTGGATTATGATTGCCTCTGTAATTAACACATGGTTTGGAGAGTTACCCAACATGCTTACACCCAACACACAGGACCACAGAAATGGAAAATACCGTATATGAGAAGTTGCACCTGCTGGGACACTATTTATTTTAGTTTGAAGTTTTGCTCTGGGTCATTCCATGTCAAGTGAACCAATGATTATTACCTCTATATTTTTAATTCTTTTGAGATTTTGTTATTTGATAATAGCATGTCAGACAATGCAAAATGTGAAGAGAAAAATTTTTTAAAAAATTTATTTTTTTTTTAAATGATTTTCAAAGTTCGGAAAAAGTGTGAATTTCGCTGTTGCCTGCCTTTACGTTTCTCCTCATAACTAAGGCTAGGAATAAGATAGAGAGACAAAATAAACACCATTCTACTCAGAACTATACAGGCTTTCACCAGATATGTCACAAGAGGATCTTTGTTAATATTTTACCCATGTGATCGCAAGCGCAAAACTTTAAAACGTATTTCCGAAAAATCGGCGCGCTTTAAATATTTCAAAAACTGCCCATGTGTCTACTTTGCTCTTAGCCACATCTGTACCAAATTTCAAGTTGGGATCGCAATGGGATCATATTTTAACATATTTTACTATTAATAGCGTCAATGGGTCATTCCATATCAAGTGATCTAAATATGAATATTTTTTTTTACCTGACGTCTTTAGATTTTTTTTTTTTTTTCCTTTATGAAGTACTACTTTAGTTAATTACAAATTAAAAGTTTGGAATTTTTTTCTTCATCAGTTAATTTTTTACAGATTTTTAAAGTTTAAAAAAAGGGTGAATTTTGGCCTGGTACGACTTTAAATTTTTTTATCTCGGGCTAGAAATAAGATAGAGAAACAAAATAAACACCATTCTACTCAGAACTGTCCAGGCTTTCACCAGATATGTCACAAGAGTATATTTGTTAATTTTAATTTTTTACCTATGCGAATGCAAACGCAACATTTTGAAACGCATTTCCGAAAAAAACATTTTAATAAAAATTTTCCAAAACTGCCCATGTGTCTTTTATGCTCTTAGCCACATCTGTACCAAATTTCAAGTTGGGATCGTGATGGGATCATATTTTAAAATATTTAACTATGGTTAATCTCATTTTTATTAAATTTTGAAAAAACATATGAAAGACATACATTCAATCTTTTAACAAAATCTTGAGACATATAAAATATACAAAAAGAGAATTCACAAAGTTATTAGTAACTTTAAGATAAGCTACAAATTTACTTTTGCGCTTATCTCTGGTGCAATATATACTACAATCTAAATATAATTCCAAACACTCAAGTATACAACCTTTCTCAGGGTTTTGAGATGTTCTGATGTCAAGGGGACAAGCAGCCCCAGCAGAATGATTTTTATTACTTGGCCCCTTCTAACAGGTTGACCACGTAAGTGGGTCATTACCCGTTGAGGCCTAGTTGGAATAGTCTATCGACTGGTTGTACCGGAAAGGAAGGCCGAAATATTAATGATCTACTCACAGCTCAGAGTTTTCGATACCCGTCTAATGTTCACTAGAATTCTGAAGGTATAGGCGTAGAAAGGAAATACCTAGACTGAATGTATCAGATGGGAAGAAAAGAGAGATAGAAAAGAAGAGAGAGAGAGAAGAGAAACAAAAACCATTAGAAAAAGTTATACTGGGAAAGAAAAGCCACGTAAGAAAAAAAGAAAAAAAGGAGGGGGGGGACGGGTGAGGTATGGGAAGGAGAAAGGGTACTCATCCCACTGGCTCCCCATCAGCCAGAGGTCGAGCCATATTATCTGTGCTGGAAAAGATACTCCTAAATTCTGCAGAGTCGTGAAAAAGAATCCATTCAACCCAAATCCCTAAGAATTTGTTCCGAGATCCCGACGCATCAGCTGCGAGCTCCTCCATTCGATATGTGTCCATCAATTCTTTGAACCAATCAAGTAGAGATGGAGCCCGGCTTGATTTCCAGAACCTCGGGATCACAGCACGAGCAGCCGAGATGCAAAAGCGGAGAATATCCCTCTTCTGTAGCCCAATAGGACCTGGAAAAATGGATAACATTGCCGATTCTGGGCAGCATTCGGCTTCTTTACCTGTTATCCGGGCGTATGCATTGAAAACCTCAGACCAGAACCGCCGGATTTCCCCACAACTCCACCAAATGTGTATCATTGTACTCTTCTCTTCCCCACAGCGCCAGCTGGTATCAGGGGTTCCAGGGAACATGTTCCGGAGTGTCGTCGGGCACAAGTACCATCTAGTGAGCAGCTTATAGCTTCTTTCTTGTGCAGAACAAGCGCTAATTAGTGAGTGAGTAAATATAAAGCATTTCTGCCAATTAGCTTCTGAAATGCTACACCCAATTCCCTCTCCCAAGCACGTTGGAAGTAAAGGGTGCCCTGCTCTCTCATGGACCCTAAGGCCTGGTATAGAAATGATATTTTGCGCCTCGGTGGAGCCTCCAGTTGGAATAACCTCTCCAATACGTTGGGCGTCAATCTTACCCTGCAAGAGTGGTCAGCTGAATATAATTATGCTCTGTATTGGAGAAATTCGAATCACTTAAGAGGTCTCGTAGGTTCTTTGAGTTGTAGCTCTGCCATCGGGGGCAAACCACCACTGGACAGAGTCTGTCCTACTCGGGTGTCATCCACAATCCGCCAACATAAAAATCTCTGCCTGTCAAATCTGGGTGGGAAAGATGGGTTGGAAAAAAGGGGAGTCAAAGGGCTAAGTCTGTCGTTTAAGCGGAGGGTTTTCGTCACTAGGTGCCATACCTTCAAGGTGTTTCTGGTCATGTCTGTCAAAGGTACTAGGTCTGTGGAGTCTTTAGGGGAAATCCAAAGCAGGTGTTTCAGCGGAATCCCCAAACCCTCTTGCTCCACCCCTACCCATTTCTTGGAGGACGCATGATAATGCCAATCTAGAGCTCTAACAAGAGAGGAAGCCTCAAAGTACGCTCGTATGTTGGGTAGTCCAACCCCTCCTCTGGTCTCGGGCAAGGATAGGATATTCATTCGCAATCTGGACCTCTTGCCCCCCCAGACAAATCTAAGGATCATAGATTGCATTTTGGAGAGGAAACCTCTATCCAATAGAACAGGAACTGTCTGAAAAGTATATAAGAGTCGGGGCAAGACATCCATCTTGACTACGTTTATTCTCCCGAACCAGGATAGCTTTAATTGTCTATAGGAGGTAAATGCCGATTCCGCGTTAGTCAAAAGGGGTTGATAATTTAAATTGAATATTTGTTTAAGATCTTTTGGTATAAGGACTCCCAAGTACTTAATGGCTTCTACTTTCCATTTAAATGGGAACTGTTTAGATAGATGAGAAACCAATTCTCCAGGCAAAGAAATATTGAGTGCCTTGGTTTTGGAGCAATTCACTTTAAAGTTGCTCAATTGTCCGAACCGTTCAAACTCCATTAAGACCGAAGGAATGGAGACCAGGGGCTGGGAGATGTAAAGTAGCAGGTCATCTGCAAATAAGGCTAATTTGTGATGACTCTGTCCCAGCTTGACCCCATGGACGCATTCATTGGACCTAAGTGCAAAATATTTAACTATTATAGTGTCAATTCAAAAGTCACCAAGAACACAATCAGTCATTTTTTCACAATTGCCCGTCAATAGTTTGAATTTGATATAAAGAAACATAGTCTTGTAACATCTCAAATGAAAGCTGTTACCGTTCTGAGTAAAATGATGCCTCTCCCACTTCATTATCTTATTTCTAGCCTGAGATAAAAAAATTTAAAGTCGTACCAGGCCAAAATTCACCCTTTTTTTAAACTTTAAAAATCTGTAAAAAATTAACTGATGAAGAAAAAAATTCCAAACTTTTAATTTGTAATTAACTAAAGTAGTACTTCATAAAGGAAAAAAAAAAAAAAAATCTAAAGACGTCAGGTAAAAAAAAATATTCATATTTAGATCACTTGATATGGAATGACCCATTGACGCTCTTACTAGTAAAATATGTTAAAATATGATCCCATTGCGATCCCAACTTGAAATTTGGTACAGATGTGGCTAAGAGCACAGCAGACACATGGGCAGTTTTTGAAATATTTAAAGCGCGCCGATTTTTCGGAAATGCGTTTTAAAGTTTTGCGCTTGCGATCACATGGGTAAAATATTAACAAATATCCTCTTGTGACATATCTGATGAAAGCCTGGACAGTTCTGAGTAGATTGGTGTTTATTTTGTTTCTCTATCTTATTTCTAGCCCGAGATATGATAGAAAATGTAAAGCCATACCAGGCCAAAATTTGCACTTGTTTAAAACTTTAAAAATCTGTAAAAAATTAACAGATAAAGAAAAAAATTCAAAACTTTTTTTTGTAATTAGATAAAGTTGTTCTTCAGATAGAAAAATTTTTTTAAAAATCTGAGGACGTCAGGGAAAAAAAATATTCATTTTTGGATCACTTGACATGGAATGACCCCTCTACAATCTACATGTTTTGGAATCACAAACCTCTCTTATCTTCTGTATGGAGGAGAGGCTTTGAGACAATGGATCAATGTAAGTAAACATATATTAAAGTTGTGCTTTCACATAAAATGTATAATTTGTTTGTGTATGAATGGCATACTACCAAAGTCATATATGCTGAAGCTTTGTTGCTTTATCTCAGTACCTTTTCAGCAAGAGTTAGACTCCACTTGATAAGAGCAGTTGACATTTAGGCCTGTCATCAGAATGATTGTGTCTATATTCTCGTCTCTATCACTGCATTCGTTCTGATGAGGGCTGGATAGGCAAAAATGATAACTGTTGTTAAAGGGACACTGTCAGGTCATTTTTCAGTATGACTCTAATATTACCCTTGAATAATGCCTGGGCAGACCTTTTAAAACATGTAAAATCATTATTGTACCGTTTGTAGTTTCCATGTTATCAGCATTGTCAGACACTGCAGGGAGCTCCTGGACTCCTCCATTATAAGCATACAGGAATAGTTTGGCTTCTGTATAAACTGTCATGTAATTATGCACTCCTTCTCAGCAACTCCCTCCTCCCTCTGCTCTCAGTGCTGTGTGGTTTCACTTTCTGGAGCTACTGTTCTGTTCAGGACATGAAGGGAGAAAGATACAGGTCTGCTTTATCTGAACTAGACTCCATTTATTTCTGTAAAAAGGAATCCATGCTGGGCTCTGAGAGATCCTGATCTCTTGGTTTTGCTGCAAAGAGAGTAGAGAGGAAGATGCAGCCCCATCAACCACTGATCTTCTGTGCAGTGATGTTAATATGTGACATGCATATTAATTTTATGGGGAGTAGAAAGCAGACAACTAAGTGGATTATTCACTGTGATTGACAGATGGAATGAATCTTGCTATTTGAAGTGTACAGAGGATAGGAGAGGGAATATAAATAATAGAAATACATACATAAAGAGAAGAAAGGATTTAGAAAATGATAGCAGTTACATATGGATTTTTGACCTGACAGTTTTCCTTTAATTGATTGAAGTCCTAAAATAAAAACATTTTGTTCTTTGCATGCACAACTGGAGTGACAAGTTTCTCTCTATATGCTTGTGGAGCTGAATCCTATTTGAGCACCTGCCATCAGAGGAGTGCCACGTCTTGCACTTGATAACGGGCAGAAAAAAAATATTCATATCTTGTAAGCCTCCAATTGGCTATTATCTAATTAGTGTGGGACTGACTTCTGAAATCCCCACCAACGAGTCAGCTCTATATGTATTTCCCTTGTTGTCCTAAAGTCAGAAAAAAAGTGAAAGTTGGAGCAATATCACTTCAGTGTGTTTTTCATATGCAAATTCCACGAAATGGCTCTCTGTATGGGTGTCTTTGTTTTTGTCAAATACTCTATTGTGGCTAGATATCCTAAGTCATGTGGCAAAGCATATTAATGGGTCGTAAGGTGCACATTCAGTACATCTGTCTCCAAAATCCCACAACATGAAAGTTCATCTCAGCCTAGCATTCATTTTTTCTCTGCGAAGGGGAAGCAAAGGTGCCTGATCTTCCCCTCAAGCTAGGGAGCCCTGAACTTTCCCTAACTCAGGGGTACTCCTGAGTCTCCACCCTAGCCCATCTCTTGTACTGCCCTGAGCTGGGAAGTAAATGAACCCACAGGTAATTACAGACAGCGGAGAACCAAAACTCAAGCTCACAACAAACACAAACAGGGTTAATACAATAAATGCAAAAGAAGAAAACAGCAGGAGATAAAAAACAACAAGGAACTTTCCACCAAGCACCAAACTATTAGTTACTGCTTCCAAGAAACTGAAACTCCAAACACAGGACGGTATTGCTCAAGCAAAGTAGAAGCTTTAATCAGCTTAAATAAAAGGGTGGAGACTTGCCATGAGAGGACAAAAGCAACTGTAAACTCCAGCAACAAATTACCAGCCATCAGAAAGTTAAATCCCGCAGGACTGATGGCTAGTGAACACCAAACAGCCGATGCTGTAGCTCTGGCTGAAAAAAAAAGAGGCACACAGTTGCATATCAGACTCCATAGTGTGAAGCGACTGTCAGAAGATGCAAGGACACCAATTGAGCACAGAGCAGAACAGCGCATGAAAGTGGTCCCAGACAGAATTCTTCTTGGAGGAGAGGTCATCTTCATATATTTTTTACAAATGTCCTTGAACCATAGATGTGATGACAGGTTAAAAAGGCCAATGCGATTGACACGCCCCAGGACCGTTGGGTACTCGGGACCAGGCCTTAGATGCTTCTGGGGTCGAGACCTGGCTCCGTGGCCATGAGCGTCGAGTTAAAAGGCTTCTGGGGGTGGTGAATTGGGATCAAGGAATTGGTTGTCCTGACGTCACCCATGGTATTTGGCGACTAGTGGCCGACACTGCGGTGCAGGACCTCTGGGAATGATGGGAGTGCATCATTGGTGGTTTCACTGCTCAAAGGTTGAGCGGTTCACCAGGGCAACTGGTGTAGTCTATGGTGGTGGTAGGCTGTTGGGGGTACAGGACTGATTGCGCGGAATAACCAACAGACACACAGTACGTAGTCTTCGTTACCTTTACTGGCAGTAGTAGCAAGTTTAGTCCAGGGTACCATCCACAAGAGATTTTGGGAATCCGGGTGGCCTGGAAGCAAGTTGAGGATCTCCTCACCTGAGGAGTTCTGAGGCCTCCCTTATGCGCTACCCTTGGCTGGTCCTGGTTGCCTGTAGCTAGGTGCGACCCTCTCTTCATGCGTAAAGTCTATCACCCATATGGCAGGCAGCTTGAGCCCTTCCGGGCACCTCTCCACTGGTTACTGTCCCTGAGCTCTCTGATGCTGCTTTGCCTCCTGAGCTTTGTTGTGGACGGAAGACCTGGAATCTCCCGCCCTTCTGCTCTGGCTGCTGGGCCTGGAATACCCTCACAACCTTGGACTCTGGTGCCCACTCCTAGTGCTCTGCTCTGGGGTGAGCCCAGTAACTGGCTCCACTCCCCAAGCCTGCTTCTCTCCTTCCTCAGACCCTCTCCAACGGGTCCCTCATGCTTGATAGCCTCTGTCCCAGGACGAGCCTTACTTCGTTCCAGTCCAATGAGACCTCTTCACAGTCCTCCTAGGAACTGAACTCACTAACCCTGCCCCCAGGCCTGAATTTATAGGGGAGCTCCCCTGAACCCAGGATAGAGCTCCTGCTTCTGGTCTGGATCAAGGAAAAGTGTTGCATGCCGTGGACTTACCCCCGAGGGAGGCAATGCCATTGTGGCATCCAGACTCTGGGGTTCCACACGATAACTTTCTGGAATCTCGACAAATGGAGAACTTTTGGATTGGAATAAGCACCCCTATTCTTGACAAAACTGGAGTGTAACTTTAAATTGAAAAACTAATTGACCACTTTGCTTTTGCTTGTCATAGATGGAGGAATTTAATCTAACCTTTACTGGCAGTAGTAGCAAGTTTAGTCCAGGGTACCATCCACAAGAGATTTTGGGAATCCGGGTGGCCTGGAAGCAAGTTGAGGATCTCCTCACCTGAGGAGTTCTGAGGCCTCCCTTATGCGCTACCCTTGGCTGGTCCTGGTTGCCTGTAGCTAGGTGCGACCCTCTCTTCATGCGTAAAGTCTATCACCCATATGGCAGGCAGCTTGAGCCCTTCCCGGGCACCTCTCCACTGGTTACTGTCCCTGAGCTCTCTGATGCTGCTTTGCCTCCTGAGCTTTGTTGTGGACGGAAGACCTGGAATCTCCCGCCCTTCCGCTCTGGCTGCTGGGCCTGGAATACCCTCACAACCTTGGACTCTGGTGCCCACTCCTAGTGCTCTGCTCTGGGGTGAGCCCAGTAACTGGCTCCACTCCCCAAGCCTGCTTCTCTCCTTCCTCAGACCCTCTCCAACGGGTCCCTCATGCTTGATAGCCTCTGTCCCAGGACGAGCCTTACTTCGTTCCAGTCCAATGAGACCTCTTCACAGTCCTCCTAGGAACTGAACTCACTAACCCTGCCCCCAGGCCTGAATTTATAGGGGAGCTCCCCTGAACCCAGGATAGAGCTCCTGCTTCTGGTCTGGATCAAGGAAAAGTGTTGCATGCCGTGGACTTACCCCCGAGGGAGGCAATGCCATTGTGGCATCCAGACTCTGGGGTTCCACACGATAACTTTCTGGAATCTCGACAAATGGAGAACTTTTGGATTGGAATAAGCACCCTATTCTTGACAAAACTGGAGTGTAACTTTAAATTGAAAAACTAATTGACCACTTTGCTTTTGCTTGTCATAGATGGAGGAATTTAATCTAATCTAATAGGCTTGACATTTGCATCAGTATGAAATATTTCCTGTGTATGGCTACTGAAGTATAATTAAAGATTTGAAATATGTAAGTTTATACATATCCAGTATGTCCTTATCACATTGAAAGCTCTAGTAATGAAAACATTAAAAAAGCAAACAATGTAGTAAGACAACCACAATGTGAAATGAAACAAACAGTATTAAAAATGTATACTGCTAAATGCTGACATTGTAGTCTTTGACTGCATAATGTATAAAGCAGGAGAAATACATAATTATTCCTGGGAAGTAGGGATGAGCGAGTCCTAAATTACTCGGAATCGCTAGACCCGCACGAGTCCGAGCCCAGGACTCGGTACTCGTGGCGAGTCTAGCGAGTCCAATGTTAAAGAATAGGGAATATGGATTCGCGAGTCCCGAATAGATAATACAGGACTCGGAATCGCAGACTCGCTAGGATTCGGAGCATTGGACTCAGGGGCTGGCTGGAGCCTCTTCCCCTGGGTGGCAGGTCCAGGCAGCCTTGAGAACCGGGGGGGGGGGGGGGTGCTGTCGGGTCCAGGCAGCCTTGAGAACCGGGGGGGGGGGGGGGGGGGGGGGTGCTGTTGGACCCGGCGGCCTTGAAAAGCGGGGGGGGGCTATCAAAGCTGACCTTACCTCCTCCAGCCGCGAAGCAGCCCGCCTGCCGCAAACCGACTCGCCGGATTTGGACTCGTTACTGAGCGAGTATTCGCTAAAAGACTCGCCGATTCCCGAGTCCAGCGAGTCCCTTAAGAATCGCCGAGTAACGAGTCCAAGCGAGTAGACTCGCTCATCCCTACTGGGAAGGTCTATCATTATATTTTCAGGGTTATAATTAGATGAGGGTATTTCTATACGCCACCTTAGATGCATTATACTCTTATACCTTGAAGGTAGCGGTTAAATGTCTACATTAGCTGTAAAATAACAAATTACAAACAGCTTTAAAGAAATAAAACAACTATTTTTTTTCTAGATAGAAGTACCGTAAGTGGGGGTCAGGGTAATTGCTTTTACATTTTTGTCTTCTCTCTACTTAGTTTCCTGGGGGCTCAGTCATTATTTATGAAGCTGACGTTTGATTCCATTTTAATGATAGGGTGTAGATAATTCATTTCCGCCAAATGTGGACAGCCAGGGTGAGCCCAATGAATCTGCGGTGAAAATGAGCTTCATTAATTTGCTTTCCATTTCCCAGCTTTCATATGTTCTCGTTGAGGGATGTCTTAGAGGAGATGAAATATTTCAGAGGTTTCTCGTGATAAAGGATCTAGAGCATATGAGCCTCCAATCAAGACATTGTGCTATCGTTTCTACAAGCTTTACTTTAGATCTAAACTAGGGAGAATACAGTAGTGTGAAAAAGTTTTAAGCATGTGTCAAAAAAGCTGCAAAGTAACAATTATTTCAAAAATAGAAATATTAAAATAGAAATCTAAATGAAATTAACATTTAGGGTAATGATCACCTTTTGCCTTCAAAATAACTTCAAATCATGATTCTTCTAGGTATAAATGCAAAAAGGAGGTTGCTCCAAACATCTTGGAGAAATAACCACAAGCCTTCTGTGGATGTAGGCTTGAGAAAATCCTTCTGTCTCTTCATGTATTCCCAAACAGACATGATTAGATTGATAACAGAGCTCTGTGGGGTGTGGGGGTAGCATCATTAGTTTCACTAAACATGCATATGTATATTTATGCAGTGTATGTGTGTTAATATACTCATCAACCACAACCTTCTCCGATATCAAGCAAGTATAAGCAAACTTTGCTTGAACATGTTCACCAATGTCAAATTCGGCACAAACATGTCTGATCAGGTTCGTGTTCGGCAGACCCGAGCTACTTCCCAAAAAGTCGGGAACCCGGATTTGTTTGGTGAGTGATTAGATTAAAAAAATAATAATGATTGTGTTTAAGTGATACATTGCTCCTAGCTTGTGACAGTAAAGGATAGTGGCAGGATGTTTTTGATGAGAGGAGGGGGTTTGGAGAGTTCAGAGGAGCGTCGAAGTCCATTTTTTTTCAGCAGTTTCTGTGTCGATGTTCCTGGCCTGCATCAAATTAGGGCACATACAATGTCCACAAGTTGAGACACAATGACTTTTGTCATTGGCTGCCAAAGTCACATGTCCCTAGGGATATAAGAACAGATAATTTGCCGCCGTCGCCATTTTCAGAGTGTTACTGGTTAGAAACAGTGCTGCTGGTTGGTGCTCCATGCTGCTCTGTCCTGCTACATCTGTGTTACACAATTAGATAACTAACTCCATCAGTTTTTAGCTAGAGGGTGAGAGTGTCTATCCAGACATAGGCATTTTGTGCTGAGAACAAGTGTAATTCCTAAACCTGTCTGCGCTGCCAAAGCCGTGTTTTTTGCCTGCAGGAAAGGATTTCCAAATCCTTCAATTTCCCCTAAAAACCTGTGTTTTGCCTATAACATGTGAATCCTTCAGTTACCCAAAAAATGGTATTTTTTTACCTGTCACCTGTGATTCTCAAATCCTTCAGTTTCAGCTAACAAGGCTCTTTTTGTTTTTTAACCCCTTAATGACCAACGACGGCTATATCCGTCATGGCTTTGAACTGCCACTGTGTGTAAATGCTCTCTTTGGTCAAAGAAATGCAGAACATATCGTCCTAAATTTACCACTAACATAAAGTACAATATGTCATGAAAAAACAGTCTTGGCATTATTGGGATATGTTGAAGTGTTCCAGAGTTATAACCTCATAAAGTGACACTAGGTCAGAATTACAAAATAAGATTTGGTCCTTAAGGGTTTAACCTGTGAATCTCAAATCCTTCAGTTGAGATCAGCGAACTTTGCTTAAAAATGTAAGGCTACCCAAAACTTGTCTTTTGTGAAAATCGCATGGAAAAACGCATCTATTGGCCCCAATGCAAAAAAACGCATTGCCAAAGTGCCATGCGTTTTTTGGATGCGTTTTTTGGCTTAGCACCAAAAAACGTTGCATGCTGCATTTTTTTGGTGCTTTTTTGTTGATTTTCAGGAACACATGCGTTTTTGTAACATGGGGCCCTATATGAAACGCATGCAAAAATGCATGGCACTAAATGGTACCATGTGTTTTTGCATGCGTTTTTGCTTGTGTTTTTTAAGGCTGCTTCAGACCTAACATCAAAAACGCAGCCCTAAAGCGCAGGCTGCCAAAAACAACATTAAATAACGCAGCCAAGTGTGACCCTAGCCATACATTGATACGATAGTGCCCTATAGAATTCTGCGGGCACCACATTATAGCTCTAATCAATCATGTGATTTTTATACGTTTATGACTTTACAGTGTTGTTTTTGAAATGTCAATGTTGAGGAGTGTAGTTTCGCTGGTGAACTGCTCCTGCTATGTGTGATAGGGTGAGAGGTCCATAAAATGAATGTACTAATGTGATGACACAGCATGGCACATACACATAAAGTATTATTTTTCATTTTCAAGGAATACAAAGCCAAAGATACCTCCGGCCGGGCCATCACATTCCTTCTGACCATTGCAGCTGTGAAGAACAGGAATCCAGCTGGTGAGCTTCAATAATTAACAAGCTCATATGCGGCACAGCGGCTTAGTAAAGATGATTATTAGAAAGTGCATGATGTCATGGTGAAAGATTATCTTGCAGCCAATAAAAAATTCAGTGCTCTCCGCCTGGAAAGAGCGAGCGGCAGACAGTCCTAATTTTCACATGATGAAGATTTTATCATTACATGATGCATAAAATGTTTGTTTTAAACGAAACAGAACATTTATTCTGACGATAACTGTAACAACACATTCAGATTGTGTTGTAAAAAAATGAATATCAAGACTCAAATGTATTTTTTCCATCAGTAGGATGTCATGATTCTGGGCACCGCAGTGATGTCTCCATGTCTCCTGGCTGTGCTCACTGCATGTATTGAGGATGCTGCTGGGCTTGTTCAGTTCCTCATCTTCTGACTTTGCAGTTAGGTTGGAGGGGCATCTGTCAGTGTTTTCTACATACATACATTTACAGTGCTGCTTACAATTATCGGCACCCTTTTATTTTTTTCATAGACTGTACAATATGTTCAGAAATAAATGGTAATGTACCAAGGTTATATCCTCAGTGTTTCAAAGTGATACAACAATAAAACATCCTCAAATTTCATGTTGTAATTTCAAAGAAGAAACTAAATAAACAGCATCTGCAGCAATAAATCCCCCCTAATTAATTCTTGGTTGCAACCTGTGGCATTGAGGAAGCCGCCAAATGTTTCTTGTAGCATCTATAAGCTTTCTGCACTTCACAGCTGGTATTTTCTCTCCCTTTGCAGTTTTTTAAAGCTCTTGAATGTTATTTTTCCCAATTGAAGATTTCCACTCATCCCAATGATTATCAATGGGATTGTGGTCAGGACTCATTGCTGCCATTTTAAGACAGTCCTTTTTTTCTTTTTCAACCATTCCTGTATACTTTTGGATATGTGCTTTGGGTCAATGTCTTGTTGTAGGACCCATGATCCTTGACTCAAACCAAGTTTTCTTACACTGGGTAGGACATTTTACTCTAAAACCTCTTGATAATACTCTGATTTCATAATTCCTGTGATACAGTACCAAATGGAGCAAAGCAGCCCCACAGCATTATGGACCCTCCACCATGCTTAACTGTTGATAAAGTGTTTTTTCCTTATAAGATTCACTGTGCCATCTGTAAGCAAACTGTTACTTTACATTGCAAAAAAGGTTTATTTTTGTTTCATCTGTCCACAGAACATTATCGTAGAAAGATCATGGTTTGTCATGGTACTCTTTTTGCAAATATTATTCATTCATATTTATGTATTTTCTTCAGCAGCGGTTTCTTTTTGGTGTTCATCCATAAAGCTCTGCTTAGTTTAGTGTGCGGCATATGGTACTTGTTAAAACTATGACCCCAGACTGTTCCAGGTTGGTGTTCAGGTTTTTCGATGTTTGGCTTGGTCTTTTTTCCATCATTCGCACCAACCTTCAAATACATCTTTTATCAATTTTCCTCTTTCCCTAATGTCCAGAGAAGATCATAACAGGTCCGTGTTTGGCAAATTGTAATAATATTGCGCATTGTTGAAACTGGGTTACCAAAGTCTTTGGAGATGTCCTTATACCCTTTGTAAGTCTTGTGTTTGCTAATAATAGCAGTTGTGATGACAGCTTCCTTTGTCTTCACCATGGCTACAAAGGAGCAGGGCCGAACATGTGGCTTTTTAAAACACTGAAGTCACTCGCTAATTCATGTCACATGGACGCTTACAATTTATCACAAGTGATACTCATATGTGATTCACCACAGGCGAGTCAAAATGTTCCATACTAATTTAATGTAAAGGCTGCCAGTAGCAGTGTCACAGCAAGATTTAGGTTTTCTATTCCCCCCCCCATTGTTTTTTGTTTTAAATTGTTGTTTGTCATTTGCTCTTTGTATTTGACACACGTGTTGTACGCAAATAGAGTTTCTCTTGATTCATATTTTAGGAGATATCCAATATTATGTACATAAACTTCATGAGAGTATTCAGGGAAGAAGTAGAGAAGCATTGCGGCTAAAAGGTTCCTCAATGCTAGCATGTAGGATTAAATTCCATAAGGAGAGTAGCTATTCCCTTGACCTTGACATAGCCCCTATCCTGCCATATTAGATCCCATACTTTGCACTAATGAGGGGCCATCACCCTGAAATGCAGTGTCTGTAGGTTGTTGTTCTGATATGTCATAAATCCTAAGTCAGGCTTGTTAAAGGATGATTTTTGACTCGTAGGATTGCTACTTTCAATAAGTAGCACTAGAGTTTGTCTACTTATTCCCTTAAGAGACAATTTGCATTTACAAAAAAAATGGGTACTTTGAGTATCTTCCTTGCTGTTATAGGAGCAGAGAGAACTTTCAGGTCACTATATATTGACCATTCTTGATCCTCATAGTTAAGTTTATTGAGACTGAAGTTTCAGTTCTCATAGCTTTTCTTCAAGTTCACAGAATGTCCTAAAGGTACTGAAGCATACTTGCTGTCATTGTGAAGTAGCACAGCTTTTAGGCATTGTTGGATAATTCAATAAAGAAACTCCACTCCATCACATTATAATATTTTTTTTCAGCCCAGGAACATCACAGCAATTTATTAGAGCACCATCTTGAAAAACGTATGGAAAGAATTCCTCTCTGCATTTGTAGCATAAAAAGATATCTCACAAAGTGGTCAAAGTATGGTGCAAGAAAAAGCCTATAAATTTTTTGCATAGTTTTACTGAGTTCACCAAGTATATAAAGATCATCTGTTACTTTACAAACTATTTTATAATTCCAACTCAAAACCTCTAGCATATCAGGCAGCAGCTATACTGTAACTATATGGGAAAGGCTGCAGTGCCAAGGGTAAGAGAATGTTCTCTGCTTAAATGTATTCTTTTTTCTTTGTAAGCACATTGTACTGGTGTATACAAACACTCTCTACACTGTTTGCAGAATTATTAGGCAAATGAGTATTTTGATCACATGATACTTTTTATAATGTTGTCCTACTCCAGCTGTTATAGGATTGAGACCAACAAGCAATTAAGTAAATCAGGTGATGTGCATCTCTGTAATGGGGGGGTGTGGTCTAATGACATCAACACCATATATAAGTGTGCTTAATTATTAGGCAACTTCCTTTCGTTTGGCAAAATGGTCAGAAGAAAGATTTGATGGGCTCTGAAAAGTCCAAAATTGTGAGATGTCTTGCAGAGGGATGCAGCAGTCTTGAAATTGCCAAACTTTTGAAGCGTGATCACCGAACAATCAAGCTTTCATGGAAAATAGCTTACAAGGTAAACAAGAAGCATGTTGGGCAAAAAAGGCCAAAATAACTGCCATAATTGAGGAAAATCAAGCGTGAAGCTGCAAAATGCCATTTGCCCCAGTTTTGCAATATTTCAGAGCTGCAACGTAACTGGAGTATCAAAAAGCTCAAGGTGTGTGATACTCAGGGACATGGCCAAGGTAAAGAAAAAGACCACCTTTGAATCAAGAAACATAAGATAAAACGTCAAGACTAGGCCAAGAAATATCTTAAGACTGATTTTTCAAAGGTTTTATGGACTGATGAAATGAGAGTGACTCTTGATGGGCCAGATAGATGGGCCAGAGGCTGGATCAGTAAAGGGCAGAGAGCTCCACTCCTGACACAGAGCCAGCAAGGTAGAGGTGGGTACTGGTATGGGCTGGTATCATCAAAGATGAACTTGTGGAACTTTTTGGGTTGAGGATGGAGTGAAGCTCAACTCCCGGACCTACTGCCAGTTTCTGGAAGACAACTTCTTCAAGCAGTGGTACAGGAGGAAGTCGGTATCGTTCAAGAAAAACATGATTTTCATGCAGGACAATGCTCCATCACATGCAACCAACTACTCCACAGTGTGGCTGGCCAGCAAAGGTCTTAAAAGAAGAAAAAATAATGACATGGCTCCCTTGTTCACCTGATCTGAACCCCAAAGGATCCTGTGGTCCCTCCTAAAATGTGAGAATCTACAGGAGGGAAAACAGTACACCTCTCAGAACAGTGTCTGGGAGACTGTGGTGGCTGCTGCACGCAATGTTGATCGTAAACAGATCAATCAACTGACAGAATCTATGGACGGAAGGCTGTTGAGTGTCATCATGAAGAAAGGTGGCAATATTGGTCACTAATTTCTTGGGGGTTTTGTTTTTGCATGTCAGAAAAGTTCTCTCTTAATCAGGCTCCACGGACTCCATTTGCATATTCAAGTTTGAAATAAAAAGCTGCAAAAAAAACCTACTGCTCAACTAGCAAAAAAGCAAGACTATTCCCAACATCTATGTGTCTCTGGGACAGTCCCGGATTTAGGTGTCTACATCGATGTCCAGGTTTATCGCTGAATGTTCCACACTGCAAAAACTGAAAATAAAAATGTCTGAAAGGGGTTAAACTGACATAGAGCATGTTATGTTTCCTTTGTAGAACAGATTTTGTTGATATAAGGAAGTTATTAGCTTTAGCTGCAAAATAGCTCATGTAGCACACTTATGTTTTGGTCTCCGCAACATTGCTATAAAATGCAATAACGGGCGATCAAAACAGTGCATCCACCCAGAAATGGTATAATTAGAAACATCAGTTGAAGCTGCAAAAAATAAGCCATCATACAACCCCAGATATCGAAAAATGAGAACGCTACGAGCCACAGAACATGGTGCAAAAGGTGTGATTCTTTTTTTTAAACTTCTGAATGTTTTTTCACCATTAGATAGCAAATATGTATACTTTTACTGTTATCTACGAACTCGTACCAACCTGAGGCATCACACTGACATGTTAGTTTTACCATATAATGAATATGGCGAGTAAACAACCCCAAAAAAAATTTTATTGCACTTTTTTTGCAATTTCACTGCACTTGGAATTTTTTCACATTTTCCTGTATACTATATGGTAAAATAAATGATTGCTTCAAAAACTCCTTACAAATGTGACTTCTGTTTACAGAAAAATGTTCATTATTGTATTCAGACTGCCTGTATTTTAATTAATGTATAATAGTTGATTCTGTAAAATTGGTTATTGCAACTAGATGATCTGTGGTAGCAGTTATCAGAATAATATATAGGAGGAAGCATCTAGTAAAAGTAAAGCTGCATATGGCCCCAGCTACATGGCAAGCAGGGAACCCTACTGGATAATCAATGAAAGAAAAGAGAAAGGGGAGCATATATGTGAAGCACCTAATGGTGTTTTAAAAATTGTGTGCATGGGGGCCAAAGGGCCACTCACCTAATGGGGTTGTGCACCCCTGCACAACCCCAGTGACAGGTGCTTAGACGCTGGATCCTACCATGGACGTCTCCTCTTAGCCGACGGTGGTCTCTCCCTGCATCACTTCTAAGTCTCGGTCACGTGATCGGGATTTCAGGTGACGTAAAGAAGATCCTTTGGTGTTGTTTGTGGTATCCTGGATGATCGCCAGGTCCTTCACAGTGGGTGTTAAAGAGCTCAGAGCTGCTCCTGCCATTAATCCTTCAACGAGGGAACAAGGAATACAAAAGAAGTTGTAGTAGTCCAATCAGAATGGACCAACCCCTTTATATGTCATTTCCCTATATAAACCACACCTGATGAAGACAGGCACCCTGTCAAAAAGTGTAGTGAGAAGTAAAGGGCTAATAAAGGTTTGTAAATATGCTTCTGTGAGTGTTTTAATTGTTGCCCATTGCCCCAGCGCTGCTAAAAGGCTTCTGTTGTCTACTGGGTAATCAAGGATGCCTTTCGGAGACTCATTGGTGAGAGTTAGCATTGTTATGATACCTACTGAGGCCCGAGGATCTTTACTTGAGAGCAGATTACTTATGAATGAGACCATTTACAGTAGTGGTTTGGGATAGCTTTAGAAATGAAAAGAGACAACTTATGACAACAACTTATATTGGACTGTGAGAAACAACAGTCTAAAGTAAGCAAAAAATAAGAATTGGTGCTTGGGAGACATAAAACCTTAAGTCACTTTTTCTTTTCATGTCTAATGATATTCGTTGATTTTTTTAAGCCAAATTATTTTTAAAAAGTGCACATAGTTCATTAATGTTTGTCTTTATCCTTTTTTGTTACTTACTAGGAAAAAAAATTAGCATGTTTTGCTAAACTGTCTCATAGCATGTGCAGGACGTTTCTCATATATAGATGTAAATCACTCCAGGGAGGATATTGCAGGAACTGGTGATGTGGTTGGTGTGGTTGGAGTACTTAAAAAGGTGGCTGAAGAGAGCCTAAAGATTGTTACTGCTTTTATGTGTTCTTAAGTAACTGTTGCTTAATGTTTATTTATATTTGTGAACAGATAATGTGTTTTATGCAAATGGGTGTGGTAGTGCTGGTTGCCACTCGGGTTCACCCTATGATGTAGGGCAGGAGTGGAGAACTCAAGGCCTTGAGGGTCACTAACAGTGTAGGTTTCCAGGATTTCTTTGGCATTGCAAAGGGGTTGGAATCATCACCTGTGCAGGAGAGTCAATTATAACCTGTGCAATACTAAACAAATCCTGAAATCCTGCACTGTTGCCAGCCCACAAGGCCTTGAGTTCCTAACATATGCTGTTGAGAAAGGTTCTTACTGAAATGCATCCAGCGGTGTGAGACAGCGTGCCCTCAGCTATGTGATTTTATTATTCTCCTTGCACTAATAAAAAAGAAAAATGAAGATATCGTCTTGTGCTGAATTCCTCCTCATTCTTGAGTTCCCTACCCAGATGTAGGGGAACATAGAACCTAGCAAGTGGAGCTAGAAGTGGTAAGGTTTAATAGGCCTAATAGAGGGGGGTATATAATGGAGGAGATTTACTGGTTAGGGGCTTCAGTATTGTAGTTGTTGGTGTAAGGTACACACAGAAAGAACACAGAAAGTTTCTTGTGGTTACAGAAAGACAAGAAGTCAGTATGAAATACTGTAGGGCAGTGTTTCCCAACTCCAGTCCTCAAGGCACACCAACAGGTCATGTTTTCAGGATTTCCTTATCATTAGACAGATGATGGAATTATCCCCTGTGCAAGTGATTAAACTAACACCTGTGCAATCCTAAGGAAATCCTGAAAACATGACCTGTTGGTGTGCCTTGAGGACTGGAGTTGGGAAACACTGCTGTAGGGGACTGGGTCATGGGAAGAGTCCAGACTGGAGAAGAACAGTGAGGAAGTTAATGGCTACCTGGTGCCTGATAAGTACAGTGAAGATAATGGGGGAAGACTACCCTTGGAATAGGGTGAGCCAAAAACAGCTCATAGGTTTGGAACTACATACACAGTGAAACTTGCTGGGTCATTTAGCTACCTCTGTATCACTACATATCGACCCGTATAGGGGGACTGTCAGGGGAGAGCTGTGCCTATCCTTACATCTTGGAGCATGGATATCAGCCTGCAGTGTAGTGATGGGACAAGTCACTGAAAAGATGGAGGGAACAGGAGAGCAAATAAAGGGCATAAAAGACCACATCAGCATGTCCCCTATACTGTATCTTGTGGACTTTGTTCTTAAACATGTTTCCAACAAAGTACTAAAGTTTTTATGTTGAAGTGGACAGATCCTTTGTGACAGTATATCAGGAACCATGCAGCAAAAGCTGTTCTGGAGTCAGAAAATGCTGGAATATTGAAACCAAGTGAGTGACCTTCCACAAATTATGTACATGGTGAGTCAGGGTGAGGGCAGCAAAACCGTCAGCTAGGACTATGGTTACCCCCACAACGTCCGCCGCCCCACAGCCATGTACTGCACTATTCTAGTCTCCGATTAGTGAGCTGTCTCGGTCGCCCAGTCCCAGCAGCGGTTTAGACCCCCTGAACTCCCACCATGCTGCAAGTACATATGTAAAAAAATTTAACTTTCCCAAAGGATGCATTGGATGAGTTAGCCAAATACATCTGATAATCCCAAAATCCACATCACAATACCGAACATTCATAAAAAACAGTCAAACTAATATAAAATGTACTATAAAAGGTACAAATTAAAAGAATAGGGTGCAAATGAAAAACAGGGAGACAACACATAAAACAAGACAAAAGGGATCAAATTGAACCTATAAAGCGAGCCCTGTATGTTTGTTTATCAGTTCTTTATGCCATTGTATAACTAGAGTGAGGATCAGCGGGAATTGGCATTATGATTCTTGACAGTACTAATTGTAGAAAATTACAGATTATAAATTTGCTTTTTGTGCAAAAGGTGGAATCATAGCTTCTAATTGGTCTTATGTTCATAAATTATATCATCTGCACTTATAATATTGCCATAGGCATATCTCTCTGCATTTGGATCAACTTGTATTAGAAAATTGCAGTTCTATTATAATATTAACTAATGTAAATTGAGGCAAGGCAAATTTCAAGGGAGTAACTCCTTATTATTTAAATGTAATATCATTAATTATATGTAGAATAGAAGTACGGTAATAGCTTATTTACATGCCTTTGAGATTTTTGCCCCCAAAACCAAACATAAATGACTTGAATCACAGAGAGTATTATAGACATATTTTTGCCTCACAGTGGCATAGGTTTTCGAGCCTGTCTCCACTGTTTCTGCATTAATCATTAGCCAGCGCCATGTCTACATTGTTGGGTGCAAAGTGACAATGCAATAGTTTTGTGTATATATTGGGACTTGTGGTATTATCTAGGGAGATAATGGGTTAACTCCTGTCTCTTGTTACAATTACCTCCATGGTATTTGCCTTGAGTGGAGCTACTAGCTATTTAAACTCCTGAACCCCTGATTTCCTAAACCGGTTATAACCTCAGGCTGACATGGTTTACATGTTGTTTATAACCTCTGCTCTGCTTATATAAAGCAAAGAGGTATACGCCTCACCATGCAATTATTTCCTCCTGCTATTCACATCTTGAAGACTCATGTCTACAATGTTGCGACACTCATGGCCGCTTTACACGTCACGATATCGTAGTGCAACATTGATAAAAAGTCACGTGGTGTGGCCGTTGAAGTTGATATCGTTCGTGCATTGTGTCGTGTAAATGGACAATACGACGCGAAAACAACCTAACTACGATATTGCAAGAAGATTGTGCAAGCCCTTCAACCGTACGATATTGTATTGGTGATGTGGCAGGATCGTGCTGTGTGACAGCGCAACTACAATTTGGAGCGCAACTTCCCCTATTCACTCCAAT
This sequence comes from Allobates femoralis, assembly GCA_033576535.1. Lineage (NCBI taxonomy): Eukaryota > Metazoa > Chordata > Amphibia > Anura > Aromobatidae > Allobates > Allobates femoralis. The sequence goes on from JARQOC010000001.1 coordinate 77,559,767, forward strand.
GTTAAATGGACGTTCCCTGGGTTGCTCATACCCAGCGCAAAGAAGGGGCGTACACCATCGTAGTTGCGTTGCCTGCTGATATCTCCCTGTGTGACATCTACTATGCGATCTTGGACAAGTGCCAAAAATGTGCGCGCTCACATGAAGTTGTATGCAATATCGGAACGATATCGCAACGTGTAAAGCGGCCATCAGCCATCATACAAGAAAAAGATGTGGGAGGAGTCTTCTTTAAAATCCTTTTTACTTTTTTAGATAACATCATTTAAATATAAAAGTGCCCATAATAGCGGAGATGCAGTCTTACTCTTAGTCAATGATAACAGAGTGAATCATAGTGAAGGTTTAAAAGCATGTAACAGCCAATCATGGGATAGGTTTACAAATCAAGAAAATTAGTTACATATAGGACTCAAACACAGATTTTTCGCCATTGTGAGTCACAGAGAATTGGAACATTTGGGAAATATATGTAAAAATCTACACAAAAATACATTCAAGAATACTATGCAGGAGAACACTCATTATACTGGAGAATCTAATAGAATATAAAGAAAGATAAAAAAAAAAAGTTTACAAAAAAGAAAGAACAAAAGGTTTTATCAAAAAAAAGTTTATGAAAAAGAAAAAAGGTTTTAAAAAATAAACCCTAATAGATACAGTGAGTCCTCACTTAACGACGGGGTTAGGGACCAGAAGGTCCGTCGTTAAGCGTGTCCCGTCGTTAAGCGTGACCCTGTAATTCTCCAACCAGAGTCCAGTTATGCTGTCCAGTTGCTGCTCCCATCTGTCCGCATGCTGTGTTTTACAGCTTCCGGCCGCCCATGCTGTACAGTCCAGCACTCTGGGGGACCGCGTTTAAACGGTGCACAGGAAACATTTCCTGTGCACCATTTAAACGCGTCCCCCAGAGGGCTGGAATGTACAGTGTACAGCATGGGCGGCCGCAAGCTGTACAACACAGCATGGACAGATGGGAACAGCAACTGGACAGCATAACTGGACTCTGGTTGGAGAATACTGTACAGTACTGCACAGTACAATGTACCAGAATCCTGAGACCCGGAGCCACCAGGGAAATCACCTTTCATAATCTCAGGAGACATTCTGGTAAGTGTTGTACAGTACTGTACTGTACTGTACTGCAGTTAAGAATGACCGTCATAAGTGCGAGTCGTCATTAAACAGGCCCGTCGTTAAGCGGGGACTCACTGTATATAAGATTATATAGATATACTAGATGGCGGCCCGATTCTAAAGAATCGGGTAGTCTAGAATCCATATATAATCTATTTACTAATAGTTAGGGGAGTGCAGTGAAATGAATTGTGTGTATACAGGTGGCTCAGTGGGTAACACAGTATACGGTGGCTCAGTGGTTAGCAGTGAGTGCGGTGGCTCAGTGCTTAGCAGTGAGTGCGGTGGCTCAGTGGTTAGCAGTGAGTGCGGTGGCTCAGTGGTTAGCAGTGAGTGCGGTGGCTCAGTGCTTAGCAGTGAGTGCGGTGGCTCAGTGGTTAGCAGTGAGTGCGGTGGCTCAGTGGTTAGCAGTGAGTGCGGTGGCTCAGTGGTTAGCAGTGAGTGCAGTGGCTCAGTGGCTAGCAGTGAGTGCGGTCAGATTGGTCAGCGCAGCGGCGTGGGCAGAGTGGTCAGCGCAGCGGCGTGGGCAGAGTGGTCAGCGCAGCGCCGTGGGCAGAGTGGTCAGCGCAGCGCCGTGGATAGAGTGGTCAGCACACACATACATACATACACACACACACACACACTCCACTATAGTTAGCACCAACCCTGCGTCTTCCTCGCCGCTTAGATCCTGAGTCGACATGTCGCCACCCGCGGACGACTGGATCGAATATGGCGTCCGGGAAGTTTGGCGACAGTTCTTGGACGCTATAATGGATCCAGTAGTTGGGGGGTGGCGACATGTCGACTGAGGATCCAGGCGGCTGATGCAGGGCCGGTGCTAACTATAGCGGAGTGTGTGTGTGTGTGTGTGTGTATGTGTGCGGACAAAGTGAGGGAAGTGCGGACAAAGTGACGGAAGTGAGTACATACACACATATATACACATACTGTACATTGCATATGGAGGGGTGAGGAGAGCGGAGGCTGGAGGGCAGAGGAGAGGGGAGGCTGGAGGACAGGAGAGGCTGGAGGACAGGGGAGGCTGGAGGGCAGAGGACAGGGGAGGCTGGAGGGCAGAGGACAGGGGAGGCTGGAGGGCAGAGGACAGGGGAGGCTGGAGGGCAGAGGACAGGGGAGGCTGGAGGGCAAAGGACAGGGGAGGCTGGAGGGCAGAGGACAGGGGAGGCTGGAGGGCAGAGGACAGGGGAGGCTGGAGGGCAGAGGACAGGGGAGGCTGGAGGGCAGAGGACAGGGGAGGCTGGAGGGCAGAGGACAGGGAAGGCTGGAGGGCAGAGTGGAGGCTGGAGGGCAGAGGAGAGGGGAGGCTGGAGGGCAGAGGACAGGGGAGGCTGGAGGGCAGAGCGGAGGCTGAAGGGCAGAGCGGAGGCTGGAGGGCAGGCTGGAGGGCAGAGGACAGGGGAAGCTGGAGGGCAGAGGACAGGGGAGGCTGGAGGGCAGAGGACAGGGGAGGCTGGAGGGCAGAGGGGAGGCTGGTGGGCAGAGGGGAGGCTGGAGGGCAGAGGAGAGGGGAGGCTGGAGGACAGAGCGGACGCTGGAGGACAGAGCGGACGCTGGAGGGCAGAGCGGACGCTGGAGGGCAGAGCGGACGCTGGAGGGCAGAGCGGACGCTGGAGGGCATAGCGGACGCTGGAGGGCAGAGCGGAGGCTGGAGGGCAGAGCGGAGGCAGGAGGGCAGAGCGGAGGCTGGAGGGGAGAGAACAGGCGAGGCTGGAGGGCAGAGCGGAGGCTGGAGGGCAGAGCGGAGGCAGGAGGGCAGAGCGGAGGCTGGAGGGGAGAGGACATGGGAGGCTGGAGGGCAGAGCGTAGGCTGGGGGGCAGAGCGTAGGCTGGAGGGGAGAGCGTAGGCTGGAGGGGAGAGCGGAGGCTGGAGGGGAGAGCGGAGGCTGGAGGGGAGAGGACAGGGGAGGCTGGAGGGCAGAGGACAGGGGAGGCTGGAGGGGAGAGCGGAGGCTGGAGGGGAGAGCGGAGGCTGGAGGGGCAGAGGCTGGAGGGGAGAGCGGAGGCTGGAGGGCAGAGCGGAGGCTGGAGGGCAGAGCGGAGGCAGGAGGGCAGAGCAGAGGCTGGAAGGCAGAGCGGAGACTGGAGGGCAGAGGACAGGGGAGGCTGGAGGGCAGAGCGTAGGCTGGAGGGGAGAGCGTAGGCTGGAGGGGAGAGCGGAGGCTGGAGGGGAGAGCGGAGGCTGGAGGGGAGAGCGGAGGCTGGAGGGCAGAGGACAGGGGAGGCTGGAGGGGAGAGCACAGGGGAGGCTGGAGGGGAGAGGACAGGGGAGGCTGGAGGGGAGAGGACAGGGAGACTGAAGGGCAGAGGACAGGGGAGGCTGGAGGGGAGAGCGGAGGCTGGAGGGGAGAGCGGAGGCTGGAGGGGCAGAGGCTGGAGGGGAGAGCGGAGGCTGGAGGGGAGAGCAGAGGCTGGAGGGGCAAAGGCTGGAGGGGAGAGCGGAGGCTGGAGGGGAGAGCGGAGGCTGGAGGGCAGAGGCTGGAGGGCAGAGGGGAAGAGGCTGGAGGGGCAGAGGGGAAGAGGCTGGAGGGGAAGAGGCTGGAGGGGCAGAGGGGAAGCAGGAGAAATGTGCTGTGCAGCTGAAACGGTATTTGCCCCAACCAAGATGGCGGGCGCGACCTGAGGGGGCGTAATTGTGGGCGGGAACTGGGCGGGGACTGTGGGCGGGAACTAAAGAATGATTGCGGCCGCCATCTTGGTTGAGGCATTTTGCGGGGAAGATGCCGGCTAAGAGGAAGCAGGACGTGGAGCTCCCGGGCGGAGTAAGAAGAGGTCGGGATCGGAGGGAAGACGTCTGGATGACCCAGAGGACGGGACGATCGAGGAAGACGGGGTGGTATGTATGAACTACGGGTGAACGCTGAGAGTGTGTGTGTGTGTGTGTGTGTTTGTGTGTGTGTTTGTGTGGGTGTGTGTTTGTGTGAGTGTGTGAGTGTGTATGTGTGATGTGGTTGGGATGGTGTGTGTGTGTTTGGGAGGACTGTAGTGAGAGGCTGTGTGTGTTTGATGAGACAGTAGTGAGGGGGGCGAGCGGAACGTTGAAACGCCGGTGCCTGTAGCTGCACGGAAAGTTCCGCGCGGCTACCCCGCACTGTGACGTCAGCAGCATGGTCGGAGGCCGTCACGGAAGTAACCCTTCGGGTTCTCCGGAAGTGGCCTTCGGCTTTTATATAATAGATAAGATTATATAGATATATAACAATACTAGCTGTAGTACCTGGCTACGCCCGGGTTAATAAATAACTGCTGTTAGCTATAACAAAATAGGATTTGAATTTGTCATATTAATGACCTGTAGGAAAATAGAAGCTGAGCTGTGATTGTTTGCGTTAGGCAGCCTAATAAATCTCCAGCCAATAGTAAACCGTCCCCCCGGCCGGGCAGTATATATTACCTCACACATACACATAAAAGACAGCTCATGTGACTGACATCTGCTTTAATTCCCTATATGGCACATGTGTTGCACATTGGCTGTTTTTAATCAGATGTTTATGTTTGGAAAATAAAGATAGCACACATATGAGGAGAGTTGTGAGGTGATTTGTGCACATCTGTGTCTGTCTGTGTGGTGTGTGTGTCCCTGGGGTGTGTATGTGTGTGTCCCTGTGGGGGGAGTCTGTGTTGTGTGTGTCTCTGTTGTGTGTGTCTCTTTGTGGTGTGTGTGAGGCCCTGTGGGGTGAGTGCATGTGTCCCTATTGGGTGTGTATGTGTGTGTGTGTCCCTGGGGGGGTGTCTGTGTGGGGTGTGTGTGTCTCTGTGTTGTGTGTGTCTCTTTGTGGTGTGTGTGTGTCCCTGAGGGGTGAGTGCATGTGTCCCTATAGAGTGTGTATGTGTGTGTCCCTGTGGGGGGGGTCTGTGTGGTGTGTGTGTGTCTCTTTGTGGTGTGTGTGTCCCTGTGGGGTGAGTACATGTGTCCCTATAGGGTGGCTATGTGTGTGTGTCCCTGTGGGGGGGTATGTGTGGTGTGTGTGTCTGTGTTATGTGTGTCTCTTTGTGGTGTGTGTGTGTCCCTGTGGGGTGAGTGCATGTGTCGCTATAGAGTGTGTATATGTCCACTTGGGTGTGTGTGTGTCTCTGTGTTGTGTGTGTCTCTTTGTGGTGTGTGTGTGTCTCCGTTTTGTGTGTGTCTTTGTGGTGTGTGTGTTTGTTTGGGAGCGTGGTGAGTATCCAATGTTGGGGCTGCACTTTAGCAACTATACACTTGCTGTTACTCTTTGTGTGTGTGGTGTGTATACATGTCCCCATGTGTGGTGAATATCCATGTTGGGGCCCACCTAAATGACTATATGCTGGTATGTGCTGTTAGTCTTTGGCGCTATCATTAAGCCCCTCTCATTAACAACTCTCAACTGGTAACTGTCACTTTTTCCCCATTATGTAGTTAAGGGCAAAATTGTTTGGTGAATTGGAATGCGTGGGGTTAAAATTTCACCTCACAACATAGCCTATGACGCTCCCGGGTCCAGACGTGTGACTGTGCAAAATTTGTGGCTATAGCTGACAGCTGTCGATTTTCCTCCCACACGTTTCCTTTCCTTTTTCCCATTATGTAGATAGGGGCAGAATTGTTTGGTGAACTGGAACGCGCAGGGTTAAAATTTCACCTCACAACATAGCCTATGACGCTCTCGAGGTCCAGACGTGTGACTGTGCAAAACTTTGTGCTGTAGTTGCGACGGTGTAGATGCCAATCCCGGACACACAACACACACACACACACATACACACACACACACACACACACACACACACATTCAGCTTTATATATTAGATAATAATAATAGGTAATATATAACAGATATATACATTTATAATTCATGCCATTTGAGAATTTTCTATTAAGCTTAATTATCTGGTGTGCTTCTCTGATCATTTTTTTTACCCCAATCACCACCACGAGCTGGATAAAAAACTTTTTCAACCCCATAGAAAGTCAAAAATTCTGTTTCTCCATTACGGTGTTCAACAAAGTGTTTGACAGCACCTGAAGAAGTTGCATTTCTATTTTTTATATTACCAAGATGTTCAGCAATTTTTTTTTTATCTTTTATGTAGTGCAACCTATGTATTTTACATCACGTACGCATTGTATACAATAAACGGCATGTTTACTGTTACAAAT